>CM053026.1:441210458-441810458 GCA_028564925.1 Lithobates sylvaticus
GGCAAGTTGACCACAATTGGACGTCACATCGGATTCTACCACCGCTATGATACGTCTGTGGTGGACTTCCGGATTTTAGAGGTGATACCCCCAAATCCTAGAGGGGGTGATTGGGATCGCTCAATCCTACAAAGGGAGACCCTTTGGATTGAAAAATTAAATGCTACCCAACCCCCAGGGCTGAACGAAACGATATCATATAAGCCATTCCTGTAGTTGATCCACATATAGCCTCCCCAATATCCCCTTCTGGGATCACCATGCCATCTACCCTATCATCCCCTGGCTTTTTCCCGTGCCCCGGTGACCTCTGGCTCTGACCTGCCTACTTTGATGTATAGAGGACACTTATGGACTTTTATATAAGTCCCTCTAATTACCTATTATGATTGGGATTTCTAAATCTGCATGTTTATCACTGTTCTGTTGTAATGTATTAATAATCCCGTTTGCTGTATAGGTTGGATCATCCCACCCGTGCAATCATTGGGACTGACCATGGAGGTCTAATTTTTTCCCTTTAATTAGGGCTTTCCCGGCGGATATGTGCCCATCTTGGAGGGATTACTATTTCCCTCTTACCCTAGTGCCCGAACCATGTTTAGGCCATAATGGGAGCGTGGTGGTTCCGGGGTCCACCTATTCCGCAGCTGTATGCCCCCACCGTGGTAGGTCACATGGTACACGCGCATACACGCCCTGTGTGTGTGTGCGGGTCTGCCTGTCCACTCTTAGCCATGGCCTCCACCCATGATGTCCGCCCCATGGACGGCATCTGGATGGTTGCCTGGTTACCCACTTGTACACGGTCCTTCGCGCATGCGCATTTCTGGCCTGTCCTGCACATGCGCGATTGCGGGACCTGCGCGCCCAATCCCTTTGCGCCCCTGGCCCGGCGCTGATGGCTGGTTGTGGTACACACCTGCGGATTCATTCGGCCCCCCTCGTCCGCCACGCAGATGGGCTGATCGCTGGCGCCGGTGCAAGCCACACCTGTGGCTTCTTACTGACGTCACCGATTGGGGTGCTTATAATGACGGTGTCTATACACCGTCAGTAGGCGTATGGAACGGCGCAGATGCGGAACAAAGACTGGAATTTTCAGCTACACGGTATGTGTCTTAGCCCTTAGGCTACTTGCTATTCCTCCTTTTTAAAATTACCTGATCAACTAATCCTAGGTATCACCTTTTCTTCCAGAACTTTTCCTAATAATCTTGGGCAATTAACTAATTTGTCTTTTTCAGCCCGCTGCTGGCTGTAGACAATTACGGTTATACCATCCCAACAAACCCAACATTAATACCATACCTGATAGCTGATTCCTATTGTTCCAGCATCTGAGTCTGGCTTGACAAGAACTTATGTAAGTTTGTATACCTACAAATTTGAAACCATTTGGAACTCCACCTTTTGTCCCAATCCCCTATCCTTCACCCCCATCCCCTCCCCTTCCCTCCCTGCTTCCCTTTCCCTCTCCTCGTCCCCCTGTCCCTTTCCCTCCCCTCCTCCCCCACCTCCCTTCCCATGCACATATTCTATCACATACCCCCTTATCAACCCCTCCCCCAACCAAACTAAACCCCCCCCCCCCTCCCCTCACTCCCTCCCTTGTCTTCCCCCCCCTTTCCCTTCCCCTTCCCCTTTTCCCTCCCCACCCCCCCCCTCCTTCCCACTTCCCTCGCCCCCCCCCCCCCCCTTTCCCCCCCCCCCCATTCCCCCCACTCTCCTCCCCCCCTTCCCTCAACCCTCCTCCTCACCTTTACCTCACCCCCCCCTCCCATTCCCCCTCCCCCCTTCACTTTCACCCCCCTTCTTTTCCTCCCCACTCCTCTTTAGGTGTGTCTCCACTCACTCACAACCCCCAACCCTTCCCCCATTCCCCTCCATTTTCCCTCGGGGTTTCTTTGGTCACATCCTCACCCTAACTAACCACACCGGGTGGTGGTGTTTCATTTATCAATGTATCATTAATAATATATCTCCCCTCATTGTCATAGCCAATTCCATATTACAATACCCCCATATTCGCCGGGAAAGACATAATTGGACTCAATGGGATTTTGTCTCCATACGCACTGGTGAGCTGGTCCACCCTCTTCCTACTTTTTGATCTACTCTGTTGTTATTGTTTTTGTACTACAATGCTGTCTGTAGATTATATATTTAAAACCAATGTTTATTTTAGATTTCTCTCCTGAAGAAGCAGCCCAGGCTGCGAAACCGGTCGAGATATTCCCCTCCATATTCAAACAAAACGTCAAGCTTGCGGGCTAGGTCCTGCTTTCATCTGCCGTTGTTTGAGAATTGTATAGGAGGGGTAATCTGTTCTTTTAAATTGAAATGTATATGGTGCATGTTTATGTATGTAATCATTTTCTGTATTAAAATCTTACTTTCCAATATTCTTCTTACCTTAGTCCTTGTTTTTCTACTACTTGTACCGAGATAGTCCAATTTCCCCCCCCCCCCCCAAAAAATTCTTGTGGGTCACTGGCTTATTGGACGCAGACTCAGCACCTGCGGTTCCTAGCCTCAAATGCCCCCCTGCTACTGACAATTGTAATGGATGATGGTACTTTTTAACTAAACCTACCCACATTATTAAAGACCATACTCACAATTTGACAAGGGTACAATAAGGACGGCTAAGATAGAACATGAAAGACACATAGCGGAGGAGAGCAAAAAAAATCCCAAGAAATTCTAAGTATTTTAAGTATGTAAACAGTAAAAAAGGGAGGACAGACCATATTGGCCCCATAAAGAATGAGGAAGGACATCTGGTTACAAAGGATGGGGAGATGGCAAAGGTATTGAATTTATTCTTCTCCTCAGTCTTCACGAGGGAATCGGGGGGCTTCAGTAACCAAAACTGCAGTGTTTATCCTCATGACACATCACAGGAAGCACCTCCATGGTTAACAGAGGACAGAATTAAAATTAGACTTGGGAAACTTAACATTAATAAGTCACCGGGACCAGATGGCTTGCATGCGAGGATACTTAGGGAACTAAGTAAGGAACTAAGTACTAAGTAATTGCCAGACCATTGTTTCTAATTTTTGCTGATAGTCTACTGAATGGAATGGTACCAGCTGATTGAAGAAAAGCCAATGTAGCACCAATATTTAAAAAGGGCTCAAAATACATCCCTGGGAATTACAGACCAGTTAGCCTAACAACAATAGTATGTAAACTCTTGGAGGGGATGATAAGGGACTATATATATATATTTTAGTAATGAGAACGATATCATTAGCAGTAATCAGCATGGATTCATGAAGAATCATTCTTGCCAAACCAATCTACTAACCTTCTATGAGGAGGTGAGTTGCCAGCTAGATAAAGGAAGGCCTGTAGATGTGGTGTATCTGGATTTTGCAAAAGCATTTGACACAGTTCCCCATAAACGTTTACTGTACAAAATAAGGTCCGTTGGCATAGGGTGAGTACACGGATTGAAAACTGGCTACAAGGGCGAGTTCAGAGGGTGGTGATAAATGGGGAGTACTTGAAATGGTCAGGGGTGGGTGGTGGGGTCCCCCAGGGTTCTGTGCTGGGACTAATTCTATTTAATTTGTTCATAAACAAATTCAACAGTTAAACAGTTAAACAGTTCAATCTCTGTATTTGCGGATGATACTAAGCTAAGCAGGGCAATAACTTCTCCGCAGGATGTGGAAACCTTACAAAAAGATCTGAACAAATTAATGGGGTGGGTAACTACATGGCAAATGAGGTTCAATGTAGAAAAATGTAAAATAATGCATTTGGGTGGGGAGAACCTCTGGGGGAATCTAGGATGGAAAAGGACCTGGGGGTCCTAGTAGAAGTAGATGATAGGCTCAGTAATGGCATGCCAAGCTGCTGCTAACAAAGCAAACAGAATATTGTCATGCATTAAAAAAGTGATCAACTCCAGAGATAAAACGATAATTCTCCCACTCTACAAGACTCTGGTCCGCCCGCACCTGGATTATGCTTTCCAGTTCTGGGCACCAGTCCTCAGGAGGGATGTACTGGAAATGGAGTGAGTACAAAGAAGGGCAACAAAGCTAATAAAGGGTCTGGAGGATATTAGTTATGACAAAAGGTGGCAAGCACTGAACATTTTCTCTCTGGAGAAGAGATGCTTGAGAGGGGATATGATTTCAATATACAAATACCATACTGGTGACCTTACAATAGGGATAAAACTTTTTTGCAAAAGGGAGTTTAACAAGACTCGTGGCCACTCAATTAGAAGAAAAGAGGTTTAACCTTAAACTACATAGAGGGTTCTTTACTGTAAGAGCAGCAAGGATGTGGAATTCCCTTCCACAGGCAGTGGTCTCAGCAGGGGGCATTGATAATTTCAAGAAACTATTAGATAAGCACCTGAACGACCGCAACATACAGGGGTATACAATGTAATACTGACATATAATCACACACATAGGTTGGACTTGATGGACCTGTGTTTTTTTCAACCTCACCTACTATGTAACTATGTAATATACTCTACTCCTTTAAAAAATCAACCCCATATTCTGCAAGTGTCATTTTACACAGGAGTGGCCACAGTCATAGGTAAAGTATTAAGTGAAAATATTTTAATCTGCATTTTTAGGGGTTGCTTGGTATTGTTAACCCCTTAATGCCAACTCCCAGTGGCCCTTTAAATGGGCTTTAATGCTTAGATGGTGGCTTAACTTCTCTATCATGTGACTGCTCTGATTGGCTCTCACAGCAGTCTCATGATCAGCAGCCAGTGGGACAGGTTCCTGATCATGTGACTTCTGTGAGAGCCAATCACAGCAGTCACATGATAGCTGGGATCTCATTCCACTTCTTAGCATTGAAGCCCACTTAAAGGGCCACTGAGAGTTGGCATTAAAGGGTTAACTTGATTGGGAGCCTGTCACACTGGCTCACGATCAGAAGCTGTGACTGAGAGTTGTCAGTAACATCTCAATGTGCTAGGAGCATGCCGTGAGCTCACTTTCAGTGCACAACTTCAGACTGTCGTGGATGAACAGTATATGCAGCAGTTGGGTGTTAAAGCCTATTTTTCTTGCCAGGGCAAATATGTTTTAATAATATGTTTTAATAGGAGTAGATTACTGTAAGGTTATGAAAAAAAGGAAAAAAGTGCAGCCTCAAAAATCAAAGTAAAGATATAGTCTCTGCATATCAATTTAGATAAACAGCTAAATACACATGTGAGATGCCTTATTTGCAAACAAATTTGTAATTCTATCCAGATACTTTTGTAATACATACAACACCATCAGGCATCACAACAAGGAAGGCGGCTTCTTTTTTCTGTTAGAGTTGAATTTATTAGTGTCACCTCCCAATCCACACTGCTGAACAATGAAGAAGCAGCAAAAAACTGTCATCAACTCTACTCACTGGGTACGAAAACTTATGAAAAATGGAGATTGCAAAATCTGATGCACCTGTGCATGGTAGCCAATCAGATTCTAACTTCAGCTTGTTTAATTAAGCTTTGGCAAAAAAAAAAAAAAAAAAAACTGAAAGCTGATTGGTTTCTATACAGAGCTGCACCAGATTTTGAACTCTCCAGTTTTAGAAAATCAACTCCACTCTGTCCATAATCCTGCCTGCCTGTTCCCTGTTTGTACAAATGTATGCAACAGAGCCTGATTAGCTCCTTGTACTGTCTCCCCCTCACCATTCTGAGCGTTGCTGGCTAGATTTTCAATTTAAATAATATCCAATTTTTTAGTACTTACCTGCAAAGCTTTTTCAGTTATGTCCTGGTTCTCACAATGAGGATGGAGACGCATTAGAATAACATCATCTGCTCCCTTGGTGTAAAGTTTGATCTTTCCTTCTGGATCTTTAACTGTTGTAATATAAAACATACATCAATCAAAAATTAGGTGTAAAAAAAAAAATAGGGGGGACCAAAAAGTTAGCCTGCTCACCCAATATAGACATCCTCTTGCGGGCACTATTAAAGTCAAGAAGAGCCAAGACGTGGTATATTTTTTCTATCCCAAGCTCATTTGTAGTGATAGTGTCTTGTGTCCGGGACAGAAAAACATAGCCAAAGTTCCTTGCCGCTGTAACTAAGGCTTCTTCATCAGGACTTGCTGCCTTATAAAGCAAGTCATCTGTAATGTACAAGAAAACAAAGAAATCCAGAGTTTATCAGTGTCTAGTGCAGGGACCCCCCAAATCTTTAGTTAATTGACTACTTCATAAGATTTCTGATTGTTCATAGACCCGCAATTTTTTTGTATATGAAAATAACTTAAATATGACTTCAAATAATGGTACTACAAAAAATAATAATTATAATTATTATTATTATAGCACAGAATGTAACTGTAGCTGAGTACTACAAACCAAAAAAGGTTAATCAATTTATTCAAAGCAAACTCACCCATCCCTCATGTCTCCATGCTTTATTTAGTTTAGAAGTCACTTTGAAATATCCCCCCTAGATCCCCCAGATAATTGTATAATAAACTTTAAAAAGCAACTTCAGTTCAACAGAACTAGGCAGAAGTAGGCATTATAGTTTTGTAACACAAAACCTTTTGCGTTAAGAACTTGTGGCTATTATGAAAAAAGTTTTACTTCCCAAATTCATCCTTGGTGAAGGTCGGTGCCCTATAATTAGGCAACCACACTTTGTATGTCTAATGTGACTCATTGGTGATTTATTCCTAAAACAGAAGAGCACATGTTTTCTGAAATGCAAAATGGGAATGAGAATGCAAGATGTTTCTAATATGCAATTTATGTCCCCTGGCATAAAGACTGTATCTTACCTCCATTCCTATCCACCATGACCGTGTGACAAATGGAAAGCAGTCGGAAAAATTCCCTCAGGATGTCATCCTTGTTCTGGCAAACAGTATCAATTAATGACTGATCATAGAAACCGAACTTGGTATCTGCATATTTATTCCACCCGAAGCTTACTGCCTAAGAATTAAGAATTCATTCATCAACAGGTTTCACTTTTTTCTCATTGTTCATTTGAGATTTTACATAAAATATTAATAAAGTATTACATTGAAACAAAGACATATTTAAAAAAAATTCTGATACTAATTCCAAATAAATACTCCGGTTTAAAAAAATCTCACCACTGTTAGATGATAAGCAGAACCTTCCCTGCTGGCCAAACACAATGATCACTGCTAAGAGCTATAGCAGTCGGAAGTGATCACATGCAAACATTTTGACAGGCTTGTTGTACTTAACTTGATCAATAGATCGACTTTAGCACAACCAGCTTACCCTTAGATGGATCGAATCTCGGCCGGTCCCTGCTAAACTGTCCAAGATTTTATCCATTTATGGCCTGGCTTTAAAGTAAAAGTACACCTCCCAACTTTCTGAGATGGGAAAGAAGCACATCTATTGGTAAAAAGTATGTAGGCAAAGAACGCACTCCTGACGCCCCCCTATTTGATGGAGAGTTAATAGACAAAAAATTATTGGTTAAACCCACAAGCACTTTTTTACCACTACTATTCTTTTAAACTGACTTCTGAAATGTAAAATGCAACAATTTAGAAATTGTATAAAAGTTTTAGCACCATAAAACACTTTTTGATAAATAAATAGTGCATTTTTATACAGGTGTATACATCAGACCAAAATGAGCGAGGAAAGAGGGACGGAGGTACTCCAGGAGAGTGAAAGTCTCTCCAAATCAGGGACAGTTGAAAGCTACATTAAAGTGGTATTAAAAACAAAATAAAAATCTTATATATTGAAGCTTACCAAACATTATATCCATTTTTAGTCTTTTTTCCCTCTGTTTTCACCTGTTGATCTGGCCAGTAACACACCTCCTGTATTAGAGTGCCCTTACTCTGGATGAAGAAGCACAGGGGCACCTTTGGACAGCAGCATCATTAGTCTGGGGGGAGGGGGGTGATAGATGTACTAACTGATTTTAAATGGTAATAAACCCAAAACCAAGAATGTAATTAATTGCAGCTCACCAATCATTAGATGTGGTGGCTGCATTTTTTTTTTTGGAGGCTTTTTTACTCTATTTTCACCTGATGATCTGACCAGTAACATACTACATCTCCTCTATTGTCCTGGTTTGTCTCATCTCTGAAACATTATGCTGGAGAGCTTTTTCTTTTGAAAAATAACAGACTTACTGGACAGAACACCAGATGAAACAAGAAGAAAAAAAGCTTAAAAAAGAAAATGAATGCAGCCATCACATCTAAGAATTGGTAAACTGCAAAATAATAAATGTTTGCTTTTGGGTTAAATACTGCTTTAAATACACTAACAAATTGAAGCCACCCTTCAGCTAGCACATTTTAGGCAGTTACAGCAACATCACGGTGATCCTACCAGACGTACTGATAGGATCACCAGAAGACAATAAAGGAAAGGAAGCCTAAAATAGAAACAATGCAGCCATCACATCTAAGAAGTGGTAAGCTGCAATATATTAAATGTTTCAGCATGTTTTTTTTGCTAGAAAATTACTTAAAACCCCGAAACATTATATATTTTTTAAGTAGAGGCCCTGGAGAATATAATGGTGGTTGTTGCATTTTTTTTTACATTACACGATATTTGCGCAGCCATTTTTAGAAAGCAAATTTCTTGGAAAAAATTGATTTTAATTAATTTTAGTACACACAAACACAATATAATACCTTCATTTTTGGCAAAATATGAAAGATGATGTTATGCCGAGTCAATAGATACCTAACATGCCACACTAAAATTGCGCATGGCTATGGAATGGCAACAAACTACAGTACATTTGATTATCCATAGGAGATGCTTTAAAAGCCTTTACAGATTACCAGTTTGGAATTAAACAGCAAGTCAAAACCAGAAGTGACAAAATCCTCATCACTTCTGGTTTCTGAGTTCATAGAGGGGTGGTGAGTACGGATGCACTTGCCTTTCCTCTTCTAGCAGCTGGAGAGAGCAGATGCTGCGGTCTCCCCAATTGCTCTGGAGAGTCAGAGAACAGCAGTGGGTGTCGGGAAGGTGGCCCCTTTCTGCACCCTGTAGAAGTGATTGGTTGGCTGTAGAGCTTCTCAGATCACTTCTACAGGAAAGTCCATCGCCGACCGCAAATGTTTATAAAGGGATGATAGCGGTAAACCCACTGCAACTTGAAGACATACGGGTAAGTCCTAAGGGAGTGAAGTGTTTCATACTGCTTTAAGGTTAGAGTTATTGTTTAAGGAGTTAAAAGGCATCCTAAATGTTTGAGTGCAAGGTTGTACACCTGTCTCAAAATGCTGTGAAATATGTATATTGCCAAGATTAAAACTACTGCAGTATATGCCAATACTGATACTTGTTTCTATTGTTAGCATGTTATTGCATATGCAATAAACAGTTAGAGGTAGTTTAAAGGGTAGTGGCATTTGGAAGAATAGCGGTAATGTTACATAGTTACATATTTACATAGTCAGCAAGGTTGAAAAAAGACACCAGTCCATCCAATGTAACCTGTGGTGCGTGCGTGTGCATGTGTTTATGTAGCTTGTTTTCTGGGTGAAAGCCTTAAGCGTAGCACACACTAGTATTTTTTTTACCTCTCAACCCAGGAGAGCTGAATGGAAAAATAACCTGACAGTTCAGGAGGAGCCGCTGTACTAACTATCCGACGGTAGTACATCGATCTCCCCCGCTGTGCTATTGTGCTCTGACAGGGGCACAGCCCCCCACCAAAACACTTTGAGAGCTAATCGGCAGACCCTTTTCGGTCACGCCCTTTCGACAGAAGCTGGCCAAATTGCCAGCTTCTGTCAGACCGACTACAGTACACACGGGCCGAATGTCAGACTCTTTCTCTTCAACCAGCCGATGCTGCCTGACATTCGACCCGTGTGTACTAGGCTTTAGAATGTGTACAACGGCAGCAAAAACTAACATACAGTTAGTTATATTCAGACTTCGGTGTTGATGATTATGACACATCTGTTTATCATACTTTTTATATAAAGTAGCATCATTAGACACAATGGGAGATTTACTAAAACTGGTGCACACAGAATCTGGTGCAGCTCTGCATAGTAACTAATCAGCTAGGTTTTAGCCCTCGTTCACAATGAACGCGGGTTTGAAATCTTGTGCGTTTGGCCGAACTCGCACGGTTTCAAACCCGCAGTTCAGTGCGAGTTTGGGGGCGATTTCGAAAGACATCTGTGCGGCTTCATGCACAGATGTCTATTGAAATCGCTCCTGAAGTTGCCAAAAGTAGTGCAGGAACTACTTTTGGAAATCGATGCGAGGCTGGTACGACAGTGCCGTTGTCGGCAATAGGCTGCGATTTGGCATATCAAATCGAGCCAATGTCAAAGCTTAATTGAACAACAAGCTGAAGCTATAAGGTGATTGGTTACTATGTGCTACTACTATGTATATAGTACTATATACTATGTAGTAAATCTCCCCCAATACGAGAATAAAAGTAATCTATTAATATCAATTTTATAAACACTACTTGAATTAAAATGAGGCGGTGTTGCACACGTAGAGATAAAAATAACAGTTGGGGTAGGAATGTGATAGTCTGAATAGGGCTAAATATCTTCACTTTCCTTTCCTTTAATTATTTTCTGAATAACCCCCCTGGCGGTATTCCCGAGTCTGGCTCGGGGTGGGAACTTCAGTACCAAAAGCGGTAACCCCGAGCCAGACTCGGGCTCGCATTGCAGGGTACAGGGGGAAGCTACTTACCTTTTCCCCTGGATCCTGCAATGTCTCCCCGCTGTGTGAGCGAGCCGTCTGCTCGCTCGATTCACACAGTGCCCGAGTGCCGCTGATCTCCGTTCCCTGCGACGTTCCGACGCACGGGAGCGGAGATCGGCGCCAAATTCAAAAAAGTTAAAAAACACATACAGTACTGTAATCTTACAGATTACAGTACTGTATACAAAAAATACACATCCCCTTTGTCCCTAGTGGTCTGTCCAGTGCCCTGCATGTCATTTTTATTTATTTTTTTAATTTTTTATTTAACTTAGGAACAGGGTCCGCACGGACCAACAGCTTACAAATCAGTACATTATACAGTACAAATGTTAATCATTAACCATCAGAGAATATATAATCACAACAAACTGGACGTTATTGGACTCTTCCCTGTGCTTTTGGGTGTTGAACTGTCCATCTATATCTTGTCCGGGTCAAGTTCCCCTTTCTCTACTTAGTATACTGAGCGTGTTATTTACTGGGGGGTCCCTGATGATCCGTATCCCGTGATGGTGTTTTAATAGGATTTTCTTCCACATTCCACAAAGTCTTTGGTGTTGTAAGGAGAATGTGTATGTGTTTGCAGTCCCTGTTTCCCCTTTTCCTTTTTCTATCATGTATGTACAAAGAGAATTCCCTACCCTTACGACCCCTCGCTACGGCTCCCCTTGTTGGGGAGAGCTACCGCGGCCCGGGGTCCCTTGGGGGGAGGGGGAGCAGAAGATAGGGGAAGAGAGGAAAAGAAGAAGATGGGGGGGTAGGGGTGTAGGGAAAGTAGAGAGAGGGTTGGAAGACATGAGGGGACGAGGGGGGGGGGGAAGCCGCCCGCGGCCATGGAGTATCAGGCACCTGAGTGAAATATTCATATCACACGTTCGCGTGGTTCCCCATCCTTGGTGAGCCTATCATATTAATCAGGGGTTTGTTTCGGAGCCTCTCAGGGCCTGGCCATCTGCTGAGTATATGTACATAGTCCAAAATTGCCACGTTTTGGTAAAAGTCTCTTGTCTTTTTTGCATTGTGAGGATGAGGTCCTCCATTCTCCGTATGTCCTCCACTTTTTGGAGCCATAGATCAATGGATGGCGGAAGGGTCGATTTCCAACAGATTGGAATGCATGCCTTAGCGGCGTCAAGTAGGTGGCGTATAACAGATTTTTTATATTTCCTATGAGGAATGGCGTTCGCGTGAAGGAGAAAAAATGCTGGGTCAGCCGGGATCGGCCTTTCCGTGAGGATTTGTATTGTCTCACGAATGACTCTCCAAAAGTGTTGCAGTTTGGGGCATGTCCAAAAGATATGTAGCATAGATCCTATCTCCGTCCGACAACGCATCAACGCGTCCGACAACCAGCATATATCTGATGTCGCCGGGAAGATTTTGTGTAGCAGGGCTGGGGTTTTGTACCAACGTGATATGATTTTATAATTGGTCTCTTGGGTTTTGGCACATATAGAGGACTTATGTGTATACTGGAGGATGTGTTGTCTTTTGATTGGGCTAAATTGGGTTCCCAGTTCCTCTTCCCACTTCAGTAAGCCCGGGGGTACAAAGTCTTCTGGGGGAGTGTTTATAAGGGCATAGGTCCGGGAGAGTGTGTGGGGCAGAGCTCCTGTGTCATTGCAAAGGTCTTACAGTGTCGTGACTTGCTGGTCACTGTCAGGGGGTTGTGGGACGGTCTTAAGGAAGTGGTGCAGTTGTAGGGCACTCATAAAATCTAGGTGGAACGGTCCTGTGGGGTCTGTTAGTTCTTCAATCGATTTCCACCTCCCTCTATAGCTAAATTGGTAGGCTTGGTGTATACCCGACTCCGCCAGGAGTCTAAAGGGTCCGTGTTCCGTACCTGGAGTAAATAGAGGGTTCCCCAGTATTGGGTATAATGGTGAGTTTGGAGTAGAAAGTGACCCCTGGGATATAAGGTGTGCACATGTCTTTGCTGTGATCCCTATCAGCGGGTGACGTTTAGTCTCTATTGTTAATCCCTGGTAACACCATGGGATGCCTTGAAGGGGAGTTGTAATTTGGGCTTGTTCCACTTGTGTCCACAGTTTGGTCTCCTGGTGTCGGCAACAGTCTAACCAACGACCCAGGTGAACCGCCTGGTAGTAGGCTCTTAAGTTTGGTACTGCTAAGCCACCGGATTGCTTGGGGAGTACTAGAAGCCTGTTAGCTAGTCTAGGACTCTTACCAGCCCATATAAATTTTGTGAACAAGGATTGTATCTGCTTGAAATAAGTGTGTGGTACGTGTATTGGTAAGGCCTGCATTAGATATAGGAACTTCGGTAGTATAGACATTTTCAGGATGTTACAACGACCCAGCCATGAATGAAGTCCAGATTGCCACTGTTGTAGCAGTGTCCTGACCTTTTTTAAGAGGGGAGGGAAATTGAGAGCATAGATTTTCTCGAAACTTTGAGGGATAAGTGTCCCTAAGTATTTCAGGGCAGATGACGTCCATTTCAGCTTGAAGCTGGATTGGAGTCGCGTGAGTTGGACAGGAGGTATATTTACTCCCATCGCTTCAGATTTGGAAAAGTTAATCTTTAAGTTGGAGAGTGAACCCTATGTTGTGAATTCCCGTAGTAAGTTTGGGAGGGAGATCACTGGGTTCGAGAGGGTGAACATTAAGTCGTCAGCGTAGGCTGATACCTTGTATTGGGTCTGTTTCACCAGAATTCCTGTGATATTCGTGTTCATTCTTACATGTGCCAGGAATGGTTCCAGTGAGAGCGCGAAAAGGATGGGTGAGAGTGGGCATCCCTGACGTGTCCCATTTTTGATTAAGAAGGGGTCTGACAATATACCATTGGCCTTTACCCTTGCTGCAGGTAGCGTATATATTGCTGCAATCCAGTTCAACATGTTGTGTCTTAGGCCCATATGTTCCAATGTGCTGAACATAAAGTCCCAATTCACCCTATCGAATGCTTTCTCAGCATCAGTGCTGAGAAAGACACTTGGTGTTTTGGTGCGGGTCACGTGGTGCAGCAGGTTTAGCACTTTAGTCGTGTTGTCTCTCGCTTCCCTGGAAGATACAAAGCCAACTTGGTCTAGGTGTATGATTTTGGGTATATGTGATTGGAGTCTCATGGCCAATATCTTTGTGAACAGCTTCAAGTCTGTGTTCAACAGAGATATCAGACGGTAGCTCCCACATTGTCCTGGGTCCTTCCCTTCCTTCGGTATCACGGCTATTTGGGCATGTAGTGTGGTGTCATGTAGTTTCCCCCCCCTTCCGAGGTCATTCAGAAGTGATATCAAATGATTGCCCAGTGATGGTAGGAATGTCTGGTAATATTGCACCGTGAGGCCATCCGGCCCCGGCACCTTACCTTTTTTAGTGTTTGCTATCGCCCCCTGTACCTCGGTCGGGTTATGGGTTCTTCCAGGAGTTGGCATGTTTCTGCCGCTAAGGAGGGCATCATAGAGTTACCTATATATTCCTTTATTTGTGTTGCCGTAGGACGTGTGTTCTTTAGGTTGTATAGAGATTCATAATAAGATTTAAACTCCTGGGCTATTTGTTTGGCTAACGTTTTTTTCTGTCCCGTCGGGTCGTATATGTGTGGAATATAGGATGCTGCTGCTTGGGTTCTCAGAGACTGCGCCAACAACCTGCCACATTTATTACCTGATTCGTACGACTTTCTACGGGAAATCTGTAGTGCCGCCTTGGCTTTGAATTGGAGCAGGTCTGTCAATTTTGAGCGTACCGTGTCTAGTTCGCTCCCCAGTATTCTGGTCGGTGTCTGTTTGTGTACCAATTCTAGTTTCTGGAGTTTGTCTAGTAGCTCTAGCGTTTGGGCATTCCTCAGTTTCTTGATCCTAGCCCCATGCTTCATTAGCACTCCGCGGATCACCGCTTTGTGCGCTTCCCATACAAGCCCCTTATTGCTTTCAGGGGTGTTATTTGTGCTGAAGTAGTGGCCTAGTTCCCTAGTGACGTCCGCTAGAGTTTCTGGGTCTTGGAGTAGGCTCTTGGAGGTCTCTGCTGTGTGCTTCTTCAATTTTTAAGATGAGGCCTTCTATGTCCGCCCTCGTGGGCAGTGCCTCTATGTCTGCTCTCGTGGGAAGGGCACGCAGCATGCTCCGGAGGTCTTCGTCCATATCGTGCTGTTGGTGGATAGAGCTAGCCAGGGCTGCTCCGGAGCTCGCTGCAGGTCTCACGGGGATCTCCGGAGTTGGAGGGCTGCCTGTGTCTGGCGTAGTGTTGTTTGTCTCCAGGTCGGCCACACGTGGCGCGGTAGTAATGACGCCTGCAGAGGCCCTCTGGTTCCCCTGGAAGAACTGTGAAATGCCCGGTTGGGAGGTAGAATTTCGGGTGCCACGGGTTGCCGAGCGTGTTCTGCACCTGTTGGCGTTGCTCATGCCTTGCTCATAGGTAGATAAAATAGGTTTTGGGTCTGTAAGGGTTGGATCGGGCCGGGTGCTCCTCCAAGACATGTCCTTACCCGGCCATTGCTAAGCCACGCCTCCCCCTGCATGTCATTTTATATAATAAATATATTTTTTTCTGCCTGGAAACTGGAGATTGTCCATAGCAACCAAAAAGTGTCCCTTTATGTCAAAAGTGGTTTTAGACCAGCTAGAAAACACCGATAATAAATTAGAATCACAATTTATCATCAAACACTAAATTTAATGACAGCGACTATTCTGCAACTGAGCAAATTTCAGTGTTTTTGATTTGATTACATTATTGAATAATTTTTATATATATTTTTTATTATATTATAATTTATGATTTTGTGTTTCAAACTTTATCATACCCAGGATGTCTACTAGACTCTGGATCGGACAGATTTAAGTGAGTTATTCATAAGAATTGCATGCCTACAATATAAAAACGCCAAATTTCCATGCAAAATAATTTCAGCACAAAATTCCAGACAGAATCATACCGCCAGGGAGGTAAAAAAAAACAATATATTTTCTTGGGCCTAATTATTTTAATGAAATATGGGCAATAATAAAAGTTGACTACCTGTAGACTCTTCTCATCATTTGAACTGGTTCCTGAAAAAAAAAAACATAAATAGTTATATATTAAAGAACATACACAGCTCCTACAAATATCAATAAAAAGTTAGATTCTCTATGAGACAAAAAAAACTACATTTAGGACCATTATCTATTATTGATACTAGTAGTATTTACCATAAATGTTTCCATTGATGCAGCATTTTTTGAAAGTCATTATGTTCTCTGTCAGTGTTCCTGTCTTATCAGAGAAAACATATTCTACTTGACCAAGCAAGTCATTCAGGCTAGTAGACCTGGCTTTGGCTGGAGTGTTGTTCCTCTCAAAATACATTTCCACATCCCAATCAATATACATGCTGTGGACTAGATGGATGAATTCTAATCTATAAAATAATTGATATTTTAATACAGTGTTCATTGCAATAAGTTAAAACATTAACTGCAAAATAAACAATAATAAACAATATAAAAATGGTATTTAATATACCGGTACTGAGATTTCATTCTACTCTAAATAAATACTTAGCTATATGCCTATATGTAAAGTAAGTATTTCAGACTAGCATGTGTCCTTTTTTGGTTTCATTTGTTTCAGCACCATTATTTGCATCTTTTTAATTAACTGCATTCGGACTAAAAGGCATGAGCGATTTGAATTTATTTTCCATTTCCAAAGTCTTCGGGGGCCAGTCATGTGATGATGCAGGTTCTTTTTTAATCTTTGCCTCTTCTCTGGGCGTGGGGGTCCTTACGAATGCAGAGATACTAAATTCATATTAAAGTGGAACCATAGGATTTATTTTTATTTTGGATAGAGTAAAGGAGGGTTATAACCCCTGTCAGATTTTTTTTTTGCATTCCATTGGGGAGATTTAGCTTCACGTCCTGTCCCATAACCAAATCAGGAAGTGAGAGGAAATCCCTTCAAATCAAGGGAATCTATTGGAATCCACCAGGTCACCAGAACTAGTGTCTGCATTGGAAGATTTCCCCGTTATTACTTTTCTGGAGACAACCCAAAATGTGGGATTTTTTTACTTTCACTTTCAATGATAATGGTGAACAGTAGAGATAATGGATCACAGACAGCAATAAAATCCTAACAGGTGTGAATGAGAGCCGGACCCAGCTGTGCCTCTGCCTGGTGCTTCAGTGAGTGCTGTAGATGCAGAGCAGAAAACCAATAACAGCCACTGCTCTTTGCTCTGAGAGGACTGAGAACTGAGTGATCAGTGGTCATGTAATCGCTCAGTTCTCAGGTTTAGAGCCAACATGCTGCAACATAGAGGCAACTATGAATGGTTCTTTTTTTACAAACCCCAAACTTCACCTTTAAGCGTAACAGTACTTTCCCTTTAATGGGTGAAAACAGAACAGCATATTTGGGGGGGATTTACTAAAACTGGTGCACACAGAATCTAGTGCAGCTGTGCATAGTAACCAATCAGTTTGTACTTGTACGACAAACGCTCTGACATTGGAGCTCATTTCGCATTACATGTGCAAATGAATGGTTCCCTATGAGAGCCATCTTAACTCATCCGACACAAGTCGTCAGACTTTGAAAAAGGTTCCTGTACTATTTTGGTCAGACTTTGGTCCTACTACACCCCATTGAATATCATTGAAGTCGGATCAAAGTAGGATCCTCATCCTAACCATCGACTTGTAACATACGAAATGGTGATTACAAAAGGAAAAGTAAAAGGAATTTATGTCACACTGGGATTGTTTTGATTGGTCAAAGGACAAGTCGTACTATCACAAAGTCGGATCAAATTAGTATCTGGGATATGAGAGCCCCCTTGATAAGCCCCCCGTCCGCAGACCCTGACAACCAATGGCCAGGGTTGTCGGGAAGAGGTCCTTGTCCTCATCATCATGGGGACAAGGTGCTTTGGGGTGGGGGTGCAAGTCACCCCTGTCCTAAAGCACCCACCCCCCCATGTTGAGGGCATGCTGCCTGGTACGGTTCAGGAGGGGGGGGTGATCACTCATCCCCACCCCCTTTCCCGATCTGCCGGGCTGTGTGCTCCGACAAGGGTATGGTATGGATTTTGGGGGGGCCCTAAAGCCGTTGTTTTCAGTGTGGGGGTTCCCCTGAAAATCCTACCAGACAAAAGGGCCTGGTATGCTCTTGGAGGGGGAACCCATGTCATTTTTTTTTTTTACATTGTGCGTGGTGTTCCCCCTAAAGATTCATACCAGACACAGTGCCTGGTATTGTTGGGGATCAAAGTCGGATCCCTGTTCACTGAAGTTGGACGCATGTCGGACTTCAAGTCGCAAGGCAAAGTTGGATCCGTGTCGTACCAGTGTGAACCTGGCCTCAAGATCATCAGAGCACAAGTCACATGCCAAAGTCGGATCAGTTAAGACCGCGATCCGACTTTGATCCAACTTCAGTGAGATTCAATGGGCTGAAGTAGGATCAAAGTCGGACCAAAGTAGTGCAGGGAACATTTTCAAAGTCAGACCGACTTGTGTTTTAAGGCGGCTCTCATAAGGAAACATTGATTTTCACACATCATGCGACATGAGTTCCCAAAGTCAGAGCGTTTGTCGTACCAGTGTGAACCCAGCCTCATTGCCAAAGTTTAATTGAACAAGCTGAAGTTAGAAGTTGATATGCTACCATGCACAGCTGCATCAGATTCTGAGTGCTCCAGTTTTAGTAAATGAACCCCATTTGCCTTTAGTAAATCAACCTCATAGTCTCCTATTCCAAATGCTTATCTGCCAATCCTGCTTTATTTCTTGCCCAGTGAGTCCAAGGCATGCCTGCCCTTTGTTTACATTTGGATTTCTTCAAAAAAATCCACAGGTCAATAACACTTGCAATTTTGAAAGTGTCCTAAGAAAACAGTCACTACAACACTGTATGTAAAGTGCACCAAAACTGCTAATTACAAAAGTTTGAATGCACTTTGTAACAACACGTCTGTTCTGATTATAGGGTATATATTTACTGATCGTACTGTTCCTTTAAATTGGCATCCATTACTAACAGGAACTGTAGTATATTCCTCCCACTTCCTGCCCAGCAGTCATATCAGATAATCTTTCTACAGTGAAGGAAGCATGCTAAAGACCTCCACTATTTCTTAATACAGGCCTTGGAAGGATAAGTCTGTAAGTAAAGCAGTCATTAGTTTTCAATTAGTTAGTATATGTTCTACTAATGCAACTACATTTTATATGTGTGTTGGTGGGATGTTTCTGTCAGGAAGTTCACTCAGCTAGGCCACATTTTTGCTAGCTAGTGCCTTAACAGTATTGTAGCATGCCTGTTACTATTTGCATTTGTGATGTTATGTTAAATGCTAATGCATATTTTTATAATTTGTGTTTTGCAGTTTTACAAAAAAAAAAAAAACTTATTCTCAGTAAAGATTTCAACTATTAGCCCTTCCTCCTGAGTCTTTATTGGGAAGCTGTTAGCTGTCTGCCAAGCCTTGTACTTTGAACACATTGTGAGGGCAGAACAGTAAAAAGACTTTTAACACAGCGGGCCTAGTTTAAAGAAGAGTGGAATCATTCTGCTCATCATCAGCTAACCTCTACAGCCACAGACACTACAGAGAAGTAATCTGTTTCATCATGCAGCACACAGACAAGGATACTGCACCAGTCATCCCTCAGCATACACAAGCAGAGGAAAGCATACACAATATGCCAACCAACAGGTCACGCTGCACAAGCTCCAGAGTCTCTAGTCAGTCGGATCAGACATCAGCTAGTGCTGAATCTGCCAGGTCCAAGCGCACTAGCTCTAGACATTCAAGCTGCTCTAACCTGTCGTCCACCAGTGCTGCAGCTGCCAAGGCCCATGCAAAAGCAGAAGCCACGCGTGCACTGGCTTCCTATGCAATACGTGAAGCTGAAATGATAAGAGAACAGGGCTGCATAGATGAAGAACATCATTTGATTAAAGCTAAAAGTAAAGCTGAAGCACTTAGAAGAAAATCAGAGGTGAAAGCATCTTTACATATTATCAAGCAAGAAAAAACTGCTTCAGCAGCCTTAGCTGAAGCCGAAGTGCTCATGAGAGCTGCTGAAGAACAGTGCAGAGAGCGCTCTGTGATAGACACCCAAATGACACCACTCAGTGCAATCCAACGCACCAGTGAGTATGTGCAATTGCATGCGACCATGTACACAGATCAACAGTCTAATGATGCATTGGAATCGTCAAAGGTCCCGCTAGCAGCAGACAACTTTGATATCGCTCGATGCTACAAGACTGAACCAGAACTTTACTATAACAAGCCAAGTAGTTACATACTCAGAGACCAATCTGTTGGTCCTTCAGGAAATCGAACGAATGGTGACATAATCCCTCCTCGGGAAAATATAAATCCGGCCTATAGCAGAAAGACTTGCAGTAAACGAGAACAACCACACGACTATAGTGGATTTAACCAAGCATCCCAACCGTCTTACCAGCCACAGACATGCCCTGTGTTTGTTCCCAGAAAATGCCCACCTGAGGCAGCAGGAGCCACAGATGTGACAAAATACTTGATACGCCGTGAAATGGTGAGCTCTGGTCTCCTGAAGTTTGATGACCGTCCAGAAAACTATTGGGCCTGGAAGTCATCTTTTCTAAGCAGCACCCAAGACTTAAATATGAAAGACAGGGAAAAGCTTGACCTACTCTCCAAATGGCTCGGACCAGAGTCCACTGAGCAAGCCAAAAGAATCAGGTCAGTACATGTTCATGATGCGACAGCAGGGCTTACAATGTTATGGCAGAGATTGGAAGACTGCTATGGGTCACCTGAAGTAATTGAAGATGCACTTCTGAAGAAAATTGAAAATTATCCAAAAATAACAAACAAAGACAATCTGAAGCTGAGAGAGCTTGGTGACATACTTTTAGAGCTGGAAGCGGCAAAGGCTGGTGGATACCTGCCAGGCCTCTCATATTTGGATACAGCACGTGGAGTCAAACCGGTAATCGAGAAGCTTCCTTACAGCTTACAAGAAAGATGGGTCACGCAAGCATCAAAATACAAGGAAGATCATCAGGTGGCATTTCCACCTTTCTCCTTCCTCGCCAAATTCATTGTGAATCAAGCTAAAATACGCAATGACCCAAGCTTCGCCTTTTTGAACATGGGAGGCTCCAGTTCTGTAAAGACAGAGAAACAACCTTCAGTGCACAATAAAGAACGCAGAGCAACAGTGTCTGTACGGAAGACAGAAGTACCGACTGAGTTTGAGGCCAACCAGGATAAAAGCTCAGGAGTGAAAATTGAGGATCCAGATAAGCAGTGTCCACTACATAACAAGCCTCATCCACTGAGAAAATGTCGCAGTTTCAGAAGCAAGACAATAGAGGAGCGCAAATCTTATCTTAAGGACAAGCGCATTTGTTTTAGATGCTGTGGTTCAACTCAACATCTTGCTAAAGACTGTGTGAAAACAATTTGATGCAAAGAATGCAATAATGACAACCATCTGTCTGCTTTACACCCAGGACCAGCACCATGGAAAACAGAGAATCAGGTAACCCAAGAAGATCATGGTGGGGAGCAAAAAGAGAGTGCATTACCAGCAATAACCTCAAAGTGCACTGAAATCTGCACAAACACATTTAGCTCTAGATCATGCTCCAAGATATGTTTAGTCAAGGTGTATCCTGCAGGCCTCAGAGAGAAGGCAATCAGAATGTATGCGGTCTTAGATGAACAAAGTAACAGATCTTTGTCAAGAACAGAGTTCTTTGACCTCTTCGGTGACAGAGGAAGTCCAACTCCGTATACTTTGAAGACATGCTCAGGAGTTGTGGAGACATCAGGTAGGAGAGCAAACAACTACATCATTGAATCATTAGATGGGAAAACGCAGCTGACTCTGCCCACTCTCATAGAATGTGATATGATACCAGATGATAGATCAGAGATACCCACACCTGAAATTGCACGTCACTACCCTCATCTGATGCAAATATCAGACAAGATTCCAGTACTAGACCCAGGTGCTGCAATTATCCTCCTACTTGGAAGAGACATACTGAGAGTGCACAAGGTCAGAGAGCAATACAATGGGCCACACAATGCACCATTTGCACAACGTCTTGACCTTGGATGGGTCATCATTGGTGATGTATGTCTGGATGGAGCTCACAAGCCGTCAAATGTGAATGTCTACAAAACAAACATGTTGCAAAATGGCCGCACATCATGTCTTAGCCCCTGTACCAACAGGATACAGATTAAAGAAAGACTAGTCAACCCAATACAACAGCAGAAAGTTCGGAGTTACATGGAGGCTATCACCTCATCTAAAGATACAGATGAGCTAGGATGCAAGGTGTTTGAAAGAACGCAAGATGATGACAAACCAGCACCATCTGTTGAAGATAGCCTCTTCCTTGAGATAATGGACAGAGAAGTCTTGATAGATGAGCCAAACAGCTGGGTAGCTCCTCTACCTTTCCGTTTACCCCGACATCACCTTCCTAACAACAAAGGACAAGCAGTGAAGCGTCTCACCTCATTGCGACGCACTCTAGACAGAAAGACAAATATGAAGGAACACTTCCATGATTTCATGCAGAAGATCTTCGACAGTGGTCAAGCTGAAAAAGCACCACCATTGGAAGAAAAACAAGAATGTTGGTACTTACCAATATTTGGAGTGTATCATCCTCAGAAACCAGGACAGATACGAGTAGTATTTGACTCCAGTGCAAAGTATGAAGGCCTTTCCCTAAACGATGTCCTCCTCAGTGGACCTGACCTGAATAATACACTCCTTGGAGTCCCCATCAGGTTCCGAAAAGAACCCGTTGCAGTAACAGCAGATGTACAACAAATGTTCTACTGTTTCCTTGTCCGCAAAGATCACAGAGATTACCTGAAGTTCCTGTGGTATGAAAACAATGACTTTAACAAAGATGTCACAGAATACAGGATGAAGGTACATGTGTTTGGGAACAGCCCCTCTCCAGCTGTAGCTATCTACAACCTGAGACGAGCAGCACAGGAAGGTGAAGAAGAACATGGCACATATGCCAAACAGTTTGCCATGAGAAACTTTTATGTGGACGATGGACTCGCTTCTTTCTCTAGCAACGAAGAGGCTATCGACATCCTGAAAAGAACAAGGGAGATGTTAGCAGAATCTAACGTAAGGTTACACAAGATAGCGTCCAACAGCAGCAAAGTCATGGAAGCGTTTCCCTCAGAGAACCGTGCAAAGGACCTCAAGGACCTGGATCTAGGAACAGATTCACTGCCCCTTCAAAGAAGTTTAGAGCCTCATTCGAGCTATAAGAAAGCTTATTCACTTAGCCAAATCCTTCTGTAGAGCTACAAACACTGACAAGTGTAATAGCAATCATCTTATGCAAGCCAAAATCATCATCATTAGATGTGTTCAGCAAGAAGTTTTCAAAGAAGAAATCAAGTGCCTTCTTAAAGAGAAGAGTTTTCAGATCTCTAAAAGAGATCTCACAGTCCGCTCAAAAAGCTGAACCCGATATTTGATGAAGATAGAGTGATAAGAGTTGGAGGTCGCTTGTCAGCAGTTGATATGACGGTCGATGAGAAACATCCTTTTATAATGCCCAAGAATCATCACATTTCATTTCTGTTAGTAAGACACTATCACGAACAAGTTGCACATCAGGGTCGCCACTTCACTGAGGGAGCAGTCCGGTCAGCTGGATTATGGATCATAGGGAGTAAACGACTAGTCTCCAGTGTCATCCACAAATGTGTAATTTGCAGAAAAATCAGAGGGAAACTTGAAGTGCAGAAGATGTCAGACTTACCTGCTGATAGACTTGCTTCAAACCCACCCTTTACTCATGTTGGCCTAGATGTCTTTGGTCCTCGGAACATCTCCTCACGCCGGACCAGAGGAAGCAGTGCAGAAAGTAAACGTTGGGCTGTTCTGTTCTCTTGCATGAGTACAAGAGCAGTACACATTGAAGTGATTGAGTCTCTGTCTACCTCAAGCTTTATCAATGCTTTGAGAAGATTTTTCTCTATCCGAGGACCTGTGAAGCAACTCCGCTCAGATCGGGTCACAAACTTTACTGGGGCCTGTAAGGAATTAAGGATCCTTACAGAAGACTCTGAGACGAGTGCTTATCTTCAAGATCAAAGATGCACGTGGACTGTACGCTCAGGTCCACAGAAACGAATGGCCAGTTGGACTCATTGTTGAGACTGTACCTAGTAATGATAGTAAGGTTAGAAAGGTCAAAGTTAAAGTCATGAGACAGGGCACCCCTAAGGTGTACTTTAGGCCTATCTCTGAAGTTGTTTTACTTCTTAAAAAGGAAACATAGTGGTATAATGTTCATTATGCCAGGTGGGGAGTGTTCTGATTATAGGGTATATATTTACTGATCGTACTGTTCCTTTAAATTGGCATCCATTACTAACAGGAACTGTAGTATATTCCTCCCACTTCCTGCCCAGCAGTCATTTCTTTCTACAGTGAAGGAAGCATGCTAAAGACCTCCACTATTTCTTAATACAGGCCTTGGAAGGATAAGTCTGTAAGTAAAGCAGTCATTAGTTTTCAATTAGTTAGTATATGTTCTACTAATGCAACTACATTTTATATGTGTGTTGGTGGGATGTTTCTGTCAGGAAGTTCACTCAGCTAGGCCACATTTTTTTCTAGCTAGAGCCTTAACAGTATTGTAGCATGCCTGTTACTATTTGCATTTGTGATGTAATGTTAAATGCTAATGCATATTTTTATAATTTGTGTTTTGCAGTTTTACAAAAAAAAAAAAAAAACTTATTCTCAGTAAAGATTTCAACTATTAGCCCTTCCTCCTGAGTCTTTATTGGGAAGCTGTTAGCTGTCTGCCAAGCCTTGTACTTTGAACACATTGTGAGGGCAGAACAACGTCACTTGTAACTGTGACTGTTTCAACTGTACCATTGGCTATGATTTTACAGAAAGGGATAATACCTATACTGTATGTAGTGCACAACGCTGATATATGTTACAAGATTCCTAAGATTTTAAAATGGACAGATGCTAATCAAGTTTAACTTTTTACACTTTGCATTGCAGGTAAAACATCTGTTTAGTATCCTATACTGCAGTCCTGAGTAATTGTAATCATGCTTATTGTGGACTGTCTGAATTTTTATGCCATGTGTTTTCTTGGGTAATCATTTTGTGATTACCAAACATATCTAGTATTCATCAATATGGCATGACTAAAAAATATGCCAGTTAACTAATCATAATAATCATCATCATCAGAAATGATTTTACTTTAACCACCTGCCAACCGGGTCAATTTTTAAATTTTCGGACACAATAAAATCTGCATTTTAGATAGAAATTACTGTAACATTTATCCCTTCTATTACATGGAACTCATGCTTAATTTGGATCATACATGAAAAGTATGATTCCATATTTCCTCAATGCAGTAAAATGTATAACACTTTTTTGTGGAAACAAGAAAAAAAGCTCAACAATATTGGAGTGAAGGTCAACAACATAATCACATGAGAGAAATAGGTATGGTTTGGTAAACACAAATGAAAATATCTATAAATCTTGATGCAGCTGATAACCTATTTAGTCTTGCCTAACTCTACTGCCCAGCATATGACAAAAGCCTCTCCAGACCAGAGTTTTAATCCCCATCTTAATGTTTGAAACTATCTCAAAGATTGGGATGAACATTTTTCTAGAATGTTATTTTATTGGTGTTATACTTTATGTTGTGATTTTCTCTGTCCCCCACACTGCTCTACCCCATCTAATTAGCCAAATATTATTTTCCAATTCCTTATTCCCTTTTTTCAATTCCTCTTTCTCCTTCCCTCTTCCTGTTTTTCTACAGCTTATGTTCCCTCTATCCCATATACACACACGTATTTTAAGGAGGATTGGACTACCTCCAGGCCCATCTGCCCCTTATCTATCCATTAGAATGTATGTGCTCCCTCTGTGGAGACTCTCATAAATTTACAAGGGTTAGGACTGCAAGTAATACAGTGTGCTGTGAAGGGGCCTTGCAGCTTATGCATGCGGTTTCAAATGTGTGCTAACTAAACCCATGTTTTTATTGCATACTGTTGGACAGGTTAAATCAGTTGGTAAGCAGACTGGTTGGTGAGTTGAGCTGGGAATTGTCTCTGATTTTGTCTTTCATGCTTTGCCCTTCCGTGTGCTCCTTGCTTTAAAGGCCAGTTATAGGTGGGGGCGGGTGCCATCTGTTTGATACTGGTGGCAATTTGGTGAGGGGACACACTGGTCACCGTTGCTGCCATTGTGCTATGTACTGGGTGCCCAATGTGCCCCTGTGCCTTTAAGGAAGATTAAGCTACCTCCAGGCCCACCTGCCCCTTATCTATCCATTAGAAGGCATGTGCTCCCACTGTGGAGACACTCATAAATGAAGTAGTGTTAGGACTGCAAGCAATACACAGGGTGCCGTGAAGGGGCTTTGCTTTACGCATGTGTTTGCATATGCGTTCTAACTAAACCCCTATTTTTAATGCATACTGTTGGACAGGTTAATTCAGTTGGTAAGCAGACTGGTTGGAGAGTTGATCTGGAAATTGTCTCTGGTTAATCTTTCATGCGTTGCCCTTTCATGTGCTTCTTGATGTTAAGGCCAGTTATAGGTGGGGGCAGGGGCCATTTGTTTGTTACACAAGTATATCCCTCCTTAGTTACCCCCAACCCCAACCTTTTAAGCCCCTTTCTCCCCCAATCTTCCTAAGACAACTACTCACCCCATGAGTTTTACCGTATTTATTGGCATATAACATTCACCTTTTTACCTTGAAAATAGGGGGCAAATCACAGGTGCGTGTTTTACGTCAATAGTGTACCTCGGAGGGGAAGGAGGGGGGCGAGTGCCGCCAAAATTCACCGAAATGTCATCTACTGTTTACTCGGCTCTCACTCGGCTCTAACTCGGCTCTCACGTCACACACACAGTCCCTCCTCCACCACCGGCATTGGACCAGTGTTCTGTCTATCACAGAAGCTGGTCCAATGCCGATGGCAGAGGCGGGACTGTGTATGTGACTACCGAATGAGAGCTGTGTAAACAGGAGATGATGGCTCTGTGATTTCCTGCACTGCATTGATAAGAGAGGGTGAGGCTGCAGATTAATCAGGCAGCTGCATTTATGGGAGATGGGCTGCAGATGGGCGCAGATCAGGCTGCAGATGGGCATAGATCAGACTGCAGATTGGCATATAGCTGGCTGCAGATAGGCACAGATCAGGCTGCATTAAAACTGCAGATGAGCACAGATCAGGCTGCATTGAAGCTGCAGATGGGCACAGATCAGGCTGCATTGAAGCTGCAGATGGGCACAGAGCAGGCTGCATTGAGGCTGCAGATGGGCACAGATCAGGCTGCATTGAGGCTGCAGATGGGCACCAATCAGGCTGCATGGAGGCTGCAGATGCACACTAATAAAGCTGCATTGATGGGCACTGACCATTATTTTGCTTCAAAGTTGGTTTATTTAAAAAAAAAAAAAAATTTCCCTGAAACTTCCCTCTTAAATTGAAGGTGTGTGTTATACGGTAATTTAACCTAGTCTTAGAAAGGGTGTAGGTGGCAAACAAGAAATATAAAGAATGCACTATTGCATTGATGTATATGAAAGTTATTGTTAACTTCGTAACTAGGACTGTGGAACCCTAATTATGACTCTTATTTTTGCTATTCTTTTTTATTATATTTAAAAAAAGTTTTTTTAGAGGAGCCTGCATGTGTGGTGTCCAGATTATATTATGTTAGGCTTGGTTTAGTTAGTAGATTATGTTAAAATATTTCCTTATACCTTAAATTTTTCAATCATCTGACTTTGCATAGAATACATAGAAGCTTTTTTTGTTGTTGTTGTGCACATTACAGCAATCAAAACAGACCACTGTAAACAATTGTATGTGTATATTTCTTTCTTTAGTAATAATCATGTTTCCTTACGTGATATACATTGACAATGGCACGATGGTGCTCATCAGTATAGTATAACTCCAGAAGTTTAGGAATGCACTGTAAGCTGGGGTTACATTGGGAGGTAAAGGTGGTATATAACTGTGCTTTTCTTGAAACCATGTAATCCAAAATCCTGATGCAATGGCTAGTGACATGGAGCATACAATTAAAATCACAAATACCTATAAGACAAAATATTAAGATTAATTTTATTTTCAAATCTAAGTGATAAAGTTTTGTTTTACAATACATTCAGTGTATTTATACCTGACACTTCTTATAATAGGAAGACTAAAAAAACTTTAAGACAGGTCTATAGAAGCCAGTGATAAAGTAAAACTTCTAATGCCCTCTGTGTTAATGAAACTATGGGCCCACTACAAAAATATCACTCAGCAATACATTATTATTTGTATATATTTTGTAAACTGCCCCCACCCAAAACTTTCCAATTTGGCTTGTATTAAAGTACTGAGTGTAAGCTGATCATTAATAATAAAGGGGGGGGGGGGTATAGGAGCAGAGCAGAGGCCAATCGTGGACTATGAGGGAAAAAAAGGAAGCAGAATGGTGGCTGAACATGTGTTGGACGGAAGAGAGACATATAAGGAAGGAATGGCAACTTGTGTGTTAAATATTTGAAAAGTAGGCACATTGGAAGGGGAGAGAGAAAAAACAGCTGACAATTGAACATCTGAAGAGGCTGAAGAGGCAGAAAAGGCAGTGTGGAAAAAAGAGGTAGATAGGGGGATTATCAGGAATGTGGGCCAAAAAGCAGAACTGGAAATGATTGTTGCAGAAGGGTGCAGAATGGAGAAAATGGTAGCTAATCATGTGTCAACTAGGGTGAATGCAGAGGAATAATTGTTCAAGGAACAGTAGTGAAGACAAAGGAGACAGAGATAGATACGCATAGACTTTCTCTAAAGTGCAGTGAACAGAAGTTATAACAGATGAAATTAACTCTGGTGCTTTGGTGTGACCATTCTTTGCCAACAACAACCAGTTCTACTGACTTTCATATCACTACCCCTCCTTTCTTTTCTCTATCCCAACCTCAACAATATACCAGGTGTCACAGTGTACAGGGAGTGATGACATCACACTCTCCATACACAGATCACATAGTGACTGCAGCCTAACACAGACTGAACAAAAGAAATCTATGCCTTTAAGGCCAGTTTTAGTTAAAAGGATCTCACTGACACTCACTCAGTTACTAAATGTCTTGCAGGACAATTTCATGATTCAGATGGTAGACGCATCAATTAGAAATAAAGAGTTACTGGATCTACTGATTACCCACAATACAGACCTGATCACGGATGTGGAAATACAGGGAAATTTAGGAAACACCGATCACAGGTCAATTGTCTTCAGTATAAATTACACAAATAGGAAACTTAAGGGGAATACAAAGACACTGTATTTCAAAAGAGCCAACTTCCCTAAACTACGAACCATGTTAGAAAGCATGAATTAGGATAAAATCTTAGGAACAAAGAACATGGAGGAGAGATGGGTTTGCTTTAAGAGCATATTAAATAAGGGCATTAGCCAATGCATCTCATTGGGTAATAAGTTTAAGAGAGCAAACAAAAGTCCTGGATGGCTTAACTTCAATGTAAAAATGCATATAAAAGCAAAGGAGAATGCCTTCAAAAAATACAAGGTTGAGGGATCATCAGCATTCAGACTTTATAAAGAATGCAACAAGAAATGTAGGGGTGCAATTAGGGTGGCTAAGATAGAATACGAAAGAGCGGAGGAGAGCAAAACAATTCCCAAGAAATTCTTTAAAGCAGTATTTCAGCGGTAAAACAATTTTTTTAAAAGTCAGCAGCTACTTTTTTTTAGCTGCTGACTTTTAAAAAAAAAAATTTACCGCTGAAACACTGCTTTAAAGAATTTAAAGAATAAGGACACTTACCTTTCCAGGGTGTCCGTGATGTCGGCCACCGAGGCTGGTCCGTCCCTCGGCTCTCGGGTCCCAGTGCCACCATCCTCATTAAGGGAAACAGGCAGTGGAGTCTTGCGGCTTCACTGCCCTTTCCTACTATGCACGAGTCACGCGGTGCTTTGTGAATGGGACGCGCTGTGTTAGGAAACACAAAGTTCCCAGAACACAGTGTGCCCCATTACCCAGAAGACAACGCAGAGGAGGAGAGAAGACTGAAGATCACTGTGGAGTAGGAAGGAGGCAGATTAGGAAGACTGCCTAGCAACAGGGATTTCTGGTAAGGTAAAAAATATATTTTTCTTTCAAATGTTTTTTTTTTTTTTTTTTAAGAATATTAATGCTGTTTTTTTTTTTAGGGTGGCCCTCCACTTTAAGTATGTAAACAGTAAAAAAGGGAGGACAGACCATATTGGCCCCATAAAAAATGAGGATGGAAATCTGGTTACAAAGGATGGGGAGATGGCGAAGTATTGAATTTATTCTTCTCCTCAGTCTTCACGAGGGAATCGGGGGCTTCAGTAACCAAAACTGCAGTGTTTATCCCTATGACACATCACAGGAAGCACCTCCATGGTTAACAGAGGACAGAATTAAAATTAGACTTGGGAAACTTAACATTAATAAATCACCGGGACCAGATGGCTTGCATCCAAGGGTACTTAGGGAACTCAGTCAAGTAATTGCCAGACCAGTGTTCCTAATTTTTACTGAGTCTACTTACTGAAATGGTACCAGATGATTGGAGAAAAGCCAATGTAGCACCAATATTTAAAAAGGGCCCAAAATACATCCCTGGGAATTACAGACCAATTAGCCTAACATCGATAGTATGCAAGCTCTTGGAGGGTATGATAGGGGACTAATTTTACCACAAAAAACTGGGAAAACTTATTGACTTGAGTATAAGCCTAGGGTGAGAAATGCGCAGCTACTGTAAGTGGAAAAGAGGGTCAACAATGCCCTTTTGCAGCCTCACTGTGCCCATTTGCATGCCTCACTGTGCCCATTTGCAGCCATAGGTCCCCCGACTCTGTAGTTAAGGGTTCCTAGATGCTCCCTAGCTGCAGCCAAAATGTGGGGTCTCTGGACCCAAAGGGCCCCGAAATGACATTGCTAGATGGACACAATTGACCGAATTTAGGGCCCTGTATCTCAGGGCCACTTGGTGCTAGGAACCCAAAATGTGGTGTACAAACCCAGTGGAACCAGCACTGCAACATATCCAAAGCTGGGGTTCCTAGCACCAAGTGACCCCGAGATACGGGGGCCCCAAAGTCAGTTTGGAAAATGTCAAGCACTTTTCTGCAGCAGAGAATTACATTTTTTCCGAACCAAATTTGGGGCCCCATATCCCGGGGCCACTTAGTGCTAGGAACCCCAGCTCCACTGGGTTTGCACACCAAATTTTGGGTTCTTAGCACCAAGTGGCCCTGAGATACGGGGCCCCAAAGTCGGTTCAGAAAATGTCTGAAAATGTTCTGCTGCAGAAAAGTGCTTGATTCGAGTATAAGCCGAGGGGGGCATTTTCAGCAAAGAAAAACTTGGCTTATACTCGAGTATATACGTGTCACGTACCTGGTGGTGCGAGCCCGAATTGCAGAGGGAGGCCTCCCTTGCGTCTCCCACTCCCGGTACCCTGGTAGGGTGACAGGAGACCCAGGAGTGAGGAGGAGCACGGGTGCCTGGCAGGATCAACAGACCGGTGGAGCGACACAGGGTCAACTCAGCGGACAAGCTAAGTAGACTGGGTCAGCAAAGCAGACTGGACAGCAGAGCAGGCTGGGTCAGCATGGACAGACTGGATTAGCAAAGCAGACTGGACAGATGAGCAGTCCGGATCAACACAGGTTAACTGGATGAGCAAAGCAGACTGGACAGCAGAGCAGGCTGGGTCAGCATGGACAGACTGGATCAGCAAGGCAGACTGGTTCTCACAGCGGACTGGATCAGCACAGGCAAGCCGGATCAGCAAAGCAGACAGGTTCTTAGAGCAGACTGGATCAGCACAGGTAAACTGGATAAGCAAAGCAGACAGGTTCTTAGAGCAGACTGGATCAGCACAGGTAAACTGGATAAGCAAAGCAGACTGGTTCTCAGAGCGGACTGGATCAGCACAGGTAAGCTGGATCAGCAAAGCAGACAGGTTCTCAGAGCAGACTGGATCAGCACAGGTAAACTGGATAAGCAAAGCAGACTGGTTCTCAGAGCGGACTGGATCAGCACAGGTAAGCTGGATCAGCAAAGCAGACAGGTTCTCAGAGCAGACTGGATCAGCACAGGTAAGCTGGATCAGCAAAGCAGACAGGTTCTCAGAGCGGACTGGATCAGCACAGTTAAGCTGGATTGTCAGAACAGGCCAGGTCGGGTATCAGGCTGGCAACAAGGTACAAGTGGGTTAGGCAGAAGGATGGTCACAAACAAGCCAAGGTCGGGTGCAGGCAGACAGATGGATAGTCACAGGCAGGCCGGGTCAACACAGGTCAGAGGTATCAGGATCAGGTTACTATCACCACAACGCGGGGACCGTCTGCTCTGGCCGGGTTTAAATAGCCTACCTGGCGCCAACAAGAGCGCAGTGGCAAGGATGTAAGAGTGGCAAGGATGTGGAACTCCCTTCCACAGGTGGTGGTTTCAGCGGGGAGCATCGATAGTTTAAAAAAAACTATTGGATAAGCACCTGTACAACCGCAACATACAGGGATATACAATGTATACTGACATACAGTATAATCACACACATAGGTTGGACTTGATGGACTTGTGTCTTTTTTCAACCTCACCTACTATGTAACTATGTAGCTGACCAGTTATATTCCCTGACAACCAAGCATGCACACTTTTAATACAGCACATTCACAGTTTGCTAGTTACAGATGCTATTGTGTGTAGAGCTGGCCTTCACCGCATGGGCATAATATTTTCAATGTATGGACACTGATTGATTAATAATTTGGCAGCATTTTGATAAAAAATTGGGGAGAAGATTACTAAAGAGAATGGCCTATAACGCCGGCCCAAAATATTTTTATTTTTTTACAGGTTTTAGGATGTACGCATACTTCACATAACGGTCTTGAAAGCAAAGTCATAAATGTATTGCTTATAAAATGATACATAAAACCTATTTTATTTTTAATTATAGCTGATTTATTAGCAATAATCCATGTCTGTGAAATGAAAGAACAGTGCTAGTTTTAGTTTATAGTTCAAAAACTCGTTAAGGTTTAATTCAGTAGATGGAATGTAAAGACAGGTATAGAATAGATATCTATTTTCAGAATCACATGAAAATTTGGCACTATATAAATTATATACTTACAGTGGCCACAAGGTTATTCATCATAATGTCTAATTTTGTTTTCTTTACATTAACCTTTCCACAGTTCTTCATTATTTTGGTGTCAACCCCTTTTGAAGAGAAATAATCCATCACTATTACACTTTTAGGTTCACCAACCAGCCAAAACAAATTTTTAATGAATTCTTTCATTATTTTACATTACAGTGTGTGCAGCAAGCTGACTGGAACTCCTCTGCTTCGTTCTGCATAGTAAGGCAGCTTCAATAGTTTGACAGCAGTGTTCCTTTCAATCTTACAGTGTGAAATAGTTGGACAGCATTACAGGCTGCACCTTGCTACACAGGGGTGATATTATCTCTATTGCGAGCAAGGCCGTGAATGTTTTAACCTTACTATAGGAAAAGCCATTTACTGATAAAAATATATTTTTCCAGCATAGCTGAATAAAAAGACAGAAAGGAATTGCAATGCAGGTTTAAGGTCATAAGACTAGCCATATATATATACATTTTTATATTTGGCTTCACATAGCACTTTAATTCTTTTTAAGGATGAGTCTCCCCCTTTTTAGCTAATTTTGCCACGTGCAAGCAGAAAATAGGTAAACATTTTTGAATATGTATGTATGTATATGTATGAATAAGAATATGTATGTATGCAAAAATGTTATACAGTCTTTGTAATTTTTTTAAAGTGGCTTTAAACCTCTAAAATGAAAATGAACAAATCATATCCTTCTATAGTGTGTACTTACCTCAGTCTATAGTATTTAGTGTTTTCCTGTCTGCTCTCTCCTTTCTCTGCTATCTGCAAGAGTCACTTCTGACAGTCTATCCCGACACCAGGCAATCCTGGGAGATGGCCCTGCACCCCCTCCAGAACACAGAAGATGATTGACAGCCTTATATGTGCATGTTTACCCAAGAGATAGGGGTGTGTGTGTCCATTCCCTCTACTTAGGCCTCATATTACACTCAACTCTATTTTCTGTGCTGTGCAGTGTGTGACATCAGATGCCCACCCCCTGCCTGCTGGAGCTGAGAAATGCTGACTATATTCTGTACATTGAATGGCTGTAGAAAACAGAGGGCTGCAGATAAACAGGTACAACGTATGCAGGAGGATTTACTTAATTTCTATCTATTACCTGAGGCTAGTGACTTCAGTGCATATACTGTATGTAAGGGTTTATTATCACCTTTAACACTGGTCGCAAAAGCCTTGTGTAACTGCCACTACTAGCCAGTTGTATTTTCTTTATGAAGCAACACCTGTGAGCTGGGTCATTTATTTTACCCTGACCATCAAGCTATGCACAGCACTGAGTGAAATGTAGCACATACAATAATCCATAATAATCAATCAGCAATCATCTATTGATTGAAATGACTTTACTTTGATGACTTTCACAAAATGACTTTGAAGTTACTGCACTTCTCAAATATTCTTTGTCCTTTGTCCAAAGGTCAGATTGATGTAAAAATTATTTTCTGAACAAGGGAAATATACTGAGAATAACATTTGTTATGTAAAAAGTTATAATGTTATATTTAAGTACCTGCATAAATTACTAGTCCAAAGCAATACTTAGTATTCCTTATCTTACAGCCCCTTAAAAGAATACAGTCATTGTCCAAAGAACACTTCTCTCCATTCCACTCCAGTGTTCCGGTTAAGGAATGCATGTTGCTGTTGGCTTCTTCACAGATGATTTTACCTGTAATGTTTACAGCAAACATATAAAACCATTCTGGTAAATGCATAATTCCCAAATTATATTGTACTACTATTACTAAACTAATACTGTACAGTGTAAGTGTTGCTGGGGAAAGAAAGGAAAAACTATTGCCATATATGAAGTTTCCATATATAAACATATTTACATACAATTTGCTTATGTAAATCAGTCTTATAGTGTGTGAGCCAGTTTGTCTAGTATAACAGTGTGATAAAGCCTTCACTTTCTTTACATCATACACAAAAATGTTTGCATTTTTTTTCCAATAGCATTCTTACCATCGAATGCAGCCAGTGCCTCTGTTGTGCAAAGTTCACGATGTGTAACCATCAAGGCTTGCTTAAACTTTAGATTTGTTTCTCTAACAGAGCAAAAAAAAATACAAAGCTTTTTAAGTCCAATCAAATACAAAACACAGTTAATTCAAAAATGTTCAGTCGTTTTGTTTTTTTAAGATCGGTCTGGCAATTTATACATTTTATCACACAGCTATTATGCAAGATCCACACATTTTCTAGTCAGATTGAGTTAGGAAACATGTGAATCCTGTGTGAAAGTTATGTGATTCTTGGGTGAAAACATTCGATTTAAATTAAATTTAAAATGATAAATGGACCTCTTTGTTTTAAATGAAAGGCTTTTGGAGAGCTACACTCTCATGGCATGCATGTGTATCAGTTACAATTTTATAGACTTGACATATGGTAAAAGCAATAACAAATTAACAAATACAACAAGTTAACACTTAGAAATAAGGTTGTAAAAATCAGTGCAAAAATCGTGAATTAGAAAGATAAATGTAAATGCGATGCTGACCAGTCAACCACTGTGCCACTGTGTAAGTGATTTCACAACACTTGTAATAATGAATACAAAATAAAAATCAGTGTAGCGCAGCAAAAAATATATAACCATGTGATCACATACAATAACAGTGTATAATGTGATAAAAATATTGCACAAAAATAAGACCCTGTTCCCGATCGTTAAACACTGTGATTATCCACCACCAAGCAAAATGCCTGCTCACCTCCGCCTAAGTAAAAAAACAGCTCGTCTAATCACAGCCCAGGTAAATGGACCCACTCCTCCTCTCCTCCTAACTGCAATTTGTATTCCCGTCCTCACAGGTATCCTCAGGTCCTCCGTGCAAAAAAAGACACAGCTTTTCTCATCAGAGCCCAGCTAAATGGCTCCAATACTCCTCTCTTCCTCAATACAATATAGAATCCCGTCCTCACAGGTATCCTCAGATCATATAGATCAAAGCAGAATGGACAGACATAGTGTACTCTGTAGAGAATGTTTATTTTAAACCCTGCTTAAAATGTTACACTTACAAGAAATATGCATCATCTAGATCACCACCTAGCTCAGTGCGACTCCGGTAAAACCTCACACAGCTCTACTCCTCCCCTAGACACGTGTCACAACATAATAGGGCTTCTTCAGGAGGTCCACCTACTGCAGAAGTCCTATAACGTGGCGACACGCGTCTAGGGGAAGAGTAGAGCTGTGTGTGGTTTTACCGGAGTCGCACTGAGCTAGGTGGTGACCCAGATGATACACTATAACGTGTTTTTTATACTTGTACTTTTTATACTTCTATACCTGGGCTGTGATGAGACAAGCTGTTTTTTTAGTTATACAGAGGTGAGCAGGCATTTTGCTTGGTGGTGGATAATCACAGTGCTTAACGATCAGGCACGGGGTGTAGTGAAGGACAATAATATTATTTCATGGAGGACTTATTTTTGTGCATTATTTTTATCACATTTCTAATATGATCACATGGTTATATATTTTTTTGCTGCGCTACACTGATTTTTATTTTACAAGTGAACACTGTCCCGTACCAATTCAGAATTAAAATTTTACATTTTATGCATCTAATTGTGTCATCCTATTTATAAATATTTTTTTCATTTCTTGCCTGACTGTCCTCTTCCTCAACTTTTGCTTTGGCTTTTACAATTATACTGCCTCTGCACTTTAAGGGCAAAACTTTTTTCATTTTGGATAGAGTGATAACCTCTGTCCGTTTTTTTTTTTTTTGGTCATCTGTGTCACATTGGGGAGATTTCCCTTCACTTCTTGTCCCATAGCCAAAACAGGAAGTGGGAGAAAATCCCTCCAAATTCAGGGAATCACAGTGTGTGACAAGATCACCAGAACTAGTGTCCCCACTGGAAGAGTTCCCTTCTATTTTTTTTCTGGGAACAACCCAAAATTTGGGATTTTCTTTTACTTTTACTGATAACAGTAAATAGGACAAATAGAGAGGATGAATCTCCCTAATGGGGACATAGACAGCAACAAAAACTGACAGGTATTCTAATCTCTCTTCACTCTATCCAAAAAAACAAAACAAGTTTTCCTTTTGGTTACACTTTAAGCATCATATTTCAGGCATTATTAATGATGGTAAAACCTAAAAATATTCTCAACTTCATTTGCCTTGTTATGTTTATTTTTATGACATGTATATGAAGAATTTTTATCTCATAGAATATTTGTTTTCTTCATGCCAGGCTATAAAACTTCCCTTTATAAATCCTTTTCCCTGCTACTGTTACACTTTTTTTTATAATAAATGAAAACATTTTTTTATTCTCCATGAATAAACAATTGTGTATGCATTGATAAATACTTAAATATGGAGAATTTGAGAGAGTTTCTTTCATTTAATGTGCCTCCTGTGCTTGCAAGTGGTACAGAATTTGTAAAGACTGCTATGTCTATATGTATATTCCAATATCTTATTGCATATTTACAAATCATATTCTAGAATGAAAGTGTTTTGTTTCTTTTTCAATCAGCTGTAGAATTGTTTCATTTATGTATGATAGGACAACATGTCTTTATCATAGCAAACATTTTTTTTTTCAGTAATTGTTTTGTGCTGGTCTCTTTGGTTTCAAATGTGCAATGGAAATATATACAGATTTGCAATGGAAATTAGAGGTTACAATGTCAATAAAGTGATGTTTTGCATTTTGTTGAAAAAGCTAGGTTTCTTTATGCAGCTATCACAACTATACTGAATGTTACGTAAACCTACCTGTCGGACCGCTCTAAAAAGCAAATGCTTTATTTTAATATTCCTTTTTATTATTGCAAGGCTTCAAGCGTTTCAGGTGCCTGATAAATGTATATGTACTTAACACATTTTTAACATTTGTCTGTGCTTTGGTGGATTATATATGTACCCTTGACAGCCAGATCAATTGAAATGCTTAAAACCCAATGTGAACTTGAATCCATTCCTTACCCATCTATATCTGCTGTCTCCACATAACACAGACTATTCTGTTCTGATGAGTACAGCAAAAGCAGATCTGCCTGTAAAAATAAAGCAGCTTCACTTGAAACATTCACAGACCAACTACACAGCTAAACAAAAATGCATTATACTGTATAAGGCTGGGGTCGCACTAGTGCAAATTGGATGCTGGTTTTAAAAAGGGAATGTATTGTTTACAGGAGATCATGTTGGCAGGGATATCGACCTCATCAGCTGAGCCAATGCTTTAAAAATGGCCATCCTTCTTGGCTTAAAGCGGAAGTAAACCCTTTGATTTAAATAGTTTAAAAAAATGGCATGCCGGAAATGCTACCTGTCACATTGACTATGCTTTCAACCAAACTTTCAAACCATCCAATGGCTGGTGTCATAACTGATCACATGTGCAGCATCATGGCAGTTGAAGAATGAACAGAGGCCAAGATGGCAGCTTCCTTGGCTGAAAACGATAGGAGGGTTTACTTCCACTTTAAATGCAGAGGCAGGTTTTTTTTGCACAGAGTAGAGGATTTGGGGTTTCATGTCCTCTTTATATTTTTTTTATACTCCTCCCCTTTCTTTTACTTTAAATTTCCCTTGCACTCAGCATAGAAGAGTGTCAATTGATAATGGAACTCACCATGCCCATGTTCTCCATTCCTCTTTCTGTTATTCATTTAAACCCTGTTAGCTACCTTTCAATTGCTTTTAGTTGAAGGTACGTAATATAAGCTTTCCTAATTCACTGTGAATATTCTATTAAGGGTATCTAATACAACAGAGCACCTTCCAAATTCTAACAAAACATTATCAAAATCTGGCTGTCTGTCCGGTCTCACCTGCAGCTCGAAAATTATGCTCACTGTCTGTTCTCCAGTATAACTTTGTAGTCCTGCTTTTTTGTTTGAATCTACAGTGAGGGTAAAAAGTATTTGATCCCCTACTGATTTTGTACATTTGCCCACTGACAAATAAATTATCAGTCTATAATATTAATGGTAGGTGTATTTTAATAGTGAGAGACAGAATAACAGCAAAAAAAAAATCTAGAAAAACGCAAGTTACAAATTGATTTGCATTTTAATGAGTGAAATAAGTATTTGACCCCTTCACAAAACATGACTTAGTACTTGGTGGAAAAAAACCTTGTTGGCAATTACAGAGCTCAGATGTTTCTTGTAGTTGGCCACCAGGTTTGTATACATCTTAAGAGGGATTTTTTGCAAATCCTCGCCAAGTCATTAAGGCTTTTGAGGGTGACGTTTGGTAACTCGAACCTTCAGCTTTCTCCACATATTTTCTATGGGATTAAGGTTTGGAGACTGGCTAGACCACTCCAGGACCTTGGCAGTGTGTTTTGGGTCATTGTCATGCTGGAATACCCATTCACTACCCATTTTCATTGCCCTGGCTTAGGGAAGGGGGTTCTCAACCCAGATTTGACGGTGCATGGCCCCGTCCATCGTCCCTTTGATGCAGTGCAGTTGTCCTGTCCCCAAAGCATAATGTTTCCACCTCCATGTTTGATGGTGGGGATGGTGTTCTTGGGGTCATAGGCAGCATTCCTCCTCCAAACACTGCGAGAGCAAGAGCTCGCTTTTGGTCTCATCTGCCCATAACACTTTCACCCAGCTCTCCTCTGAATCATTCAGATGTTCATTAGCATGTGCTTTCTTGAGCAGGGGGACATTGCGGTTTCAGTCCTTCATGGAGTAGTGTGTTACCAATTGTTTTCTTGATGACTATGGTCCCAGCCGCCTTGAGATCATTGACAAGATTTTAGTTCTGGGATGATTCCTCACCGTCCTCATGATCATTGAAACTCCATGAGGTGAGATCTTGCATGGAGCCCCAGATCGAGGGAGATTGACAGTTATTTTGTGTTTCTTCCATTTGCGAATAATCGCACCAACTGTTGTCACCCTCTCCCCAAGCTGCTTGGCGATGGTCTTGTAGCCCATTCCAGCCTTGTATAAGTCTATAATCTTGTCACTGACTTCCTTGGACAGCTCTTTGGTCTTGGCTATGGTGGAGAGATTACAATCTGATTGATTGATTGCTTCTGTGAACAGGTGTTTTTTATACAGGTAACAAGCAGAGATTAAGAGCACTCCCTTTAAGAAAGTGCTATTAACCTCAGCTCATTACCTGTATAGAAGACACCTTGGAGCCAGAAATCTTACTGATTGATTGGGGATCAAATACTTATTTCACTCATTAAAATGCAAATCAATTTATAACTTTTTTGAAATGCATTTTTCTGGATATGTTTTTGTTATTCTGTCTCTCACTACCATTAAAATTATAGACTGTAAGTGGATAAATGTACAAAATCAACAGGGGATTGAATACTTTTTTCCCTCACTGTATCTGCATAAAGCAGAGGTATAAATCCCATAAGGCCTCTTTCTTTGGGAGACATGCCTGTGGCTATCACAGTTTTGCAATGTCTCATTGGATTTGTATTCAACCCCTGGTATTGAGGTTTTTCTTAGCTTAGGGTCTTATTTTAAAATTATTTTCTCAGTTAGGCTCTCACATACAATTTCCCTCTGACCTCCTCCATGGATACATGCTTGATTGGGAGTCAGAATTGAACTATCCTTAGTCCTCCAACGCCTGGAACTTATTATGGGAGAATGCTTCTAGAACTTCCATGTGTCCTTATAAGGTGTTATTTGAATGGTACTTGACCCTAGAAAGGTTCTCCATAAATTATCCAGCTCTATACTGCAGGCTTGGTGGCTTCATCCACATGTTCTAGACCTGGTCCAGTATTCAGCCAATTTGGAAGAAGATTGAGTGATTTAATAATACAGAATACAGTAAAACCTTGGATTACAAGCATAATTCTTGCTTGAGATGCTTGTAATCCAAAGCACTTGTATATCAAAGCGAATTTCCCCATAAGAAATAATGGAAACTCAGATGATTCGTTCCACAACCATTTATTCATAAGTCCTTCCGCTTATAATACAATCGTGACCAGGAAGACTACCCTGCAGTAGAGCGACTTGAAAGCAAGGCTTGAAGCGCTCATGGAGCGTAGCATGGAAGGGATGACGTCGATAGTGGTGTGGAGGATGGTCTATGTGGACAGTTTTACCCCACATGCCTGCATACTTGCTAAATGTTGTACCTTCATTAAATGTAACCATATTACTAAACTTGCAAGACAATTTTTGCTTGTCTTGCAAAACACTCAAATATTTTTATTTGATCAATTAATTTATTTATTTGGAAATCCTTATCAGTCCACCATATATCAATGATTGATAACCCCACATTCTGGTTACATCACACTATAATGTTGCAATGTCCTGGAAATATTGAGTTGTTGCAGCAATACCTATAAAGAAACATCACCTTAACCAATCATTGCACTGAGATTTAAGACAGATAAAAACAGAAGCAGAAGAATTATGTAGGCTGCCATTGTTGTCCTTTCCTCCTGAAAATGAAAATGCTAGTTTTCTGGCTGGTATGCTGTTAAATCCTGAGCCTCTAGTCAGAAACCAGTATGCAGGTCAAATATTCTGACTTTTCATAAAGCATGCTGTTTTCAGGTCAATGATTCAGAAGGAAATGAAGACTGAGGCAAGCGGTAAACAAGTATTTTCAGATTGAAGTCAGCAATAGCAGACCACATATTTCTCTCAGTACACCTTCCTTTTTTAGATGTCAGCTACAAAATAAGGCTACTCACAGGAGATTTATTAATTAAGTGAACTCAGGATTCAGTAATGATTCAGAGTTGATATTCTAATATGCAGGATGTTGCTGGATTTTTCAAATTTACACTTACAGGCACAAAATCATCCTTATGTAGCCGAATAATATCTCCAACCTGAATGTCTTTCCATTTTTCCCAGAAGAAACTGCAAGTATACATTAACAAGATGTATCAAATAGTTATACTGGTTCTTTCATTAAAACTTTATTTTTCATAACAACAAATCTAAAAATTAATTCTTCAACAGTGCATATTTTCTAAGAAATATAAAATATATATCAATCAATACATTTTCTCATAAACAATATATATCGTTTGAAATGAAATGGCCCATTACATACAGGCTAAAAGCATCTACAAACATGTCTTTATGTCTTTTGTCACCAACGCCTGCATATGCATCCTGGTTGCATTTGCAAGGGGCACAATAATACAGGCTGAAGTGGTTATTACATGATAAAGTATTTATTGCTCTACAATTGTATGAGCTAATTAATTTTTGGGGAATTTTGGGGGAAGAATCAAAATATAATACATATTTATTATTCATTTTGTGGATGATGTTATCCTAACTTTGACTAGAAAATTTATTTTTGTCCCTTTCTCTCCTGTAATCCAGTAAACAGCTAGAAAACACAGAGGGGAATACTGCACTCCAGACTGCAGCAAATTTATTTTATTCAAAACAGCTCTAGAAAGACATCTCTTATGCATTTAGCCCTGCAAATAGAGTTATTAACCTACTATTTATGAAAGCACCATTTGTACCGTAAACCACATAAGTATGTATTCCTGCTGCCATTTTGAATTAAAATGGCAGCATGAATGTTCCTCTCTCTCCTGCATGTCCAGTTGCTTCTCTGGCTGGTTATAATCCAGTGAATTTCCGAAGATTTAGAGTGGGACTCGGTGGGATCACTACTGTTCTGCTCACTGTTCTCCTTGCTGGAAGCTCTGACATGAGGAAGCACAGCCCTGTCTCTACTAAGATGCCACAGCCACACAAAGACACAGTGCAGAACAAGGAAATAAGGAAAATATTAGCTGCAGGGAAACCACGGGCAAACCTAGCGACCAGTCTTTATCCTCCCGCCTGTCATTTTTTGGGCACAGCTTCCAGAGTCCAGTATCTCTTTAACCACATTAATACCAGATACTTTCACCCCCTTCCTGTCCAGGCCAATTTTCAGATTTCAGCGCTGTCACACTTGATAATTGCGCGATCATGCAACACTGTATCCAAATTACATTTTTATTAAAAAAAATTCACACAAATAGAGCTTTCTTTTGGTGGTATTAATAGCCACTGGGTTTTTTATTTTTTGCTCTATAAAAATGAAAAAACTAATGATATGTTCAACTTTCTGTTATAAAACATATCCAATAAAATCTAATTTCTTCTTTTTTATTTTTTTAATAAATAAACAAAAAAAGTCTGAAAATGTTGTTTCTTTTCTGTAATGTATATTATAAATAATCTTTCTTCATAAATTTAGGCCACAATGTATACTGCTACATTTCTTTGGTGAAAATAACCCAAATCAGTGTATATTATTTAGTCTGTAGGAAGTTATTGAGTCCACAAACTATGATATAAACAGTATATCTGAAAATCAATCGATACTGATGTACTGACCAGTGGCGACCCATCAATAGGAGGCGCTCGGGTGATTGCAGCTGAAAAGCTTCATTGTTTGGAGTGTAAACAGGGCGCTGGCCTTGCATCCTGTTTACACTCCCAGTCCCACTCTACATCCATTCATTCCACCCTGTTGCACCTGATTGGTGGGTCTGGAGGATGGTAGGTGGGGCTTACCACTGAATCGTCACTTCCGGTTTCCCCACTATTCAAAAACCGCGGCCTGACCGAACAGATAGTAAGCTAAGTTACTTAGCTAGCAGCACCTACCGCCCTTCTTAGTGCCACCTGCAGGCCTCAACTGGACATCATGGCTTGATGAATATTGTTTAATTGTTGTTGCAATGCATTACAATACATAATCACTTCCCCACTTCTCTCCCCACCAGAGCAGCCAGTGCAGACTGGGCCCAGGCATGAGGAGCAGAGAGACTGAGAGGGATAGAGATAGTGATTCTTAACAATTGTATACAGCTATATACACCCACATCTTCCATCATGTATAGGGAGACCTTCCTCCATCATCACTGTGACTGCACTGCAGATATATATCATCTGTCCTGTTACTGTGTATATAGCTGTATACAGGACAGATGATGTATACCTGCAGTCAGTGATGATGGAGGAAGGTCTCTATATACAGGAATGAAAATGGTGGGTGTATATAGAGCTGTAAACACCCACCTTCCTTCCTGTATATGGATACCTTCCTCCATCATCACTAACTGTAGGTATACATCATCTGTCCCTCCATACTGTACAGGCTGCTGCATATTATGGGCACAGTGAGGCTGCATATGATTGGCATGGGTGATGCTTCATATATTACAGGCACAGTTGGGTTGTATATGATTGGCACGGGTGAGGCTGCATATTATGGGCACAGTGAGGCTGCATATGATTGGCATGGGTGACGCTGCATATTACGGGCACAGTGAGGCTGCATATGATTGGCATGGGTGAGGCTGCATATTACCGGAACAGTAAATGGCACGGGTGAAGCTGCATATTACGGGCACAGGGAGGCTGAATATTATGGGCACAGTGAGGCTGCATATTATGGGCACAGGTGAGGCTGCATATTAGGGGCATAGTGAGGCCGCATATGATTGGCACAGTGAGGCCACATATGATACCATAGTGAGGCTGTATATTATGGGCATGGTGAAGCTGCATATTATGAGCACAGTGAGGCTGTATATTATGGGCATAGTGAGGCTGCATATGATTGACACAGTGAGGCTGCATATGATTGGCACAGTGTGGCTACATATTATGGGCACAGTGAGGCTGTATATTATGGAAACAGTAAGGCTGTATATTATGGGCATAGTGAGGCTGTATATTATGGGCACAGTGAGGCTGCATTTTATGGGCACAGTGGCTCAATTTTATGGGCACAGAGGCTGCCTATAATACGCACAGTGGCTGCATATGATGGGTACAGTGGCTGCATTTTATGGGCACAGTGGCTGCATATAATGGGCACAGTGGCTGCATTTTATGGGCACAATGGCTGCATATGATGGGTACAGTGACTGCATATTATGGGCAGAGTGGCAGCATTTAATGGTCACTGTGGTTGCATCTAATGGGTAGAGTGGCTGCATTTGATGGGCACAGTGGCTGCATTTGATAGGCACAGTGAGGCTGGAATAGATTTTTCAGTTTGTTTGCGCCCCCCAAAAATTTTGAGCACCAGCCGCCACTGGTACTGACAATCTAATTTCTTAGGGCTAGGACAGTACAAATACTGTAGATAGTCCAATCTTATTGCGATTTTTTTTACCAAAAATATGTAGAAGAATACATATCGGCCTAAACTGAGGAAAAAAAATGTTTATTTTTTTTAAAATTGGATATTTATTATAGCAAAACGTAAAAAATATTGTGTTTTTTTTTTCAAACTTGTCACTCTTCTTTTGTTTATAGCGCAAGAAAGAAAAACCACAGAGGTGATCAAATACCACCAAAAGAAAGCTCTATTTGTGGGGGAAAAAATTATAAAAATTTCATTTGGGTACAGTTTTTTTTTACATAATGTACTGGGTAAAAATGTTTTACATACTGTCACCAGTGTAGTAAAACATCATCATATAACTTGTATAGTGGTGATCAGGGACAAAAAAGCAAAAATAACAAAAAAATTTAAATGTCTTTTTTCACAGTTTTTTTTCCTACATACTGTGGCCAGAGCAATATAGTTTTACTATAGTAATACTGTACTACTCTGGTGAGGTGATCAGGATTTATTTTTACACACTATGATTGCTTAGAACGGCCACTCACAGCCCATCTGTATCATGTGATTAGCTGCAGCCAATCACAGCTAATCACAATAGTACACCCTGAATGAATGGATTTCATTCAGAAAAATGGTTGCTTATCACTGTTATAAGCAACCATTTTTATGAATAAAATCAATTCATTCAGGGTGTACTTTTGTGATTAGCTGTGATTGGCTGCAGCTAATCACATGATACAGATGGGCTGTGAGTGGCCCTGTGATCCGATCACATGGTACTGGCAACAGCTTAGTACTGTACACTGATCTGTCATTCGCTGTGTTCGGTGCTCACAGAGGGTGACCGATTGCGTCGCAGTGCAGCCAGTGCGAGCAGGAAGCAGTTAACAATCCACTTTTTTCACTCAACATATGCATGCATGCTTATCAGGCTCACTGACAGGAAAACCCCCTCCTGTATTTTCTTTGTCATTTGTTGTCTGATTTAGTATATGCATATTTACATATGTTTTTTAGATTTATTAATTACGAATGTATGTGGTATGCACAATCTATGTGCATGCACAGCATTTTTGCCTTGGTTTGAGTCAATCAGGAAGGCTTTTATGTTTTGTTAATTTTATATATTTTATATACTTTTTATAAATGTTTTGTTTTTATTATGATGTTTGCATATCAGGGTTGTAGATGTCATACTAATGCAGTACCATCATTGGTTGCTTGTATATTGTGGCCCCTCAATTACTGATGATGCTAAATATGCCATTTTAAATATATTTGTGTTTTTCTTCCGTCCATTAGAACCAGTGATTAGCCCTGGTTTCCTGGACTTGGAACGTAGACATTATTATTATGTGCGTCATTTCCGGCCTTCTCCTCCGCCGGATGTGGCGTTTACGGCCGCCGAGGAACGCAAAACACTGTGTGTGCTGTGGTTCGGGCACATTCGCTGCCGGAACGCACGCCACACTGCGCATGCGCGGACCGTTCTTGTCAATGGGACTGCGCATGAGCGGACGGACGTCTTTTCTCTTGTGTTCCTCCGCCGGACGTGACGTTTGCGGCCACCGTGGAACGCAAGTCCTACGGCGCTTGTGCGCCTGTTGCGGTCCACTGTGTGTGCCGCGGTTCGGGCACATTTCTCGCCGGAACGCACGGCACACTGCGCATGCGCGGACCATTCCCATCAAGGGTACTGCGCATGCGCGGATGGACCTCCTTCCTCCTGTGTGTAGTGACGCACACAAACAGATAGTGTTGGTGGCGTCTGCATTTTAGGTGTATGACTTGGTAGTAAAACACTTAGTGTGATTCCACCCTCTGATCTACTAACGTCAGTTGATGCTCAGGATCACCTGCACCCACAGCTGTTTTTGATTTAACCATTTGTTCGGCCATCCTATCACAAGGAACATTGAACCAAGGTATTTGCTATATATATCCGCCTACTCATTGCATTGGCCACGCCTCTGATGATATCCAATCTAGGATGAAACATGTCAGGCGGGCTGATGCAAGTATGCGGAATTGTCTTTTTATCCATGCCCTGATGTTTTTACTTTGATGTAAGTAGAATACCAGCAATAAAACTGTTAATCTTCACCTTGCGGGCTTCACTATTGTCATTACTCTCTTCCTTCAACCCGTGGGAGAGTTTTTTTCTAGCTTACACCAGATTTGGCTGAGTGGACTTGGTCACCAACATTCCATCAAGATTTTTCGGATTTAATCATACCTTTGGGTTCATCAGACTTCTATCCACCTTCTTCATGGCACCACGTGATTAATATCGCCTTCTTTCTGCTTCTATCTGGTAAGCAGATTACTATCACCTTAAGTGGGATTTTTGCACTACTTGTTCATTTCAAGAGGGATACATATATATATGCACCACTGTTTTGGTAGAAGATTACTTTCTTCACACAGCACCATTTATGTCTGATTGATGGACTGTCACCATTATTTCTGGATCATTGCCTCCACACTTATAGACTTTTTTGTATTAAGTTTCACTATCACAGCGCCACATTTTGGTTTTATATATTATTTTTGTTTGCTGATCACAAACTGTGTTGGCTGCTTATTGTTTGTTGTTTTTTTACTAGCGCAGTTATTGTTCACCCTGGTTTTTCATTTCTATTTTGATTTTTAGTAACTGCTGCTTCTTATTTGTTAATTTTTTGTTAATTTTTTGTTTTCATGAACATGGATGTTTTTGATTTTCGCAATTCACGGTCTGTGAATCTCAAAGATGTGTTTAATAATGTAGAGGTTCAACAAAACCTAGACATAGGAGGTCTTTTTGTTCGGTTAAAAAACCTAATGATATCTGAGGTTCATGGGTATTGGGATGTCGGCCTCCTTGAGAAATATCTCGAGGATGGCATGGTTCCCAGGAGCCTCAGATTTGAAATTACACCCCAGTAAGATGAAACTGACCTCGCTGGCTGGTTCAAGTACTTTAATGATGTAGGTCTTGATCTTTTGAGATTTTTGATCACTCGGAAACGAACCAAGCTACAAAAACTGGATGAGACTATAATAGAGGTCAAAGAAAAACTTCTTCCGTACAAAGATTCGGAAGAATATAAGACCAAATCTGATAATTTAAAAAAGATCCTTGAAAAAGAGGATCTAGACCAAAAAGCCAAAAAATTAAGAAATTCATACGAGACTTGGAGGACTACAAATCCAAGCAAGTCTTCAAATGGCAGGTTAGGAGGGCGTCTCTTGTTGGAGGAGGAACAGGACCGCCATCCACACCTGCCACACGCCCCTTACCACCTATGGCTTCCCTTTCTAAAAATAATACTAGAGACACACAGAAGGGTAATACACCGAAAGCCAGAGGGAGTTGGAGGAGAGTACACAATAACACAAAAAAACCTACACCTTACCAACCTCCGCAATACAGAGGAGTGAATCACAAACCAGTAAACGATGATCATATAATTCTTGATCACCCAACGTCCCAGTATTCAGAGGGTGTACCTGTATACAATCATTATGCACCGTTGGCCAATCACCATAATAATTATAATGCCCACAATAATTATGCATACGATGATCGATATATAGTTGAACACCCGTCGACTTCAGTTTCCACCAACATGAGACCTGATTATAGGCGACCTGGGTGGGACAGCCCTGGCTATAATCAACCCAGGAGACCCCAACACTATAATCAAGGCCCTCCTCCTGCCCTTGGCCCATCCTTCCCCTCAGTTCCTTTTTTTCCCCAGGCCCCACAGAAGGATATGAGAGGAGGAGAACCAAAAGAGGGACCAGAGGGGGGAGGAGGAGTAGATCGAAAAAGGCGAAGGGTATAAGAGATGCAGGGATTTTCAACCTTAGTCAAAGTACTCTTACAGAAAATGAAAAATTTGTTTTGGACCATGGATTAAAGTTTGCCCCCGATAAACCCCTAAGTAAATTTGGGGCCTTTATAGACGTGCAGAAGTATATTAGAAAAGTCAACATAAAAATATATTTTTTGTCTCAGGCCACAGCTGCCTCTGCCGTCAGGGATAACATTGGAGTAAGACATTCTGGCCTCTCCAATGCCTCTCTCTTTAATCCACCTGGCTTTATACCACCGTCCGTGTCTGTGTTCAAAGAATTAGTCCTGAAGGACATCGGCCATCTGAAAATTAAGCGGAGTTATAAAGACTCACTTTTTCCTGATGGTCTTGAATCCCTTAAAAAAAGAGACGACATCATTATCCGCCCCGCGGATAAGGGGGGTGGAATAGTAGTGATGGACAAGAGTGCCTACATCGCCGAAATGAATAGAATTTTGGCTGATACTAATACGTACATACCATTAAACCACGATCCTATTTTTAGATATAAAAAGGTACTCTCCAATCTCATTGATATGGGGTTTCGAAAGAGTCTCCTTAATGAGAAGGAGAGAGACTACCTAATTCCAGCAGCACCTAGAAAGCCAGTTATGTACTTCCTCCCTAAAATTCATAAGAGTCTCACCAACCCACCGGGGAGACCAATTATTAGTGGACTAGACTCCATAACCTCAAGAGTTGGAAAGTATATTGATGGCTTCTTACAACCCCTGGTGACAGGTACTCCATCATTCATCAAAGACTCAGCCCAGGTCATTAGGGCCTTGGAGGATTTGGAATGGAGGGATAGTTACATCATGGTCACTGCTGATGTGGCCTTCCTCTACACCATTATTTCGCATCATGATGGCTTAGAAGCCGTTGAGTTGTTCTTGTCCAGAGATAATAGTTTGATCCCCGCTCAGAGGGAATTTATCTTGAGTTTGTTGAATTACGCCATGTCCCACAATTACTTCTGGTTTGGGGGGACTCACTACCTACAAAGCAGAGGTGTTGCTATGGGCGCGAAATTCGCGCCAAGTATGGCCAATCTATTTATGGCCAAGTGGGAGGAGGACATCGTCTATGCTGATAGACGGCCAGAGTTGATCTTCTGGGGTCGCTATATAGACGATGTCCTCCTCCTGTGGGATGGTGATCAGGTATCTCTTGACGGGTTTATGCAGCACCTTAACGGCAATAGCTTGGGTATTGTCTTGCAATATGAGAGCAGCAATGAAAAAATCCATTTTTTGGATCTTAACATACAGATTATTGATGGGGCCTTTAAGACCACCACCTTCTTTAAGGAGACGGATAGGAATGGGTATATTGGCCTTGGCAGTTGCCATCATCCTTCATGGCTAAAATCCGTACCTAAGAGCCAATTTTTACGCTTACGGCGAAATTGTACTCTTAAGGATGACTATCTAACACAATCGATGATTTTAAAACAAAAATTCGTCGAAAAAGGTTACCAATCCAATGATTTGAATTTGGTCATCAACCATGTAGCTAATATAGATCGCAAGACTATTCTCTACAAGAAAAAAGAACCAGACTCTAGAAAGATTGATTATAATTTCTCCATGGTTACGACATATTCACACCAATACCGTGATATCAAAAAAATCATGAATAAACATTGGGGGGTTCTAAAAAATGATAAAATCCTTGGCCCAGCACTACCTGAGAGACCGCAGGTTATATTCAGAGGGGTTCCCCCTCTGAAACTTCAGATTGCACCCAACATTCTAGATGCCCCCAATAGGGTGTCCTTCTTTCAGAAGTCTAAAGGCTACCATCCTTGCCGTTATTGTAATGTCTGTAAGATCAACATTGACCAAAGTAATAGGATTTGCCATTTTACATCTCATGCCACGGGCAGGACTTTCGAAATCGATACTTTCATTACCTGCACCTCTCTAAACGTGGTGTATCTCTTGGTTTGTCCTTGCGGCCTCCAATATGTAGGCCGCACAACAAGAGCTATGCATGTTAGAGTGGGTGAACACATAGCTAATATTAAAAAAGGGTTTCCAAAACACACGGTGTCGAGACACTATTTGGAGCACCACGATAAGAACCCTAAAGGGACTATGTTTATAGGTATAGACAGATTCAACCCGCATTGGCGGGGGAGTATGTCCAAACGGGAGATTTCTAAACTCGAAACTCGGTGGATTTACGACCTCAAATGTTACACCCCTTTTGGCATGAATGTTGATTGGGATGTTAACTGCTTCATTAACAACAGCTAATTACTTGTTTTTTTTATATATCCTCCATATTGTATATTAATTTGTTGGCGGTCTCTTGTGGGCTGAGTCCGCCTTTGCATGAACATTTTCATACAACCTTTTTCACTCAACATATGCATGCATGCTTATCAGGCTCACTGACAGGAAAACCCCCTCCTGTATTTTCTTTGTCATTTGTTGTCTGATTTAGTATATGCATATTTACATATGTTTTTTAGATTTATTAATTACGAATGTATGTGGTATGCACAATCTATGTGCATGCACAGCATGTTTGCCTTGGTTTGAGTCAATCAGGAAGGCTTTTATGTTTTGTTAATTTTATATATTTTATATACTTTTTATAAATGTTTTGTTTTTATTATGATGTTTGCATATCAGGGTTGTAGATGTCATACTAATGCAGTACCATCATTGGTTGCTTGTATATTGTGGCCCCTCAATTACTGATGATGCTAAATATGCCATTTTAAATATATTTGTGTTTTTCTTCCGTCCATTAGAACCAGTGATTAGCCCTGGTTTCCTGGACTTGGAACGCAGACATTATTATTATGTGCGTCATTTCCGGCCTTCTCCTCCGCCGGATGTGACGTTTACGGCCGCCGAGGAACGCAAAACACTGTGTGTGCTGTGGTTCGGGCACATTCGCTGCCGGAACGCACGCCACACTGCGCATGCGCGGACCGTTCTTGTCAATGGGACTGCGCATGAGCGGACGGACGTCTTTTCTCTTGTGTTCCTCTGCCGGACGTGACGTTTGCGGCCACTGTGGAACGCAAGTCCTACGGCACTTGTGCGCCTGTTGCGGTCCACTGTGTGTGCCGCGGTTCGGGCACATTTCTCGCCGGAACGCACAGCACACTGCGCATGCGTGGACCGTTCCCATCAAGGGTACTGCGCATGCGCGGATGGACCTCCTTCCTCCTGTGTGTAGTGACGCACACAAACAGATAGTGTTGGTGGCGTCTGCATTTTAGGTGTATGACTTGGTAGTAAAACACTTAGTGTGATTCCACCCTCTGATCTACTAACGTCAGTTGATGCTCAGGATCACCTGCACCCACAGCTGTTTTTGATTTAACCATTTGTTCGGCCATCCTATCACAAGGAACATTGAACCAAGGTATTTGCTATATATATCCGCCTACTCATTGCATTGGCCACGCCTCTGATGATATCCAATCTAGGATGAAACATGTCAGGCGGGCTGATGCAAGTATGCGGAATTGTCTTTTTATCCATGCCCTGATGTTTTTACTTTGATGTAAGTAGAATACCAGCAACAAAACTGTTAATCTTCACCTTGCGGGCTTCACTATTGTCATTACTCTCTTCCTTCAACCCGTGAAAGAGTTTTTTTCTAGCTTACACCAGATTTGGCTGAGTGGACTTGGTCACCAACATTCCATCAAGATTTTTCGGATTTAATCATACCTTTGGGTTCATCAGACTTCTATCCACCTTCTTCATGGCACCACGTGATTAATATCGCCTTCTTTCTGCTTCTATCTGGTAAGCAGATTACTATCACCTTAAGTGGGATTTTTGCACTACTTGTTCATTTCAAGAGGGATACATATATATATGCACCACTGTTTTGGTAGAAGATTACTTTCTTCACACAGCACCATTTATGTCTGATTGATGGACTGTCACCATTATTTCTGGATCATTGCCTCCACACTTATAGACTTTTTTGTATTAAGTTTCACTATCACAGCGCCACATTTTGGTTTTATATATTATTTTTGTTTGCTGATCACAAACTGTGTTGGCTGCTTATTGTTTGTTGTTTTTTTACTAGCGCAGTTATTGTTCACCCTGGTTTTTCAATCCACATTTTTATATTCATTTGCATATAACTCAACCCAAACCTTAACATACATTTAGAAAATGGAAATATTAAGGAACAAATAAAAGTCAACCTTCTTTCTTAGGCAAAGTAAAAATAAAATTACCTTTTTCCCTTAAGTATCTCACATGGCCGGTTGTTTATTTCTTTGTCACTTTTGTGGCGGGCCTGTAAATAGTAAAATATTTGTTGAACAATGTCTTTTTTTTGTAAAAACAAACTAAAGGGAACTAAAGCAAAAAAAGAGTTGAAAACGAAATTGCAAATTGAAAAATTGTGCATGTATGTGCACTTGCAAAACAATGGGGTTTAAACAATGGGGTTTATTTACTAAAGACATATAGACTTTACAAGTGCAGTAAATAAGTGAAGCACCACTTTGAAAAGAATACCCAATCACATGCAAGGAAATAAAAAAACATAATTTAGCTTGCTTATGATTGGATGATGGAAGTCAGCAGAGCTTCCTCTCATTTACTAAGCTCTGGAGCAAATGCAACTGGGTTTGCAAAGTGCGCAATCTATTTTCTTTTAGTAAATCAACCCCTATGTCTCTTGTGGCTGTTCTAGGTGGTATCCCAGCTGCTGTGCAGGATTGCAGCATAGGGTTGCCATCTGTTCGGGATTCACCCGGACAGTTCCGGTTTTGAATCACGTGTACGGGTTTCAGGCAGCCTGAAACCTGTACACATTATTCCGACCGGTCTTTGGTTCCCAAAGTAACCAAGATAGTCACACACAGTGGCGGTCAATCCATTAGGGGCGCCCAGCGACGCCCCCTCTCTCCTCTCCACACCCTATATTCAATGGATAGACTCATGCATAACATGAATCTATCAACGGCTGCCGCGGAAACCCCCTTTTCGTGCATCTGGCCCCTTTCAGGGTGCATTAATTACTGCTGCCAGGGTTTTTTTTTAAGCACCCGATTAGAGCCAGGGGCTCTAACAGGCTTCAAAATAGGGTGGGCTTGAGTCACAGATAATGCGCTCAGGGTCCACCCAGGTGTATTATAACAGTGAATGAATATTGTTCAGCGAATGTTAAAACACTGATCCTCAATCTGGCCAATCAGAAGCGGGTGTGAGACCCCTTTTTCTGATTGGCCGAAAAGAGAAGACTCCCGACTGGCCGCGGAGGAGGAAGAAGGAAACGCAAGCCGCCACCGTGAGGACCTGTGGAGAGCAGGAGAACGGGAGGCCACCGAGCAGGGGAAGCCGTCGGTGACAACCAACCAGGGCATACTGTTTGCCGCTCCACCGGCCGCCACTGGTCACACACAGATCTGTTGCCATCTGGGAGCTGTGTTAGGCTGTCTAGGGGCAGGTTTAGCAACACTGGGAGGGCAGAGCAATGATGTCAGCAAGAGCAATTTGGCCACACCCACTTTTCGCTGCAGCTCGCTATGCTCACAGCATTACTACTCTCCTTGGGGAACTCATAGGTGTCCCAGGCCACTAAAGTGTTTAAGTTTGGCTTGAAGAAAAGGTGGCAACCCTAGTGCAGCACCTTATCTGGGATGTATTTGCTTCAGATGTCATAGGCTTTTTAACCTCCCTCTTAGCATGTAATTATGTGCCCATCCGTGCCGCCTATCAGTGCCCATCCATGCCGCCTATCAGTGCCCATCAGTGCCCATCTGTGCCGCCTATCAGTGCCCATCCATGCCGCCTATACATGCCCATCCGTGCCACCTATCAGTGCCAATTTGTGCCACCTATCAGTGCCCATCCGTGTCGCCTATCAGTGCCACATATCAGTACCCATCAGTGCCACTTCATTGGTGCCAGCTCATCAGTGCTCATTAGTACCACCTCATCAGTGCCCGTCAGTGCAGCCCCATCAGTGCCCATCAGTGAAGGAGAAAACTTACTTATTTAGAAAGTTTTGAAACTGAAAAAAATATATATTTTTTTTTTTCAAAATTTTCGGTATTTTTTTATTTGTTTAGCAGAAAATAAAAATCCCAGAGGTGATCAAAAAACACCAAAAGAAACCTCTATTTGTGGGGAAAAAAATTATAAAAATTTAGTTTGGGTACAGTGTTGTATGACCACGCAATTCTCATTCAAAATGCGACAGCGCTGAAAGCTGAAAATTGGTCTGGGCAGGAAGGTGTATAAGTGCCCTATTCTGAAATTAAAAGAGTTAATGATTTATTCACAGCCAACAGGCCCCCAAAGAAGTCAGACATCAGTGAGGGGATCACTTTACTAGGAGTTCAGAAACATTGTACTAGTAAAGTTAAAGGACAAGTACAGCCAAAGCTTGTTTGTCTATACTTCTCCTGTAGATCACAGGAGTGCAGTTCGTTCTGACCCGTTTTCAGCTGACAGCAGCGGGCTGAAGCTCGTTGATGGCTGTTATTACAGAACCAGTCCAGGCTGGGGAAAGATCGGAACCATATGGTTGGGATCCACCCAGAAGCCTGGATCGGCACCCGGCTCAGTCTCTTAGCGAGCCGCTGAGAGCCTGAGCCAGCCGTTCCCTCCCCCTCAACAGCCCAGCAATCCAGTGACTGTGGGGGGCAGAGTAGACAGTGGTGACTGACAGTCACCAGCTCTCTGCCCACGGAGCACTGATAACTGAGCGATCAGCAGTGTTTGATCACTTGGTTCTCAGTCTTGGAGCCAGCTGGTAAGTATGATTTAAAAAAACAAAAAAACTTTTTTTCCTGTTGTATGTGTGCCATTCTGACAAATTTAAAGTCACTGCGTGAACACCCAGTGCATTGTAAATAAACTGTTTACAAAAAAACTGTGTTTTTGATTTTAACCACCTGAGCGCCGAAGGTTTTACCTCCTTCATGACCAGACCATTTTTTGCTATTCAGCACTCTGCGCCTTTAAGTGACAATTGCATCGTCATGCAACACTGTATGCAAATTAAAAATATATTATTTTTTTTCATACAAATAGAGCTTTCTTTTGCTGGTATTTGATCACCACTGGATTTTTTTATTTTTTGCAATATAAATGAAAAAAGACAGAAAATTTAAAAAAAATAATAATTATATTTTCTACTTTCTGTTAAAAAACATATCCAATACAATCAAATTTCTTCATAAATTTAGGCCAAAATGTATCCTGCTACATGTCTTTGGTAAAAACAAAAAAAAAAAAAATCCCAATATTTGTATATTAATTGGTTTGTGCTATATATTTGAAAATTGATCAATTCGGTTGTACTGAAGGACTATGTCTTGAGGCCCTTAAATGCCAGGACAGTACAAATTCACCTTTTTTGTTGCAATTTATTGTCACAATTTTTTTGGAAAAAAAAAAATGTAATCATTTTTTTTTTTTACATACACTCATCAGAGTAGTTCAGCGTCACCTTAATAACACTGTACTACTCTGGGGGAGTTGGTGAGGGAATGTTTTTACCCTTTGCTGTTGCAATGATGATCATTGCAACAGCAGTGTTTTTAACTGTCATGAATAGGTCACATTCATAACAGCTGTGATTACTAGTGATCTGTGATTGGCTACAGCTAATAATATGGTATAGGGGCTGTGATTGACCCAGGTATTATGTGATAGCTGTGGGTCAATCACAGCATCACTCAATAAAAAACATAGCTGTTATGAATGAAACATGATTGTTGCCTTTGGCAGCTGGGTACCGGGATTTGCAAATTGCTGTGTCCGGTCACAGGAGCAGCATGCTGCGCCTCTCTATACCCAGGACAGGCTGAATGGCATACATGTACATGCTCCAACCTGCCCGTGTCAGCTGCCCGCAGTTGATGTACTGTGGGTGGTCAGTAAGTGGATAAAAAATCCAAACTTTTCACCAAGGTGTATTCAACCATAGTCGCATAAGTTTGGTAAAAAGAAAGATTAAATAAAATAGTTTATTACTTACAAAATCATCAATAACATCTTTGATTCCTCGTACGATTAGCAGAACGAGCAAGGGAAACATTATGGCAAACCATGGTAAAGTTGAAATAGCAGGAATAGTCTAAGGAAAAAACAGAAAAAACATAAGGTAATGCGTAATCAGATATGAATGAGTTCCTCAGAAGATACACAGAAGAAAAGCCATAATAATCCTTGACAGGTACATCAAGGTTAATTTCCACTGGCTCCAAAACACTCAGTGCAGCACCTCAGGAGACTGAAAAGATCTCTAGAGTAGTAAAAAAAACAAAAAACAAACAGACAGCAGAGGGCGCAGTCTAAGTGCAGTAAACATATATTTACTGAATAAAAAGATAATTGGCAACTCACATGCATCAGAAGAATATGGTCGTCTCAACAGCATCTCAATCTGGTGGTCTGCTGCTGGAACCACAGTACCGCAGGAATCCAGTCTACAATGTGCATCTAGCAGTGTCGACCCAGAGGCAACCAGGAAGCAGGAAAGCTCCTCTGACTGTGTGGGAAGTCAGTGATGTCATATGCCAGGAGGCAAGGGAGCGCTACGTGTTTCGAGGCGATCCTGCTTCTTTCTCAAGCGTACCCACCATGTAAGAGACCAAAGTATTTATACATGCAGCCATATATTACTGGCAAAGATGTAAAGGACCATGGAATAGAAAATGCCAAGTTCGACATTTTTACTTAGGGGTGTACTCACTTTTGTTGCCAAGGGGACAACAAATTTACACTGTTATACAAGCTGTACACTCACTATATTGTAGCAAAGTGTCATTTCTTCAGTGTTGTTACGTGAAAAGATATAATAAAATATTTACAAAAATGTGAGGGGTGTACTCACTTTTGTGAGATACTGTATAACACAAGCTGGTTTGCCGGCAAATTATTTTTTTCAAATCACCCCCACTTCCGGGGTCACGTGAGGCGTAATGATGTCAGCGCATAGCTCTGTATATAGTATAGCGTGTAGCTAGTATATAGTAAAATGACAGCCGAGCGGGAATTCTGCTATCCTGGGTGAACATCATATGACGTCATTCCAGGATCGTGCCTCGAACACAGCAAATCACATGGCAATTGTACACAATGAATGGCTTCCATCAAATATTATAGCGTGTTACATTGGTACAGTTTAACCATGTTGTTTAAATAGATATCCAGTTATTTATTAATATTGACTTTTTATAATCTTTATTTGTTTTTATGTCCTTGATTTAGGGCTAACTCAAAATAAGGAATCCCGAAGATATATGGTCCTTGTTCTGCTGGGATTTGTAGTTCTACTATTATAGGAAAAATACACAATATTCTCAGTTTATCTGCATTTTGGTGTTGGCTATTTCACAAATCTTACAGCAGCATGTATAAATATTTCAGTCTCTTACACAGTGGGCACATTTGAGAAAGAGGTAGGTTTGCCTTGAAACGCGTAGCATTCCCTTGAAGTCTCCTGGCGTCTGACATCACTGACCCTGTTCCCATGCTGTCAGAGGAGCTTCTCTGCTTTGGGTCAGTGCTGCTAGATGCAGATTGTGGACTGGATTCCTTGCATCTGTCATACTGTGGTTCCAGTAACAGACCACCAGATTGAGATACTGTTGACAGGCGCTTATTCTTCTGGTGCATGTGAGTTGCCAATTGCCAACTTTTTATACAATAAATATATGTTTACTACACTTAGATCATGCCCTCTACTTTCTGTTTGTTAGGGAAAAACAGAATGCTTCAAAAAACTATTTTTTAGGGTGCTTTTATTGACTACATTTTTCCATTTGAACCAAACAGGCATAGGCAGATCTACAGATACATAAGTATACAGTGTAAAAATTGTACAGTATGGAGAAACAGTATATTTTATGGTAAAGTGTTATGCACAGTATGTCTGATTGTACACTTTAAATTATTAACAACCTGTACAACATGCGCAAGAAACATTATATGCACTCATTAGTTTCCTAATAAATAATTTCTCAGGCATGGTTTAAACAATCAGTCTTTTTATCAGCATCTTAACAAAGTATAACACAAAAAGAGCTGTAATACATGTCTGTATGCTAAATTGGTGAGTCCAATATAATTAAATCGCATAGTATTATAAAAGAGTTCCTACTCCATAGTAGTGGTCAACCAAGACGACGTCCATCCAGAACAAATTCTGTCAATTTTTTTTTGGCAGCCCCTAGATAAATATGTCATTTTCTTTTGTATAAAGAAAGAGAACCAATAATCGGATCTATTAATAAACCAAGGTAATTTGTTTTGTTAAAGTGTTACTAAACCCAGGACCCTGCATTCACTATATCTGGTCTCCCACAGTGCAGTACACAGAACATGGAAATGCAATTATATTAGTAAATATAAATGGCTAAATACCTTTTCTCATCAGCAGTATATAGCAGCCTTATGACTTCAGTCAATGTCTAGCCGAGAACTGGTTAAAGCTTGTAGTGGGAGTTTTCATTCTCCTCTGACTGTCCTATGATGCTGCATGACTCCTGGCCCTCTGTCTGACAGTGCTGAGTGGATCTGTGCTTATCACATGCACCCTCCCAAAAAAAACCTCTCTAGCAATATACATCAAACTGAGCATGTGCAGAGTGCCCCCAAGGCTCTGTACTATCAGGAGATGGATTGGAGACTGTGGAAGAAGGGGAGGATCAGAGAAGACCGGATCAAACAGCCGTTTTACACAATATGCATGATTAACCCTCTAGGTTCCGCAGTGAGTATAACAAGCATGCTTTACTGCACATACAGACTGATTTTACTGTTGTGGGTTTAACAATTTAACTATTTAGGGATTGCTAGTGATACACGTAATCTGTTTTAAAATCCATATTTTATAATATATTTGACTGTTTTAAAATGTTAAAGATTAGAGTTGAGCGGACACCTGGATGTTCGGGTTCGAGGGGTTCGGCAAACTTTGCAAAAAAGTTTGGGTTGCGGACCGAACTTGACCCCGAACCTGAACCCCATTTGGGGACCCGAACGGCTATAATGAAGTGTCGGCTCCTGTCTCCGTAATACAGAGAACAGTCATTGAAAGATTTTTAAAAAGTGACTGTCATAAAAAGCGTTTGGAGACCTGGGTCCTGCCCCAGGGGACATGTATCAATGCAAAAAAAAGTTTTAAAAACGGCAGTTTTTTCGGGAGCAGTGATTTTAATAATGCTTAAAGTGAAACAATAAAAGTGTAATATTCCTTTAAATTTCGTACCTGGGGGATGTGTATAGTATGCCTGTAAAGAGGCGCATGTTTCCCGTGCTTAGAACTGTCCCTGCACAGTGTCATTTCTGCAGGAAAAAAAGCTATTTAAAATCACTCGCGGCTATAATGAATTGTCGGCTCCCGTAATACAGAGAACAGTCATTAAAAGTCATTGATAAAAAGAAAAAAAAAGGCGTGGGGATTCCCCCAAATTCAATTACCAGGCCCTTCAGGTCTGGTATGGATATTAAGGGGAACCCTGTGTCAAACTAAAAAAAAAAAAATACGTGGGGTTTCTAAGGGGATTCTAAGGGGAACCCTGTGCCAAAAAAAAATGGCGTGGGGGTCCCCCTCAATATCCATACCAGACCCTTATCCGAGCATGCATCCTGGCAGGTCACAGGAAAAGAGGGGGGACGAGAGCGCCCCCCCCCCCTCCTGAACCATACCAGGCTACATGCCCTCAACATTGGGAGGATGCTTAGGGGGTCTGTGACCCCTCAAAGCACCTTGCCCCCATGTTGATGAGGACAAGGGCCTCATCCCCACAACCCTTGCCCGGTGGTTGTGGGGGTCTGTGGGCGGGGGGCTTATCGGAATCTGGAAACCCCCTTTAACAAGGGACCCCCAGATCCTGGCCTCCCCCCCTGTGTGAAATGGTAAGGGGGTACAAATGTACCCCTACCATTTCACCAAAAAAGTGACAAAAGTGTTAAAAATGACAGGAGACGGTCTTTGACAATTCCTTTATTAAAGTCTTCTTTCATATTTCTTCTGGTCTTCTTCCTTCTTCCTTTCTTCATCTTTCGGTTTCTTTATCGTCTTCTTCCATCTTCTTCTTCCTCCGATCCACTTCTTCTTGCTCCGGTGTTCTCGTCCGGCATCTTCCTCCACGTCGTCTCTTCTTCATTGTCAAGCCGCTCCGCGCAATGGGAGGCTCCCGCTGTGTGGCGCTTCTCTTCTTCTGACAGGTCTTATATAATGGAGGGCGGGGCCACCTGGTGACCCCCGCCCCTCTGACACACGGGGACTTGACGGGGACTTCCCTATGGCTTTCCCCATGACGTCAGAGGGGGGTGGGGGTCACCAGCTTTTAAATCATTTTTTCTGCAGAAATTACACTTCACACAGTTCTAAGCACGGGAAACATGCGCCCCTTTACATGCATACTATACACACCCCCCAGGTACGAAATTTAAAGGAATATTACACTTTTATTGTTTCACTTTAAGCATTATTAAAATCACTGCTCCCGAAAAAACAACAGTTTTTAAAACTTTTTTTTGCATTGATACATGTCCCCTGGGGCAGGACCCAGGTCCCCAAACACTTTTTATGACAATAACTTTTTAACCAGCTGAGATCCGCGCTATAGCCAAATGACGGCTACAGCGCGGATCTGTTGTGCCGGGAGCACGTCATATGACGTCCTCCCCTTCTGTGCACTCCAGGGAGCGCGCGCGCGCCGCCGGGGGCGCGCGCGCGCTCTCGCCGTGTCACTGGGCACCCGATGCGCGTGCCCAGCGGCCGCGATGTCCGCTGGGCACCCGCGATTGCCCGGTAACACAGCGGGACCGTGGATCTGTGTGTGTAAACACACAGATCAACGGTCCTGTCAGAGGAGAGGAGCCGATGGTGTGTTCTCTGTACAGAGACACACCGATCGGTCTCCTCCCCTTGTGAGTCCCCTCCCCCCACAGTAAGAAACACTAACAGGGAACATAATTAACCCCTCCCCGCCCCCTAGAGGTTAACCCCTTCACTGCCAGTGTCATTTATACAGCAATCAATGCATTTAAATAGCATTGATTGCTGTATAAATGACAACGGTGCCAAAAATGTGTCAAAAATGTCCGATGTGTCCGCCATGTCCGCCATAATGTCGCAGTCACAATAAAAAATCGCTGATCGCCGCCATTACTAGTAAAAAAAAAAAAATATTAATAAAAATGCTATAAAAATATCCCCTATTTTGTAAATGCTATAACTTTTGCGCAAACTAATCAATAATCGCTAATTGCGATTTTTTTTTTACCAGAAATATGTAGAATACGTTTCGGCCTAAACTGAGGAAAAAAAGTTTTTTTATATATTTTTTGGGGATATTTATTATAGCAAAAAGTAAAAAATATTGTTTTTTTTTTTTTAAATTTGTCGCTCTTCTTTTGTTTATTGCGCAAAAAATAAAAAACGCAGAGGTGATCAAATACCACCAAAAGAAAGCTCTATTTGTGGGAAAAAAATGATAACAATTTCATTTGGGTACAGTGTCGTATGACCGCGCAATTGTCATTCCAAGTGCGTCAGCGCCAAAAGCTGAAAATTGGTCTGGTCACGAGGGGGGTTTAAGTGCAAAGTAATCAGGTGGTTAAAAATCAATGACTTTCAATGACTGTTCTCTGTATTATGGGGAGCCGACAATTCATTATAGCTGTTAGTGCTTTTAAAAGACTTTTTTTTTCCTGCAGAGATTGTACTTTGTGACAAACTGACAATAACTTTTTAAAAAGCACAATTACATTGCCGAACACCAAACTCTAACCCGAAACATACAGTAAATTGTTCGGGACCCAAAAACCCAAAAGTCTGGTACGAACCCGAACTTTACAGTTCGGGTTCGCTCAACCCTATTAAAGATGTTGACATTTCAAGCACTAAAAAGTCAGTGATGCCCAGGTGATAACCTGGTATCTTCAACCTAACCCTGCAACTTAAAGTACTTTTAAACCTATTTGGGCCATTTAAACAACAATGCCCTGTTAACTACTTGTGTGCACACACAATGCCTATGATTGCACTGTCATTAGTCAACACAGATCACAGGCAAAATGCACAGAGCCAAGGTGGTGTGACCATTTTGGTACAGTGTTGCATGACCGAGTACTTATCAAATCATGGCACTGAAAACTAAAAATGGCCTTTTAATAAAGAGTAATACACAGGATAGTAATCAAGTGGTTATTTATCATATTGGTAAAGCACTATTTAAAAACACTTACCTGCAAAACAATTATAAACAGGAAATAGAGATTTGCGACTCTGTGGAACTGCTCAAATAAGTTGAGAGGGATGAAAGTAAGGATGTTGTATTTATTGGTCTTTATACTGTTGTCCTTGAAAGATGAAACAAAATCAGAAGACTAGTTTAATAAATACCGAAATAGTTTTTTTTCACATAACATAACCTATTATCAATAAATTATATGTTTAAAAGAGTCCTATAGTCACACTTTAATTTTCTGACATCAGCATTGTAATGACAATAAAAACAATAGCTATATATCAATATATGTCAATCAATATATCAATATCAATCCAGTATAAGCATAAAACTTTCATGTTGTGAGGTCTGCCTGTCTGCTGGACATCTCTTTCCACAACTTCCTTGATTCCCTGCGTGCTTTGCAGCTTCTCCTCTGCTGTTTACTTTGCACTTCTAAGGACTGTAGATCTGTTGGCAGGTGCTTGTGCCTTTTAATTGTTACCACTCCTGTGATGTCGTGGGTGTAGCTAGTGCCTAGATATAATACCATCCGTGGGTGGGGCCCAGGACATGGGAACGTGACAACCCTGATCTGTCAAGATAGAAGTCTGAGCTGATGTAGCCACAAGGATCCCTGTGCAGGGCTGAACTCTCAGTGAGAGTGAGTCAGAACAATTGGGGGGATATATAGAGTCGTCTTGTCTACCCCAGACCCCTGTGGGTCTGTAGTTTGGTGTATATGGCCTTGGGCCTATGTAAAAGTCCTCAGCTGTGGGTCTGTGGCTCGATGTAGGAAGGCCTTGGGCCCAGGAACTTAGCATACTATTGGAGAGCTGTCCCATCTCTGTGGTGCTTCTGAGAATAGGGACATAAATAGAGCAACACAAACAGTAAAGGGATTGTTGTTTTCTTGTTATTACAAAGTGGTAGCGACTCTTGCACGATGCTTTTTGATTGTGAAAATGCATTATATGTTTAAAAAAATCTATTACAGGGAACACTAGCTTGAAGATAAACTTGATTATTATGTTCAGCATTTTCAAGTTGCTTTAGCAGGAGTTGAAACATTTGATAAAGTGAAGTAGTATATAGAAGTCCTTAGGTTTTACAGCAAACAAGAATAATCCAATGTTTAGCCCTTGAGCATTTTAGCCTCGGCATATTCTGAACAGTGCTGTTAAGTCTTATTTATTTGTTCCCAGGGTTCATTGAAGCCTTGATGCCTGGGCCAAATTTTGTCAGTATGTGGCAGTTAACTTGGGGGGTGGTTTGGGGGGGGTGGGGTTTTTTTGGGGTGGTGGGGGGGGGGGGGTGGGGGGTGGGTGTGGGTGGGGGGGGGTGGGTGGTTGGGGGGGGGGTTGGGGTTTGGTGGGGGGTGGGGGGAGTTGGGGTTGGGGGGGTGGTGGGGGTGGGGGGTGGGGGTGGGGGGGGGGTTGGGGGGGGTTGTTGGGGGGGGGTTTTTTTTGGGTGGGGGGGTGGTTGTTGGGGGGGTTGGGGGGGTGGTGGGGGGTGGGTTTGGTGGGGGGGGGGGGGGGGGGGTGGTTGTTTGGGGGGGGTGGGGAATGGGGGGGGGGGGGGTATGGGGGGGGGGGGGGGGGGGGGGTTTATTTTTTTGGTGGGGGGGTGGGGGGGGGGGGGTGGGTTTTGGGGGGGTAGTGGGGGGGGGTTTGGGGGGGGGGGGGGGGGGGGGGGGGGGGTGGGGGGGGGGTTTGGGGGGGGGTTCATTGAAGCCTTGATGCCTGGGCCAAATTTTGTCAGTATGTGGCAGTTAACTTGACAATAACTCAAATTTGCCTACCTAAATACTGTAATGTTTACATTCTTTAAAAAGACATAAAAGGCCTTTATTTGATATACTGTTCTCATAAAAAAAAACCTTCTAGATGTGTTCTCATAGGCTGACAAATCGATAAAAATTATTAAAAAAAAATTGTGTTTTAATACATTTTTGGCTATTGGCTACTGGCTATTGAACTTCCTCGTTATAGTCCCGTCGTACGTGTTGTACGTCAGCGCGTTCTTGACGATCGGAATTTCCAAAAACTTTGTGCGACCGTGTGTATGCAAGACAAGTTTGAGCCAACATCCGTCTGAAAAAATCCGATGGATTTTGTTGTCGGAATGTCCGATCGTGTGTACAGGGCATTAGCCTGCATCGCATACTATGTAAGAGACAAAGCAGTGGCATAGTACTCCAGTTTGTAACAAAATACCTTGCAGAATGCTATGAGAAGTGGCAGAATGACTATATAATGGATAGATAATCTCTACAAAGTTTGTTTTTAACCACTTAAGGACCAAGCTTCTTTTTAAAACGTGTTGTTTACAAGTTAAAATCATTTTTTTTGCTAGAAAATTACTTAGAACCCTCAAACATTATATATTTTTTCTAACACCCTAGAGAATATAATGGCAGTCATTGCAATACTTTCTGTTACACCATATTTGCACAGTGGTCTTACAAACACACTTTTTTTGGAAAAAAATACACTTTTTTGAATAAAAAAATAAGACAACAGTAAAGTTAGCCCAATGTTTTTTATATTGTGAAAGATAATGTTATGCAGAGTAAATTGATATCCAACATGTCACGCTTCAAAATTGCGTCCGCTCGTGGAATGGCGACAAACTTTTACCCTTAAAAATCTCCATAGGCGATGATTAAAAATTTCTGCAGGTTACCAGTATTGAGTTACAGAGGAGGTCTAGGGCTAAAATTATTGCTCTTGCCCTAGTGATCATGGCGATACTTCGCATGTGTGGTTTGAACACCGTTTTCATATGCGGGTGCTACTCTACAAGCGAACTCGTCGGGACTGGCCGCTTTAATCACTTGACCACTGGGCACTTAAACCCCCTTCCTAACCAGACCAATTTTCAGCTTTCACATTTTGAATGACAATTACTCAGTCATGCAACACTGTACCCATAGTCATTTTTCTTCATAAATTTGGGCCAAAAATAGTCCACAAGCTATGGCGCCAATATTTTAAAATTGATCACACCTGAAGTACTGATGGGCTATCTCATTTCTTGAGACCCTAAGACCCCTTTCACACTGGGGCGTTTTTCAGGCGGTACATCGCTAAAAATAGCGCCTGTACACAGTGGCGTACTAAGTGGGGTGTGGGGGGGGGCGGGCCACACCGGGTGCCACACACTGGGGGGGTGTCAGGCCGGCGCCCCCCCCCTGCGATCCGGGACCCGCGGCGCAACAATCCCCTTCTCTCCATGACCGCGCCGCGGCTCTGATCTGTCTTGGCTGTCTCATACAGCCGAGCAGAGTGAAGCTGCCAGCGCTGCCTCCCCCTCCTCCTGCTACATGTGTGCTGTGCATCATTATGTCCCGTGCTGATCATCTGAGCTGACTCAGCCGAGGTACATTATGGGTCTGAGGGGGGGGGCTCTGTATTGTAGGGGGGGGTCTCCATTGTAGGGGGGGTCTCGGTCTGCACTGAAGGGGGGGTCTGCACTGTGGGGGGGGTCTGGATTGTAGGGGGGGGTCTGCATTGTAGTGGAGTCTGCACTGTAGGGGGGGTCTGCACTGTAGGGGGGGTGTCTGTATTGTAGAGGGGTCTGTGCAACATGCAGGGGGTCCAGAGCTGTTAGGGGGGAGTGTCTGTGTAACATACAGGTGTCCAGAGATGTGGGGGGCTGTGTAATGTAAAGGGGTCTAGGGGTGCAGGGTGCTGTGTAATGTAAAGGGGTCTAGATGTGCAGGGTGCTGTGTATTGTAAAGGGGTCCAGAGGTACAAGGGCTGTGTAATGTAAAGGGGTCCAGGGGTGCAGGGTGCTGTGTAATGTAAAGGGGTCTAGAGGTGCAGGGTGCTGTGTATTGTAAAGGGGTCCAGAGGTACAAGGGCTGTGTAATGTAAAGGGGTCCAGGGGTGCAGGATGCTGTGTAATGTAAAGGGGTCTAGAGGTGCAGGATGCTGTGTAATGTAAAGGGGTCTAGAGGTGCAGGGTGCTGTGTAATGTAAAGAGGTCTAGAGGTACAAGGGCTGTGTAATGTAAAGGGGTCCAGGGGTGCAGGATGCTGTGTAATGTAAAGGGGTCTAGAGGTGCAGGATGCTGTGTAATGTAAAGGGGTCTAGAGGTGCAGGGTGCTGTTTTATTGTAAAGGGGTCTAGAGGTACAAGGGCTGTGTAATGTAAAGGGGTCTAGAGGTGCAGGGTGCTGTGTAATGTAAAGGGGTCTAGAGGTGCAGGGAGCTGTGTATTGTAAAGGGGTCCAAAGGTACAAGGGCTGTGTAATGTAAAGGGGTCTAGGGGTGCAGGGTGCTGTGTAATGTAAAGGGGTCTAGAGGTGCAGGGTGCTGTGTAATGTAAAGGGGTCCAGAAGAAGTGCAGGGTGCTGTGTAATGTAAAGGGGTCCAGAGGTGCAGGGTGCTGTGTAATGTAAAGGGGTCCAGAGGTGATTTGTAATGTACACAGTAGTGACAAAGAGATATTTAAGGATGCAGAGGTATGCAGGGGGCACAGTGGGGTGTTTTTTTACATTTTAAGGTGGGGGGTGCCAGATATAGGATCCGCCCCGGGTGCCAAATGCACTAGGTACGCCCCTGCCTGTACACCCCCTGAAAAAAACTGCCCCATTCCCTCCAGTGTGAAAGCCGGCGGGCTTTCACACTGGAGCGGTGCGCTAGCAGGACGGTAAAAAAAGTCATGCTAGCAGCATCTTTGGAGTGGTATAGGAGCGGTGTATTCACCGCTCCTACCCATTGATTTCAATGGGACACCGCGGTAATACCGCGGCAATACCGCCGCAAAGCGCCGATACGGCGGCACTTTGCGGGGGATTTTAACCCTTTTTCGGACGCTCGCGCGGGGTAAAACTGCCCCGCGAGCGACCGAATACCGTGGCTAAAACGACGGTAAAGCAGCGCTAAATATAGCGCTGCTTTACCATCGCCACGGCTCCCACCCCAGAGTGAAAGGGGCCTAACAACCAGGAAAGTATAAAATACCCCCCAATCGACCCCTTTTTGGAAAGTAGACATTACAATGTGACGATTTTTTTTCACAAAATTGTCATATGAGCAGGTTATTTCTCACACACAGCATATCCATACCACAAATTACACCCCAAAACACATTCTGCTACTCCTCCTGAGTATGTTGATACCACATGTGTGAGACTTTTACACAGCATGGCCACATAGAGAGGCCCAACATGCAGGGAGCACGTCAGCCATTCTAGGAGCATAAATTACACATATCATTTCCTGACTACCTCTTGCATTTTTGAAGGCCCTGGAGCCCCAGGACAATGGAAACACTCCAAAAATTACCCCATTTTGGAAAGCTAACACCCCAATGTATAATCTATGAGGCATAATGAGTCTTTTGAACATGTCATTTTTTTCTACAAGGTTTTGGAAAATGTGGAAAGAAAATGAAAACCCCTTTTTTTTATACAAAGTTGTCCATGTATACAATATTTCTAACACATAGCATGTACATACCAAAAATGATACCCCAAAATACATTCTCCTACTCCTCCTGAGTATGGTGATACCACATGTGGGAGACTGTTCTACAGCCTGGCTACATGCAGGGGCCCAACATGCAGGGAGCACCATCAGGTGTTCTAGGGGCATACATTTCTAAAAATCTAATTTGACTACCAATTACACTTTTGTGAGGCACTGTAGTGGCATGGATGAGAATTGATGTGGCATGGATGAGCATGAATGGGGATGGATGAGCCATGAATGGGGATAGCTGAGCATTGTTCAGCCATAAATGTGGATGGCTGAGTATGGCTGAGTATGGATGGGATGACTGAGCATGAATGAGTACGGCTGGGTATGGCTGAGTATGGCTGAGTATGGATGGGATGGCTGAGTATGACTAAGTACAGCTGGGTACGTCCAGGTACGACTGAGTACGGCTGGGTATGGCTGGGTATGGCTGGATACGGCTGAATATGGCTGGGTATAGCTAGGTATAGCTGAGTACGGCTAAGTACGGCTGGGTATGGCTGGGTACAGCTGAGTATGGCTGGGTACAGCTGGGTATGGCTGAGTATGGCTGGGTGTGACTGAGTATGGCTGGGTATGACTGAGTACGGCTGGGTACGGCTGGGTACTGCTGAGTACAGCTGGGTACTGCTGAGTATGGCTGAGTACGGCTGGGTACGGCCGAGTATGGCTGAGTACAGCTGGGTATGGCTAAGTATGGCTGGGTATTGCTGGGTATGGCTGAGTACGGCTGGGTACTGCTGAGTACGGCTGAGTATGGATGGGGGTGGATGGGATGGCTGAGCATCAGTGGTGTAACTAGAACCCTCAGGGCCCCGATGCAAGAAACCATGGAGGCCCCCCCCCCCCCCCGACCTCCGGACAAAGCTCTTTTCTCCGAACCCGGTGTTGGAACACCAGGGCCCGGTCACAAGTGGGTGGCTGCATATAAAGGAACTGATTTCTCCATTTCCCCCTGCTTCTCCTCCTTTCCCACCCACAGTCATTCAGTGGCTGTAGGAGGAAAATGGAGAGATCGGTTCCTCTGTCGGTGTTTCACAATCTTTTTCCAGTCAGGGCACCCTTGAAGTACACCCCTAGGTGAATGGGGCTGCACTGCAACTGTGTGCATTGCATGCAGTTGCAGCCTAGCAACATATTGCCTCTCTACTGGCTGTCAAATGCGTCTGAAAAGCGATCTGAGCATGGATCGCTTTTCGGAGGAACAGCATTTTACATAAAATGTGCATACATACATGTAAACACACATATATAAACACACACATAATACGCACAAATATACTATATATACAGGGCTCGACAAACCTCCCGCTTGTGCTGCAGTGTAAACCCAGTCTTACTCTCTTTCTGGCCAGCCCAGAACCCTGATGTAACAGCGTTACATTGGCGTTATTGACTGGGTGCTCCGTTGCGGGTTAGGGGGCGAAAATTACTGGCCTTACCCCCGGCGCTGACAATCCATGCTACGCAAAAAAAAAAACTGGCTCCTAACTTTTTTAACTGGCTCCTAGATTCAAAGCAAATTTGTCCAGCCCTGATTATATATATATATATATATATATATATATATATATATATATATATATATATATTACACACATATAAAAAAACGCACACACATATAAAAACGCATATATATATATATATATATATATATATATATAAATGCACATATGCACGCACATAAAAACCAGTGGCAGCTGATGCTCAAAATTTTTAGGGGGGCGCAAGCAAACTGAAAAATTCTAAAAAAAAAACATAAATTTCAACCACTGTGCCCATCAAACGCCGCCACTGTGCCCATCAAATGCCGCCACTGTGCTATCAAATGCCGCCACTGTGCTATCAAATGCCGCCACTGTGCTATCAAATGCCGCCACTGTGCCCATCAAGCTCTGCCACTGTGCCATCAAATGCCGCCACTGTGCTATCAAATGCCACCACTGTGCCCATCAAATGCTGCCACTGTGCCCATCAAGCTCTGCCACTGTGCCATCAAATGCCACCACTGTGCCAATAAAATGCTGCCACTGTGCCCATTAAATGCTGGCAGTGTGCCATCAAATGCTGCCACTGTGAATCCCCCCGCCTGCTTGCTGTCTGCCCGGCACTTACCCTGTCTTGGTGGGGCAGCGGGTGACGGCCACGAGTAGGGTCCTCCTTGCGTCTCCTGCCATCCTCATCTCCTGTCCTCACCCTCCTGATATGTGCAGCTATTGGACACCTATCGTTTCAGCCAATCAGGTGACGGGTAACAGACCCGCACACCTGATTGGTGGAGATGCGGTTCAGTGTTTCTAACACACCTGGGTGGACTGTGAGCGTCAAGCATGGCGCTCGCAGTTCACCTATTATGAAGCCTATTAGAGCCTATGGTTCTAATCAGGTGCTTCAAAAACACCCCCTGCCACTGTAATTCAGGCTCCCAGCGCCCCAAAAGGGACCGGACATCTAAATATGGGGGTGGCAGCAGGGGCCATGGATAGAATCATGCTATGCATGAATCTATCCATTTGTCATAGAGGGAGTGGCTGGAGAGAGGGGGTGGCACCTGTGCGCCCTTTTGGACGCACCGCCACTGATAAACACATTCACATACATGCACAGACACACACATACATGCATGCATCATGCACACACACACACATACATGCACAGACACACACATACATGCATCATGCATTGCACACACATGCATGCACAGACACACACATACATGCATACATGCATCATGCACACACACACATACATGCACAGACACACACATGCATCATGCATTGCACACACATGCACGCACAGACACACACATACATCATACACACACACATACAGTAGATAGTCTTGTATATAAAAAACAAAACAAAAAAAAGGCAGTCCTCTTACCTTGTCTCTTCTTGCCGGGTACTGCACTGTAGGGGGAGACAAAGAGCACACACTGTGCTTTCACTTTAGCCTAATGTGAGGAGCTCCCTGGACAGCGCTGATTACAGTTTAGAATCGGCGATCGGGGAGCTCCTCTCAGCCGCCCCTCCTAGCGAAGAGTACATGGGGCCCCCAGGGCCCCCTGCAGCAAAGGGCCCGGTCGCCATGGCGATCGCAGCGACCCCTATAATTCCGCCACTGCTGAGCATGGATGGATGAGTATTGATGAGTATGGATGGCTGAGCATGGATGGATGGATGAATATGACAGAGGGATGGTTGAGCATGGATTAATGGATATTGCTGAGTATGGATGGCTGTGCATGGATGGATTTGTATGACAGAGGGATAGGTGAGCAATGAGCATGGATGAATGATGAGTATGACAGAGGGATGGCTGAACATGGATGGATGGATGAGGCTGCAATGGGCACAGAGTGCCTTCTTTTGGTGTTTTTTGTTTGTATCTAGTGCGACTGCCCAAAGTCAAAGCCAGGCTGACAATCAATGTTGAAAATACTATAAGGATGCATATGAAGAGTATTGTGAGTTAAGAGAAATTCACATCCGTTTGGGACTGCTATTTGATATCCATTTTTGTTGCTGAGTGCAGTCAGAGGAGAGTTCTTTCCATTAGGAAGAAAAGCCCTGCCTCTACCAAGATGGCTACCTCTACATAGAAACAAAATATGCCTGTGCTCAGATCCCAATAGCTTGTCCATGCATATAATCTACCAGGTGCTAAAGGGGTGTGACCACATATTAATACTAAAAATACTGGATGAAGCCTCTGCACACTGTTATACCCTTTCAAGCAAACTTTGCAAAAAGAAAAAAAAATAGGGATATTTAGTTCACACATATTGCAATATATGTTTAAGCTGGCCAACTGCATCAAAGTAATCCTTCTTTAGCAAGTCCTACTTTGCTTTGCCACTGCAAATTCTACTGTGGACACAATGCCAACCTATTGCAAAAAGACACAAAATGGGGGAGAGCTATACGGTTTAGGTCTGGGCACTGACCTGCAATACAATAGAAACAAAATATACTGTACCTGTGCTCAGATCCCAATAGCTTGTCTATGCATATAATCTAACAGGTTGTAAAAAAAAAAAAAGGGTGTGACCTCATATTTTTTTTTTTGTTCAATAAGTTTTTATTGGAAAATAAAAGACAAGTTACAATAAAATGAAATTATAAAGAAAAGAGAAACTGCGCCAGGTGGGGTAGCTAAGTATCCCATATGATGGTACTATCACTCCCTAATGAAAAACTACTAAAATAAATAACCAATAAAAATATTGAATCTGTATATAAATTGTGTTGAAGTAATAAATATTCCTTGATCATGGGTATCTAGAGAGGTGCATACCATGAAACACACTAAATGGCTAAGTGGTTGGCACAAATAAACAGTATGGCAAAACAATGTTTAAACTGTGATCACATAATAAACAGGATGAGGAGAAATCGGAAGAAAAAAGTTCACAAGCTGAATATCATCTGGAAGTTAATTCCTATTCTTATATGACAGAAGTTTGTAGACTTTAAATTCTTGTCACACCGCTGTGCTCCACATCACACGAAAGTGCCACCACCAATATGTAATCTCCTTACCAGATGATTGGTAAAAATAAGCCTCTCAGAATGAGCCCATATAGAAATCCTGACTTCAAAGGCGAATATAGTACTTTCATTGAAAACGTCTTGTATGACGAAACGCGTCTGGGAAGGCGTGCAGTGACGTCATCGCGTTTAGCGTCTCAGGAAGGAGGAAGGGTCCGTTATTGATGCCGGCCGGCGTCCCTTGTTCTATCCATTTGGAGCTCGTTTATGCCCTTTTTTTCTTCGTTTTAAATGTGAGTACTATTTCAAATAAAAGACTCATCTGTTTTAAAAACAATATCACACTATGGTCTGCCCTTTCTTCTTTTTGGCATTATCTGGATGCACCGCCGAGTACTGCTATCTGGTTTAGATTATCACGCTGGGTCTGGTCGGAATCGCCTTTGAAGTCAGGATTTCTATATGGGCTCATTCTGAGAGGCTTATTTTTACCAATCATCTGGTAAGGAGATTACATATTGGTGGTGGCACTTTCGTGTGATGTGGAGCACAGCGGTGTGACAAGAATTTAAAGTCTACAAACTTCTGTCATATAAGAATAGGAATTAACTTCCAGATGATATTCAGCTTGTGAACTTTTTTTCTTCCGATTTCTCCTCATCCTGTTTATTATGTGATCACAGTTTAAACATTGTTTTGCCATACTGTTTATTTGTGCCAACCACTTAGCCATTTAGTGTGTTTCATGGTATGCACCTCTCTAGATACCCATGATCAAGGAATATTTATTACTTCAACACAATTTATATACAGATTCAATATTTTTATTGGTTATTTATTTTAGTAGTTTTTCATTAGGGAGTGATAGTACCATCATATGGGATACTTAGCTACCCCACCTGGCGCAGTTTCTCTTTTCTTTATAATCTTATTGTGCTTATTCCACTATTCTGCAGCCGGGTTTAAACATATTTTAACCTAATTTTTATCTTACCACTTACCTCATCTAGTTTTTCCTTCCAGCTCCCCCCCTTCCCTCTTCCCTCCCCCCCCCCCCCCCCCACCCTATTGGGTTAGCGCGGTCTTTTTGTTTACAATAAAATGAAATAGTGGTATGTGTCCCTTGGTGGCACACTAAACAAACACAAAATGTCACCTGAGGTAGGGAACACTCAACATAATGTTAGTCATAGGTAAGGTGTCAAAAGGAGCTTAGGGCCGTTCAGTAACCATAACTCAGTATGACACGTTGTCATATTAAAAAATGTAAACTAACCCAGCTGTTCAGCCGTGTTCTGGATACTGGTCTAAGGATTCCTGTTTTTTGGTTCCACTGCAATTGCCCATTGTGGATTTAAGGTGCAGTGTCACCACATGCAGGACCCTGTGTTACCAGTACCACTATTCACAGACTGTGGTCCAATCAGCATTCAGGTGCTGTTGTTATAGGGAATCCATCTTTCAGGGGGGGTTGTGGTCGTACTGTCCTAGCTCTCCAGGAGGGCTGCTCTGGGTTCCTGTAAGGGAGTCAGTGTTGGGGATCTATATTCTTAGTGGGAGAAGGTAGGTATGTGGGTGGGAAGTGTGTGGGTTTTCTGGGGGAGGGGGGGGGGTGATTTTGTAGGATATAGCAACCTCTGTTTCATGCTGTGATCTTTTTTATTTAATAAACATACATTTTTGAGGAAAAAGCCTTTGGGTGTTTGCATAAAAAATGTTTTGGGGTTTTTGCAATTTTTATGGTTCACCATTGGTCTACCTAGGTTGACAGCACCAAATGTATCATCTATGTGTAATGATGTGTATCGCATTAACTGCAGGCGATTGATTTGGTAAAAATCATTCCTGGAGGAGAGAGAGATACTGGAGGACCCTATATCTGTGGAAGAACGACATATTGCCATCTCTTCCTCCCAGACAGGTAAGGCTCTAGGACTTGATGGTCTTCTCCTGCAGTACTATAAAATATTGCACCACCAACTCACTCCCTTTTTTGTACAGGCCTTTAATTCCCTTACTGAGTGGCCTCACTTCTCGCTGTCCTCCTGAGAGCCCAAATAATAGTGCTACCTTAACAGGACAAGGATCTCAAGCAATGTGGCCAATACAGGCCAATCGCCCTACTAAACATAGACCTTACATTTTTACGAAAAAATTCTGTCTAAATGACTCCCACCCTTCACATTGCCAATATAATTCACATTGACCTGGTGAGTTTTAGCCCCATATAAGAGGCCTGGGATAATACCACCAGAGCAATCATTATTCATGCTCCTTTTGACAGATGTGGAAAAAGCCTTCGACCAAGTGGACTTGCAATTCCAGAACAATGTCATATATCAGCTTGGGTACGCTAATGACGGCCTGGATTTCAGTCCTATATTCCTCTAGTCTGAATAAATGAAACCCAGTTGGATTGTTTTGCTTTGTTTAATGGAATGTGATAGCGTCGTTCCCCATCACTCTATATCTTAGTCCTGACACTTACGCAGCCCCACAGACTGAATATGATAAATCAATTGATTTCCCCATCCACACTAAAGCCCCATACACACGGTCGGACAATCCGCGGACCAGGTCGGTCGGATCCTGTCCGTCGTACTTTGTCCGATGTTGGTTTTGCGTACACACGGTCGGACAAAGTTGTCGAAAATCTGATCATTCTGAACGTGGTGAGGTTCGTTGCGTACGACGGGACTACGTAGAGGCTAGTAGCCAATAGCTTTGGTCTTGTAATGTGAACTGAGCATGCGTAGCACTTTGTCCGTCGGACAACCGTACACACGATCGGATTTGGTGTGATCGGACCGTGTTGTCGGCAAATCTATCCAGCAGGAGATAGGACTTTGTCCGTCGGACAATCCGACGTACACTGTCCGATGGTGCATACACACGGTCTGATTTTTCAACAACATTGTCCGATCGGACAGAATCCATGAAAAAATTCGACCGTGTGTATGGGGCTTTAGCAGCATGGATGGAGGAATTTCCTCTGTAAGCTATTGTAATTTAAGCAGCCACAACACCCAAGGCTGCTTGAATACCTGAACAGTGACTGCATCTAATAAAATACAGTCACTGTTCAGCCAATAATATTACACTTGGGCTCAGAATCAACTTTTGTCAAGCCAAGTGGTGCTGACAGTGCCACTTATAACTCAAATTTCAACAGAAATTGGCCAAAATTCGAGCAATGTATGCCTAGCTTAGCAAAAACGATGTTGCTTTAAGAATACCGAAGGAGAAGCCTGAACATACCTGCAGCAGCTTTTAGTATTTTCTACTTCACCAACATTCCTAAACCCATCTGATCAGACAAAGCTCTGATATTTCTAGCTAGTATTGGAGTTTATTGCTGAACTATGCATTCTCATTGCTACACACTATTATTGGTTGGCTCACTTGCCAATAGAAAAAACGTGGAGGGAGGGAGGGGCTGGCCCTAATGAAAATACATTATGACCATTTAAGATTAATATTATGATCTATTTATGAATGAAGCCTGCATACACTGTTTGCAAGCTTTATTCACACAGGAACACTCTTCAGTTTCACTGATTATAGCAGGTGCAGCAAGTAAGAACACAACTCTGCCTTTTCTTTATTTAAATTACACCCACTGTTGAACTGTGACTGCTACTGCTGACATGCAATTCTGCATTCATGTCAGCAGTGTGATGACAAATGTAACACTTCAGCAGAAACTCTGAGTGTAATATGCACGGATAGGTATCACTGCTGCTTATGAAAACTGTTCTATTGCTCCTCCCTCCTATGATACAGCAGGTGTGTGAAAATGTCAGCAGCCTGACATTTGTCTAAAGCCCTAGTGCCCAACCTTCATTTGGTACTTGCTGTGTAGTTATTTGCAAATTGCAGATGGTGGAACATTAATTTGAAATTATACTTGGGGTTCACAATATGTCTGTACTTCTTAACCACAACATTTCATTTCTATTTGTATGGTAACCATAAACCTACTGACTTAAAACTTTTCTCTTGTTTAAAAATAGGTTTTATCATCATATATTAATATAGGTTTTCTGTGTGTAATCAGACTACTGGAGATCGATTGGTCAGCTCTACCACTCTTCCTGGAACAGATATAAAATTATTATGTAATAAAAAAGGTTCAGATACAAGACTGTATATTGCAGTTGTTTCTATTCTGTTATGTATTGCTACAATGTATTCTTCTGTATATTCTGCTCTGCTTATCTATTGTAAAATGCAGGAAAAAAAAAACTTACAGCGTATTTCCTCTTGGTGAAAAATAGGAAGCTCTTTCTTGTAAATAAGCGATTGAATGCTCGGTCATTTGCTTTGACTTCCCAGGTGTAGCCTGATAATAAATAAAAAAACAACAAACATGTAAGATAAATAAACCTAAATCTCAAAACTCTAACATAATGTAAAGATTGGCTTTTGTGTTAGAAATGTACCAATTTAATTCAATTTTAAATTTGAGCCTGTTAATAGTATAGGTTTCTATTATAGTGTACCACAATGCCTGACAAAATGTGAAAGCATCCAGTTTTATATCCGAATGTATCATTCTCACTGTTGAAGCAAGAAAATGGCAAGAAACAATTGCGGACTATCATAACTGCTAGGACTTTATAGGAACCTATATAGGAAGAAGCCCTGCAGAGTCTGCACAAGCATTTTCTCATAATTTTATAAGAGCAATGATGTGCAACTGGCACTGGAGAGAGTGTATGTAGGCAGAAAGTGGCTGAAGTAGGCTAAAGGAAATAAACAATGCTAATAAAAGGAGAAAAAAGGAGAAAAACATATTTCACTGTAGCTCCATTTATTTAAAAGAGAAGTATGATTTTGTTATTTTTTTTTCCAGTTTCATACTTTGGTCCGATGCTGTATCTGTCCCTTGGAGTCTCTGCACTGAGAACCGAGCGATCGAACATCGCTAATGTCTCGGTTCTCTCAGCTCCCTGAGCAGAGAGCTGTAGACTGTCAGTCAGTAGCTCTCCTCTCTGTCGCCCCCTCCCCACTAATTGGAGTGCTGAGCTGTGGAGGGGTAGTGAGCAGCTTTTCTCAGGCTCTCAGCGGCTCGCTGAGACCCTGAGATGGGTATCAGCCCAGGCACCTGGCAGATCCAGACTTTATTGTCAGGATGATGCGGTGCCTTGTCTGATTGCTGTGACGTCAGCAGAGAGCGGACTTCAGATCGTTCTCTGCTGAAAAATGGGTCACAGGAGTGCAAAACGAACTGCACTTCTGTGACCCATAGGAGAAGCCCATCCAAACGAGCTCAGGCTGGACTTCTCCTTTAGGGTTTAGCTCTACTTTAAAGTGACTGTAAACCCAATTGCTAAAATCTCATATAAGCTTTGAGATGTTAATGCAATGTCAAAAATATTTTTTTAAATATGCTTCTTTCAATAAATCTAAATCTGGTGTTCCTGCCGTGATTTCCTGTTACAGGATGACAACACTATGTTACTATGTGCCATTTAAAGTATGCTCCTGCATTGTGTCACAAGGGCTTCAAATGAAGGACATGCACACTGCATAAAAAGCATTAAAGTTAATGAATCAGCATGACAGACTGGCAGCTAGCAGCTAGAAGAATTGTAGTCTTCTCTCATGACAGTGTGCCTTTAACCGCTTGCCGACCGGCCACCGTTATTATACTCCGGCAGGTTGGCATGGCTGCGCGAATCGCCGTAGGTATACGTCAGCTGCTTTAAGAGCTCTAGGGGGCACGTGCCCATGGCACAATGCCGGAGTTGGTGCTCGGGCCGGCGTCTGCGATGTCCTCTGGCGACCCACAATCGCTCCTCAGAGAGCCAGAACGGGGATCTGTCAATGTAAACAGACAGATCCCCGTTTTGACAGGGGAGTAGAGAGAGATCTGCTGTTCCTAATGATCAGGAACAGCAATCTCTCTCCTCCTCCAGTCAGTCCACTCCCACCTTAGTTAGAAACATCTCCCTAGGGAACACTTAACCCCTTGATCGGACACTTTTTTGGGACCATTGAAGTTCATATAGCGATCAGAGCTAAAAATAGCCACTGATTACAGTATGAATGTCATTGGCAGGGAAGGGGTTAACACTAATGTTAACCCCCACTCTCTGCCAGAAACATTTATATAGTAATCAGTGGCTATTTTTAGCTCTGATTACTGTATAAATGTCAATGGTCCCAAAAAAGTGTCAAAAGTGTCCGCTCTGTCCACTGCAATGGCGCAGTCCCGCTAAAAATCGCTGATCGCTGTTTCTTACCAGTAAAAAAAATAAAAAAAAAGAAAAATGCCATAAATCTATCCCCTATAAATTTTGTGCAAACCAATTAATATACGCTTATTGTGATTTTTTTTGTTGTATCAAAAATATGTAGAAGAATACATATTGGCCTAACTTGATGAAGAAATTATAATTTTTTGGGGATATTTATTACAGCAAAAAGTAAAAAATATTGTTTGTTTGTTTTTTCAAAATTGCAGCTCTTTTTTTGTTTATTAGCGCAAAAAAATAAAAACCACAGAGGTGATCAAATACCACCAAAAGAAAGCTTAATTTGTGGGGAAAAAAGGACATAAATTTTGTTTGTGTACAATGTTGCATAGTTACATAGTAGGTGAGGTTGAAAAAAGACACAAGTCCAACCTATGTGTGTGATTATATGACCGCATGACCGTGCAATTGTCAGTTAAATCGACACAATGCTGTATTGCAAAAAGTGGCCTAGTCATTAAGGGGGCAAATCCTTCGGGTCCTTAAGTGGTTAAGTGAAAGGTCTCTAGCTTATCTGCTGTATGATCCTGTTCTTTTGTTTGGACTGCTACTAACTATTGCAGCAATAGGCTTCCAGCTACCATCCATCACTTTGCATTCCTTAATTTACAACGTGCTAAAAATAGTCTATTATAGATATTCATGTGTGCCTCATGCAAGAATCAATTGACCTATTTAGATTTTTTGCATTTGAATTCTTGTTATTATATTTCCTACCTGGATCACCATCACATCCATGTGTATCTATGCTTTGAGTCCCCTGGCTCATTGTCGCCTTCTAAGAACCTAAAACAAAAATAATTCTGTGCTTGTTCAAAGGGTAAAGTGACCGTCAATACATTAAATAGAACAGATGGAAGAGTGATTTGTTAGTTACATTTGCATAGTTACATAGGTTAAAAAAAGACACAAATCTATCTATTTCAACCAATAGAAAAAATAAATAAAGTAGAAAACCTCCAAATACACAATCCTCTACCCACAGTTGATCCAGAGGAAGGCACTGCCCTACTGACACCGTCAGTATAAATACATATGCACACACATATATGTGTTTGAACTTTTGAGCTGTACACCCTAAGGCAAAAGGCTGTGCACACCTATGGGTGTAACATGTAACATGCTCTTGTGCACCCACCTCCCGCCGCCATTGCTTCCCTCTCTGTTACAGCGGGCAGGGGTTCAAAAACAGCGTGTTCATGCGGGGCACCACCCACACAGCCACGTCATTGATTCATCCTTTTCTTGTGCATGATTAGACTACAAGTACTGTCTTCCATTGCGGCAGATGGCTTGTAGTTCTCAATGAACTGCAAGGGCGCTGATGAGCACTCTTGTATTTTATTGATTCCTTCTGCCATTCAGTACCTGCCTGCCCATATGGAAGGTACAGGCAGAAAGCAGTACTGAGAGTTTGCAGGATCCAAGTATTGCACCTACGATCTGCTGATCACGGGTGCAATGTTTTTCCAGGCTGCAATGTTAAAAAATAATAAATGCACATTTTTTTTACCTGCAAATATGTTTGCATAATAATATTTTTTTCCCACAAAAGGTGAACTTTAATATCTATTTATGTTTTATGCATTTAGGATTGCATCCAGCTCTTTTTTTAAAATAATCTCCTGAGCTGGTCAGAAATATAGTAGCTCTCGAGGGAGTCTATTTCACATTTTCACAGCTTTACTGTGAAGAAGTCTTTCCATATGTTCCACCAGACATAAAGAGTGCCCCTTTGTCCTCTGTAATGACCTGAAAGTTAATAACTCTACACAAAGTTCATTATATGGGCCACCTATGTATTTATGATAATGAGAATAAATTAATTTCCTCTAATCTTTCCTCATAGCTGAGCTCCTACATGCCTGTTGTCAGTTTGGTTGCCCTTCTCCACACTTTGTCCAGTTCCCTGATATCCTTTTTGTAAAGTGGTACCCAAAACTGAACAGCACACATCTTAGCCACTGGAGGATAGGCAGCTAGAAAACTCACAAAACTGAGATAGATGTGCTCTCATGCCCAGCATGATCAGTGTGAAATAGAAAAACAGGGGGACTGGCAAGATCATTAGGTATTTCACACAAATGAAGGAATCCACAGAGAACTTAGGTACATGGTACAACAGACACATATCAGGAATATGAAATGTTGGGGTAACAAACACTTTGAAGGCTTACTTCACCTTTACCAAAAAAATGCCTATGTAGATAAGGGGGGTGTCAGGGCTGGGCTCAGCCATTCCTTCTCTTAGCTGGCCGCTCAGCTGTTGGCTAATTGCTACAGGTTCTAATTGACTCTGGGGCTGCAGCCTTTGTATCGAAGCACTCGATTCCGCAGCAGCTGCGTGACACTCCACTTGCCATTAAGGCTCTTTACGGGAGACCTCTACAGCCTGCCCATGTGACTCATGAGACGGTTCTGTCGTCCATGGCCGTAGGGGCTCTTCACCATGAGCTAATCCAATTTCAAGTTGTTTTCTCACCTAAGTTTCCGCTGGTTATTGGCTATCCTTACTTACAGAGGCACAACCCCTCTTTTGATTGGCTCTGTGCTGAGGTTCTTTTCTGGTATCCACAATGCAGTGAGACATGCTTCCAGAAGGTAGCCAAGGTCCTGTGCACCTCTTCACTCTTCTCCCTGCCAGAGGAGTACTGTGATTTTAGCGATGTCTTTGACAAAGGTCAAGCCAGTAGTTTGCCTTTACCTTCAACCTGGTGCCATACCCCCTCGTGGCCGGGTTTACCCGTTGTTGGTCTTGGAGGATAAGCCATGGAGGAGTATGTTGCAGATGCACTTTCTCAAGGTTTCATCCACAAATCCTTGTCTCCTGCTGGTGCTGGTTTCTTCTTTGTGAAGAAGAAGAGTGGTGAACTGAGACATTGTATTGATTATAGGGTTCTCAATCATTTCACGATTATGAATGCCTATCTAGTACCGTTGATTACGGAGTTATTTGACCGCCTCAAGGGAGCAACGTTTTCACAAAGCTTGATTTGAGAGGGGCATACAATCTTGTGAGGATTAAGGAGGGCGACGAGTGGAAAACTGTGTTTAATACCAGAACAGGCCATTATGAGTACCTCATAATGCCTTTTGGCCTTTGTAACGCCCCGGTAGTTTTCCAGAAATTTAATATCGATGTCCTCCGAGATTTGTTGCAGTTATGTGTGGTGGTTTATCTCGATGATACCCTCATATCTTCCAAGTCTCTGGAGAGCCACCACACAGATGTCTGTCATGTGCTTCAGAAACTAGAAGTGGAGAGAAGTGGGAGGGCCATCGTGAACAGGTTAAATTCACTGCTGGTTTTTCGATGGACCCAGAGAAACTTTTGGCAGTCCTGGGCTTTCCCAACTATTATCGGACGTTTATTCGTAACTTCTCGTTTCTGGTTATGCCCCTGACTGATATGACCAGAAAGGACGGTAACCCACAGAGTTGGTCTCCGGAGTCCATTAAGGACTTTGAGAGTCTCAAGGCTGTCTTTGTTTCTGCTCCTATGTTGGCACATCCTGATCCTACGTTACCTTTTATCCTTGAGGTTGATGGTTCTGAGACTGGTGTTGGTGCCCTTCTGTCTCATCGTCCTACCCCTGAGAGCGCTATGCATCCTCGTGGCTACTTTTCCAAGAAATTGTCACCTGCGGAGTGCAATTTGCGAGATTGGAGACATCTCCTCAAAGGTTCCCACTGGAGTTTTGCATTCTTGTCTGAGGCTAAATGCCTCTCCCCCAGAAGGGCACGATGGGCTCTTTTCTTGTCAAGTTTCAATTACATTGTCTAATTCTTACCCGGTACTAAGAATATAATGGCTGACGCCTTGTCACGACAATTTTCCTCCACTTCCAAGTTGGAGTCGGTTCCAGTTCCTGTGATTCCTCCTGATGGTATTGTGGCTACGGTTCGCACCAGTCTCACTTCTCCTTTGGGTGAAAAAATTCTTGCTGCTCAGGTCCATGCTCCTCCTGAGAAACCTTGTGACCGCTGCTTTGTCCCAGAAAGTCTCCATACTGCCGTGCTCCAGACTTACCATTCTCCCAAGGCAGCTGGCCACCCTGGGAAGAATCAACTCCTTTGGGCCATTTCCCAACAATTCTGGTGGCCTAGTCTACATGCTGATGTAACTGCCTTCGTAGCTGCCTGTTCCGTGTGTGCTCGGAGTAAGACTCAACAACATCTTCCAGTGGGCCTCCTGCAACCCATACCCAATGGAGAGAGGCCCTGGACCCACCTGTCTGGGATTTCATTGTGGAGTTACCCAACTCCCATGGCAACACAGTTATCCTTATGTGGGTTGATCAGTTCTCAAAGATGTGTCATTGTATTCCACTTAAGAAGTTGCCAACTTCTAAGGAATTGGCTTCCATTTTTGCTCGGGAGATCTTTTGCTTCCATGGGCTAACCAAGGTGATTGTCTCGGACAGGGGTATTCAGTTTGTGTCCCGGTTCTGGCAAGCCTTTTGTGCACAGTTGGGAATTCAGCTTGCTTTTTCCTCTGCGTATCACCCGCAGTCTAATGGGGCCGCAGAACAAGCCAATCATTCCTTGGAGCAATTCCTACTTTGCTATATTTCTGACCATCATAACAACTGGTCAGACCTATTACCATGGGCAGAGTTTGCTCATAACAGTGCCTTGAATTCTGCTTCCCGATTGTCCCAGTTTTTGGCGAATTATTAATTAATTCCAACCTTCCATGTTGCCTGACTTGTTTGTTCCTGCATTAGAGGATCATCTCCATGGTCTTCGTTCCACTTGGGCACAAGTCCAGGAGGCTTTGCGTCATGCTAATGATAGGTACAGACTCCATGCTGACCAGAGACACCTGCCTCCTGCGCCTTCCTACCAGGTTGGGGACAGGGTCTGGCTATCATCTCGCAATCTCCGACTTCGTGTTCCCTCTCTAAAGTTCGCACCTCGGTTTATTGGGCCTTTCCGTATTTTTCGCAGGATTAACACAGTGGCTTACGCATTAGACCTTCCTTCTAATATGCGTATCTCGAATGTATTTCATGTCTCCTTATTAAAACCTTTGGTCTGCAACCGCTTTACCACCTCAGTGCCACGTCCTCACCCTGTACAGGTTGAGAACCATGAGGAGTATGAAGTACAGTCCATTGTTGACTCCCGTAGGAGCATACAGTACCTGGTGCATTGTAAAGGGTACGTTCCGGAGGAACGCTCTTGGGTCTCATCCTCGGACGTACATGCCCCTGTCCTCCTCCGTGATTTCCATAGATGTTTTCCCCTCAAGCCCGGTGGTCCTCCGAGGGGGAGGGGTCGTTGAGGAGGGGGTACTGTCAGGGCTGGGCTCGGCCCTTCCTTCTCTGAGTTGGCCGCTCAGCTGTCGGCTTATTGCCAGCTCCCATCTCTCTCCACAGTTACTCCAGTTCAGTCCAGAGGAGCTCTGCCTTCGCCTTGGTCAACATAACAAGAAACATCTCCTGCATTCCTATTTAAAGACTGGCTTTGCTGACATCCCTTTTGGCTCCGGAGCCTGCTTGCTGTTTCACTACTTTGATCCCTGACTTCTGGCTTGGCTGACTATCCGTTTCGGTTACTAAACTTTGGCTATGTTTTGACTACATTTGTTCTTTTATTATTAAACAAGTGTGATTTAACTGGACTTCTGTCTTGGTCTAATTTCATGGTTTCTGACACCTCTATGCCTCTTATCAGTTTGGTTGCCATTCTTTGCACTTTCTCCAGTTCCCAAATCTTTTTTGTCAACTGCTGCCCAAAACCAGGGTTGCCAACTGTCAATTTACAGACAGTTTGTAAATTTTGGCTGATTTTCAAGCTGTTTGTAAATGTCCGGTACGGATGGCAGCAGCTCATAAAAAAAAAGGCTTTTGGAAGACTTTGGAACTGAGCAGGCACAGTTCTGAAGCCAGCTGAATACCATTTGGCAATCTTCCTGTGCTTTGTAGTGGGCATTGTGTGACGTCATGTTGCATTAATTTTTTTTCGTCCCTATAAAACAGTCAACAATGTATTAAGAAGCCAGCTATATGGCAGCAGCCACCACCACCAGATTAGAGAAGCTTCAGATTAGAGAAGCTGATCTAAACAGTAAGTGGCTATTTCTAATAGTAATACATCACACACATTTTGTCTTTGCAGCCTACTTTATAAGACAAGTGGGCAACACAGACAAAGACACATTTTTTTTTTTTTTTATGTATTGCATCTCTAATTGCAGCTAATCTGTTTGCATAATATTTTTCACTAAGTTCCAAAAGATCAGGTTTCATTAACAATAGCTTTTCTGATTTTCATTACACAGGCATCTGCAGCACATACGGCAGTAGGTTTTACAGGTACTGAGATTTAAGAGTTTGGCCATACCTTTCCCACAGAAGTGTGGAACGATTTTAATGGGTATTTTGATTTCAGTTTAAAGTTTCACATATTTAACAGCAGCTGTTGGTAACACAAAACAGTTCAGGGTGTGTGTTTTAGGTAACACTGGTTACACTTTCACTGCTCCCTTCTCTGGCATTCACAGAGTAGATCGTTCTCCTCTGGATGCCAGTTTATGAAGCGGAGTAGATCGCTTCTCCTTTGGAGGAGTGAAGTGATCTAAAAACACTTCGAACGCCCCCGATACTGGAATCTCGTGAGACATAGCGAGATTACAGTACCAGAAATTCACCGAAACCCCAAGATGTCCGTTTATTAAAGCGGAGCTCCACCCGCACCACAAATATTAAAAGTCAGCAGCTACAAATACTTTTTAATAATGGACACTTACCTTTTCTAGGTTCCAGCGGTGTCGGCAGAATGTGACGAGCGACCGCTCGTCTCTCGGCTGCCCCGCCGCCATCCTCTGTCAGGGAATCAGTAAGTGAAGACGCAACGTCTTCACTGCCCGGTTCCCTACTGTGCATGCGCGAGTCGCGCTGCGCGTCTCTATTGCAGACTAAGGACATAGATTATTGGAACCATGTCCTGTGGTCTGATGAAACCAAGATAAACTTATTTGGTTCAGATGGTGCCAAGCATGTGTGGTAGCAACCAGGTGAGCAGTACAAAGACAAGTGTCTCTCGCCTACAGTCAAGCATGGTGGTGGGAGTGTCATGGTCTGGGGCTTCATGAGTGCTGCCGGTGTCCTATCATAATGTGTCCCCCATTGGAAAGTGTCCGCTGTGTACTGCGCATGCGCAGTACACAGGACAACCCGATTCCGAAAATAGCCGAGGATGAACGGCCCCTGCGCCGTGAGTCCAGGTTCAAGCCCCACCATCCAAGTGGACATAGAGCTAGAATAAAAAAGAGCCGAGCGCAGCGAGGCCATGCCCGATGCGTGGCGAGCGAAGCAAGCCCGCGAGGGGCCCTCTAAGTTTGTGTAGCCTTATGTCCACTTGGATGGTGGGGCTTACACCTCGACTCACGGCACAGGCGCCGTTCATCTTCGGAGATTTTCCGAAACTTCTTCTGCTCCGTACTGTGCATGCGCTGCGCGTGCGCAGTACGGGCGGACACTTTATGATAGATGGACTATTCGTGACAGAACACCGGCACTGGGGAGCTACAGTTCATTGAGCAAACCATGAATGCCAACATGTACTGTGACATACTGAAGCAGAGCATGATCCCCTCCCTTCAGAGATAGGGCCACAAGGTCTCTAACATCCACCAGCTCCGTGATGTCATCATGGAGGAGTAGAAGAGGACTCCAGTGACAACCTGTGAAGCTCTGGTGAACTCCATGCCCAAGAGGGTTAAGGCAGTGCTGGAAAATAATGGTGGCCACATAAAATATTGACACTTTGGGCCCAATTTAGACATTTTGACTTAGGGGTGTACTCACTTTTGTTGCAAGTGGTTTAGACATTAATGGCTGTGTGTTGAGTTATTTTGAGGGCAAAGCAAATTTGCAAAGTGTAATTTCTTCAGTGTTGTCACATGAAAAGATATAAAATATTTACAAAAATTTGAGGGGTGTACTCACTTTTGTGAGATAGTGTATATATACACACACACGCATTATATATACGTGTGTATATATTATATATATATATATATACTATATTTATCGGCGTATAACATGCACTTATACGCGTGTTAAGTCGTGGGTGCGTGTTATACACCGATCCCCCAAAAAAATGTGACAAAAAAAAAAATCGCCGGCGTCGAAAAATAGCGAGCGGCGTCAAAAAAACCGAGCGCAGACGAAAAAGACCGAGCCGACTGCTCGGATCCGCTCGCAGTCCCGCCTCCCTGCGCTCGCTTCCGAAACAGCAGGGAGGCGGGACTGCGAGCGTAGCTGAACAGTCTGCTCGGTCTTTTCCGTCGGCGCTCGTACTTTTTCGGCGGCGCTCGTTCGGTCTTTTTTGGCGGCGCTCGTTCGGTCTTTTCCGGCGGCGCTCACTTGGTCTTTTTCGGCGGTGCTCGCTTGGTCTTTTTCGGCGGCGCACGCGCGGTCTGTCTCGGCGGCGGGAAATTTAAATGTGGGCAAGCTGCAAATGACGCTGCAAGCTGCAAATGACACTGGGCAAGCTGCAAATGACGCTGGCAAGCTGCAAATGACGCTGCAAGCTGCAAATGACACTGGGCAAGCTGCAAATGACGCTAGGCAAGCTGCAAATGACGCTAGGCAAGCTGCAAATGAAGCTGCAAATGACGCTGGGCAAGCTGCAAATGGCGCTGGGCAAGCTGTAAATGGCGCTGGGCAAGCTGCAAATGACGCTGTGCAAGCTGCAAATGATGCTTAAATGTAAGTTGTTTTTTTTTCCCTAAACTTCCCTCCTAAAACTTTTTTTCCTTAAAATGCCCTCCTAAACTTGGGGTGTGTGTTATACGCCGGTGCGTGTTATACGTCAATAAATACGCTATATATATTTATATATTAGCCACACATAGACATGGCAGGGGAACGTGGTTACTGTCTTGGGGGGTCTAATTGAGGAAGGAGGAAGTCAAAAATCTTCCTCCATCCCCCGGGATTATCTCTTCACCCCCTGATTCACTAGCTCTGAGGTGGTTAATCAGGGAGTGTGAATTCGGACACAGATCGCCAGTGAAGTGCTGAGATCGCAGCCTCATGAACTGGCCGTTTCTGTGTCAGACAATCACAGATTCTCTGTGTGTGGAGATCATCAGCGGGGAACATGTTCTCCCCTGATTATGTCTGTTTCATAAACTGTTAATGGACTGTGATCAGTGGCGATCCTTGGGATCACCGCTGTTCACAGTTCCATAAACGGACACCTCTGTGTGCAGTGCAGTCCAACTTTACAAATGGAACTTATGGAAGAGGCACCATATGTGCCTCCTGCCATAAAATGTAAGAAATGGAGGCATTGTTCCTTTTTAGGCTCATGGCTAAAAGATCTGAAGTTCAAATACTGGTTATCAGCAGATGATGATTCAAAACAAAATGCAAAGTGTCTGTGGTGCAAATAATTGTTCAGCATAGCACGCAGTGGAGTTTGTGATGTTTGTAATCATGCTGCAAGTTACAAACACAAGTCTATTGCTGCAGCTAGGTAAGCCCAACTCTGGATTTGTTACATTTGCAAAACAAAGCACAGATTCAGACATGTTAGCTCATAAAAGAAAAACTTGTTTAACTGGGTTGAAAATAGTTGATTTCATTGCAAAAAAAATTGCCACTAGGGTTGTTAGATGATTTTACAGATAGCATGGCTAGCCAGTTTCCAGACTTCCAAATATCAAAATCCCTCAGTTCTAAGCAGGGCCATCTTTAATATTGATTGTACCCTGGGCAAACATTTTCTTAGTCCCCCCCCCCCCCCTCCCTGATTCTGAGATATACATTAAATAGCAGCTAGACTCAAAATCAGTTTTCTGCAGCAGATCAGGCAGCAATTGCGGCTGGTTGCCAGAGCTTGCAGCATATTAATGCCAATCACTGACTGGTTGCAGGAAGCTAAAACACATTATTTCTGCTTGCTGATTTGTTGCTAGAGGTTACTGGAAATCCTTACCACTCACTGATTGGTTGCTAGAGGTTACTGCGCATCATTTCCACTCACTGATTGACTGCTATAGGTTACTGCACATCATTACTGCTAACTGATTGATTGCTAGAGGTTACTGCACAGCATTTTTGCTAGAGATTATAGAAGATTATTACTGTTCACTGATTGGTTGCTAGAGGTTACGGAACATCAAATTGTGAGTGTGGCTAAACTGCACTAACAGTGAAGCATTGCTATAACCCAGGATTTCAGGAGTGCACCATATACAGACTGCAGGGTTCTGGAGTGCACTACATAGAGTACAGGGTTGAAGAGTGCAGAGTGTATGGTTGAGGAGTGAGCTACATACAGAGTGCCGGGTTGAGCTACGTACAGAGTGCACGGTTGAGGGGTAAACTTTGTATAGAGTGCAGGGTTGATGGGTGCGCTACGTATGGAATGCAGGGTTGATGGGTGCGCTACATTTGGAATGTGGGGTTGAGGGGTGCGCTATGTATAGAATGCGGGGCTGAGGGGTGTGCTACCTTATGAATGCAGGATTAAGGGGTGCACTACATATGGAATGCAGGTTTGAGGGGTGCGCTACGTATGTAGTACGGGGTTAAGGGGTGCACTACATTTGGAATGCGGGTTTGAGGGGTGCGCTACATATGGAATGCAGGGTTGAGGGGTGCGCTATGTATGGAATGCTCGGCTGAGGGGTGCGCTACGTATGGAATGCGGAGGAAAAGGTTGCGCTATGTATGGAATGCAGGGTTGAGGGATATGCTATGTATGGAATGCGGGGTTAAGGGGCGCGCTACATATGGAATGCAGGTTTGAGGGGTAAACTTTGTATGGAGTGCAGGGCTGAGGACTGTGTACATCCAAGTTGTTCATCCCCCTAAGTACAAAGCTCTCCCCCCAGATTCCAGTTCAGAGCTCACCCCCTGCCCCCCCCCCCCCCACTCCAGTGTAGAGATTTTCTCCCTCCCCAAATCCTCTCCTAGCATCTAGAAAACCTCACAGTCAGAGTGCAGCTAGCTACAGAAGATCAACCAAACTTACAGGACATTCATCCGTGCAGGCTGCTGGCTGCTTCACAAGGAGATTCTGTCTGTGTACATTTCCCGCCCCCTCCCTTCCCCTCCTCTCCCCCCTTGCTCTCCCCGCTCTCCCTCCTCTGCTCTCATATAGAGATGTGTAGAGCGGAGAGGGATCAGAGTGGCCGCCGACAGACAGAGGAGCGATGTCACTTGTAAATACAGAAACAGCCCTTCTCTGTATCTACAAATGACAGTGAATAGCTAACAAGTGGCGGAACTCCTGCGGGCAGCAGCGTAGGCTCAATTGGCAGCTGCTTTGGGACCCCCAACAGTGATTGGGCCCTAGGCAGCTGCCCTATTTGCCCTGTGCTAAAGATGGCCCTGGTTGTAAGTCTACCAAAGGGTCAATGCTAATCAAAAACGCCATTGGCAAGTGCAATAAAGAGGTGTTTTGCTGAAAACTTGCCTGTTGTAATTTTTCATCACTGATCGATTAAACTACAGAAATATCAACAAACAAAATAGCCATGGTGGTCATTTATTTTGATGAAAATGCTGATAAAACCCAGAATCAGTTCTGCCGCCTTGTTGATCTCACTGAAGCTACTGCTGGTGCAGTTTTTGAGCAGATTAAACAATGTTTTCTGGAAGATGGTATCCCCCTGAAAGATGTTATGGCACTTCGTACAGATGGTGCAAGTGTAATGGTTGGGCCAAGAAATTCAATACTATCCCCTTTCAAAGCACAGCAGCCTTTCATTTTTCACATTCATTGTACCTGCCATATTGCTGCCTTGTGTGCTGCAGACATCTGTAAAGGTATACCTAAAACGGTTAAGCAACTTTGCAGAGACATACATAATCACTTTGCACATAAGTGCAAACGTTTTGCAGTTGTAATTTCAGGAATTTGTTGAGGCAGATTGTATAAAGATTTTACAGCTTTGTTCTACCAGTGGCTTTCTATGTTTGACTGTGTCAACCGCATTCACAATCAATATGATGCCCTGGTAAGCTATTTTCAGTCAAGTGATGATGCAATCCGTTTGGTAACTGTAGACAGAATAGGCGATGCTACAGGATCCTATCACTAAGTGCTACTTTCTGTTTCTTCAAGCAGCTCTGCCAAATATTACCCAATTCAATCAAAGTTTTCAGAGCAATTTTCCTCTGTTACCTGCCTTGTACGGCCAACTGCTTAAAAGTTTTATGGGCCACTTTATTAGGCCAAACCTGTTGGTTTCACTTAAAAATAGTTACATAGTTAATCTGACTGAAAAAAGACACAAGTCTATCCAGTTCAACCAACATAGAAAAAAATGATGCACTGATTGTATTTGACCATAGTAATAGTGCAAACTTCAAATCAACAGACAGCATTTTAATTGGCTACCAAGCAAGGGAGCATCTGTAGTAACTGCAGTAATTGCCATTAAAAGTGGTAACTGCCATTAAAAAACAAATGTCGTTGCAAACAGAATCATTTAGCTGTTGGTTTCACAAAAACCTTCAAACAAGTCTACTGATAAATTTCTGGACATTATTGAACTTGCAAAGCATTTTCCACAATGTGTTCCCCCATCTGATTTTGAAGCACTGCATACTGAATGTATTGAATACCAAGTGACAGATTTCACTCTTGCTGGGACTGTAATGCCCCATACACACGGTCGGAAATTCCGACCACAAAATCCGTCGGATTTTTTCCGACGGATTTTGTCCGACACTGGTGTTGCATACACACAGTCGGACAAAGTTGTCGGAAAATCTGATCATTCTGAACGTGGTGACGTTCGTTGCGTACGACGGAACTACGTAGAGGCTAGTAGCCAATAGCTTTGGTTCTGTAATTTGATCTGAGCATGCGTGGCACTTTGTCCGTCGGAATTCGCTACACACGATCGGAATTTGTTGTCGGAAAATTTGAGAGCAGGATCTCAAATTTTTTCCGACAGAAATTCCAACGGCAAAAGTCCGATGGTGCCCACACACGGTCGGATTTTCCGACAACAATTTTTTCCGTCGGAAATTCCGACCGTGTGTACGGGGCATAAGTTGTATTATCTTTCAGGACAATCTGAAAGTATCTAAATTCCCACATCTAGTTAGATTTGCAATATCTATGCTTTCCCTTACCCATGAGACAGCTGAGGTAGAACGTTTGTTTTCCTTTGTGAAGTTAATGAAAACTGATCTTACGAACAAACTTTCCACTCCAATGTTGGAAGGACAGCTGTCAGCAAAGAGTGGCCCAGGAAGAAATAGTCATCAAATGCTTGAACAAGTTGATGCCACAATGTATGACCACAAGTTTGAAACTGTATCCAAAGCCTAAACAAAAACCACTGGGTGTTTCTTCTGCTGCTGCTGGTAACATATGTAAGGACAAAGATGATGATGAAGTGGTGGTGGTGCAGGAAAGGAATACAGTCATATCACGAGGAGAAGGAATCAAACCATTTTTCAAAAAGGAATAATATGTTTCTATTTTAATAGCATTTGAAATAGTTTTAAACACAGAAAAATAACAGTTTGAGTTATGAAAATATTGATTACAGACAGACCTAAGTGTTTTTCTATTTATCTTTTGCCTACAAAGGCAAATTTTGCTTTACTTTGCTTCATTTGCTGGAAGTGGAGCTGTCATGGGATTGGATGGTTACCCTTCTTTTACCTATTGTCACAGTAGTGGAAAGTGACCAATTTTTTAATATTTAATATTAAAAATAATATTAATATTTTTTTTAATATGCAGTGGTCAGGTGTGTAAAAACCTTCACACGGGGACAACTGAACACTGCTGCAAGGTACTTTCTTGTTATTTTGACAATGCTGATAACTTAATTTTCAGTTGTTTATTGATCAATGAGGAAAGAAGAGAAGTCCCAGGAGCCACACATCACACAACACCCTTCATGTAAAGAGTGGAAGCAGCCTCAACTCTATACCCCTGACATGGTTTGCCATGGGAGTTGTCATCCTTACTGACTTCTATGGAGCTGAGAGGAGCTCTTTCCCTGCCTGCACTCCCAGCATATAAGAACCTACTAGAGCCTGAAAGGGGCACCCTTAATTTCTTTGTATGGGGTCACAGTTGTTTATTGATGTCTCTGTGCAGAGATGTTGGGGAGATTGCCTGCCTGGTCCTGGACTTGAACCTAGGACCTCTGCAGTGTCTGGCAATGGCTCTTCTTGCTAAGCCACCTGGAATGCTGGACAGTTCCCTGCACAATTCCTTGAATGATCCTGCCTTGAACTTTGTATGTCTTGAACCTTGAACTCTTTGCTCCTCCCATGAACTTACTGATTTAAGACATATCTCTGCACTCCCTGTTTGCCAGATTATTGTGCTCTCTCCGGCCAATATCTTGCTTTTGTCTCTCCTGCTGCCGTCTGTATCTTCGCTACCATTTGTTACCAACCCTTGGCTTGTTCCTCGACTATGCTTCCGCTTAATCCCAACCTGCTACCATTCATTACTGACCTTTGGATTGTTCACTGACTATGCTTCTGCTTGATCCCGAACTGCTTATTTGCTACTGGACCCTGGCTTGCTCACCTCCTGCTGGGGCGATCCCGAGGGCCGCAACCTGGTGCTAACAAGCAGCAAAACCCATCTCCACCATCAGGAGCTCTAGCAAATACTGGTTAGTACTTATACCATGCACCTCAGATGAACCGTGTGATCAGCCAGGGTGACCTGCGTGTATACCTGTCCTGTTTGTCAGTGGGTGCTTATCCACTGCTATAGCTATTGGCTTTTGAGCCATACCCCAGACAAGACATTCACCATCTATTTGGCCTGTTTACCAAAATGAATATGAAATCCAGAACAGGAATATATGGGAAATCTATTCTGGTGATCCTGGTGGCTTCCTGTGATTTCCCTTCACTTTCTGTGGTGGCTATGGAACTGTCAGAAACCATTAAATCAGACCGAGACAGAAGTACAGTTAAATCACACTTGTTTAATAATAATAGTAAATAGAACAAATGTAGTCAAAACATAGCCAGAGTTCAGGAACCGGAACGGATAGTCAGACAAGCCAAATGCCAGGGAGCCGGAGATGAACATAGTAAAACAGCAAGCAGGATCTGAAGCCAGAAGGGATGTCAGCCAAGCAAGTTTTTTAACAGGAATGCAGGAAATAGTCTCTGTGATGTTGACTAAGGTGAAGGCAGAGCTCCTCTGGACTGGATGGCGTAAGTAGGCAGGACTGATGAGCAGGATACAGTAACTGTGGAGAGATAGGAGCTGGTAATTAGCCGACAGCTGAGCGGCCAGCTCAGAGAAGGAAGGTCTGAGCCCAGCCCTGACAGTACCCCCTCCTCAATGACCCCTCCCCCTCGGAGGACCACCAGGCTTGAGGGGAAAACGTCTATGGAAATCAAGGAGGACAGGAAATCAAGGAAGACAGGGGCATGTACGTCCGAGGATGAGACCCAAGAGCGTACCTCCAGACCGTACCCTTTCCAATGCACCAGGTACAGTATGCGCCCACGGAACCTACGGGAGTCAACAATAGGCTGTACTTCATACTCCTCATGGTTCTCAACCTGTACAGGGTGAGGATGTGGCACCGAGGTAGTAAAGCGGTTGCAGACCAAAGGTTTTAATAAGAAGACATGAAATACATTCGAAATACACATATTAGAAGGAAGGTCTAATTCGTAAGCCACTGGGTTTATCCTGCAAAGAATACGGAAAGGCCCAATAAACCGAGGTGCGAACTTCAGTGAGGGAACACAAAGTCGGAGGTTGCGAGATGACAGCCAGACCCTGTCCCCAACCTGGTAGGAAGGCGCAGGCAGGGGTCTGTGGTCAGCATGGAGTCTGTACCTATCCTTAGCATGTCACAAAGCCTCCTGGACTTGTTTCCAAGTGGAACAAAGACCACGGAGATGATCCTCTAATGCAGGAATATTCTGCAGAACAAACAAGTTAGGCAACATGGAAGGTTGGAAACCATAATTCCCCATAAACGGGGACAATCGGGAAGCAGAATTCAAAGCACTGTTATGAGCAAACTCTGCCCACAGTAATAGGTCTGACCAGTTGTTATGATGGTCAGAAATATAGCAACGTAGGAATTGCTCCAAGAACTGATTGGATCGTTCTGCGGCCCCATTAGACTGTGGGTGATACGCAGAGGAGAAAGCAAGCTGAATTCCCAATTGTGCACAAAAGGCTCCCCGGAACCGGGACACAAACTGACTACCCCTGTCCGAGACAATCACCTTGGGTAGCCCATGGAAGCAAACGATCTCCCGAGCAAAAATGGAAGCCAGTTCCTTAGAATTGGGCAACTTTTTAAGTGGAATACAATGAGATATGTTTGATAAAAGATATTTTTTGATAAAAGGTAACGTAGGATCAGGATGTGCCAACACAGGAGCAGAAACAAAGGCAGCCTTGAGACTCTCAAAGGCCTTTACGGACTTTGCAGACCAACTCTGTGGGTTACCGTCCTTTCTGGTCATATCAGTCAGGGGCTTGACCAGAGATGAGAAGTTACGAAAAAACTTCCTATAATAGTTGGCAAAGCCCAGGAAACGCTGCAGAGGATGTAAACCCACGGGTCGGGGCCACTGTTGGACTGCTGAAAGTCTCACTGGGTCCATCGAAAAAAACAGCAGTGGAAATGACATAACCCAGGAATTTAACTTGTTCACAATGGAATTCGCACTTCTCCAATTTACAATAGAGATTGTTCTCTCTTAGTTTCTGAAGCACACGACAGACATCTGAGTGATGGCTTTCCAGGTACTTGGAAAATATGAAGATATCATCGAGATAAACCACCGCACATAACTGCAACAAATCTCGGAGGACATCGTTAATGAATTCCTAGAAAACTGCCGGGGCGTTACAAAGGCTAAAAGGCATTACAAGGTACTCATAATGGCCTGATCTGGTATTAAACCCAGTTTTCCACTCGTCGCTCTCCTTAATCCTCACGAGATTGTATGCCCCTCTCTAATCAAGCAGTCATATAACTCCGTAATCAACGGAATCGGATAGGCCTTCTTAATCATGAAACGATTGAGACCCCTATAATCAATGCAAGGTCTCAGTTCACCACAAAGAAGAAACCAGCCCCAGCAGGGGATGAGGATTTACGGATGAAACCTCGAGAAAGTGCGTCTGCAACATACTCCTCCATGGCCTTATCCTCCAAGACCGACAAAGGGTAAACGAGGGGGTAGGGCACAAGGTTGAAGGTCAATTGCGAAATCATACGGCCGGTGTGGAGGCAATGTACAGACTTGACTTTTGTCAAAGACATCGCTAAAATCGTGGTACTCTTCCGGCAGGGAGGAGAGTGAAGAGGTGCACAGGACCCAGGCTACATGCTGGAAGCATGTCTTACTGCATTGTGGCGACCAGGAGAGAACCTCAGCATGGAGCCAATCAAAAGAGGGGTTGTGCCTCTGTAACCAAGGATAACCAATAACCAGTGGAAACTTAGGTGAGGAAATAACTTGGAATTGGATTATCTCATGGTGACGAGCCCCTACAACCATGGACAATGGAACTGTCTCATGAGTCACATGGGCAGGTTGTAGAGGTCTCCCATCAAGAGCCTCAATGGCAAGTGGAGTTTCACTCAGCTGCAGCGAAATTGAGTGCTTCGATACAAAGGCAGCATCAATGAACAGCCCCAGAGTTGATTAGATCCTGTATCTCGACGGACGACTCAGCCCAAGAAAGGGTTTTTACGTCTCCCATAGAGGGTTTGCATGGACGTTATAGAGCAGGCCGTAGACAAGAATGCAGCACGTACCAACCAGAACACTGCATGTATCCAAACCCTTCAAGACCAGCTAGAAACAGCCCTCTCTAAAATTGACGATTTGGAGAATAGGAGCAGAAGGTACAACTTCCGTGTCAGGGGAATTCCCGAATCGGTCACAGACGTTCCCAGCACGATCAAAAAGTTCATTAAAGATCTCATGCCTGACATCCAGGAACACAGATTGGAACTTGACAGGGCCCACAGAGCCCTCCAACCCCCCAGACAAGATGGTCTCCCTAGAGATATAGTGGTCAAACCGCATTACTATAGCGTCAAGGAAGACGTCATGAGGCACACACGCAATCTGGACAACCTAAACTTCCAAGGCAACAAGATCCAAGTCTTTGCGGACATCTCCCCCGCTACAGTCCAGAAACGCAGATCCCTCAAACCCCTCCTGGAGGTCCTCATCCAGAACTCCATCAAGTATCGCTGGTCCTTCCCATTCAGGCTCCAGTTCCACTTCAAGGACAAATCCTACGGTTTCTCCTCATTTCAGGATGGCGAGCGCCTGCTACTCCAACTCGGACTGATCTCCCAGGATTTGGCCCCCCCCCAGGCTCCAATCAAGACAGCTTCTACGAAACGTCCACCACCAGGCAGCCCCCTGACCCCTCTGTGGAACAAGCAACAGACGAAGAGACACCGGGAATCCCATCCTCCGAGATGAAGACCCCATCCTCCACCTCTCACCATTGAGAGGTCTTGATTCCTTCAACTTGTTTTTTTTGAACATCTTTCCCCCTGAACCTTGTCCCCCCCCCTTTACAACTGGTCACCCCATTACCCAAACCCAACCCCTCTTGCTTTTTCAGTGACCACCCCAGCTTGCCTCAAGGTTCAGGGGGAAACGGATCCACTAAGCCCTGACCAGTTTTGGCCAGGCCAGGATCCCCCTTGTTTAAATGGATCCCACCGGCCCTAACAGGGTCTAAATGGGACTCATTTCCTCACTCTACACTCCCACCTGGGATCATGTGGGTATTTTGTTTGCTTGTATTCCTTTTTGTCTCTGTGGACTGGGACAATTTCCGCTCACATCCTCCCCAATCAGCCAGTCACACACTGGCCCTAGTCTATTCCCCTCCGGGACTCCTCCCCTCCCTCTTCCCTGCAGGTACCCCTACCCCTATTATTTTTGAGCTATCATCCTTCTTGCTCATAGCAAGAAATATTCTAAGACACACTTTTTGCGCATGATGCGTCCGGTTTCAATTTTTTATTGTCCTTTTTGCTTTTGTTTTTTTTTTTCCCCTTTTTTAACTCCTGTTGTATCAGTTTATGATTACTCTCCTAGGCCGACCGGTTACAGTTTGCTCCTTAATGGGGGCCGTACCGGCCGGAGCGGTGTAGTATGCCACTCCACCTGTTGTGACGCGGGGGGTACCCACTCCCCCCGGTGACACCAGAAAACCAACCCTTTTAGGGTTGCACCTTCTCCAAATGCTCTCCTTGGTGAGCCTTTGGACCCGGACCTTTTTAACTGGTCCTTATTGCACTACAACTGTAATGTATTGGTTGATTGTTCTTTATTTTTTTTATGCACTTACTAACCATTTCAATGCTCTTCGTGCTCTCTCCTCCTCTACTTTTCCTCTCTCACTCCCCATCTTCTCTCTCCCCCCTCCTCCCCCTCTACCCCTAGTGCTCAAGGTTCCTCGCGGAGTTATCCCACATCACCCCCTCCAGGATCGCTGCGGAAGCACATCCCCCAGACCGATAGACACGGAAACCACAGGCCTAAGGTAAGCTCCCCCCAAACAATCTCGCACCCACACCCTGATGCCCATGGCTGAACCTGAAACCCGCACAATGACACTAAAAATTGCCTCGCATAACGCTCAGGGACTAAACTCCCCCTCCAAACGCCGGAAGGCCTTTCAGAGTTACCATGCCAGATGCCTTGACGTCATCCTGCTTCAGGAAACCCATTTCCCAGCAAGTTACACTCCCTCATTCCTCCACCGTAACTACCCCACCTTCTATCTAGCTAATGCACAAACTAAACAGAGGGGAGTAGCTATCCTACTGTCCAAACGTATCCCTTTCGTTCATACACACACCGTCCGAGATGAGGAAGGCAGATTCCTCCTGGTCAAAGGACTCATTGAGGGGGAACTGTTCTCCCTCGTCTCCTACTACGCCCCCAACCGGGGTCAAGCGCGCTTCTTCGCCTCCATGCTCGCAACCCTCTCCTCTCACCTGGAAGGCAGGATCATAATGGGGGGTGACTCTAACACTACATTCGATCACGCCTTAGATAAGTCCTCTCAGGGCAGGCCCCGCCTCACTAAACCCCCCAAACAGAGCCTCAGAATAGCCCGACTCTTCCATGACTTAAGCCTGATAGACACTTGGAGGGAATTAAACCCCACTGCCAAAGACTTTACCCATTACTCGGCCCCCCACAAAACACACAGTAGAATAGACCATATCTTTATCCCCAACTCTGACATCCACACTGCGACACATGCCTCAATTCACGAAACCCCCTGGTCTGACCACTCCATCGTTACTCTCAAAATTCACAACGCACTATCACCCACCGGCCCCCCTCAATGGCGCCTCAGTAAATCCCTTCTTTCAAATCCTGTCCACTGCACTCTACTAGCTCAGGACATCAAGGAATTCTTTAACCTCAATGACACGGGGGACACGTCCCCAAGCTCTCTCTGGGGTGCACACAAGGCAGTAATGAGAGGGAAAATAATCCAATTGTCATCCAAACTCAAAAGAGAACATAAAATTACTATAGAGAATCTAGAAAACGACTTTGAACGTCTCAGTAAGGCCCATAAAGCCAAACCCACCCCAGCCAGCCTCTCCCAACTGGAGTCCTCCCGCGTGGCCCTGAATCTAGCCCTGACCACTAGTGCTAATAAACACTTACGCTGGCAAAGCGGTAAGTTTTACTTACAGGCAGATAAAATAGGCCCTCGTCTGGCGACGAAACTATCACCTAAACTGAAAAACTTCACACTACCCAAGATAAAAACGAACTCGGGGTCCCTTTCCCAGAATCCCCAAAAAATTCTGGACACCTTCCACACATTCTACTCGAACCTCTACTCTGCCCCCTCCATAACAGACCCAGCCCCCCTGGAAACTTTCCTCGAAAACATAAAACTGCCAGAGATTTCTGAGTCACATAGGTCCATAATGGACGCTCCTTTTACCACGGAGGAAGTCCAGGATGTCATTAAAAATCTCAAAACAAACTCTGCCCCTGGCCCTGATGGCTTTTCCGCCCAATATTACAAAACCTTTTCCGAAATCCTCTCTCCTCGTCTGGTCCGCCTCTTCAACTCCCTTCGCGGAGGCTCCCCCCTTGAACCAGCGGCCAACCTTGCATTTATCACAGTCATCCCCAAACAAGGGAAAGACTCTAGTGAAGTAAGCAACTATAGGCCAATATCTCTGATTAACAATGATCTTAAAATCATGACCAAAGTTTTAGCCAACAGAATGGCCTCCTTCATTGCGTCCTACATACACAAGGACCAGGTAGGCTTTATTCCCGGGAGACAGGGGCCGGACCAGATTAGGAGAGCAGTGGACCTGATATCACTTATGCACTCCGCCTGGGATGGCGGGCCCCAACAACTAGGCTACATACTCTCCATAGACCTGCAGAAGGCCTTCGACACTGTAACCTGGCCCTACCTATTCTCCATCCTACGCCGATGGGGGTTTGGACCGGACTTCTTACAAACTTTATCTTCCCTTTACTCCACCCCGAAAGCCCAGATCAAACTGCAAGGCCACCTCTCTAAACAGATCCCAATCTTTATCTTCCCTTTACTCCACCCCGAAAGCCCAGATCAAACTGCAAGGTCACCTCTCTAAACAGATCCCAATCTTGAAAGGCACTAGACAAGGATGCCCCCTTTCACCTCTACTCTTCGCCATAGCGATAGAAACCCTGGCATTAGCAATCAGACAAGACCCAGACATTAGCGGGGTTGTATGCGGCAATCAGACGCACAAATGTAGCTCTCTTTGCAGACGACGTCCTCCTGGACCTGAATGGGACCTGGACACTTGGCACACACACTTCTTTTCCTCATTCAAAGATGTCAAAGTGATTTCCACCCCCCCCCCGCCTGGGCTCTCTCCTTCACACAGTCTGGGAATGCCCTAAAATCAGGAGCTACTGGAACAAGGTCTTTTACCTCATACGCACAGTCACAGGACACAAAGTCCCGCAGGACCCTCTCATAGCTCTCCTCAACAAGACTATCCCGCACACCCCTAAATTGACCCGCTTGCTCATCCATTTTATCCTCTTAGGGGCCAAGATCACCATAGCTCAAGCATGGAAATCACCCTCAGTCTCACTCCGACGAGCTAAACAAAAGATCTCATGGATAATGGCCCAGGAAAAAATTGCCCACACTCTCCTAGACACAACAGAAAAATTCCATCTCACATGGGAACCGTGGGCCCAATACACGGGCACATCGTTGATTCTCCTATAAGAAATACTGTCAACCTCCTTGATTGAACTACACAGGCTCCGCAGCTTCCCTCCGCGAGGACCCCCTATCCAACCTCCCCCCCTCCCCCCCCCCCCCACCCCCTGCTTCTTCTCTCTCCCCTTTTCCCTCCTTTTCTCTTGCTGTCTCTCCTCCTGCCCTTTCATCTTCTACTTGAAGGGTACTGGCGCGCTCAGGACCCCAGTTCTGGTAAACGAGTTTGATATGTTTTGTTACCCGTAGGTACACAAGAGCAGCCCGCTAGACTAGAAACCGAAGCCCTAGCCTCCTCAGGCCTTCTCTCTCCCCTCCCCTCACTGAGTGAGGGACCAAATTTTAGCCCACGGTAGCTCCCTTACCCCAGCTAGGGGTTAGTATTCTGCTACGGTGAGCAGGGTTTTCTTGCCCCCTCACGCCAGCTTCACCTGAAGCTCTGGCCCCTGCCCCACCCACACACAGCAAGATCCCCCCAGGGGGTGTGTGGGAGGACGGCGGCCAGACGCTGATTAAGTCTAGTACAAAAAGCTTCCTTGGAGGTAATTGTACCCCACCCGATGGCAACAGCTCCTAGGCCATTAGAACAAGAATCATTCTCCCAACCACTTCTCAAGCGGCCTGTCTGTTGTGCGCATACCGTCTGGTTATCTTTCAGATATGCTAGTTATGTGGTGGTTGACGCGTTTCGCCTATGGCTTCATCAGAACCAACAAACAGCAATTCTAATATCTGTGATATATTCTAAAAGAAAAAAATGAAAATTACTTATGAGTTCACTCATAAGTAATTTTCATTTTTTCTTTTAGAATATATCACAGATATTAGAATTGCTGTTTGTTGGTTCTGATGAAGCCATAGGCGAAACGCGTCAACCACCACATAACTAGCATATCTGAAAGATCAATGTAACTTACCATGTCTGTATGTATGTTATACATTCAACGAATGTTTTCTTTTTAATGTGTATATACATAACGTTTTCTATTTTGTTATAATAAAAAATGTATTTAAAGAAATTATACAGTATCCAATATCCGACTTTGTTCAGGTACCGTGATAGTCCGTCAGGTTGGCTAAACCCCCTCTTGTTCCTTTCTTTTATATATCTCAACCTGGTTGAGAAACCCTCTGCATTGAACTGGATTGCCCCCAAATCGCTGGGGAAGCGGAGCGGAACCAGACATACCTCTTATAGAGGTAATACTCAAGGCGGGTGCCTGCACAGAGACTGGCGCAGCAGCAGGGACGGCCTGCAACTCAGGTTGTACCGGAGCAGCCACAGTGGGAGATTCCAGGTGAGCCGTGCGACTCAGGAGCGTTTGTAAAACCATGGCAAACTGATCCATGCAGTGATCTTGCTCATACAATCTGGAAAAAATATTACCAACAAGTGGATTGACTGTATCTTCTGAATTCATGGCCTTCGCCTTCTGTCAGAAACCATGAAATCAGACTGAGACAGAAGTACAGTTAAATCACACTTGTTTAATGTTTAATAATAAAAGTAAATAGAACAAATGTAGTCAAAACATAGCCAGAGTTCAGGAACCGGAACGGATAGTCAGACAAGCCAAATGTCAGGGAGCCGGAGATGAGCGTAGTAAAACAGCAAGCAGGATCTGGAGCCAGAAGGGATGTCAGCCAAGCAAGTTTTTTTAACAGGAATGCAGGAGAGCGTCTCTGTGATGTTGATTAAGGTGTAGGCAGAGCTCCTCTGGAGAGATTGGAGCTGGCAATTAGCCGTGAGCTGAGCGGCCAGCTCAGAGAAGGAAAGGCTGAGCCCAGCCCTGACAGGAACTCAAAGGGGTATCTCTGCAATTGGACACAGGTGACAAAACCGCTGGGTTACATTAACCTGACCTTTATGTAAATTAAGACATTTATTTTTTGCCTTTTGTTATGCCTTAAACACATTGATAATAGCACTAGCTATGTGTTTGTAGCTTCAGTGTTGATATTTGCACTGAAAACGGTAATTTTGGCAAATTTTTGCACTAATATCATTGACCTACCAGAACACCAAAATTCTTCTCATCCACAGTGTGATTGTGCACTCCTTAAAATCAGAGCACAGAGAATGGCGGTTAATGTAAAATCAGTATGGGATCGGAAAGTGGCTCTCCAAATGTAAACTATAGAACTGAGATGTCAGTGTAACCGCCCAGTTCTGATCTGCCTTTGTTTATTAGAGAAAGCTAATTCTGTAACCTTCATTTATAAGTTACAGTTATGTGTAAGGTGTTAATATGTTTAATCTTAACCCTTTGTAGCCCACCCCAGCATCTCCTTAAACGGTTATGAACCCCCAGGAGGCAGAAAGAATCGGTAATCACGTGACCACTGTGATTGGCTGTCACAGTGGTCACACAACCAGGAGCCAGTCCTGTTGGCTTCCAATCATTAGTGGGGACCAAGAGCTGTCTTTGACAGCTTGGACTCTCTGCAGGGAACACACAGCGAGTGTGCTCTCAGCACAGGCATATGTGTGGCATGTGGGCATTAAAGTCTCTTTGAGGTGAAAAGGGGGACACTGACATCCTTGTCTCGAGAAGCCTTTATTTGAGGTAAGCATTTTAGAAACACAATTGTGGGAGTTTCAAGGATCTGAATAAAGCCACATTAAGTTTTAAGGATCTGTAAATGCAGTGTGCACTTATTTGCCATACTCATACATGTGTATTGGTGTATTTCATCAAAATGGAAAATTTTACATTTGACAAAATATGCCCATACACATGTGCAAGTATATGTCTAATGCCGCGTACACACAGTCGGAATTCTCGTCGGAAAAAGCTCTGATGGTTTTCCCGTCGGAATTCCGAAGGAATGTCACTCAAGCTGTCTTGCCTACACACGGTCACACCAAATCCCGACGGTCAATAACACCACGGCATACAACACGTTCGACTGCACTATAAAAGGGAAGTTTAATGCTTCCGAGCATGCGTCGGAATTTTGCGTGTCGGAATTGCATACACACGATCGGAAAATCCGATAGAAAGGTTTTCCGTCTGAATAATTAAGAACAGGTTCTCAATCCAAAGTCCGTCGGAAATTCCGTCAGAAAAAGACCGATGGGCATACACACGGTCGGAAAATCCGATGGAAAAGCTCCCATCGGACTGTTTCCATCGGAAATTCCGACCATGTGTAAGCGGCATTAGCCAGCAGTTAGGCATGCATGGTATTTTCTGTAATGTATTCCTATGGGCTCCGAGGTGCCACAACAACAGATGTAATTAACACTGTACGTTCATACACTGTACGTTCAAGAAGCCTGAAAATGCAAGAGAGATGGAGAGGTGTTGATTATTGTAGCTACATTTGTAATCCTTTCCTATAAAGTTTTCTTGCTTTGGTGTTCAGATATAGCCAAATTATTGTTCTTATAGACTCTGGAAAAATAATGATTCCCACTGTACTATATAACATTTCAAGTATCGCATGATACTTCAACTGGTTGGCCTGTTGGAGAATGTCCTGGTGACTTCATGCTTGCTGTTTACTCTGTATCTACACTGGGGAGATAAAATCCCATGGCATCTTTTGTGCTACCTTTTGCCTGTGAAATCAGCTGAAATATTCTCCTTATTTTCTGCAGCTAACATACTAAATGCTGGTTTGGACATCTATATAACACCACTGTTATTTCATCTTACTATGTCTCAGAGGCATATCCTCATCTTACTTTGTCTCAGAGGCATATCCTCAGTGGACAGTATTCTGACATCTATAAGACTGAACAAAAATATACTAAATTGGAATGTACCTGTAAAGAGTAGAGACCAGTGTCTAGAAAATTCAGGCTAGGCAGAGCTCTCACAAGTCCTAGAGAACTTGAGTAGCTGGGTCACAACCAGGGTCAGTGCAGGGAGTGGAGAATCAGCATCAAAAAGCTAAGGCCATTTACAAGTAACAGTAGAAGTAACACATATCTTTTAGGAAATTTCTGATTTGTTGGGGACAATGCATATTTTATTCTGGTTTCCACAAATCTTCTTTTGGACCATACCCTTTCCATCCTGTAAGATACTGTAGCTTTCCATGATACAAATAAGCATTAAGAATTTTGTCCACAAATAATTCTTCCTTCCCTTGTACTTGAACTGGATTTGGTGGAGGGAGTATAAATCCAGGAAAAGGATACCTTCTAAATGGTTTCTAAATGGATCTTCACTGATGTAGGTATCTTAGGTTTCTATAGCACAGGGTTAATATTTTTGCCTACCTCTGGATAATCTGTGGGTATAGGATAGTGTACAATGTACATGGAAGTTTTATATGTGTGTGTGCTTTTCTAAGTTTGTTGAACTGGATGGACTAGTGTCTCTTTTCAACCAGATTAACCACTTCAGGACCATCCACCGTCGTTATACGTTGGTATTTTGAAGAGGAATATCCTTTTTATGGCAGCAGCTAGCTGCCATTACCCCGGTATCCTCTTCTTCAGCGGGCAGTCCGCATCAAGATAAAAGTGGTCTCTGCAGCGGATTTGCAACAAGATCACCATTATCAGCGGCGGAAGAGGCACCCCGCCGCACCACTTCCCGGAGCCGTCAGCAGAGTTGGAGGTGATCGGATGTTCTCCCCTGTGTGGTATGGAGACAAGTGAGGGGAAGATGGCCCCCACCCATCTTAATATCGTTGCAGGGCAGAAGCGACGTTAAAACATCACTTCCACCCATAGCTCTTAAAGGACCATTTTTTTTTTGTTTTTGCATTTTGGTGTAAATATGAGATCCGAGGTCTTTTTGACCCCAGATCTCATATTTAAGAGGCCTTGTCATGCTTTTTTCTATTACAAGGGATGTTTACATACCTTGTAATAGGAATAAAAGTGACACTTTTTTTTTTAAAGAACAGTGTAAAAATAAAAAATAAAAGGTAAAATAAATAAGAAAAAAAAATGTTTTAAGCGCGTCCCATCCGGACGAGTTTGCGTGCAGAATCGAACGCATACGTGAGTAGCGCCCGCATATGAAAACGGTGTTCAAACCACACATGTGAGGTATCACCGTGATCGGTAGAGTGAGAGCAACAATTCTAGCCCTTCCTCTATAACTCAAAACATGCAACCTGTAGAATTTTTTAAACATTGCCTATGGAGATTTTTAAGGGTAAAAGTTTGTCGCCATTCCACGAGCGGGCACAATTTTGAAGCGTGACATGTTGAGTATCAATTTACTCGGCATAACATTATCTTTCACAATATAAAAAAAAATTTTGCTAACTTTACTGTTGTCTTATTTTTTAATTCAAAAAAGTGTATTTTTTTCCAAAAGATCAATGTGCAAATACGGTGTAACAGAAAGTATTCCAAGGACCACCATTTTATTCTCTAGGGTGTTTGGGGGTTCTAAGTAATTTTCTATAAAAACAAATCTCAGAAAAAGGCTCGGTCCTTAAGTGGTTAACTAGGTAACTATGTAATTTCACATAGTTCCAAAGTCACATGCATGGTGACAGCTAGCAGGGGAGACGATCCCCCACTAGCTGTCAGAGTGGGGAAGCGAGGGTCGGTCCGTTCGTACCATGTTACACCCTGAATATGGGTGTAACATGTAACATGTTACGAATGGTGAACTTATGTTTTGATGCATTAACTGCATTAAGGTAAAAAACGTTCCACTCACTGTTCACACCACCCCCTTCCTAAATACTTGCCTGAGTCCTGTATCAATCCAGCGCTGAGTTAGTCTGTGGCAGCACTGATTCTCTATCCCTGCTCTCACAGGCACAGAGGCAGCAGTGGCGGGAGCCATTGGCTCCTGCTGCTGCTGTCAAGTCAAATTCTGTAAAGAAGGGAGCAGGGGGGTACACGCAGAAGAAGAGGAGCAGAGACCAAAGGCGGGGGTCCCCAGAAGAGGAGTTAAGGGGCTGCTCTGTGCAACACTATTTCACAGAGCAGATAAGTATAAACCTCTTTTTTCACTTTAGGTAAAAACAAATGAGCCTTTAGTATCACTTTAGCCTATTGTCACGTTCCAGGTATGGCGGGAAACAGGAGGTGGATCCCCTATGTCGATGAGGCGATAGCACGGGTTGTATTGGAGGACCGGTTCTAATGTTGCTACTGGTTTTCACCACAGCCCGCCGCAAGGCAGGATGGACTTGCAGCGGCGGTAGCAACCAGGTCGTGTCTTCCAATAGCAACTCGACCCCACTGACAGCTGAGACAGGCGCGGTACACAAGGATTAAGCAGAGGCGAGGTCAAACGTAGCAAAAGGTCAAGGCAGGTGGCAATGGTTCGTAGTCAGGGGCAACAGCAGAGATCTGGATACACTAGTAGGAGCAAACACAAAACGCTTTCACTGGGCACTAACGGCAACACAAGATCCGGCCAGGACAGGAAGGGGAAGTGGGTTTATGAAGGATTCTTGAGGAACGGTAATTGGACCAGGCACTAATTGATTGTGCGCTGGCCGTTTAAATGAAGGCAGAGTCGCACGCGCGCGCCTGGGGAGCGGGGGGCGCGCGCGCGCCGGATGAAGCCGGCGGGGAAGGTGAGGGGAGCGGGATGACAGAGCAGCGCCTGCGGTCATGGGAGCTGACCGAGGCACTGCAGGGCAGAGGACGCCGTGAGTGCTCCGGGATGGATGGGGCACCCGGAGCGCTCGGCGTTACACCTATAAATTTTTTGAACGTAACCAGACCGTATCACCTACTAAATAGAAAGGAATAACTCATTTGTGCCTGCCTGTGATTTTCTTGTAGGATTCTGGGGCTTCATGTGACGTTTTGTTGTAGCAAAGTAGTTCTTGTAAAGAAGACAAGCTTGTATTTATAACTGGCAAAGATAAATGCACTGGTAGTTTAGTAACAAAAGATTGATGAGGTTGAAAATAGACACAAGTCCATCAAGTCCAACCTATGTGTGTGAATATATGTCAGTATTACATTGTATATCCCTGTATGTTGCGGTCGTTCAGGTGCTTATCTAATAGTTTTTTGAAACTATCGATGCCCCCCGCTGAAACCAACGCCTGTGGAAGGGAATTCCACATCCTTGCCGCTTTTACAGTAAAGAACCCTCTACGCAGTTTAAGGTTAAACCTCTTTTATTCTAATTTTAGTGAGTGGCCACGTGTCTTATTAAACTCCTTTCCTCAAAAAAGTTTTATCCCTATTGTGGGGTCACCAGTATGGCATTTGTAAATTGAAATAATTTCCCCTTTTAAGCGTCTCTTCTCCAAAGAGAATAAGTTCAGTGCTCGCAACCTTTCTTCATAACTAATATCCTCCAAACCCTTTATTAGCTTTGTTGCTCTTCTTTGTACTCGCTCAGAAAAAGACCCGCTGCCTATGGACCAGCGTGTGTAAAGGGACTTGTGTACATTTACACCCACCTGCATCCAATCTGATCTGGTCCACTAAAAAAAAAAAAAAAAAAAAAAACGGAAGGGGAGGAAAAGGATCAGAGGGTAGTCGGGTGTAAACGGACAGCGGATACCTCATCCACCATTCATCTACTCCATGGTTTACTTTTTTTTACATTATTTAGTAACATTTACAGCCGTGACTATTATGGAATTGGGTACATTTTTGCTAGTATAATAACTTAATCAGATAGTAGTAGTTTATTCAGCAATGTGTATGGAATGTCCTCATTCTGACAAAAAGCAACACGTTGAGTTTTAAAACCAGTTTGAATGTGTAAAGTTTATTCTGCTACTCTGATCTTGACTTTAAATTTCAGTTGGCTTGTGATTTGCGTTAAATACACTGAGGTGACCACAGTGATGAAGATATTTCCCTTAGGACATATTTACCTTATAATGCATAATTGAATTGCATTCTATACAATAAGAAACAAGTACAGGCCAGGAAATATGACAAAAACATCAAAAAAACTATTGCTGTGCACCAAAATATAATAACAGCATCATATAATATCAGAGAAAATGTTAAAGATGTATTTAAATACAAAAAAAAAAAAAAAAATATCTACACAAATGTCATCTAAACATTGCAAGCAAGTAACATTATGTAACTACACATACTTTTCTATGGTGACCCCTTACATGTGTATTAAGAACACAGATTTGCATTTAAAAAAAAATCAGACTGTGAAACTCACAACTAAATACAAACCTATTTTCATTCATCTAATCACTCAAACTGCTAAAACAACAAATTGCAACTGGCTGCTATGTAGTAAATCAAAATGCTGCTTTTTGTACCATATCAAAATATATCTAAATACATCTAGCTGTGCCATGCAGTGATCAAAATTCATTTGAAAGCCAAGACTAGAATCTCAATTCCAATAAACTGTCTTAGGTATCTTACAGCAAATTGAACAGATCTGAATATGTCTCTTTGTTTTTCCCTTAGTGCATCTCTCTATCAGAATAAAAAAAATAAATGATATATATCTATATATATTAGATATATATATATATATATATATATCTATATATATAGATATATATACTGTATATATCTATCTATATATATATATATATATATATATAAGTAGCCGGTCTTACCAGAGCTTGTGTGGGTGGAATCCAAAGAAGGAGAATATTAATAAACCTGAATAGGAGATTCAGCACACAGTGGACAGAAGCAGCTTGTTGTACATGAAAGGTAAGCTCCACCCTACAGTTCCGTGTACAGGTTTCCTAGACAATTTACTTGCTGCACCTGTTACCACTGTAATGTGGTACCTATTCTCCTAAAATAATAGATGCTGAGATCAGGTTTCCTGCATTTAAAGCATTGTTGAAGCACACTGTGATTATTGCAGAACCCACAGACTGACAATGAAAATGAAGTGAAATCCAACATACTGCAAAAGCAATGGACCATTGGAACAAGGAAACATCCCTGTAAAATCAACATAAAAACATAATACAAGATGAGAAGCCAAGAAATTCAGACGTTCTGAAACTTTTTTGATAAATTATTAAGTTATAAAATTAATTATATTAAATTGTTATTTTGGATAGAGAGAGGAAGAGTTACATTTTTGTTTCACGCTTTTATTTTTTTGCCTGTGACCCCCTTATTTCCAGGTTTAATGACGCTCATATAAAAATATGGGCTGTGAGTATCACTAGAACATAAAGAAACGTGCAATAAAAACATTCAGGGAAATTCATAAAAAGCATCTAAAACACTCTTTAGAATGCCAATGTGCTACCACACAGATACATGAATCTGGGGCACGCACCACCTTTGAAGGGGCACTGAGGTTAGAGTGACCATACGAACAATCTACAATCAGTGCAACTGTACTTCCTTCTCGCCGCTGCAACTGCCACACAGGTGGGGAGCTTTGTATCTGGAAGGCGGAGCCTGATGACGATTCACAGACACTGGTTGTCCATCAGGTCCGCTCCCCTTGTGATGGACAGCAGGCAGTGGGCAGATCCTTAGCCAATAAACAGCCTGCGATTGGCTATAGAATCCGCCCACTGCCTGTTGTCAAACTAGTCTTTTGGTGAATTCCCCTGATTAAGGGAAGTTTTAACTTTTTCCCACAGCACAAATTTTTTTTGTCTGTATGCCCACTAGACAGATTTCCAACATCGTAATATCTTCCTGTCCTAATAGGAAGTGAGAGATTATATCCAAGTTGGCAATAAAAACCTGCTCTATTAAAAATGTAAAAGTTATGGGAGTTCTACTTTAAAGCGGTTCTGCACTCTGAAAAAAAAATTTTTTTTTTTAGGATGTAATGTAAAGTGTGCTTACCTTTATTAGGGGACTCACCTGTTCCATCTTCCATCTCGATCGCCGCCGGTTTTTCGTCCGATGAAGTTCCTCGTCTTCTTCTTTAGTGCTGGGGGCCATCTTGCCTGTGGGCATGTGAAACACCCACAGGGACTTTAGATGGCCCAGCATGCACTGCCGTTACTCGCGCGTGCGCAGTAACGGCTCATCTGCCGAGATCTCACGAGATTTCGGCAGATGCGGCCGAAATCTCGGGAGATTTCGGAAGATGTGGCCGAAATCTCGCGAGATTTCGGAAGATGCCCGCACTGACTCCTGGGATCAATGACACCAGATCCCAGGAGACAGTGCGGCGTGACGACGATCGACGCAAGACCCCGCCCGCCGCCGCAGAGGGAGAAGACCGGAAGACTTCAATTACAAGGTAAGTAAAAAAAAAAAAAAAAAAAAAACATTTCATTTAGTACTCTTTGCCTGATTTGGAAGGCAAAGAGATTTACTAAATGAAATGAGTGCAGAACCGCTTTAAATATAATTAAAGGGGAAGAAAGGGAGGCTTACAACCTTTGTCAGCTGTTAACTGCTGTCCCTATTATGCCTCCTACACACGAGCGGATTTTCCATCGGGAAAATCTTGGATGTTTTTTTCCGATGGAATTCGGCTTAAGCTTGGCTTGCATACACACGGTCACACAAAAGTTTGCTGAACTTTCGACCGTCAAGAACGCAGTGATGTACAACACTAGGACGAACTGAGAAAATGAAGTTAAATGCTTCCAAGCATGCGCCGAATTGTTTCCGAGCATGCGTAGGAATTTTGCGTGTCAGAATTGGTACAGACAATCGGACTTTCCGATCAAAACTTTTTCCGACTGAAAAATTGAGAACCTGCTCTCAATCTTTTGCTGGCTGTTATTCCGCCAGAAAAAGTCAGATGGAGCATACACAAGGTCGCATTTTCTGACCAAAAGCTCTCATCAGACTTTTGCTTACGGAATTTCCGATCGTGTGTATGCAGCATTACTGCTTGTCTCAGAATAGGAAGTTGCTGAGTGTTATGCCCTGTACACATGACCGGTTTTGCCGTCGGAATAAACTCTGAAAGTTTTTCCGACGGAGTTCCAACGGAATTCCACTCAAGCTGTCTTGCATACACACGGTCACACCAAAGTCCGACCGTCAAGAACACGTTGATGTACAACACGTACGACGGGACTAGAAAACAGAAGTTCAATAGAAAATAGCCAATAGCTTCTGTCTCGTACTTGCTTCAGAGCATGCGTCGGAACAGCATACAGACGTGCGTTTTTTCCGATAGTAATTTTTTCTGTCGTAAAAATATAGAATATGTTCTCTATCTAAGTCCGTCTTAATTTTCAACGGAAAAAGTCCGGCTGGGGCATACACGCGGTCGGAATATACAATGAAATGCTCCCATAGGACTCTTTCTGTTGGAAATTCCGCTCATGTGTACGTGGCATAAGAAGCAAGAAAGTATGGGGGGTAAAAGGAGAAGAAGGGGATTTAGTGTGGAGGGAGACAAGGAGGTGTCAGGGTCTGTTTAGAGGCTCCTGTTGCATAGGGCTTCTTTTTAGACCACCAAATTTTTACTCAGCACTGGCAGTTGATTGCTTTCACGGCTGTTTGTGTTAACCGCTTCCCGACCGCCTCCTGCACATATACGTCGGCAGAATGGCACGGCTAGGCAAAAGCACGTACAGGTACGTCCCCTTTAATTGCCTAGCCGTGGGGTCGCGGGTGCGCCGCCGGCGGCACGCGCGCGACCCAGTCGGGAGCACCGTGACCACGGCCGCGGGACCAGCGGACCCGATCGCCGCTGGTGTCCCACGATCGGGTCACAGAGCTGAGAACGGGGAGAGGTCTGTGTAAACAAACCTCTCTCCGCGCTTCCTACACTGCCTGTCATTGATCGGCTGTTCCCTGTCATCGAGAAAGCCGATCAATGACGTCAGACGTCAGCTCCGCCCCCTAATGTAAAAAAAAAAAAACACACGTCACAGACCATATCCCCTCCCCACCCCCTAGTAGAGCTCCGTGACCACGGCCGCGGGACCAGCGGACCCGATCGCCGCTGGTGTCCCGCGATCGGGTCACAGAGCTGAAGAACGGGCAGAGGTCTGTGTAAACAAACCTCTCCCGGCGCTTCCTACACTGCCTGTCATTGATCGGCTGTTCCTTGTCATCGGGAAAGCCGATCAATGACGTCAGACGTCAGCCCCGCCCCTAATGTAAAAAAAAAAAAAACACATGTCACAGACCATATCCCCTCCCCGCCCCTAGTGGTTAACTCTTTCACTGCCAGTGTCATTTATACAGGAATCAATGCATTTAAATAGCATTGATTGCTGTATAAATGACAATGGTCCCAAAAATGTGTCAAAAATGTCCGATGTGTCCGCCATAATGTCGCAGTCACAATAAAAATCGCTGATCGCCGCCATTACTATTAAAAAATAATTTTTTTTATAAAAATGCTAGAAAACTATCCCCTATTTTGTAAACGCTATAACTTTTGCGCAAACCAATCAATAATCACTAATTGCGTTTTTTTTTACCAAAAATATGTAGAAGAATACGTATCAGCATAAACTGAGGAAAAAAAAAATTTTTATATATTTTTTGGGGATATTTATTATAGCAAACAGTAAAAAATATTCAATTTTTTTCAAAATTGTCGCTCTATTTTTGTTTATAGCGCAAAAAATAAAAACCGCAGGGGCGATCAAATACCACCAAAAGAAAGCTCTATTTGTGGGAAAAAAAGGACGCCAATTTTGTTTGGGAGCCACGTCGCACGACCGCGCAATTGTCAGTTAAAGCGACGCAGTGCCGAATCGCAAAAAGGGGCCTGGTCCTTTGGCTGCAAATTGGTCCGGGGCTGAAGTGGTTAAACTAAAAGTGTGTGAGAAACGAAAAACTGTCCTTACTGAGCCAAAACCCATTTGACAGAAGACGTGGAAGACAAAATCAACAAGGAGCCCCTGTGTTTATCTCTGCCAATCCAATAACAATTGTTATTTGACCTAATGACTGTTATTTTTAGCAATGAGAGTCAGTTAGAGCTGAAAATAATAACCTTGAATAAAGAGTACACATGCAGTATAGGTTACTGAATGGATCATTTCTGAGAAATAAAATAAGGCTACCAACAGGTAAATGTTTATTTCATGCAAAAATAATTCCATATTTAAATAGCACAATACATTATCATGCAAATCCATATTATGCTGCCAAAGCAATATAATTTGACTAGCAGCATTAAAGTATAACATACTGAAACTGTTTGCCCATGATCCTGTGCATTATTGCAGCCAGTGTTAAAACCCCTAATACATTAGTGGTCAGTGTAAAAGCCCCAGATGCATTGGTGGTCAGTGTTAATACCCCATTACATTGCTAGTTATAATAGTAGTAGTGGAAAGTAGAAGTAGCATTTAAAAAAAGGATTCACTGCAAAGTTATCAGACATTAACCACTCATTTACCAAACGACAAATGCCAATAACATTGCAAATGTGCGGTGAATGTGACACTTTTGACTTGAGTATGATCACTGGATCTGCAGTTAATAGTACAGTAAAACCTTGGATTGTGAGCATAATGCGTTCCAGAAACATGCTTGTAATCCAATGCACTAGTATATCAAAGCAAATTAACCCATAAGAAATAATGGAAACTCAAATGATTCCTTCCACAACCATTTATTCATAGGTCTTTCAGTTTATAGTCCATATAAAAAGATTATAGCGATGGTTGTGTAACCATAAAATGTCCATCCACAAATGGCAGCCTCCACAAGAGGATTAGAAGCAAAATCCAGCAGGAGCTACAGAGTATAAAAAAGAAGAGAGGCTCCTCTAAGTGTAGCAATATATTGCTAAATGTTGTTCTTTCATTAAATGTAACCACATTGCTACACGTAGAGACGTCACTCTTCTCTTTTATACTCAGTTGTGACATGACGCTACAATGATTTATATAGCGACAGTTTACGCAGCGCTTTACAATGTATAGGGGGGACAACACAATTACAGTACAGTTCAATACAATGTTGATTGTCTTGCAAAATGCGCTCAAACCAAGTTACTCTCAAACCAAGGTTTTACTGTACTACTAAATTAGACTTATTACATATACATATAATTAAATAGTACTTACTGGGTTCACCCTTCACTGGATGACAGACACATATCTAAGGGGTACATGCTGCTTTAATGGCAGCCATAATTTCTGGTGAGTGTTCATTTCACTGGGGCGTGGTGGCAGACCTTGGAGCACTTTGCTGGCCGGGATTATCTATGTTCACTTCAAGAGGTGTTAGTGATGTTTTAGTGATGTTTCCTTTGTATTGCTGAACTGGATCTTTCTATAAAGTGTTCATCCTCTCACTGGACTTTGCACACCAGTATTTTTCTTTTGTTTTCATCATGGAGGATTGTGTTTAATAATTAAGGACTTTTTTCACTTTATATTGATTGTTTGCAAATTCAATTTTTTTTTGGCGCTACACATCTGTTTGCACATATAATTATATAGACTTCCTGAGTCAGCTAACACTGTAGAGTGTCATGTTGTGCTGTGTGCATGTGATATCAAAAGGTCTTTTGGGTTCCCAGGAAGAAGTGGTACCCTTATCATCCACCAAGGTAATATAACATGGAGCATTAAAGTGGTATAAAAACCCCAAAGCAAACATTTATTATATTTCAGGCTACCAATTTTTAGATGTGATGGATGTGTTAGTTTTCCTTTTTAGGCTTTCTTTCTTTTATTCTCCCCTAGTGATCTGGCCAGTAATGCCTCGTACGCATGATCAGATAATCGTACGACTTATCGTTCGTTGCTTAATACTAATATCGAATACAACAGTGCAAAATGCACTCTACAAAATGTACGATTTTTGACGTACGATTCTGGAAAACCTTCTTGTTTGCGTAGCTACGTATCAGAAATTATGTCAAATACGTGTGATCCCTGTGTCTGCCACGCCTTTTGGCTATTTCTGTTCGTATTGTTCTCCCATCTCCTTCCGGGTTATTTTCGTGTTTCCGATCATGCGTAGTGTTTGTCTGTCGATTTTTAGAGGATGCATACTGTACTGATTAAATTATTCCTGTTGGCTGGGCTATCGTCTGAGCAAAGTTTTCGTGTTTGTCCCTTCGGATATTGTTGGATGAACTGTCGTGATAGGCTGTCAAAAGCTGTGTACTAACGATCAGACTATCGTGCGATCAATCCAAAAGCGTTTTTTTATCTGATCTTATGTACGAGGCATAAGTCTGTTGCTTTTCAACAGAACAAGCTTTTCGTACAAATATATCAGTTAAGAGTGTTGAGACAAACCATTTAAAACTGATGGGGGTGCTCATAATGATCACCTTTTATTTATTTATGTAAGCCTTTATCCCAGAAGAAAAAAACTATTGCTGTAACATCCTTTAAAGTGTGACCTGGAGTTTGGGTTCAATTTGTTAATGTATTAAAATCTGCTAGTACATCTAAGGCCGCGTACACACGAAGGGACAATCCCGCGGGATTATCCTCTGGACTGAAGTCCAGCGGATAATCCCCTCGTGTGTGGGCGCCGGCGGACTTTTTGGCGCCAAAGTCCGGCGGACTTTTTGGCGCAAAAGTTTTAAGTTTGGTTTTAAAATTATCCGCTGGACTTGGCAGTCCGGTGGACAATCCCGCCGTTAGTAGGCAAGTCCGCGGGACTTTTGAAATGAACGGACTTGCCGCTCATCGGCAAGTCCGTTCATTTAGCACGTGACTTCAGGTTACGTAGCTAGCGTAGGCAGTTACTGCCGCCGCGCTAGCTCCGTGACCTGGCATGGATTTAAAGGGACTCCCCACGCCGAAAAAACGGCGTGGGGGTTCCCCCCAAATCCATGTCAGACCCTCATCCGAGCACGCAGCCTGGCAGGCCAGGAAAGGGGTGGGGACGAACGAGCGCCCCTACCCATTCACCTAAGGTGTAAAATGTAAAGTACAAAAACACACACACTTTTGAAAAAATATTTTATTGCACTGCTCCGGGGGTCTTCTTCCGTCTTGGGGGTCTTCTCGCCGGACTCCTCCGCTCTCTTCTGCTCTTTTACCTAGCTCTTTCACGAGCGGAGGAGTCCGGCTACCTTCTTCGTCGCCGCCGCCGTCGTCTGGGGGTCTCGATCCGCCTTCGGGCGTCTTCCGGGGGTCTCTTCTGTTCTTGCGGCGGTCGTCGTCTTCCGCGCCGCCGACGCCTTCTTCTTCTTCTTGTCCTTCTTCTTGTCCTTCTTCTTGTTGTTCTTCTTCTTCCGATGTTGACCCGATGCTCTCTCTGCCCGGAATGGCAGAGGCGCGCTGCGCTGGGACTTATATAGGGACATGGGGGACAGGGTCACATGCTCATGTCACATGGTGACCCCGCCCCCCTGTGATGTCACAGTCCCAGCATCCTCCGGGACTGTGACAACACAAAGGGGGCGGGGTCACCATGTGACATGAGCATGTGACCCTGTCCCCATGTCCCTATATAAGTCCCAGCGCAGCGCGGCTCTGCCATTCCGGGCAGAGAGAGCATCGGGTCAACATCGGAAGAAGAAGAAGAACAAGAAGAAGGACAAGAAGAAGAAGAAGGCGCCGGCGGCGCGGAAGACGACGACCGCCGCAAGAACAGAAGAGACCCCGGAAGACCCCCGAAGGCGGATCGAGACCCCCAGACGACAGCTGCGACAACGAAGAAGGTAGCCGGACTCCTCCGCTCGTGAAAGAGCTAGGTAAAAGAGCAGAAGAGAGCGGAGGAGTCCGGCGAGAAGACCCCCAAGACGGAAGAAGACCCCCGGAGCAGTGCAATAAAATATTTTTTCAAAAGTGTGTGTGTTTTTGTACTTTACATTTTACACCTTAGGTGAATGGGTAGGGGTACATCGTACCCCATACTCATTCACATAGGGTGGGGGGCCGGTATCTGAGGGCCCCCTTATTAAAGGGGGCTCCCAGATTCCGATAAGCCCCCGCCCGCAGACCCCGACAACCAACGGCCAGGGTTGTCGGGAAGAGGCCCTTGTCCTCATCAACATGGGGACAAGGTGCTTTGGGGTGGGGGGGCCGCACGGCCCCCCTTTCCCCAGGGCACCCCCCATGTTGAGGGCACGCGGCCTGGTACGGCTCAGGAGGGGGGGGCGCTCGTTCGTCCCCACCCCTTTCCTGGCCTGCCAGGCTGCGTGCTCGGATAAGGGTCTGACATGGATTTGGGGGGACCCCCACGCTGTTTTTCGGCGTGGGGACTCCCTTTAAATCCATGCCAGGTGACGGAGCTAGCGCGCCGGCACTGCCTACGCTAGCTACGTACCTGAAGTTACGTTCGAAATGAACGGACTGCTCCGTGTGACTTATCCGCCGGAGAAGTCCGTGCGTGTGTGGGGCAAGTCCACACGCTCGGAAAGTCCAGCGGACCCAGCTGGAAAGTCCGGCGGGATTGTCCGCTGGACTAGGTCCGCCGGCAAAAGTCTGCACGTGTGTACGCGGCATAACACTCCCCCCCCCCCCCCCCAGACTGACAATGCTGTTTGTCCAAAGGTGTTTCTATTGCTCCTTCATTCAGAGTGTGGGCAATCTAATACAGGAGGTGTGTTACTGGCCAGATCACCAGATGGAAACTGCCCTAAAAAATGCAACCACCACATCTAATGATTGGTAAGCTGCAATATATTGCATTTTTGATTTATGGCTCTAAACTAAAGCAAATTAAGTGCCCCATCTCCTTTTGATTTGAATTGTCTCAGGCCAGGACAAAGATAGGCTGGTGTTACATTTCATTCATTGCATTTGTCAGTGTCTATTTTTTTTTTGTTATTTTAACCATTATTATAAACATTAACTATTATTATGATTTTTTATGTAGGTGCTACCTGTTAATATTTACAATATAGTAGTGTGTCTATTCATATCTATCCTAGGTTCACATTAGTGCTGTTGCCTAATCATGCATTTTTTTTTCAGTGCGTCTTTATAGTGTGTTGTTATGTGCATTTTTGACATGTTTTTTTTGTTGGAGGAGAACTAGTTGTTAAGCTCAAACCCTGACAAAAATGCACCAAAAATTAATGTACATGCCTTTTTTGTGTGATCCTATTTAACCACCAAAAAGACACACCAGCACTTTTTAAAAATCGCACTGTACCATATTGCATTGATGTGAACAGGTACCATAGAGAATAATGTGATTTCCATTGTCGTGAATTGCAGGGCTAACGCAGATACAGGAGAGATCGCACTAGTGTGAACAGGGCCTTAAAGGGTGTAGTTCTTTTTTTACCATCACAGGTAAGTGTGATATTTTGTTTCTTGTGGCCTTAGCACTGGTTTATTTTTGTCTTTGTATGCATCGTAGCAAGCACTGTGTAATTACTAGTACCCAGTTTATCATTGCATCTACCTAATGTGGTGCTAACTCTGGATTCATTCATATTTTTTGCCTTTTCTACATGTGACTTCTCTTAGATTGTCCTCATTTTTGGCAATTGTTCATGGTAAAGGACACACTTGCTGAATAAGTATGGAGATTGCCATTGCTGACCTCTCCTTCTAAAAATACTAGTTCTCTCAGTAGTAAGCAATGGCAGGCAACACGTATGCATTTTGTAGTGCTGGTTTGTTATTGTGTGACAATCTGGTGCAGATACGGCAGTCTGATTTAATCAGTTTATGTAATTGTTGTTTTTGAAAGTCTTGTGACTATGCAGCATGTTACTTGGAAGTAGTCAAGGCCTGCACAAGCTGAGGAAGAGCAGGGAGGCAGCATGTCCCGGGGGAGGTCCACCAACATCTGTTCCTCTCTTTCTGTATGTAATGGCTTCAGTTTTGCAGGATGAGTTGGTGTAGAGCAGGGGTGTCAAACTGGCAGTCCTCCAGCTGTTGCGGAACAACAAGTCCCATCATGCTTCTGCCTGTGGGAGTCATGCTTGTTACTGTCAGCCTTGCAATGCCTCATGGGACTTGTAGTTCCACAAAAGCTAATGGGCCGCCAGTTTGACCCCTGTGGTGTAGAGGATCCCTGGGGAATATGCAGGAAATGTTCTTGCTTTTGTGAGCTCTGTCATGATATGTTTAACCTGTAACAGTACTACACACCTCCCAACTTTTTGAGATGGGAATGAGGGACACCTATTAGCAAAATTATGCAGGCATAGGACACACCCCTTGCCAACCCCCGTTAAAGGAGAATTGTACAAAAAAAAAAGTGCTTTTTGTTTACCACTACAGGGGGTCCCCGGGTTACAAACAAGATAGGGACTGTAGGTTTGTTCTTAAGTTGAATCTGTTTGAAAGTCGGAACAGGTACATTTTTTAAGTGTAGCTCCAGCCAAAAAATCGATTTTTAAGTTTTTTAGATAACATAGAGAAGGGTTATCACCCCTGTAACATTTGTTTTGCTGTCTGTGCCCCCGTTGAGAAGATTTCACCTCACCTTCTGTCCCAGTGGCAATTGGATTTTGAAAATTTTGGGTTGTTAGGGAAGCATGGACTGGTGATAAAGCATCAGTGGAGACACCTTTTTCCCATATTAACTCTTACACACTGAGTTTCCCTTCCTAGGGGTGGATTTCCTCTCACTTCCTGTTGTCTCCCTCCGTTTGTAAGTAGGAGTCGTTTGTAAGTCGGATGTTTGTAAGTAGGGGACCCCCTGTACTATTCCTTTATATTGGCTTTTGGAATTTACAAATGCAGCAATTTAGAAATCAGATGAAAGGTTTAGCGCTGGAAAACACTTTTTGATACTTAAAAGGTGCATTTTATATACATCTATATGGATAAGATCAAAATGAGGGACAAACGAGGAGGAATGAGGGACAGAGGGACATTGCTCCAAATCAGGGACAGTCCCTCAAAATCAGGGACAGTTGGGAGCTATGAGAATACACAGGATTTGCTGTTCACTTTTAGAAGCTTAAAACCAGGCTTCAAGCTATGGGATTGTAGGCCACACACATTCAACCCAAGTTTTAGGGTTTTAGCCTGGAGTCAAGCCCCGTATACGCGATCAGAAAATCGTATGAAAAATACAGATTTCAGAGCAATCGTACGATAATCTGTTCGTTAGTACAGAGCTTTCGAGAGCCAATCAAGACAGTTCATTATTTGATCGGACATGCACGAAAAAATTATCCGTACAATGCCACAATGCCACATCGTACAGAAAAGTGGGAGTGATGCTGCGCTGTTCCCCAGGGGAATGTATTAGATCTACCTCAAGGTGGCAGTATTGGGGCAAAAGCGTGAACCCCTAATGTATACAATGGTAATAGACAATAGTATTGTCTCGTCTACCAGTCTCTAAGTATGAGGTGAATGATACCTAGTGGTAAGCACAATGTGTTTGGGATCCTTTTTAGTCTGAACCTGGAAAACCCAGTTAATAACCCCTATAATCTCCGTCCAGTAAACATGTAATTTGGGGCAACGCCACAAAAGATGTATCAGGTCGCCATGGTCCCACATGCAGCGAGTACATGATGGATCATTGCGCACTCCCATTCTACCAACATGGCAGGAGTGTAATGTACCCGCAAGAGTATATACAACTGGGACAGGCGCTGGGCAACATTTAAAGAACACTGTGAAACCGCCAATAGCGCCTCCTCCCATTGTTCCTCCTCAAAGGGACCAACATCCTGCTCCCACTGGGATATCACTTTTTTGGTAGACTCTGCTAAGGACAGATTAAGTAGCATAGCGTAGCTGCAGGATATGAAGCCCTTATAAGATGATACCTCAGACATGTAATTAAAAGTAGTATTTTGTACCCATGCATCCACATCATTTTGGGATTTATCGCATGCTGGAGTTGGAAGTAGTAGACCTGCATGGACATGGGGAGCTGAAATTTCGTTTGAAGAGCAGTAAAGGCACGCAGCTCTCCATTATGGAAAATATTTGATATAAGTAGTTAACCCCGTATTGCTGCCATTTTTTACTATATTGCAATTTCCCTATCTCAGTGTACCGGTCATTGTGCCATAAAGGACTAAACTTGGTAAACTCCTGCCGCTTCTTGAATATTTTTCCACCATTCATCAGATCAGTAGTCATCAGAAGGGAAACTCTGACATGGGGAAGCAAAGCCCTGCCTCAAGAATGATGGCCCCCCGTCCACAAAGAGACCCAGTGCAAAACAGGGCACAGTAAGTCAGCGATGGGGAAAGATCAGCTGCTGGAAGACTACTTTTAAAATTGGTGACTAATTCTCTACCCTCTGCATCCCTTTTTGGGGCTTTCTACAGTATCCTAGGAACAAAAAACTCCAAAAAGTGATAATTATATTATCAAACTGCTTTTTTCTGATAATATATTTTTGAGTCTACAGCCCACTTTGCTAAGAGACACTATCTGGCACTATTTATGGCACATTTTGTCTTATTAGACCACTTTCACACTGATGCGCTTTTTAGGCGCTTTCACGCTAAAAACAGCGCCTAAAAAGCTCACGAAAACTTATTTCCATTAAAATCAATGAACGCTTTCACACTGGGGCGGTGTGCTGGCAGAGCTGTGAAAAACTCCCCTCCCCATTGAAATGAATGGAAAGCTCTTCAAAAGCGCCTGAAAAGCTCTTCAAAAGCGCTCAGTGTTTTTTTACTGGCAGTTTAGAAGCGCTTCAGTGTGAAAGTGGCCTTATAGTTTCTGTTATAATTTATAAGTGTTTGAAAAATAGTACAATTTCGAAAAAATGTTCTGCGCATAGTGTAAGTACCTACAAATTGTGACAATATTTAATGATTCCAACAGCTGCACTCACAGTATTGCACATATCAATACAAAGACATATAAAGAAAGAGAGGGTGTTGCACTGTCACTTAAAATATATACAAGTGCCTGCAGACTTATATATAGTTATAACTTATAACTTACAACTTATATATAGTTGCGATATGCCCCATACACACGGTCGGAAATTCCGTTGACCATATCCGTCAGATTTTCCGGTCTTCAAGAACGCCGTGATGTAAGCCGTGTACGACGGGACTAGAAAAGGGAAGTTCAGCACCACGTCCGGCACCCTTTGGGCTCCTTCTGCTGATTTCGTGTTTATCGCGTGTTAGTAGAAGTTTTGGTTACATACGATACGCACTTTTCAGACTTGTGCTTCAGATCGTTACTGCTCTTCAGTTTGTGCTTGTCGGTGCGTATCTGTTTATCAGTGCGTGTAGTCAGTTCGCATTTGTTGGTCATTGCGGCCTATATCTTGATATCTTCTTGATATAGGACGCTTTGATTATCACTGCTTATTGTCTGATCGTTTCTGGTATTCATTTCGTTCTTTCAGGCCTTGCTGTTTATCGATGCTTTCTGTTAGCCCGTTCTGACCAGCCGACCATTGGAAGCCATGTTTCGTGTACGTACTCGTCGTAGAGTTCGTGCTGTGCAGGGGCTTGGTGTTGGGCTTTTAGCTTTGACCCAATCCCAGTCCATGAACAGGGCGAGGAGGAGTTCATGGACCAAGAATTAGTTGCTCCAGCGTGACCTATTCTCACACATGCCTTTGCTTCGTGAGATCCGAGAGAATAATCCTGATGATTTCAGGAACTTTCTCAGGATGATGGCCCCCGTTTCTCACCGTCTGTTGGCTTTGCTGACCCCTTTTATCAGCAGGCATGATACCTGCATGAGGCAAGCCATCACTCCGGAGCAGAGGCTAGTTGCCACGTTGAGGTACTTGGCGACAGGGAGAAGCCTTCAGGACCTGAAATTCTCCACAGGTATCTCCCCCCAGGCTCTGGGTATCATTATTCCAGAGACCTGTTCTGTCATTATCCAGGTCCTGCAGGAGGACTATATTAAGGTAAGATTTCTCCTTTACTATTCCATTCTATGTATTTACTGTTTGCTAATGTCTTGTATTTCTTTCCTCGTTCCCTAATTAACAGGATTGCAATATGCTGTAATATGCTGTGCCCCTTTGTCCTCATGCATGCTGTAACCTTGGAATGTTTTTTTTTTTGTCCTTCATGCATTTTTGCCTTCACTTACATCCCCAGCATGCTCTTCTGGGCCCATATACACCTATGGCCTAGTCACTTAGCAATGTATTTTGTCTGCTCCATAGTATTGGTTTCCCCTAAACACCCCCTAAAATATCCACAAATGTTTTCTGTGTGTTTAACTTCATGCAGAGTCCCCGTTTTTTTTTTTTTTTTTGGTGGTCCAAACTCATTAGGAACCCCCCCTCCCCCAACTGCTAGGTCAGCTGATACCAATCCTCTATCTGCTGACTTTGCCAAACTCAATACACACTATACCTACCTCTTTAGTGGTCAGATTTATGGATGAATTCAGCAAAGCATGTAGTGCAAGGGCCTGCCTCAATACTTTCAACTGCTAAATGTTGTTTTTTTTTTTTTTTTACTCCTATTATTAGCTTGATAGGTAAGAGCAGAATGTCAAAATGTGCTTCCATTCATGCATTTTGTGTTTTTTTTATTTTTTATTTGGGATTAGGACACTTCTTACCTGTCCGGTGGGTTGCCAATAGTGTTAAGTAAGCAGGGTCTGGCCAAACTATCACACATTTATTTAGGCATTCAGCTCTCAATGAAGTGGAGAGGGTTACCTGTCCAATACATCCCCCCCCCTATTTTTTGGCAATGGCCCAATGGTGGTGGGGGGGGGGGGGGTGAGGAATCTGCTAAGGGGACCTTGTACTTTGGTTTGTAAATACTTTTTATCCAAAAAGTTATTCTGATCTTGTTCCAAAATCGAGGCGATTCAGTTCGCAGTTGCAGCGCTATACAAATCATTCATTCATTCATTCAAAATGTTTGTGTATAATCTGCTTGCAATGTTTATGTGCAAAATGACAATTTTTTTTTTCTTTTTTGACTCCACAGTTTCCTTCAACGCCACAGGAATGGCAGACTGTGGCCTCCCACTTTGCCAGCCGTTGGGACTTTACTAACTGTCGAGGTGCAATTGATGGGAAAAACGTCCGCATCGTCCCACCCCCCAACTCGGGGTCATACTATTACAACTATAAGGGGTTTAATAGTATTGTGATGTTTGTGTGGTGTCGGCAACATATGAGTTTCTCTATGTGGACGTGGGGAAGAATGGCCGGATGTCAGATGGTGGAGCCATTGTGCAGACAGAGTTCTATTGGCGTCTCCAGAGTGGCAGTTTGGGCTTGCCACCTCCAGAGGAGAATGCGGAAGGACTCCCCTTTGTCTTTGTCGCGGATGAAGCGTTTGCCTTGTCAAGCCATCTGATACGGCCTTTCCTGATGAGGACCCTCACCCCGGACCAGAGGGTCTTTAATTTCCGGCTGTCCAGAGCCCGAAGAGTGGTAGAGAATGCTTTTGGGATCATGGCCAGCCGATTCCGTCTATTTTTGACACCCATCCACATGGCGGAATATAAACTGAATCACATTGTGCTTTCCTGCTGCATTTTGCACAATTTAAAATAAAAACATTCAACAAACTATGTTGTGTCTGTTGGCCCTGATGCCGACGTCCCACAAAATGCCAACCTGACAGGCCTTGAAGCTGCACGTCCTGGCTTGCCCCCTCTAAACGCCCGCAAAGTCAGAGAGAGATATATGGAGTATATATGTGGGTAGGGGGGCCATTGATATGCCAAACAATGTGTGAGAGACATTTTTTAATAAATTTATTTTGGAAACTGAAATAAGATTTGTTTTCATTTACTGCTTGGGTTTGTTGTAGGTGTCTTCTTGCTTATGTTATGGTTTATTTTTGGGCCTTTAGCTTCAACAGTGTAAACGCACTTTCTGGGCGAGATGAGGTTAAAGTCTCTTCTTCCTAAAAAATAATCTTCTCATGTTGTGGGTCTGATACATACAGCTAGTTTTTCTACTTAAGGTATGTAGAGCATTTACTGACCCAAAAAATACTCCTTTTCAGCACCATGACAGAAATGTGTGGATTCCTGAAAATGGCGTGATAGGTGTTTTTTTAAAAAGCACTGTGGGTGTAATTTCCAAAAGACGAATCCACAAGTGCACTGCAAAAGTACACCTGAAACTGCACTTGGAGTGCAAAGTGGATTTGCCTTTAGTAAATAACACCCATCGTCACCAAAAACAACAACTTTTTATGCAAATAATGCTTTTGGGGTTTGGAATAAGGAAGCCACACATTGTTGATACGGTCAAATTTTACTTCAAGCACATTCACATGTGCCTTTCAAAAAGGCTTTTCCAAAAAAAACATATTTGGTGTTTATAACATCCTTTACTAACATTAATATAACTTTTGTGTAAACAGGCATGTTCAACTTGGAAAAGTGAAGACAAGATCAGACATGAGTATGTCCAAACTGTGTTGATCTTGCCTTCATCACATGGGTGGTCACCCCTGGAAAATCCAAATTTAGAAGATGCACACAATTTGGGGATCAAACTGGGCATTTTCTTCATGAACCCATGCCTAGAATATCAAAATGTGCAATCTCCCATCATGGGGATCAATTTATGTGTTTTGGGGGTGCAACCCCTTCACCTCAGCCACTTTAGTAGTTAGGGGTTGCACCCACAAAACGTGGTCATTGATCCACTATGATGGGAGATAGCACATGTTGACACACTGTGTGCATCTTCCAAATTTTGCTATTTTCTTACGTAAAAATTGTGGTTTTTAAAACCTGAAAAAAAACTAGCTGTTTGTGGTGTTTCATATTTTCCCTAAAACATCAATGATGTTCTTAATTTTTTGTTGAACATCATTGATTTTTTTCTTGATATCATCTAGATCCCGATTGCACACCATTATCTCCCCGATGAGGACGTGCGCACTTTCACTGGTAAAATTTGATTCTTCTTCCACAACATCCACATCACCTAAAAAAATAAAAAAAATAAACAACAAACAACGTGTATTATAAATATACAGGCATACATTGATTAGCTTACCTGAAGCTGTGGTCTCTGACACTCACCTGTTGTGACAATTTCTCCAACTTCGAAAATCTCTCCTTCCTCCTCCTCCTCTGCTTCTGGTGTTAGTATTTCCCCTTCTTTGGGAGGTGTGGGGTCCCTGGTGTCCTCAAACGTCCCGAGTCTTCTCTCCCCTAATGAGAATGTACAAAAGGAATACTTGACACACCAATCTTTGAGGGCAGAAATAGGAATCTGAAACATTGCTTGGAAGTGTTGTACAATTGTGTTTTTTGGCCAAGTTCCAAGCCAAAAATCATTAATTTTGACACTTTGTAAAGCTGGAATACTTATTACCTGTTTGGTGCAAGTTTGTCAGATGGAGACACCCCTATAGTATCCACTGGAGCACATGTGTGGGACACCCTAATAAAAAGGGTGTTCTGGTGTCCCAGCACTAGTGCTCTAGAGTCCAGATGTGTAAACAGCTACTGAGTGTCCTCTCCTTTACACTGAATCAACTTTGCATTTCATTCTATTACAAACCCCTATAGACAACAAACTTCCTTTGACTAGAAACAGGCCTGAAGAAATGTAGGTAACTCCAACTTCACCAAACATCGTATTATAAGTAGGCAAACGATCAAGGTTTATTACGATCGATTGAACACACGAACATGAAAGTGCCCATTTTCAACTGTCCCACATTAAAAAACAAAGCACATGGAGCAGTATGCAAACAAGAAAAATAATATGAACACACGACAACTACTTACTTTTTTGAAGAACTCGCTTGATCTTTCTGTACTGATCGTGCTCCCTCAGTTTCAGGTCTGACCAGCGTTTCCTTAGTTGATCCTTGGATCGTCGTAACCCAAAATTGTTCTGCCGACTCTTCACAACTTTAGCCATGATCTTGGCCTTCCTGACATTTGGGTTGGGGTAAGGCCCATACTTCCCATCATAGTCGCTTCTCTTCAATATGTCCACCATCTCCAACATTTCTCCAAAAGACATATTTGAGGCCTTAAATCTTCTCCTCCAGGATCGGGACGTTTCTGGCTGCTGTGTCTCTGCCACGGGCTCTCCCCAATGTGGCGTAAAGAGAAGGGGCGGGGAATAGATGTGAAAGATTGTCAGGGGCGGGTGGAGTTTCACGCATGCGCACTGTACACAAAACGTCACACGCGTGTGTCGTACGGACGATCTGTGAGCAGAGGGAGAAAGCTGACACGTCGATCGTTATAACGAAGGTACAATTTGACCTTGGTACATCACTAGCCTAGACTGCTTCTACATTGAGGCTTATTTTGGGAGAAGATTAGGAGAGTTTAGCCTGACATTATTTTGTGTTTGTCTGGTGTTGTGTCTTGCAGAGAATATGGAGGGGTTTAATGACTACAGCTTCCTCCCCCTGTTCATTGACAAGTTCAGGGAGATGCCCTGTTTGTGGCAAGCCAAGCATCCCCATTACAGAAACAAAATAAAGAGGCTGGCAGCGATGGAGAAACTGCTAGAGTTTGTAAAGCCGGTGATCCCCACGGCAGACATCCCCAAGTTAAAAGTGAAAATTGGTGGCCTGAGGAGTACGTATTTCAGGGAGCGCAATAAGGTCCTGATGTCCCAGAGATCTGGGGCTGCAGCAGATAAAGTTTACGTCCCCAAGCTGTGGTAATACGAGAGGCTCCATTTTCTCGCAGACCAGACTGAGAGAATCACTCTTGATTCTTCCTTCCACGCTTCTTTCTACGCATTCCACCCCTGCTGAGGCTTCCGACGCCCAACCTGGACCTTCCAGTCAGGAAGATGTGGAGGAGCCCAGCTTGAGCCAGGTATAGTATTGTTCTACATATTTTTTGCAGAAAAATGAATGTTAACTTCATTTTTGAGCACTAATTGCTTATTTGCTAAAGTGTTTTGTTTTCTATTTGTTAACAATTTGCAACAGTCAATAGCTGAAAATTGTGTGTGTTTGATGAACCAAAAACTCAAACTATGTCCCTTTTTCATACACAGGAAGATCTCAGCCAGGAGGAGGGCATGGAATGCGGCAGCCAGGAGGTGGCTGTGGAATGTGGCAGCCAGGAGGAGGCAGGGGTAAGTGGCAGCCAAGATGTGGGCATGCCTAGGAGCCTGACTCAATCCCAAGTCCCTCCCCTCCGCCTGCCATACAAAAGCGCCACAGCCTGGAAGGAAGCGTGGAAGGAAGACTTGAGAGTGATGACCTGGGTTCAGTCTGGTCTGACAGAAGATGCCGCCTCTCGTATGACCACAGCCTGGGGACATAGATGTCATCTGCTGCAGTTCCGGATCTCTTGGACTTCTGGACCAGATTGAACTCCCTTAAGATATGTACTCCTCAGGCCACCAATTTTTGAGTTTAAAAAATTGATGTCTGCCCTGGGGGTCAAAGGCTTTGCAAATTTCCCCAGTTTCTCCATCGCTGCCTCCCTCTTTATTTTGCTGCTGACACCTAATAAAGGTTTTTTTGTTTTCAAGAAATCCTTGCCTATGTGTTTTACTTCAAAAAGGACAGTTTATTTGTGAGTAGGCAGGTACATTTCTAATATAGAAAGTAGAATTAACAAGGGGCACCAACACCAAACAACCTCCTAGAGATTTAAAAAAAAAAAAAACATTCTTGAGATCTGACGAATAAAAATATTCTAGTCATGAAATCAAGAAAAAGAAAAAAGAAAGAAGTTTTGGAGAAGTCAGTGTGAATATGAGCAGCTAAAATACTTCATTCTTCTTGCATTGTAAAGAAAAAGAGAATGCGCTGCATTAAACAAATTTTAACATTGCAGCGTGACGAATGTGCTCTGTCGATTATGAACGCTAATTTTACCTGGCCGAGCGCTTCCGTCAGAGAATTTCTTCTGAGCATGCGTGGCACTTTGTCCGTCGGACTAGGCTACACACGATCGGAATTTGCGTGATCGGACTTTGTTGTCGGAAAATTTGAGATCCAGCTCTCAAACTTTTTCCGTCGGAAATTCCGATGGAGCCCACACACAGCCGGATTTTCTGACAACATGGTCCGATCGGACATTTTCCGTCGGAAATTCCGATCGTGTGTACGGGGCATTAGACAGATTCACTATAAAAATATGAATTTCAACTATTGTGTTCTGTGCTATCACGCAACCAGTACCTGTAAAGTGCATATAAGTGTCTAAAAACCATAAATTATCAATCCATCCATGTGCATATAATAATCAAATTCATCATGTAGCAGGTACCTCTCCAGGCTGATTGAATCCATGAGGGAGGGAGCTGCCTGCTAGCAGCTGGGTGGGCTTTTCACCCCCTTCCTCTTTTCACACACACAGACACACAGAACTACTTGCTCTGTAGCCTCTCTATTGGAAGAGACTGACAGGCAATCACCAGGAAATGCAGCAAAGCATTGTGGGAGATATAGTCTGGAGGAGGAAGTGACTCTGTTAGCTGGATCAGCCCTGAATTACAGGACAGATAATGCAAAGTGCGCAGAACTGCCTGCTGGGAGGAGTGATAAAAGAAACAGTGCGGCCTGCTTTCAGTCTCTATGGATGCCATTCAACACCTGCCAGCAGGAGGTCTGTGTGTGACCAGGAGTGAGAGACTGCGGCGGAGAGCCGGATTGCCCGCCTCTGAGGGATCTTGGAGTACAGCCTGCTATTCTAGCAAGCAGACCAGCATGCGCTTCAGAGCAACTGGAAGCCACCTGCACTGCACAGTCCATTGGGAGTTGCAGCACGGTGTGGCGGCGCCATCTTCACCAGATGGAGACACCAGGAGGGGATTCCGGAAGGAACCTCACAGCCCTTGGGGTCTATTGTGGTGAGAGGGCATCTGCCCATTCCAGTAGAGAGTACAGTATTGCTGAGTGTGTTCTCTCTACAGACTGCTGGTGAGACTTGTAGTTCTATGGAGGTGAATCTACTTGCTTACAGGCATCATACAGCTGGACTTTGGGGCCTTGTTTTCTCACCTGCATTGTAAGGTCAGTACTGTATTGCACTCACATGTAAGGAGGAATCTACAAGTGGTGATATTTCTTCAGTTAAGCCGTCTTCAGCATATCTTTTGTTCTACAGTCATTTCTTTCCCTTTGTCTTTGTGGATTACAAATTACAACGATATACTGCAGTTTAAACATCAGGCTAGCTGAAGATATCTGGAGTTAAAAGAACTTTCACCATCTTCTTCTTTTACTAAGCATTGCTGCTCTACTCATAAGTTAAACTCTGAATTATAGCCTAGGGGGAGCCATTGAGTATATGTTAGACTTTACACTATGTTTCTGAATGTAAAGATTATATGCTGCATTGTGGTCTGTGTGTTGAGGCCTCAGTGGGAAGGTATTTAATATATGTTTTGAAGATATTGAGTACCTATCCCTCTGTGCACCTGTTCACATATACTCCTTAAGGTGACTATAAGGTTATAAGTTCTGTATATGTGCATTAAGTGATAACAATTGTCAATTATAATTTTTGTTTATTCATGCTCTTTATTGTGTTCCATTACTTATGTCAGTAAGCTTAACTACTTGCCTACCAGGCACGAACACCTCCTTCCTGACCAAGCCATTTTTCAGCTTTCAGCGCTGTCGCATTTTGAATGACAATTGCGCGGTCATGCAACGCTGTACCCAAATAACATTTTTATCATTTTTTCCCTACAGATAGAGCTTTATTTTGGTGGTATTTGATCACCTCTGCGGTTTTTATTTCTTGTGCTATAAACAAAAGAAGAGCGACAAGTTTGAAAAAACATAATATTTTTTACTTTTTATTATAATTAATATCCAATTATTTTTTTTTTTTTTTTTAAACAAATTTTTTCCTCAGTTTAGACCAATACGTATTCTTCTACATATTTTTGGTAAAAAAAAATCGCAATAAGCGTATATTGATTGGTTTGCGCAAAAGTTATAGCGTCTTCAAAATTGGGGATAGATTTATAGCATTTTTATTATTATTTTTTTTTTACTAGTAATGGCGGCGATCTGCGATTTTTTACCATGACACATTGCGGCGGACATATCGGACACTTTTGACACATTTTTGGGACCATTCACATTTACACAGCGATCGTTGCTATAAAAATGCATTGATTACTGTATAAATGTGACTGGCAGGAAGGGGTTAACACTAGGGGGCGCTGCAGGGGTTAATATATTCCTTTATGAGTGATTCTAACTGTGGGGGGAGGGGACTGACTGGGGGAGGGGACCGATCGGTGTCCCTATGTACAAGGGACACACCATCGGTCTCCTCTCCAGTGACAGGACGTGGATCTGTGTGTTTACACACACAGATCCACGTCCTGCTCACTTACCGGGCAATCGCGGGTGCCTGGCGGACATCGCGGCCGCCGGGCACGCGCATCGGGTCCCCAGCTACGCGGCGGGCACGCGCGTGCGCCCCCTAGTGGCCAAAAAGCGAGCGCCGTCATAGGACGGCGGCCCGCCACAATAGCTGCACCGCTCCGCCATCATTTGACAGTGGGCGGTCAGCTACAGGTTAAAGAACAGAATTGTGTTGTGTATTATCAGGTTATTCCATTAAACATCTTGCTAGGTGTGCCAGAGGGGCTGGGATAGTTATTTTCCGGTTGGGAGGCAGAGTAACGGACTGAACCAATAAAAGCAGCTACTTCAGGGGTGTTGCTACAATCATAATATTAAATAGTACACATTTTAATAATTCCAAATAATGAATTCCCTGCTGTTAAAAATTGAAAGTTGAAATTGATATTTTTAAGGTGAATTTGTCTATTGATTGCAATAGTGACACAAAACAGACAGTTCTGACTTTTGAAGTACGTGTCGCGTGGCATCAGGGGCGTCGGGAGGGGGTGGCTAGGGGGGCTGAAGACCCGAATGTGACCCCAGAAAGCCTCGAGTCTATGGAATGCTGCATTCCATTGTTAGCCCCGATCGCCGGCCGTCGGGACCGATCTGTTCGCGAGTGCGGCTGAAATTAGCCGAGTGCTATAGCGGCCGAAAGTGGCCAAGTGCCATAGCGGCCGAAAGTGACCGAGTGCAGCCGGGTGCTGCTGGTCCCGCCTTCTGGAGCCTGCAGCGCCATTGCCAGGACCGCGGGACGTGTGACATGATGTCCATCTTAGCCTGCAGGCTCCAGAAGGCGGGAACGCTACATCCCCGCTCGGGTGAGTGGCTCGGCTCGGCTCTCCTCTCCTCCTCGGCTCGGCTCCTCTCCTCTCTGGCGGTAAAGAGTGACTGACTGACTGACTGACTGCCTGCTGTGACCGCATACCAAGGCTGAGCTGAGGTAGGTCAGACACAGAGTGTGTGTATGTCATTGTCAGTGTATGGAGGTCAGGCAGGTCAGTGGTCACTGTCAGTGTATGTAGGTCAGGCAGGTCAGTGGTCACTGTCAGTGTATGTAGGTCAGTGTGTCAGTGTATGTAGGTCAGGCAGGTCAGTGTATGTAGGTTGGGCAGGTCAGTGGTCAGTGTATGTAGGTCAGGCAGGTCAGTGGTCATTGGCAGTGTATGTAGGCCAGGCAGGTCAGTGTATGTAGGTCAGGCAGATCAGTGGTCAGTGTATGTAGGTCAGGCAGGCCAGTGGTCAGTGTATGTAGGTCAGGAAGGTCAGTGGTCAGTGTATGTAGGTCAGGAAGGTCAGTGGTCAGTGTATGTAGGTCCTGAGGTCAGTGTATGTAGGTCAGGCAGGCCAATGTATGTAGGTCAGGCAAGTCAGTGGTCACTGTCAGTGTATGTAGGTCAGGCAGGTCAGTAGTTACTGTCAGTGTATGTAGGTCAGGCAGGCCAATGTATGTAGGTCAGGCAAGTCAGTGGTCACTGTCAGTGTATGTAGGTCAGGCAGGTCAGTAGTCACTGTCAGTGTATGTAGGTCAGGCAGGTCAGTGTCAGGCAGGTGTGTTTACTGGTCAGCATTGATGGGCACTGGTAAAGCCCCTGGTCTTTTTGCCACCTAGCAATGCCCCTGCGTGGCATTGTCTTGTTTTGTGACAAAATTAATAAATGCCCAACCCCCTCTCCACTGTGTATAAAAACACTCACAAACTTCAGATACAAGGTAATCAAAAAGTTACAGAGAGAGGCAGAATTACTTTAATTGTAATTACACTTTAGTTGACTCTAAATAGTTACAGTGCAACTTAAATATCCGAATTTAATGTCAAGTATACTGACATTTTGCCATTTTATTTTATGCCTGAGGTGTTAATTTACAGTGTGCACTTGGGATGCAAGGAGGCTTAATCTATTCGTATTGAGATCTGTCCTTTCAAAGTCATACTCACAAGAACAGAGGTCAATAACTGTTTAGTTAGGTGTAAGAAAGACAAAATAAAGGGAGGGCCAGATTCTCATGCCACAAGTGCTTTGTTTGCAAAACACATTGACTAAGACTTTGTCTTAACATACATAGATTTGACCCCTAAATTAAAATGTGGGCAATGACAGTCATCAAGTGGAAATAAAGGCTGCCACACACAGCTCAAGTTTGGGCCGATTCCAGCTGAATCAACCAAAGCTTTAACCACGGTTATACCTGTCAACACCACCTGCCTCAACAAAGGTCAACTATGTTGAAGGGGCCAGGTGGAAAATTGTCCAAACAGTGCCTGCATCCAGTCAGATTTAGGTAATGTTTGGGCAATCTGACAGGTGCAAGTGCCAGCTTGCAGAATACAATAGATGCACTGCAGGCTGAACTAAATAAACTGATATTTTTATGGCCAGCTTAACACTCAACACTTTTCAGTAGTGTGTTTGAATGTTTTGTAGCCGAGGGTTTCACTCAGTCCAAGCAATATGGAACCTTCTTTGTAAGACAGACATTCAAACATGTTATACTTACCTCCACTGTGCAGCTCGTTTTGCACAGAGTGGCCCCGAACCTGGTCTTCCGGGGTCCCTCGGTGGCTGTCTCGGCTCCCCCCCCCGCAAGTACTGCTTACCTTCATGCGAGCTCCCTCGCCTTGGTGTGGAGTACTTGCGGGCGCGCTCCCGTGATACAGCTGGCAGCTGTAGCCGCTCGCTGTATCACTCGGCCCCGCCCCCGGTGCGGCGCATCATTGGATGTGATTGACAGCAGCGCGAGCCAATGGCTGCGCTGCTTTCAATCCATCCACTCTAGCCAATCAATGGCCAGGTTGAGCGGCGAAGAGGACGTCCAGGGACGAGCACGGGACTTTCAAGGGGTCAGGTAAGTAAAACGGGGGGCCTGGGGGGGCCGTTATTGTCGGATGTTTTTTCACCTTAATGCATAGAATGCATTAAGGTGAAAAAACTTTAACCTTTACAACCCCTTTAAAATTCAGTCCTGCTGCTTACTGTATTTCCAAATTGTTTTACATTGCGGCCCACTGACTACAGGTCAAAACAAAGGCTCACACTGCCTGACAGTCTACCAGGAGACTACCATTTTGAATTAGGTGCATGCACACAATCAGCAGCTTTTATGTGCCACCAATGTTTAGCATGTAAATATATTATTAACACCATCTGAGGCACAAATGTGTAGCCTATTTCAAAATGTTAACAAAACATTATCAATACTATATTTTCCCTGATCAAAAACTAAAATAAGCAGTATAACCTTTGCAGTGGGAGGGGCTTAAAGGGCATGGTTAAATAAAACAAAAGCCTTCTTGCATCCATAAAATATTCTGAGATTGCTATGCCACAAGTAGGAGTCTCCCAGACACGTATAAACCTCAGCACAATCATAAAAAAAAAAAAAATATTACATATGATTTTGTGTTCACTTGTGTGATGGGTGAACCACCACGGACAGAGAGGTTAGCTAGACAATAATGTAAAAAGTTAATTCTCTGCACTGCTGTTTCTCTTTTCCCTGACAACCTCTAGCCACAGCACTGGTCCTTATAATGTACTGACTATGCTGACAGCTATCCTGTTACCTGTCATTGTTTTGGACATACTTTTCTGTTAATATCAATGACAGTATTGTCACAGTTAAAACTGTCAGGTGTGACAGAAAAAGGCTGTTGAGGAAGACCCATTAAAATTTGGCTATGGGTCCCCATGATCTGTAGTTATGCTCCGAACAGTATCACAAATTTCTTGTCAAGATCAGGAAACACCCGAAAAACAAGTCAACTGAGATACTATTAAATATTTCCCACCTAAGGTGAAAAAGCCTTTTACAAGGATACAGAGCTGATACACTTTCTGAATATTTAATAAAGTTTGACACCTGAGTACAGGAAATCCAACACCATACACCAGGAAGGAAGTATAGATTCTGCAGTCGTAAGAAAGACTTAGATGGTTCAACCAAAAAGGTAATACACCAATTTAGTAATAGTCAAAGACTACGGTATTTTACAGATGAAGTTGGTATACAGCATGGAATTCTGTATAAAGGCCATGGGGTCATTATACCCAAAAGTATGCCCTCATAAGTTTTATCAAAAGCTAATTTAAGCCACCTTGAATTGATTGATTCATGCATTCTTAAGACCGAGGATGTACTATTTTAGCTACAAACTGGTCCAGGCAGAGTTCCAGCAATATAGAACTGTAATGCTTCCAATAGAAATTTTTAAGACGCACAGATTTCTATTTCTGCCCTGAATTAAATCAGGCATGGATTTATTCTCTATACCAGGTAAAGTAAGTGTCCTCCTGTGACTCCGAAGAGAAGTATACCCAAAAAGCTTTTGTTTCACTTTTAGCCCCATATCACAGCCAATACGAAAATATTGTAAAGAAGCCAAGACATGGCAACAAAAGAAAGGCATTTTGAACTGGAGAAATACACAAACAAAAGATACTAAAAGTTTACCAGTAACATATGAAAATACAAGTCTTTTTTCCAACAGCTCAAAAGATTTTACTTCCATAATCCTAAGGGCCTTTTCACAGTGACCTGCATTTTTTTCATGCACTGGATAAATGCCGGTAACCACTAGGGTAGATGACCAGCTCACTGAGATATGCCAAAAAGCAAAAGCATGCAATGGCACATTTAAAATTGGCGCATGTCATACATTCATAGAGATTTGTGAAGAATAAACTACAAGTCCCGTCTCCACTGCAGCAGAAGGCCCTGTAGTTTTCAGTGGACTACGAGCACGCTTATAAGAACACTCGTAGTCCATTGATTCTTCCTCCAATTTTCTAACTGAGGAATAGTCAGAAAGCTGGGGGGGGGGGGGGGGTGTGCAGGAACCAGTGGTGGCTGGTGCACCATTTTTTTTTTGGGGGGGGGTTGTTTTTTTTTCTGCCTCAGTGGGCGTTACTCACACAGTCGGGCTCTGGCTTGTGTGTTGGCGGCGATGCAGAGCAGAGAGATCACTCTGAGGACCTGCTTCCTGGTTGGCCAGGAGGAGAAGCAGGAAGACAATAGCGAATATTAATTCACTATTGTCACACAACTGGGTGGGCTCAGGGTGCAGTGCTCTGTGCCCCAAGTCCATCCTTTTTGAAGCCAATTAGAGCCTTAGGCTCTAATCATGTGCTTAAAAAAAAAAATTAAAAAAACACCTTTTGTCTTGAAAACAGCATCAATTTTTCTAGTTACACTTGCACACAGTTTATGAAGGAACTTGGCAGGTAGGTTGATCCAAACATCTTGGGGAACTAACCACAGACCTTCTGTGGATGTAGGCTGCCTCAAATCCTTCTGTCATTTCACGTAATCCTAGATAGACTCAATAATGTTGAGATCAGGGCTCTATGGGGGCCAAACCATCACTTCCAGGACTGCTTGTTCTCCCTGTTTACGTTGAAGATAGTTCTTAATGACATTGGCTGTATTTTTGGGGTCATTGACCTGCTGCAAAATACATTTGGGGCCAATCACACTTCCCTGATGGTATGGCTTGATGGATAAGTATCTGCCTGTATTTCTCAGCATTGAAGACACCTTTGATCCTCATTATTATACTGTTCTCAAGCCCTTTGGCGAACAAAGTGCCTCCTAGTACAGCCAAATATTTAAAACTTTGACTCATCAGTCCAGAGCACCTGCTGCCTTTCTTCTGCACCCCAGTTCCTATGTTTCCGCACATAGATAAATCGCTTAGCCTTGTTTCCACATAGGAGGTATGGTGACAATTTTTCCATGAAACATCATATACTTTATGTAATTTTTTATTTTTCCTTTAGTACCATTTTAAGTGAGTGAATGTATGTAATGTATAACACTTTACTCACCATAAAGGCTTTTTCACACTGTAGTGACCTGCATTTTTTTTTTCATGCACTGGATAAATGCCGGTCACCAATAGGGAACATAGAAAACAACTGTTTTCTATGTGCCTGGTTCACATCGCAATGCTGTTGTGATGTGTGGTAAGGTGCAGTTCAAAGAGATGCAGCATGCCTGCATTTTTCCGCACTGCACTGAATGGCACCTAATGCCACCACACAGCAACACAACACAATGCGCTACACTTCTGCCCTCCTATAGCAGCACTTGTCGGTCGCCCTGAATCATCATGACCTTGGATCTCCCCCCTTCTCTCCTTCCCATCCCCTTCCCCACCTCCCCTTCCTTTCCTGAGCCAGACATTGCCTTATCATCCATAAATGACCATCTGTGATGCCTAATTTTATAGATCCAAGTGAATTTGATGTTGTCTCTCTCCACTGTATTCATTATTAGCTGATACTGTCTTTCACGTTTTTTTTACGATGCTATCTGGAAATATTTCTACAATATTGTATCATTTATCTTGGTTGTATGATAAAACTTTTCAATAAAAATGATTCAAACAGAAAATGTGGATGGGGAAATAGGGTCATATTTATTTTTTTATTCAACCCACTGGAGGAATGAAAAAATGAAGCATGTATTTCTAAGGTTATATTTATGTTATATTAATGCTTGCACTGCTGTATTTAGCTTTTCTAAACTCAGGAGAAGTTATCTAGGAAGTATAACCAACTTTTTGCTTACTTTTCCCTGCGCTCAAATGTTCCTGATTTAAAGTGTGTTTAGCTCAGTTTACATGACTTCTGAGTTTTTAATTGAATCCCGAAGAGAATACAGAATTCTATTTTCTGTAAACACAGCTAAATTTACCTCACCTAAATGCTGAGTTTAAATGACAGCATTGAAAAATCATTACCTGCATTTAGATACCTTAAGGCCAGGTTCACATATGTGCGGCTGTGGGTTCCTGCCTTCCGGTGCGTGTCTGCTCACCGGTTCAGAGGCCAATGGGGTCCGAATTTGTGCCTGAATTTGCATCTGAATCAGACCCAAACACGCACAGGAAACCTGCATCCATATGTGTGGTACCCAGCCTTAGACATGATGGTGAAAAAAATCATGCCTATAGCAGGCAGTTTCCTATGTAGGTCAGCAGATGGCAGGCATGCATACCTTATAACAGCATGCCTTATCCAAGCACAGAGTATTCCTCGTGCAACAAGGACTGAAGGCTGCTAGCAAGCAATGAGAGGGTTACACACAAATCTGTATTATTTTTAACTCCCAAGACTTAATGACCATTTCACACTGCTGCTGCTCTGTGGTTTGGCTGCAGCACACACCTACTTGCGGTTTTCATGCTGGTTACCTGCGGTTTCCCATAGACCTGCTTCTATTTTATCCTGCGTTTCTTGGCGCATTTTCTGAAAGCACACCAAACATCCAGCAGGCTGCATCTTTGGTGCACTTTCAGTAAGTGTGCCAAAAATGTAGGACATAATAGAAAGTCTATGGGAAACTGTGGATTTTCTGCATGAAAACTTTGCTGTAGCCAAACCACAGTGCAGCAGTGTGAAAGCAACCTAACTCAAATGTTTGAATTCTGTACAATGGCAAGTGTGAGTAAAACCATTTCCATATGAAAAGATCACTAGTAGATTGTGCTGTTAAAGCGGTTCTGCACACAGAGATTTCGGCAGGAGGCCCGTAAATCTTGCGAGATTTCGGCAGGAGGCCTGTAAATCTCGCGAGTTTTCGGCGGATGTCCGCACTGACTCCTGGGATCGATGACACCAGATCCCGGTAGACAGTGCGGCATGACGAGGATCCCCGCACAGACCCCGCCCACCCCCGAAGAGACAGAGCATCAATTACAAGGTAAGTGAAAAAAAAAAAACCACACCATTTAGTACTCTTTGCCTGATTTGGAAGGCAAAGAGATTTATTAAATGAAGTATGTGCAGAACCGCTTTAAGCAGAGGGCCTGTGCAATTTTACCATTGATATTAGCAACCAAATTAAGCACAAGTCTATTGTGATTCAATTTTTTGCGTGCATTCCCTGTGATCCTCGGCAGCCAAGTTAGTTGTGTAGAGGCCTGCAACAGATTTAGCATTGTAGTTAAAGCTGATTTTTATACACATTTAACGATTTTTATAGAAGCAGTCCTACTCTTGAGCAATAGAGAGAAAGAAATGTGTGAACAATCTTATAGTAAATCTGAATCCCGTCTATGTTATACTGTAATATACTGTTTCTCCCCTACTCTTAGTGGCATGACTCCTGTATTACAATGATATTATGATATTATATATGCCAGTATTTAGATTTAAAGTGTAACTCTGGCTATACACTTGACTAGCCTTAAAACTGAGTACTGGGGGGAGAGTTGTACCTGACTTCTGCACTTTGTTCATTATGTACCCCTGACTCCTACTCCTGTAATGCTGTGTAGTAATGTATCTGAACCCCTGCACTGTATAAGTTATGCACTCCTGAGCCATGCACTGTATGCACTATGCTGTGTATTTTGCAGTTGTGATCACTGTACTTTGTTTATTGGGCTGTATATGACATACTTCTGACCACTGCATTCTAAGTACATAATCATATAAACTGACCACAACATTATGTAAAACAGTTACTGGTTTGATATGAAGTCACTGGCTATGTTAATAAAGTTCTTCTTCCAGGTGGGTTGTGTGCAGAAAAGCATAGAGAATGGAATGGCGATTGGAGTTTTTAAAATGATTGTGCTGAGATTTGTACATGTCTTTTAGACTGTTAAGTGTGTGGCACAGTAAATTTTATACTTATATATATATATTTTGAGTACAAGGACTGTGGCCTACTGTTACATACCTGGTGGAGGCCGAGGACTCTCTTTTACACCTTCCTGTCCTGTTCTTCCCCTGAGATTGGTAACAAAGTATAACAAGTAGGCAGGGCTGTCTTTTAATATGGTTTGGACCCCGAGCAAACATTTTTTTGCTCCCCCCCCCCCCCCCCCCCCCCCAATACAATTTTGCTCTTCACCCCAACATCTCAAAAAAGAGACACACACATAGAATTATCTTAAAAAAAAAAAAAAAAAAAGACCTTAATAATGTAAACATAAAAGAACTGGTCCACAAACAAGCTAGATCTGTAACAGTACGTACTCGCCAACTGTAGTAGCACTTATACGTTAATATCTTAATAACTTTCAGTAATAAAGTGCAAATCAACATTATGTTTTGTGTGTAAAAGAAATAGCCATGTTGTCTAGTAACACAAACATAAATAATAGAACAATTAACAACAATTAAATAGCAATTAAACAAACAGTATTAAAACGTACAACCCGTAGAATCCACAATCAAACATTCAAAACAAAGTGTGTATACTCCACTCCAATTTAGAGAATAGGTAATCAGGTAGCAGAGTTACATAATATACTACACTAAATCTGGAAGCTATGTGCTTCTGTGCTAAATGGGTGATAAAACCACTCTTTCATCAGCTTTCGGTCCACAAAAAAAACAAAACAAACCACAAAGAAAAAAAAAACAGGATTTCCCATATAGCAGCCTTAATGGAAATCCCGGTATGTTAACATTCCTATTAGGCAACAGCTGCTAGTATAACAGACTATTGTCAACCAATATTATTAAAGTGCAGATAACTTTTTACATAAAGTCAAGAAGTACTTTAATCCAATTTATACCACCAGTCTACGTGCTTTTTGAGCAGCAAATGTCTTTGTAATGTTGGTGAAGTCAAGACTGCGAAGTATATCTGATTAAGCAGACATTAAAGACAGTTTGGTGAGGCGACTTTGGCTCATGGTTGTGCGTTGTAGATTTTTGATCCATTTCATTTTTGAAAAACATCGTTCACCTGAACAGTTAGTGATCATTAAAGTAAGATACATTTTTAAAGCAATTTCCGTGTTGGCAAAGGTATCTTTTACATCCTTGTCAAAAATGGTATTTAACATAAATTGCTCTATGCTGCAGTCATCTGTTTTTTTATCGAGAAACAAATAAATGAATTACTGAAACTGAATTAGCTCGTCACCAAAGGTTTTGCCCAGATCATGCTTGTAGAAAGCGGACAACTTTTCTGCTGCAATTTTTATTGAATCAAAGTCCTTAACTGGAAAGTTTATAAAGAATCCAAATAAATCACACACTTTACTGTAAGCTTCTAGTCGATGCTCCAGACGCACTAAGTTTGTCAACACATGGGAGAAAGGCCTTAACATAAAAGGTCTCCTTGGGTGTTAAGTGTGCTTCTTCACTGTGTCCATAGTCAAGTGGCTGCTGACGGACATTTCAGCGTTGAAGTTGACGATGTTGCACAGTATATTCTTCAGTATCTGTGAGACACTTGCCAGCTTCTTCAAATGCATCAAATTTAGTATGTTGTTCATTTGTAAAATCTTTTAATGATTTCAAAACGCCAATTGCTGAATTTAGGTTGAGTTGAATGGACTGCAAAGTTTTGCAGCTGCTGTTAAAGCGCTGTAAAACAGTGTTCCAGAATTCTGCAAAAATCCCGGTCTCAAGTTTGCTCATCTGATAAAACAGTCCTTTTGCCATATTACGGCACTCTGACCTCTTTTCACAGTCAGCTGAAATTTCCAACAAAATGTCCATTATATTTTGATAGCCATGGACTAGTGCCTGACAAGCATCAGCAGGACATGACCAACGTGTGTCACTTAGCTTTTTCGGCATGGACACAGAGAGGTCATTCTCATCAAGTGTGTCTTTAAGCTTCTTGTAGCGCTTGGTTGAGCCAGTAAAGAATGCATACAGAGTTTGTATGAAATCAAAAAACTTGACAGCCTCACTACACGAATTTGGAGCATCCTTTCCAACAAGGTTTAGTGAGTGTCCAAAACAAGGTATATACTTTGCATATTTATTCAGGGTAACAATTTTTGCTTGCATACCCTTGTAGTGACCAGACATGTTGCTTGCATTGTCGTAACTCGGTCCACGGTATTCTTGTATGGCAAGTCCAACATTATTAAGGAATTTTAGAAGCGCATTCACCATCTCTTCTCCTTTATGCCCCGTTGAGGTTAAAAAGGTTAGAAAACGCTCCACAGGTTGATTTCCTTCTAAGTATCGTAAAATCACTGTGAGCTGATCAGTATGGGAATAATCTTCAGATAAATCTACAGATACTAAGTAGTACTTTGCCATTTTAACCCGGTTGATGACATGTTCTAAAATCTTTTCCCCTGTAATCTGTATTTATGGTCTAGAGCCCTACGGACGACATGAGTAACGATGACACATAGGAACAACACAAAACTCACCAACATGAAATAGACCTGAAAGTGTGCCTTGGTCTACCGTATGGTACGCCAAAATAAGGGGGCATACCCTAGATAAAGAATGATAAGAAGTAGTTATGGAATAATGTGGAATGAGTATTCAGTCTGGGGTAGAATACTTGGAAGAGGCTTTTAAAAGGGGAGGGTGGGCGGGTATCACGCACAGGAAACCGACAAAGACCGGCGGCCTTTGGGCTGCTTAAATACCCTCCGTCTCCTCCCATAACTTCAGGCCGGTACCCGGCCTTCCAATTTATGTCTAGAGCCCTACGGACGACATGATTAACGATGACACATAGGAACAACACAAAACTCACCAACATAAAATAGACCTGAAAGTGTGCCTTGGTCTACCGTATGGTACGCCAAAATAAGGGGGCAAAAACCTTCAGGTAGGGGATAATTATTTATTAAAGGCAATGTCACTGAGTAAGTCGAGCAAAGGCCTGAGCCATCTCTAACTGAGGGTTAGGAATGTAGCGAGAGAAGCAGGCCGATTTCCACCGACCCAGTTTCTTGATCACGTGGTCCGGAACCCCCTGTCTTGAGGCCGTCGTGGCCGCCCCCGATCCGGAATGAATGCCCGGAGTACTGGCTGGGGTCCAACTGAAGATTGCAGAGAAGGACCCGGACATGTTCCACGAACTGCGACGAGTTAAGGGGTTTTACCGGAAAGGGTAGAAGCGGACTGGCCCCTGGGCGGTCGGATAGCAGTGCCGTCAGGCGGTCCAACACGGCAACTGGGCACCAGTTGTTGTGAGTCCTGTACAGGTGAATATCTACTCCGGAACCTCGCTGCTGAGTTTTGGATGTCGCCAAGTGAAGGACGTAGTGATCCTGGTGGCGATAGAGATTACTTCTATGCAAGACCGGACCGGCTGGGTGGCTGCGAGTGAACTCGCTGGGCCGTAGAAACCCATAAAACGCCATGTGTATCGCAGCCTGCAGGACGGTGCTGAGGAGGAGAGGGGACCTATCCAGGATGTCAGACATCCCTTGAAGATCTCCCCCGTGATAGGCAGCCGCTTTGGGCTGACTGGCGGCTGGTGTTTCTGAACTCCACGTAGTAGAGCCCTCACCGCGTGGCAGGAGAACACCGAAGGCCTAGCGGGGTCTTGAAGTGACAAGTAGTGCTGCACTCCGGCCACGTACTGGCGTATCGTGCTGTGTGACAGTGCTAGGTGTGAATGGCAATAGGCGATAAATGCCATGACCTGCTTGAGGCTGGAAGACTCGCAAGGCCGCTGGGGCAGGAATTTGTTAAACGCCCTCCAGGCCGTCCGGTAGGCCCGACGGATGTTGCGGGCGAGCGAGGCGTTGATGATGTTGGTAGCTGAGCGTAGATGTGGAGCTAGTCCAAGGTCAGTTGTGACCAACCCGGGATAGTGGCTGAATGATGGCAGGCTCCTGGCATCTGTTCAAAGAAAGAAATAAAGTTAAAACGGGAGAGTGCGTCCGCTGCTGAGTTAAACTTCCCTGGAATGAACTGAGCAGTAAACATTGAACTGATGCTGTAGGGATAGCTGGACCAGGCTCTGGCATCTGTTCAAAGAAAGAAATAAAGTTTAAAACGGGAGAGTGCATGGACGGGCCTGGACTTAGACCTGCCCTTGCTGATGATCTCGGCTGTGGCTTGATTGTCTGTCGAGAAAGCCACAGTCTGTCCAGACCAAAGGTGACCCCATAGGTGAGCGGCTGCTACAATAGGGAAGAGCTCAAAGAGGGCTGACGTAGTAGTGAAGCCCGGTGTGGCTAGTGCTTGAGGAGGCCAAGGGGCGGCGAACCACAAATGGCCAAAAATGGCGGCGCATCCTGTGGATGCCGCCGCGTCGGTCACCACCTGTGGTGACTGCGTGGACACGACTGGGATGAATAGGGACACACCGTTCCAATCACTAAGAAAGTGTTCCCACATGGCCAGATCTGCCCTGGCTGCAGAATCCAGCCTGATCTGGGTCCTGAGTGTAGGACAGGAAGACCAGCAACCGGGACACGAAGGAGCGGCCCTGGGGGATGATCCTCACAGCAAAGTTCAGCATCCCGAGGAGAGACTGAAGTTGCTTCTGAGTACATCCCCCCCCGGGTGAATTCTCGCAGAACCCTCCTGATACGGTCCAATTTATCTGCGGGAAGGCTGGCCTGCATGGCAAGCGTGTCAAGGTCGACGCCCAAGAACGTGATCTTGTGTGCCGGGCCGTCAACCTTGTGCTCCGCTATGGGGACGTTCAGATTGTCGAAAACCGTCCTCAACTTTCCAAGGTCCCCTGGGGGAGCCCCGGGCGGTTCTATCAGAAGGAAGTCATCCAAATAATGGATGACCTCGTGGCACTGTGCCTCATGGAGAAGGATCCACGCCAGGGTCTCCGCGAACTTGTCAAATAGCCAAGGACTACTCTTAGACCCGAAGGTCAATTTGGTCGCGAAATAATATCGCTCCCTCCACTTGATGCCGTGCCAGCACCACAGGGAAGGATGAATGGGCAGCAGCTTGAAGGCGTCGGATATGTCCGCCTTCGAGAGCCAAGCACCCACCCCTGCCCTGAGAATGGCCTGGATAGCCATGTCTACCGAAGCGTACTTCAGCGAGAACTCCTCGGAGGGGATGAGCGAGTTGAGACTGGGAACGACGGAAGAATGAGGCGCTGACAGATCATACACCAGACGTTTTTTATTTGAAAACTTTCCCTGCACAAGCCCGATAGGGCTAACCCTCCAGATGCTGAAGGGAGATTGACAGAACGGGCCTATCATGAAGTCCCGATCCAACTCCGTCTGCAAAAGGACATCAATCGCTGGCTCATCTGTTGCTGCTGAGCGTAGGTTCGGACATTCGTGGGTGGAGTGGGGCAGGGTGATGAGCCCGGTATGAAACCCATCAGTGAAGCCTCGGATGAGGTAGCTGGCGAGTGACGGAGTGGGGTGTGAGGTTAAGTAAACACCGAGCCAAAGGACATTGACCCGGCTTAGTCATGGTTTCTTCTGTTTGACCTCACACAGGATCCTGGGGTGCGCCCTCTGGCATAGGGTGCAAACGTGCAAGAGCCGGCACTGGCTGAAATTGCAGGAGCCGTAATTAAAATTGTTGCAAATGGCGGCTCCCCCAACCATCCGCACCGGACGTCCCAACTTGTCCATCTTTTGCCCATGCGCCGGGGCCTGCTGAGCCTGGCTCGTGCTGGTAGAGGCCGTGCTAGCTATCGGATGGACAGAGGCTATGTTGGCACACCAGACCGTGGTGTGGGACGCTGACTGACAGACAGCACATAGCGGGGAGCGAAGGCCTGCGAAGTGGCGGCAGAACAACTCCGTGTCCACTACGCTCCAGTCCGTTGCCAAATGAAACTGTGAGAATCTGGCTGCGGCTTTGGCCGAGAAGGACCGATGATAGTCGTAGAACGCTGAGCCACCGTATTTGTGGCCCAGGTCTACGATCAAATGGAGGTAGAGGTCCAGTTCCTCCCGTCTGCCGGGGGAGGCTGAGCACAGCACGTCTCTAAACATGCCGAAAGCGAGCGTGAACTCGGGCACCGTGAGCTTTCTGTTGAGCCTCGGATCCTTCGCTTTCAAGACCACCGAGACGTCCCCCCAGGTGTAGGCCTTGTTCTCGGCTAAGTCATGGACCGAGATCAAGAGTGAGGCCAGATTAACGTCTCTGCCCTCTAGAATGTCCTTCCTTACGCTGGGTGGCACCAGGTGGGAAGGGGTGAACGGTAGTCGTGGCAAGCTCACTATCTGCGGCCGGTGCAGTGATGGCTGGGACCACCGCAGGGTCCGGAACCGTGGCAGCCGGGCTGGCCTCTAGACGAGACACCCTGTCCTGGACCTCAATGATTGAGGAAGACAGGGAAGACACGAGGGTGTGTAGCTGAGCGACGGCGGCTGAAATCGATTCCAGAGACGCCTGCTGGCTGCTGGGGCTTGCTGCGGCCGGTGGTGGGAAGAGGAGCCTGAATAGCTCCGCCTTCCTGGCCGCGGACGAGAAGGGTATCCCTCTGCGTCTCAGCTCGGCGGACAGCCTGGGAATTGTCCATGCCCTAAGAGACTGGACACTGCCAGCCTCGGAGGCTGACGCCGGAGATAGCGGGGTGGTGAGGTCATCGCTGCCGACTGATGACATGGCGGCTGCCAAGACCTGTTACTTGGTAGACTGGTCACGTGTCTGCAGGCTGGGCCTATAAAAGGTGACAAGAAATGAGTTTGGACGTGTCACCTATGATATACATACCTGCCACGAGAAAGCAGGAGCCCCCCGTGCCCCTGCGTTTTTTTTTTTTTTTTTTTTTTTACCTGCTGGAACCCTGATCAAGTTGGCGCAGGTGGACCTACTGAATCCGACTGACCTGAGAGAGTGTGAGAGAAAGTACCTATTTAAGAGCCTAAAATTGCTGCGTCCAGAGCGACGGAACCCAACGTAGATGATAACAACAGGCGATAGTGACTTGAGTCGACTGCCGAGATCGCTGTGGGATCAAATGACAGATGACAACACGAATGACTGACTTGACATGTTGCCTTAACTGAATGAACTTCCCGTGACAGGGCCCGGCCCGTTCGTACCGTATGGGGGTGACTGTGGGCCGGACTCTGGAGCACGTACAGAAATGAGGCAACCATGAAACGAGGCCAACTGCCTGGGTACGCTGAGGCCGAACTGTGACATCCAGCTGCCACCGGGTCCGACTCCAAGCTCCCCTTTTTTTTTTTTTTTTGTAGAAATGCGGCTGGCCTAGGGCACGCCGGCGCGAATTCGTACAGGCGGGTGACCAATTAACGCCGGGGCGTGGTAAGGTGACACAGAAATGATATAACATGACAAGGGCAAGAATCAAAGTTTTTTTTTTTTTTTTTTTGCGACTCCGCCCCTGGCGCATGTATTGAAATGAGGCCGGGCCTAGGGCACGCCGACACGAATTAGTGCGGGGAAGTGACTGCATTCATGCCGGGCGTGGTAAGGTGACAGAAATGAGATACCATGACAGGGGCAAGAATCAGGAATGTACGCAAACCAGTGATGCGATTCCGCCCTTGGCGCATGTATTGAAATGAGGCCGGGCCTAGGGCACGCCGACACGAATTAGTGCGAAGAAGTGACTGCATTCATGCCGGGCGTGGTAAGGTGACAGAAATGAGATACCATGACAGGGGCAAGAATCAGGAATGTACGCAAACCAGTGATGCGATTCCGCCCTTGGCGCATGTATTGAAATGAGGCCGGGCCTAGGGCACGCCGACACGAATTAGTGCGGGGAAGTGACTGCATTCATGCCGGGCGTGGTAAGGTGACAGAAATGAGATACCATGACAGGGGCAAGAATCAGGAATGTACGCAACCAGTGATGCGATTCCGCCCTTGGCGCATGTATTGAAATGAGGCCGGCCTGGGGCACGCCGACCCGAATCAGTGCAGGGAAGTGACTGCATTCGTGCCGGACGTGGTAAGGTGACAGAAATGATATACCATGACAGGGGCAAGAATCAGGAATGTACGCAGCCAGTGATGTGATTCCGCCCTTGGCGCATGTATCGAAATGAGGCCGGGTAGTCAGGCATCTGGATCGCCCCGATCGGAGCATGCATGGATGCGACCGGACCAGGATCGAAGCGATGGCATGAACGCCCTGTTTAACTGATGCGAAATGATTTAGCATGACCGAATGGCCTGATACGTTAGCCATGTTTGAAATGATGAAATGATTGTCATGCTAACACGTGAAATGTTTCGACACGGTCGAAGTGATTTGTACAACTAGTATGCCAACAGTGCTTCGGAATGTAAATAGCGATTCGGCACGATCGCTGGCGCCACCGATTCGGATAATGGCAGGACATGAACGATACGTGTGAGTGCGAACTGCACCCGTGCGTGAGTCATGTTGAACGATTCGGAGACTGCGTAGCACGACCGCGTAAGGGAACCCTTGAGTGCCGGATGCGGCATCGGTCGGAGTGTTTGTGGCGGGCGGCCCTGAATGTGCGTGCCGCTAGATAGCTCCCGATCGTGTACAACAAAAAACGTGCGAGTAAGTGTTTAGGTTTCGAGACAAGCAGCGCGTGGTTCGTGAGCTACGCAGACCACAGATTAGTGACATGATAAGCAGTGCATGAGAACGTAAAACATGGGAGCCGAAGCCCTACCTGCGACAGCCGAACCAGACTCTTTGTACGAACTGCGACTCGGCGACACGAGTGCGACACGAAGGGACAACACGACTTACGAACACGGAACGCGGGACTGCAACAAGAAGAGACGGACAGACGAAAAACGGAGCTCACGAACCGGCACCAACAGCGCTTGTCTCGAACGAGTCGGTCCTAGATGTCTGACGTATCAGATATCACGCACAGGAAACCGACAAAGACCGGCGGCCTTTGGGCTGCTTAAATACCCTCCGGGCTCCTCCCATAACTTCAGGCCGGTACCCGGCCTTCCAATAAGTTCTTCACAGACATTTGCTGATAGATAACTTGTAAATCCTTTGCCCTTGTTTGCCTTGGTTTGGATGTGTTGGGCTAGGAAAGCATCGTACTCGGACAGTAATTCCAAAATTCCAAGATAGTTGCCATTGTGTTTGGATCCAATAAATTGGTCATCTCCTCTAAAAGCCAATCCTCTTTCGGCAAGATAAATTATAACACTAAGCAACTGATTTACTAGGTTTTGACCATAGCTTGTCAGCTCTTCAATCTCTTGTTGCATTTTATGGTCAATCCGACCCTGCAGTTTAGAATATTTGGCTGTATCAATCACAGCATGAATATGGTTTTGAGACTGTTCATTTGATGAAATTCGTTCACTGGCATGTTTCCAGTCGCTGAAGCCATCATTGGAAAGGGCATTTCGTGATGCACCAAACAATTTGCAGTCAAAACAATAGATTCTGCCGGTGTTTTTTGAGTAGCAAAGCCATTTTCTTTCAACCTTGTCTCCAAGTTACGCATAAACATGTCGATAGTACAGCAACGTCCGTCTTTAAATGACGTTGCAAACCCTCCATTTCTCAGTTGTTCTAGAGGCTTTCTCACTGACACATTTCCATTTTTTGACCAGTGTTCCCGCATCTCAATAGTAGATATAGTGGTGTGAAAAAGTGTTTGCCCCCTTCCTCATTTCCTGTTCCTTTGCATGTTTGTCACACTTAAGTGTTGCGGAACATCAAACCAATTTAAACAATAGTCAAGGACAACACAAGTAAACACAAAATGCAATTTGTAAATGAAGGTGTTTATTATTAAAGGTGAAAAAAAAATCCAAACCATCATGGCCCTGTGTGAAAAAGTGATTGCCCCCTAAACCTAATAACTGGTTGGGCCACCCTTAGCAGCAACAACTGCAACCAAGCGTTTGCGATAACGTGCAATGAGGCTTTTACAGCGTCCTGGAGGAATTTTGGCCCACTCATCTTTGCAGAATTGTCCTAAATTCAGTTACATTAGAGGGTTTTTGAGCATGAATGGCCTTTTTAAGGTCATACCACAACATCTCAATAGGATTCAGGTCAGGACTTTGGCTAGGCCACTCCAAAGTCTTCATTTTGTTTTTCTTCAGCCATTCGGTGGTGGACTTGCTGGTGTGTTTAGGATCATTGTCCTGCTGCAGAACCCAAGTTTGTTTCAGCTTGAGTACACGAACAGATGGTCGACATTCTCCTTCAGGATCTCTTGGTAGACAGCAGAATTCATAGTTCCTTTTATCACGGCAAGTCTTCAAGGTCTTGAAGCAGCAAAACAGCCCCAGACCATCACACTACCACCACCATATTTTACTGTTGGTATAATGTTCTTTTTCTGAAATGCAGTGTTCCTTCTACGCCAGATATACTTGGACACACACCTTCCAAAGTGTTCCACTTTTGTCTCATCGGTCCACAGAATGTTGTCCCAAAAGTCTTGGGGATCATCAAGATGTGTTGTGGAGAAATTGAGACGAGCTTTGATGTTCTTTTTGCTCAGCAGGGTTTTCTCCTTGGAACTCTGCCATGCAGGCCATTTTTGCCCAGTCTTTTCCTGATGGTGGAGGCATGAACGCTGACCTTAACTGAGGCAAGTGAGGCCTGCAGTTCCTTGGACGTTGTTGTGGGGTCTTTTGTGACCTCTTGGATGAGTCGTCACTGCGATCTTGGGGTAATTTTGGGCGGCCGGCCACTCCTGGGAAGGTTCACCACTGTTCCATGTCTTCGCCATTTGTGGATAATGGCTCTCACTGTGGTTTGCTGGATTCCCAAAGCTTTGGAAATGGCTTTATAACCCTTTCCAGACTGATAGATCTCAATTACTTTCTTTCTCAATTGTTCCTGAATTTCTTTGGGTCTCGGCATGATGTGTAGCTTTTAAGGATCTTCTGGTGGACCTTACTGTGTCAAGCAGCTCCTATTTAAGTGATGCCTTGATTGTGAACAGGTGTGGCAATAATCAGGCCTGGGTGTGGCTAGAGAAATTGAACTCAGGTGTGGACAACCACAGTTATAGTATGTTTTAACAAGGGGGGCAATCACTTTTTCACACAGGGCCATGATGGTTTGGATTTTTTTTCACCTTTAATAATAAACACCTTCATTTACAAATTGCATTTTGTGTTTACTTGTGTTGTCCTTGACTATTGTTTAAATTGGTTTGATGTTCCGAAACACTTAAGTGTGACAAACATGCAAAGGAACAGGAAATGAGGAAGGGGGCAAACACTTTTTCACACCACTGTATGTTGGGCCACAAACCAATGTCAATCATGAAACCTGACTGTTCCATAAATTCAGGTACTATATCAAATGCTTCAACAGTAGGCTCCACAGTATGGAGGCTAGGCAACAAACCAGTATTTTGGAAAAGGCCTGGTTTCTCCACCTCCATGGGCACTGGTGTTGTTTCTAGTGGCGTTAGTGGATCAGAAGACACTACTGCATCAGATTCAGAGACAAAGTCGGAGGTACTTTGAGCAGGAATCACTTCCTGAGAAGATGTGCCAGCAGGTTCCTCAGAAGATCCACTTCTAGGTATAAGAAAACCTGTAATTCTTGGTATTCTGCATAGTTTTTCCTCCAGCTCCTGCTACTTCTTTTGCTTCTGTGCACCACTCAGAGATTTTGACATATTGAGGGCTTATAGGCACTTCAAAAAATAGATGTGACTGACACCTGCATTATAAAAATAAATCATGCTCTGTGCAGTCTCTTATTACCTTATAGTAAGTAAATGCTTATATGTTGTAGCGTTCAGTAGTAAAATGCCAGACTCCCAAACCACTCTTTTCCCCCCTCATGTTGCAGTCATGTACACTGCTCTATGCACAATACCCATCCAATAGTCCATCTTAGGAGTGAGCAAAAGAGGGTGGCTACATTCTTTCATATAGTACAGTAGGACCATGAAGAAGGAACTCATACATCCTCTAACAGAAAGTCAGATCACAGCACACACAAAAGGGAGATTTGGAGGAAGCTGAGAGCAAGAGAATGATTTTTTTTGTTGGCTAAGACTATAATGTATATACCAGGGATCTTGAATTAAAATTTATGGAGGTTCAGTTGGTAAAATATTAATCCGTCAGAGGTCTGAATATCATGTTTGCACTATAACACATCTCAGCAGTGTTTACATCACATTTGCAGACCCCCTTCACAGCAGTCCCACGGTGTCCTCAGTTCCTTTTCACATCACAGCGCCCCATTACATTGCAGTCTCTTCACATCACAGCGCCCCAATACATTGCAGCCTCTTCATATCACAGCGCCCCATTACATTGCAGCCTCTTCCCATCACAGCGCCCCAATACATTGCAGCCTCTTCACATCACAGCGCCCCAATACATTGCAGCCTCTTCATATCACAGCGCCCCATTACATTGCAGCCTCTTCACATCACAGCGCCCCAATACATTGCAGCCTCTTCATATCACAGCGCCCCATTACATTGCAGCCTCTTTACATCACAGCGCCCCAATACATTGCAGCCTCTTCACATCACAGCGCCCCAATACATTGCAGCCTCTTCATATCACAGCGCCCCATTACATTGCAGCCTCTTCACATCACAGCGCCCCAATACATTGCAGCCTCTTCATATCACAGCGCCCCATTACATTGCAGCCTCTTCCCATCACAGCGCCCCAATACATTGCAGCCTCTTCACATCACAGCGCCCCAATACATTGCAGCCTCTTCACATCACAGCGCCCCAATACATTGCAGCCTCCTCATATCACAGCGCCCCATTAAATTGCAGCCTCTTATATCACAGCGCCCCGTTACATTGCAGCCTCCTCATATCACAGCGCCCCATTAAATTGCAGCCTCTTCATATCACAGCGCCCCGTTACATTGCAGCCTCCTCATATCACAGCGCCCCATTACATTGCAGCTCTTCATATCACAGCGCCCCATTACATTTGTATACATTTCCACATTATAGTGCCCCTTCACACATCACAGTGCCCCTTATCACAGCACCCCTGTTACATTAGAGTCCCCTTCATGTCCAGGGCTGGACTGGGACAAAAATGTGGCCCTGGACTTCATCCAGACCAGCCCAGGGCACAGCACATCAGGGCACAGAACACAGAACATCATGACACAGCACATCAGGGCACAGAGCCCAGCACATCAGGGTACAGGGTACAGCACATCAGGACACAGCACATCAGGGTATAGCACACCAGGACACAGCACATGGCACATCAGGGTACAGGACACAGTACATCAGGGCACGTCAGGGCACAGTACATCAGGCTACAGGACATCAGGGCACAGGTCACAGTACATCAGGGCACATGACATCGAGGCACATTAGGGCACAGGTACATTGGGGCACATCAAAGCACATGGGGCACATCAGGGTACATTGGGGTACATCGCCACAGACCTCCGGGGGAATTCATCGCAGAACAACTGGGAAACCCTAGTTGAGAAACGATGCAATAGGCAAATTAGGCGGGCGCTGAAACTGGCCCACTGAGCCATTGGCCCACCGGGAAACTCCCGGTAGTCCCGATGGCCAGTACATGCCTGTTCATGTCATAGTGTCCCTTTATACATCACAGCACCCCAATTATATTGCAGCGATTGTCAAATCACACATTCACATGTAGGTGTTTTGGCGGCCCACATTTGCGCAGGCCCAGCAACCCATTCATTTGAATGGGCTGCCATGCCTGCGTTTCCTGCAGAAAAAAGGTGCATGCAGCATTTTAAAAATGCAGTGGCCTTGAAATTCATTCTGCTTTTGCACCATGCCACTTACCTGCAGTTCCTGCAATCACAAACGCACAGTTTTTTTAAAAGCGTGGTCTAAACCTCTAAAAATGCAGCAAGCTTGCTGGTGCAGGAACTGCAGGTAGGTCACATGGTGCAAAAGCAGAATGGACAGACAGTGCTGTATTTCATTGCTTGATGGGCATAGGTGTGCACGGCCTATTAAATGATGCATGCACATTTTTTTTGCAGGAAACACAGGCATTGCAGCCCATTCAAATGAATGGGCACTGTGCCTGCACAAATGTGGGCCACCAAAACACATACCGTACATGTGAACCAGCCAGGCCCAAAATAAGCCCATCAAGCAGTTAAGACCTCTTTCACACTGAGGCGCTTTGCAGGCGCTATATCGCTAAAAATAGCGTCTGCAAAGCGCCCTGAAATAGCGGCTCCATCCACTCCAGTGTGAAAGCCCCGAGGGCTTTTACAATGGAGTGGTGAGCTGGCAGGGCATCAGAAAAAGTCCTGCCAGCAGCTTCTTTGAAGCGCATTAGGAGCGGTGAACTCACCGCTCCTAAAGCGCCCTTGCCCATTTAAATCAATGGGCAGCGCCGCTGAATCACCAGCAAACACTTTTCGTGTGCTTTTAACCCTTTTTCGCCCACTAGCGGGGCTTAAAAGCGCCCGCTAGCGGCTGAAAAGCGCAGCAAAAATTACGGTAAAGCGCTACTAAAAATAGTGGCGTTTTACCGCCGAGGCCTGGGCACTTTCAGTGTGAAAGCAGCCTAAGTACAGTATGCCATGTGCTGTGTGCTCTCCTGAGGCCTTACTCAGCCTGGACTGCAGGTCTGCTCAGTATTTTTAAACTTTCTTCTATAACACAGACATGGCATGGGGATAGGGGGAGAGGGAGCCAGGGGAGGAGAAAAGACCTTACCTTGTCCTGGGCTGGAAAGCTCAGCTCTGATTCTCAGCTCAATTCTCCACACTGCTCAGTTGTGGTTTCACTTGACCAGGCAGGCACCAGGCTTCAGTGCACTCCACTCCGCGCTGCTGGCTCACTTCTCCTCCGCTTCTCCGCTCCTCCAATCAGGTACACAGCACTGCAGGCATAGCAAGGGGCAGGGCCAGAGCGTCAGTGGAGCTCAAGGCCCCGCCCACTCGCGGCCCGCTCCTTAAACGAAAAAAATAAGTCACTGTGGGCGTTGTGCGCACCACTGACATAACATTCACAACAACGCCGATTTGCGGGCAACGCACAGGGTTAACGGGCAGCTTTGCTTTGGGCCCCAAACAGTGACAGGGCCCTGTGCAGCTGCCCCGTTTTCCCTGCGCTAAAGACGGCCCTGCAAGTAGGGATGGGCTTTGTTTGGCTCGAACATGAGTTCGACTCGAACATTGGCTGTTCGCGGCAAATTCAAAAGCCAAAACACAGAGCCCATGTGCTCTCACTGACTTCCCTCATGCAGCAGAAAGTTTGTTGAGGTGAGGAGGTCAGCCATGCACTGCTGCTGGGGAAAGGGGGGGTCCTTTGTGTACAGTTCACTCACATCGCCAACACACGCTGTGGCGTGCTCACAACACACTTTTTATTACAGGAATAGATCATCAGACACAAAGCAAGTCCCCCTTCCAGCCTTCACAAATGTTCAACGCTCAATGATTGATTACTGCAGCCAGTGTTCTAAATCCTTCCCTCATATGCTGTGTGGAATGCTCTCTCATTACTTACCTTCCAGCTCCGCTCGGGCCATGCAAAGTAGTACTTCGCCCAAGACCCTATCCTTTAATAGAATATTCCAGTATTTCTTATGCCACGTACACACGAGCGGACTATCCCGCGGGATTGTCCGCTGGACTAGAGTCCGCCGGACAATCCGCCCGTGTGTGGGCTCCGCCGGACTTTTTCCTTCCCAAAAGTCCGGCGGACTTATTAAGAAGTTTTGACTCAAAATTGTCCGCCGGACTTGGCAGTCTGGCGGACAATCCGGCCGTCTGTGTGCTAGTCTGCGGGACTTTTGAAATGAACGGACTTGCCCCACACACAGAGTAAAGTCCGACTGCAGGTAGATGGGACTAGCGAAGGAAGTCAATGCCGCCGCCTCGATCGGCGAGATTGACACCTCGCTAGCCCCGTAACCTGGTATGGATTTAAAGGGGAATCCCTACGCCGAAAAAACGACATAGGGATCCCCCCCAGATCCATATCAAACCCTTATCCAAGCACGCAGCCCGGCCGGTCAGGAAAGGGGGTGGGGACGAGCGAGCACCCCCCCTCCTGAGCCGTACCAGGCCGCGTGCCCTCAACATGGGGGGTGCCTTGGGGAAAGGGGGGACCTGCGACCCCCCCACCCCAAAGCACCTTGTCCCCATGTTGATGAGGACAAGTGCCTCTTCCCGACAAACCTAGCACTAAGTGGCCCCGAGATACGGGGCCCAAAGTCGGTTCGGAAAATGTCATTCTCTGCTGCAGAAAAGTGCTTGACATTTTCTGACCCAAATTTGAGGCCCCATATCTCGAGGACACTTGGAGCTAGGAACCCCAAATTTGGCATTCAAACCCAGTTGACCTAGCACTACAACACATCCAAAGATGGGGTTCCTAGCACTAAGTGGCCCCGAGATACAGGGCCCCAAAATCGGTTCAGAAAATGTCATTCTCTGCTGCAGAAAAGTGCTTGAGATTTTCTGACCCGAATTTGGGGCCCCATATCTCGGGAACACTTGGTGCTAGGAACCCCAAATGTTGTATTCCAACCCAGTGGAATTAGCACTACAACATATCTAAAGATGGGGTTCCTAGCACTAAGTGACCCTGAGATACAGGGCCCCAAATCGGTCAACTGTGTCCATCTGCATGGGCACAGTGAGGCTGCAAATGGGCATCGTTGACCCTCTTTTCCACTTACAGTAGCTGCGCATTTCTCACCCTAGGCTTATACTCGAGTCAATAAGTTTTCCCCAGTTGTTTGTGGTAAAATTAGGTGCCTCGGCTTATATTCGGGTCGGCCTATACTCGAGTATATACGGTAATACAGGTGATGGACACAGTGGCGGAATTATAGGGGTCGCCAAGATCGCCATGGCGACCGGGCCCCTTGCTGCAGGGGGCCTTTGAGGCCCCCAAGTACTCGTTGATAGGAGGGGAGGCTGTGAGGAGCTCCCCGATCGTCAGCCGAATTGTAATCTGTGCAGGGAGCTCCTCACATACCTCGTGTGCTGTGCTGTGCTCTTTGTCTCCCCCTACAGTGCAGTACCCGGCAGGAGGAAGGTAAATGTCTGCCGTTTTTTAAAAAAAAGACTATCTACTGTATCTGTATGTGTGTGCATGCATGTGTGTGTGTGTGTGGGGGGGGGGGGGGTGCATCATGTTGGAAGCAGAGGATGTGGGTGAGTGATTAGTGTCCAGCTACACAATGCTATAACTGATATCAGTGCTGTGCAGGGCGGTCAGTGTGTCTGCTCTCTTTATGTTTCTTCTGCTGGTGACCACCCTGGAAAAATCTCCCTTCCACCAGCAGTCAGCAGCTGCAGGAAGAAAATACAGACAATCAGTTCTAGTAAATGCGCCCCCCCCCCCTGTTCCCACCATCCCTGTGCTGAGTTCCCGGGTCTGTACCCCCGCTGTGCCCATTATGAGGGGTTCCCACCATCCCTGTGCCGAGTTCCTGGGTCTGTACACCCGCTGTGCCCATTATGAGGGGTTCCCACCATCCTTGTGCTGAGTTCCCGGGTCTGTACACTCGCTGTGCCCATTATGAGGGGTTCCCACCATCCCTGTGCTGAGTTCCCGGGTCTGTACCCCCGCTGTGCCCAGTATGAGGGGTTCCCATCATCCATGTGCTGAGTTCCTGGGTCTGTACACCCGCTGTGCCCATTATGAGGGGTTCCCACCATCCCTGTGCTGAGTTCCCGGGTCTGTACACCCGCTGTGCCCATTATGAGGGGTTCCCACCATCCCTGTGCTGAGTTCCCGGTCTGTACACCCGCTGTGCCCATTATGAAGGGTTCCCACCATCCCTGTGCTGAGTTACCGGGTCTGTACACCCGCTGTGCCCATTATGAGGGGTTCCCACCATCCCTGTGCTGAGTTCCCGGGTCTGTACCCCCGCTGTGCCCAGTATGAGGGGTTCCCACCATCCCTGTGCTGAGTTCCTGGGTCTGTACACCCGCTGTGCCCATTATGAGGGGTTCTTACCATCCCTGTGCTGAGTTCCCAGGTCTGTACACCCGCTGTGCCAATTATGACTGGTTCTCACCATCCCTGTGCTGATTTCCCGGGTCTGTACACCCGCTGTGCCCATTATGAGGGGTTCCCATTGATAGGTTGCACTGATGGGGGTGACACTCAGTGCCCATGGGCACTGATAGGTGCCTTGATTATCTGTGTACATATCCCTATGTACATGGCCGGCCTAAAGCACACATCAGTCAGGGGCGCCGTACCAATGCCTCTCCACCACCTTCAGGCTCAATGACTGACTCTGCCCCCCCAAAATGGTAGCAATCTATAAAAAGGTGGGGTATACATGGGCAGGGCAAAGGGGGTGGAGTCAAAGGGGGCGGCAAAATGAGGTTTCGCCTAGGGTGTCAAAAATCCTTGCACCAGCCCTGTGTGCATGTGTGTGCATGCATGTGTGTGGGGGTGTGTATGCATGTGTGTGTGTGTGAGGGTGTGCATGCATGTGTGGGGGGGGTGTGCATGCATGTGTGTGTGTGGGTGTGCATTCGTGTGTGTGTGTGTGTGTGTGTGTGTGTGTGTGTGTGTGTGTGTGTGTGTGTGGGGGGGGGGGGTGTGCATGCATATGTGTGGGGGTGTGCATGCATGTGTGTGGGTGTGCGAGGCGGGCGGTGGGGATTCACAGCGGCGGCATTTGATGGCACAGTGGCGGCATTTGATGGCACAGTGGCGGCATTTGATGGCACAGCAGCGGCATTTGATGGGCACAGTGGTGGCGTTTGATGGTACAGTGGCTGCATTTGATGGGCGCAGTGGTGACATTTGATGGCACAGTGGTGACATTTGATGGCACAGTGGTGGCGTTTGATGGTACAGTGGCTGCAATTGATGTTTTTATTTCTGAATTTTTCAGTTTGCTTGCGCCCCCCTAAAAATTTGGGGCATCAGCTGTCACTGGTTTATGTGTGTGTGTGTGTGTGTGTGTGTATATATATATATATATATATATATATATATATATATATATATATATATATATTATGTGTATATATATATATATATGTGTGTGTGTTTTTTATATAAAAATGAAGAAATCGGTTCCTTTATATGCAGCCACCCACTTGTGACCGGGCCCTGGTGTTCCAACATCGGGCTCGGAGTAAAGAGCTTTGTCCGGAGGTCGGGGGGGGGGGGGGGGCCCTCCATGGTTTCTTGCATCAGGGCCCTGAGGGTTCTAGTTACGCCACTGGATGGACACTATGGTGGTGGTAAGGGAAAGAAAACAAAGGAGCATACTTATGATAAATATTCTGACTCAGATGCAGGCACAGACAGTGTGGTTGGTGATGGGTCATGTGGTGGAGAACATACTAATTGGAGAGGGGCCACGGGGTCCGACATTTTGACGGGTTCCAAACGGACACTCATGCTCCCCTAAATATCTACACAAATACATATTAGTACTCCCCGCAATGTGGGGACTATTTTGAAAAGAACAAAAGCTAAAGATTTTCAATTATTTCCCCCTGTACAGGACCAGCCCAACAAGCAGACTGCCCCCTACAATCTAGATTGATATGATTACAAAAGCAAATAAAGAACAACCAGCTACAGGTCATTAATTAATCTTCCAAGGCACTTTCCCTGGTTGAAACTGAGGTTTTGGGCCTTGGCCTCAGTTTCTGTACAGCCTCACGGGCAGATAATTTTGAGGTAGTGAAAGATCTCAATCTTTTTGCTAGAAGATTGACCTATAAATATCTGTATGACAAAGAAAGGAAAAAGAAGAAACAAGAAATGATTGAACGTGAATAGTGGAAGGGGTTCACTGTAAGAGACTTCATGGCCCTTAAGGATCTTATGGATTTATTGGATGAGAACGATACTGCTATTGGGGGCTCTACAGAGGGGGGGTCCCCCGGTGGTTCAACCGGAGGTCTCCCCTCAGGCACAGTCTCCAATAGACAATCCTTGGTTCCAGAAGAAATCTACACAATTTCCCACTTTGAAAACTAATCCTAATATCTGGACTCTTTTGTCCCAGGTTACCGTTGACATCAAAAAGTCAGTGGCAGCAAGGTAGTGGTGATGGACACAAGGAGATCGAGAAATGTGTCTTGATATCCTCTCAAACAGAGATTGGTATGCTCTTATACCAGAAGAAAGCAAACAAGAATTTAATGATGAATATGATAGGATTGTAAACAACGCTTTCATGAATGGAATTATTGATAAGGAGATCCTTGATGCTTTGAAGGTACCCTTTCCAAGGGTCCCATCTTTCTACTCCCTACCTAAAACCCATAAGGACATTTAAAATCCTCCCAAATGTCCAATTATATTGGGAATAGGTGCCAAAACTGAGAAGGGTAGTCGTCTGCGACCCCATGTTTTGAAACTTCCATCGTACATCTGGGATATGATGGATCTCTTGAGGAAACTTTATAATATCATTGTACCACCAGACAGTATACATGTCTCCATTGATGTGCAAGCACTATATTGTAGTATCCCGCATGAATACCTTTGTGATGCAGTTGGTGCACCACATTCTGACTAAGAATGTTTTCATTTTTGATGGCTCCCACTACCTTCAGGTACAGGGGGTGGTGATGGGGACAGTTTGTGCACCATCATATGCCAATCTGTACTGGGGTGGTGGCTCTGGTACCCTGTTTGCCGATGAGTCCTTGTCCATTAAATGCTGGTACAGATACATAGACAATGTTTTCATGGTATGGAATTCGAGTGGACCTACTAGTGTTTATGGAAAAACTGGCAATGAACACATACAATCTTAAATTCACTAATGTGATTTTCGATCAATATCATTTTTGGATGTGAATATATTCAAACAGGAGGATGGGACACTGTGCACTTCATTGTATAGGAAACGCACGGCAGGAAATACTGTGCTTCATGGGTCCAGTGCTCATCCCCAAACATTAATCAGAAGTAAGGATGGGCCCGGTGCTCGATGCGAACCCACGTTCGCATCGAGCACCGGGCGTTCGCTCGCTCGGCGAGCCCAGAACTATTTTGGCCGCTCGCAACACGTTCGTGTGATGCGAGCGGCCCCGCAATGCATTGCGGCCGGCGCGGCCGACGCAGTGCATTGCTGGCTGATGATTGGCCAAGCATGCACTGTGACCCCGCATGCTTGGCCAATCACAGCCCCGGAAACTCGAAGAGCCATAATTGGCTACAGGCAGGACGCCTGTAGCCAATTACAGCTCAGGGGCTGTAGTACACGCCCCCCCCTATAAAACGCCGCCACGCCGTCTGCGCCGGTCACATGCTGTTCCGGCGCAGATTGAGCAGGCTGTTTCTGTGACACTCTGCTGCATTTAGATAGTTAGAGAGATTCACTTGCAGAGATTGAGTTAGATAGATTCAGTTACAAAGATTGATTGACAAAGAGGGGCTTGTAGTGTGCTCGTGGCAGGCAGGCAGAGCTCCTATATTTTGTTACCAGAAGCACCTATAGGACTTGTAGTGTGTTCGTGGCAGGCAGGCAGAGCTCCTATATTTTGTTACCAGAAGCACCTATAGGACTTGTAGTGTGTTCGTGGCAGGCAGGCAGAGCTCCTATATTTTGTTACCAGAAGCACCTATAGGACTTGTAGTGTGTTAGTGGCAGGCAGGCAGAGCTCCTATATTTTGTTACCAGAAGCACCTATAGGACTTGTAGTGTGTTCGTGGCAGGCAGGCAGAGCTCCTATATTTTGTTACCAGAAGCACCTATAGGACTTGTAGTGTGTTAGTGGCAGGCAGGCAGAGCTCCTATATTTTGTTACCAGAAGCACCTATAGGACTTGTAGTGTGTTCGTGGCAGGCAGGCAGAGCTCCTATATTTTGTTACCAGAGGCACCTATAGGACTTGTAGTGTGTTAGTGGCAGGCAGGCAGAGCTCCTATATTTTGTTACCAGAAGCACCTATAGGACTTGTAGTGTGTTCGTGGCAGGCAGGCAGAGCTCCTATATTTTGTTCCCAGAGGCACCTATAGGACTTGAAGTGTGTTAGTCCCATTACACACACAGAGCTATATTTTTTTCCCAGAAGCACCTATAGGACTTGAAGTGTGTTAGTCCCATTACACACACAGAGCTATATTTTCTTCCCAGAAGCACCTATAGGACTTGAAGTGTGTTAGTCCCATTACACACACAGAGCTATATTTTCTTCCCAGAAGCACCTATAGGACTTGAAGTGTGTTAGTCCCATTACACACACAGAGCTATATTTTGTTCCAGAAGCACCTATAGGACTTGAAGTGTGTTAGTCCCATCACACACACAGAGCTATTTTTTGTTCCCAGAAGCACCTATAGGACTTGAAGTGTGTTAGTCCCATTACACACACAGAGCTATATTTTGTTCCCAGAAGCACCTATAGGACTTGAAGTGTGTTAGTCCCATTACACACACAGAGCTATATTTTCTTCCCAGAAGCACCTATAGGACTTGAAGTGTGTTAGTCCCATTACACACACAGAGCTATATTTTCTTCCCAGAAGCACCTATAGGACTTGAAGTGTGTTAGTCCCATCACACACACAGAGCTATATTTTCTTCCCAGAAGCACCTATAGGACTTGAAGTGTGTTAGTCCCATTACACACACAGAGCTATATTTTCTTCCCAGAAGCACCTATAGGACTTGAAGTGTGTTAGTCCCATCACACACACAGAGCTATATTTTGTTCCCAGAAGCACCTATAGGACTTGAAGTGTGTTAGTCCCATCACACACACAGAGCTATATTTTCTTCCCAGAAGCACCTATAGGACTTGAAGTGTGTTAGTCCATCACACACACAGAGCTATATTTTCTTCCCAGAAGCACCTATAGGACTTGAAGTGTGTTAGTCCCATTACACACACAGAGCTATATTTTCTTCCCAGAAGCACCTATAGGACTTGAAGTGTGTTAGTCCCATTACACACACAGAGCTATATTTTCTTCCCAGAAGCACCTATAGGACTTGAAGTGTGTTAGTCCCATCACACACACAGAGCTATATTTTGTTCCCAGAAGCACCTATAGGACTTGAAGTGTGTTAGTCCCATCACACACACAGAGCTATATTTTCTTCCCAGAAGCACCTATAGGACTTGAAGTGTGTTAGTCCCATTACACACACAGAGCTATATTTTCTTCCCCAGAAGCACCTATAGGACTTGAAGTGTGTTAGTCCCATTACACACACACAGAGCTATATTTTGTTCCCAGAAGCACCTATAGGACTTGAAGTGTGTTAGTCCCATCACACACACAGAGCTATATTTTCTTCCCAGAAGCACCTATAGGACTTGAAGTGTGTTAGTCCATTACACACAAAGAGCTATATTTGTTCCCAGAAGCACCTATAGGACTTGAAGTGTGTTAGTCCCATTACACACACAGAGCTATATTTTCTTCCCAGAAGCACCTATAGGACTTGAAGTGTGTTAGTCCCATTACACACACAGAGCTATATTTTCTTCCAGAAGCACCTATAGGACTTGAAGTGTGTTAGTCCCATTACACACACAGAGCTATATTTTCTTCCCAGAAGCACCTATAGGACTTGAAGTGTGTTAGTCCCATCACACACACAGAGCTATATTTTCTTCCCAGAAGCACCTATAGGACTTGAAGTGTGTTAGTCCCATTACACACACACAGAGCTATATTTTCTTCCCAGTAGCTCCTATAGGACTTGAAGTGTGTTAGTCCCATTACACACACAGAGCTATATTTTCTTCCCAGAAGCACCTATAGGACTTGAAGTGTGTTAGTCCCATTACACACACAGAGCTATATTTTCTTCCCAGAAGCACCTATAGGACTTGAAGTGTGTTAGTCCCATCACACACACAGAGCTATATTTTGTTCCCAGAAGCACCTATAGGACTTGAAGTGTGTTAGTCCCATCACACACACAGAGCTATATTTTCTTCCAGAAGCACCTATAGGACTTGAAGTGTGTTAGTCCCATTACACACAAAGAGCTATACTTTGTTCCCAGAAGCACCTATAGGACTTGAAGTGTGTTAGTCCCATTACACACACAGAGCTATATTTTCTTCCCAGAAGCACCTATAGGACTTGAAGTGTGTTAGTCCCATCACACAGAGCTCCTCTATTTTCTTTGCATAAGCACCCACAGGACTTCTAGTGTGTTAGTGGCATCACACAGAGCTCCTATATATTCTTCTCAGCAGCACCCACAGGACTTCTAGTGTGTTAGTGGCATCACACAGAGCTCCTCTATTTTCTTTGCATAAGCACCCACAGGACTTCTAGTGTGTTAGTGGCATCACACAGAGCTCCTCTATTTTCTTTGCAGAAGCACCCATAGGACTTCTAGTGTGTTAGTGGCATCACACAGAGCTCCTATATATTCTTCTCAGCAGCACCCACAGGACTTCTAGTGTGTTAGTGGCATCACACAGAGCTCCTCTATTTTCTTTGCATAAGCACCCACAGGACTTCTAGTGTGTTAGTGGCATCACACAGAGCTCCTCTATTTTCTTTGCATAAGCACCCACAGGACTTCTAGTGTGTTAGTGGCATCACACAGAGCTCCTCTATTTTCTTTGCATAAGCACCCACAGGACTTCTAGTGTGTTAGTGGCATCACACAGAGCTCCTCTATTTTCTTTGCAGAAGCACCCATAGGACTTCTAGTGTGTTAGTGGCATCACACAGAGCTCCTCTATTTTCTTTGCAGAAGCACCCACAGGACTTCTAGTGTGTTAGTGGCATCACACAGAGCTCCTCTATTTTCTTTGCAGAAGCACCCATAGGACTTCTAGTGTGTTAGTGGCATCACACAGAGCTCCTCTATTTTCTTTGCAGAAGCACCCATAGGACTTCTAGTGTGTTAGTGGCATCACACAGAGCTCCTATATATTCTTCTCAGCAGCACCCACAGGACTTCTAGTGTGTTAGTGGCATCACACAGAGCTCCTCTATTTTCTTTGCAGAAGCACCCACAGGACTTCTAGTGTGTTAGTGGCATCACACAGAGCTCCTATATATTCTTCTCAGCAGCACCCACAGGACTTCTAGTGTGTTAGTGGCATCACACAGAGCTCCTCTATTTTCTTTGCAGAAGCACCCATAGGACTTCTAGTGTGTTAGTGGCATCACACAGAGCTCCTCTATTTTCTTTGCAGAAGCACCCACACGACTTCTAGTGTGTTAGTGGCATCACACAGAGCTCCTCTATTTTCTTTGCAGAAGCACCCACAGGACTTCTAGTGTGTTAGTGGCATCACACAGAGCTCCTCTATTTTCTTTGCATAAGCACCCACAGGACTTCTAGTGTGTTAGTGGCATCACACAGAGCTCCTCTATTTTCTTTGCAGAAGCACCCACAGGACTTCTAGTGTGTTAGTGGCATCACACAGAGCTCCTCTATTTTCTTTGCATAAGCACCCACAGGACTTCTAGTGTGTTAGTGGCATCACACAGAGCTCCTCTATTTTCTTTGCAGAAGCACCCATAGGACTTCTAGTGTGTTAGTGGCATCACACAGAGCTCCTCTATTTTCTTTGCAGAAGCACCCATAGGACTTCTAGTGTGTTAGTGGCATCACACAGAGCTCCTATATTTTCTTCTCAGCAGCACCCACAGGACTACCGACTACAATGGCTGGAAGACCGCCAAGGGGAGGCAGAGCGTGCAGAGCCAAGAACACAGGGCAGGCAGGCTCTGTTTCTAGTGGACGTGGCCGTGGACGTGGACGTGGTCGTGCATCGTCATCAGCACGTGGCCATGGGACACGCGCGTCTTTGTTTTCGGCAGCTGGACATGTGGAGCCGCATCATGCTGAAGGCTTGGTAGAATGGATGACCAAGCCCTCCTCATCCTCCTCATCCTCTCTCACCCAGGCTCAGGGTACTGACAGAGCATCATCAGCCACCCCTTCCCTAGACCCACCATGTCCTCCTGAGGAGTCCCCCGAACTTTTTGAGCACAGTGTTGGGTACATGCTCCAGGAGGATGCCCAACGATTCGAAGGCTCGGATGACGATACCCAGCTTGAGGAATCTGGCAGTACAGTTCCACCAGCTGCAGCTTACTGCCAGGTTTGCTCTAGTGGTGAAGAGGGAGGGGATGATGAGGTCACTGACTCCACGTGGGTGCCTCAAGGGAGAGAGGATGAGGAGGAGGACGAGGAGGAGGAGGATGCGGCGTCACATGTCCAACGAGGCAGGATGCCCCCTGGAGGCCAGGTAGAGGCCAGCACAGCAACTGTACAACACCGCAGAGCTCCGCCTGTGCAGGGCGCTGCCTCTGCACGTTATCAGAAAAGTTCTTTGGTGTGGGCCTTTTTTGAGACGAGTGCAGCAGATCGCACCACTGCTATTTGCAATATTTGTCTCAAGCGTATCTCGCGTGGCCAAAACATCAGCCGCTTGGGCACGACAAGCATGACCAGACATATGGCGACCTGCCATGCAGCTCGTTGGCAGGCACACATAAAAGACCCACACCAAAGAACTAAGCGGACCTCTCCTTGCTCCTCCTCAGCTGGGATCTCCATCCCCACTACACCTTCAGTCCTCTCTGAAAGCTGCTCTGAGAGGACTGAAGGTGTAGAATTCGGTGTGTCACAACCAAGTACTTGCAGTACACCGACGTCCGAATGCAGCAGGCAAATTTCCCTGCCCCAGCTGCTGGACCGTAGAAAGAAGTACACTCCCAGCCATCCACATGCCCAGCGGTTGAATGCTAGCCTTGCTAAATTGCTAGCACTTCAACTGCTGCCTTTTCAGTTGGTAGACTCGGCCCCCTTCCGTGAGTTTGTTCAATGTGCGGTTCCTCAGTGGCAGGTTCCCAAACGCCACTTTTTCTCGCGGAAGGCGATTCCGTCTCTCTACCGGCATGTGGAGGGCAATGTCCATGCCTCGCTGGACAGGGCGGTCAGCGGTAAGGTGCATATTACCGCTGACTCATGGTCCAGCAGGCATGGACAGGGACGGTACCTTTCTTTCACGGCCCATTGGGTCACTCTATTGGCAGCTGGGAGGGATGCAGGACAAGGTGCAGTAGTGTTGGAGGTTGTCCCGCCACCACGCCTCCAAAACGCGACTACTGCTACTGGTTGTGACACACCTCTCTCCTCCACCCCCTCCTCTTCTTCTTCCTCCAGTGCTCTGTCCTTGGAACCAGCGGTGCTCCGTAGGCGTACAAGGGGCTACGCAAGTACGCAGGCAAAAAGATGCCATGCCGTGCTTGCGCTGGTGTGTTTGGGGGACAGGAGCCACACTGGGCCAGAGGTTCTGGCAGCTCTGCAGGGGCAGGCCGAGAGGTGGTTGACGCCACGTCAGCTTAAGCCAGGAATGGTCGTTTCTGACAATGGCACCAACCTCCTCTCCGCCCTGCGACAGGGGCAGCTCACCCATGTGCCCTGCATGGCTCACGTCCTCAACCTGGTGGTGCAGCGGTTCTTGGGCAGGTTCCCAGGCTTACAGGATGTCCTGAGGCAGGCCAGGAAAGTCTGTGTGCATTTCCGCCGATCTTATAATGCCAGTGCTCGGCTGACTGAGCTGCAAAAGGAGCTGAACCTGCCCAAGAACCGCCTAATATCTGACATGCCCACCAGGTGGAACTCAACGTTGGCCATGCTGCAGCGACTGCACACGCAGCAGAGGGCCATCAATGAGTACCTTTGCGACTACGGCACCAGGACAGGGTCAGGGGAGCTTGGTTTTTTTTCCCCACGTCAGTGGAGCATGATCAGGGATGCATGCACTGTCCTCTCACCATTTGAGGAGGCCACGAGGATGGTGAGCAGTGACAGTGCATGCATCAGTGACACTGTCCCTCTTGTCCACCTGTTGGAGCATACGCTGCGTGGGATAATGGACAGGGCACTTGAGGCAGAACAGAGGCAGGAAGAGGAGGACTTCCTTGCCTCTCAAGGCCCCCTTTATCCGGACAGTGTTCCTTCTGTCCCACCCATCACACAGGAAGAGGATGAGGAGGAGGAGGAGGAGGAGGAGGGGGAGGATTGTGTGAGCATGGAGGTGGAGCCTGGCACTCAGCATCAGCAGCAGCAGTCTTTTAGGGATGATGTACAGTCCCAACAAGCCAGTGGACTTGTACGTGGCTGGGAGGAGGTGGCTGGCGATCATGTCATCCTCAGTGACCCAGAAGACTCCGGACCGAATGCCTCAGCTAACCTACGCTGCATGGCCTCCCTGATCCTGCAAAGCCTGCGGAAGGATCCTCGTGTTCTTCGGATCAAGGAGAGGGACCATTACTGGCTGGCCACTCTCCTTGATCCGCGGTACAAGGGTAAGGTTGCGGACCTTATCTTGCCGTCGCAGAGGGAGCAGAGGATGAGACATCTCAGGGAGGCCTTGCAGAAAGGTCTGTGCAACGCGTTCCCAGAAACTGGGAGGCTACAAACTCCTGGTCCTGGGCGACGAGTTGCTGAGGCTTCGGTCAGTGGCAGAAGGAGCGGTGGGGAAGGTGGACGTCTGACCGATGCGTTCAGACAATTTTTTAGTCCGCAGCCCCAAGGTATGATCGGTTCCAGCAACCATCGCCAGCGTCTGATATACATGGTGCAGGAATACCTTGGGGCAAGGTCAGACTTGGACACCTTTCCCACCGAAAATCCTCTGGCTTACTGGGTCCTGAGGATGGATCACTGGCCAGAGCTTGCACAGTATGCAATTGAGCTACTGGCCTGTCCTGCCTCCAGCGTTCTTTCCGAACGCACATTCAGTGCTGCTGGAGGATTTGTGACTGATCATAGGGTGCGCCTGTCCACCGCCTCGGTTGATCGACTGACATTCATCAAAATGAATCAGTCTTGGATCACCACCAGCTACCAGGCACCTGAGGCGGATATAACCGAATAATTTTTAATGTCACATCCCTTCAAGACTGCCTATGCTGATGCTGAGTGACTGTCCTCTTATGTTCACTGACTATCCTCTTCCTCCTCCTCAATGATCCATGCCACCACACCAGTGCCTAAGGCACAATTTTTCAGCCCTGTTTAACAGGGGCGTGTACTTACAATTTTTAAAAAAAATGCTTCGCAACACGTGTGACTGCTGTGCTCCAAGTACAGTCTCTGTGAGGGCCGTGTTGCAGTGTTGTGGCACCAGCACCAGTGCCTAAGGCACAATTTTTCAGCCCCTGTTTAACAGGGGCGTGTACTTACAATTTTTTAAAAAAATGCTTCGCAACACGTGTGACTGCTGTGCTCCAAGTACAGTCTCTGTGAGGGCCGTGTTGCAGTGTTGTGGCACCAGCACCAGTGCCTAAGGCACAATTTTTCAGCCCCTGTTTAACAGGGGCGTGTACTTACAATTTTTTAAAAAAAATGCTTCGCAACACGTGTGACTGCTGTGCTCCAAGTACAGTCTCTGTGAGGGCCGTGTTGCAGTGTTGTGGCACCAGCACCAGTGCCTAAGGCACAATTTTTCAGCCCCTGTTTAACAGGGGCGTGTACTTACAATTTTTTTAAAAAAATGCTTCGCAACACGTGTGACTGCTGTGCTCCAAGTACAGTCTCTGTGAGGGCCGTGTTGCAGTGTTGTGGCACCAGCACCAGTGCCTAAGGCACAATTTTTCAGCCCCTGTTTAACAGGGGCGTGTACTTACAATTTTTAAAAAAAATGCTTCGCAACACGTGTGACTGCTGTGCTCCAAGTACAGTCTCTGTGAGGGCCGGGTTGCAGTGTTGTGGCACCAGCACCAGTGCCTAAGGCACAATTTTTCAGCCCCTGTTTAACAGGGGCGTGTACTTACAATTTTTTAAAAAAAAATGCTTCGCAACACGTGTGACTGCTGTGCTCCAAGTACAGTATCTGTGAGGGCCGGGTTGCAGTGTTGTGGCACCAGCACCAGTGCCTAAGGCACAATTTTTCAGCCCCTGTTTAACAGGGGCGTGTACTTACAATTTTTTAAAAAAATGCTTCGCAACACGTGTGACTGCTGTGCTCCAAGTACAGTCTCTGTGAGGGGTTGCAGTGTTGTGGCACCAGCACCAGTGCCTAAGGCACAATTTTTCAGCCCCTGTTTAACAGGGGCGGGTAATTACAAATCTTGATCTAATAGTTCACAGCAGGGCCCATTCCTGCGCCCACCAAGAGTAACTATGAGGGCCTGCAGTCTTGTGGCAACACCGTCCACCACCACCGCCAAAGGCCCAATTTTTCTGCCCTGTTCATCAGGTGCTTGCAATTACAAATCTTGATCTAATAACTCACAGCAGGGCCCATTCCTGCGCCCACCAAGAGTAACTATGAGGGCCTACAGTCTTGTGGCAACACCGTCCACCACCACCGCCAAAGGCCCAATTTTTCTGCCCTGTTCATCAGGTGCTTGCAATTACAAATCTTGATCTAATAACTCACAGCAGGGCCCATTCCTGCGCCCACCAAGAGTAACTGTGAGAGCTTACAGTCTTGTGGCAAAACCGTCCACCACCACCACCACCACCACCCCAATTTTTCTGCCCTGTTCAACAGGTGCATGCAATTACAAATCTTGATCTATTAACTCACAGCAGGGCCCATTCCTGTGCCCACCAGTCTTGTGGCTACACCAACATCTAATAGGGCAAATTTCTGCAGAGTATATACGCCAGGCCCCTACTTTCAAACATCCAACTTACAAACGACTCCTACTTGCAAATGGAAAGAGAAAACAGGAAGTGAGAGGAAATCTACCCCTAGGAAGGGAAATTCTATCCTGTTAGATTTAATTTGGGAAAAAGGTATCTCCTCTCTACTGATACTTTATCACCAATCCTTGTTTCAATTAAAACCCCACTTTTCCAAAAACATTTGTCATTGGGACGGAAAGTGAGGTGACATGTTCTGAACAGATGTGCAAAGACAGCAAATGTTACAGGGGTGATAACCCCTCCCTATGTTCTCCAAAAAGCTTAAAAATAGATTTTTTTGGGATGGAGCTACACTTCATAATGTACCTGTTCAGATTCTACTTAAGATCAAACCTAAAGCCGCAAGTGGTTTTAAATGGCTTCTTTTTTTCCTTTACAAATGTCATTTTGTGCAAGGACAGTTCTAAACACGGGAAACACATGCCACTTCACAGGCATACTTTGGACACCCCCCAGGTACCATATTTAAAGGAAAATGTCACTTTTTTTTTTTCACTTTATGCATCATTAAAATGACTGCTCCCGAAAAAACATTTTTAAAAGTTCTTTTTGCATTGATATATGTCCCCTAATCAGAAGTATACCATACTCACATTATCTATGTATTAAGCGGAATTGTTCCAACAAAGATTTCATGAGGGAATCTAAATCGTTGAGATAAGAGGCTATGAAAAATCTACTTTAAAAAAGTGTACAATAAAGCATATCAGAAAAGTAGACATGAATTGCTGTTTGGGAACAAAATAAAAACAAACAGTTGTATACTGTGAGAATTGTTACTACATATTCAAACAATCACAACAGATGAAAGAAACATTGGATAGACACTGGCATCTCTCATATGATATCACTACACTGGTAACCTCATCTTGAAGAAATATATATCGGGGACCATCCCCAGCTCACATACAAAAAAGTAGATCTCTCAAGGAACGTTTGGTCCAGAGCCATTTCCAAGAACCCCCCGTGACTATTGAATCCCTGAAGGGCATGCACCAATGTGGTATGTGTGAGTACTGCAATTGGATCCGAGTAGGACCATCCTTCACTCTTCCAAATGGAAATACACATAAAATTGATTACTATGTTGATTGTCAAACAAAAGGTGTAATATATATTGCACTGTGCAAATGTGGATCATTTTATGTCGGAAAGACATTTAGAAATTTCTGGAAGAGAATTTATGATCACATTTACTATATTAGAAAAAATGTACTATACACCCCCATCGGTAGACATGTAGCCCTTCAACATAAGCACGATACATCAATGGTTCAGTTTACAGTCCTTGAGAGGGTTCTTGAAGATCCAAGAGGAGGATACCTTGACAAAAAATGATTACAGCGGGAGGCTAAATGGATTTTTAATCTAAATTCTACCAGCCCACCTGGCCTCAATGAGGCCCTAAGTTATAAACCATTCTTGGGATAACTATACTTTATGCCTATTATGGCGAGTAACCCCATTTGTTTTAAGATCTTCATGCTATGCTTAATATGATAACGCAGCTACTTTTGGTCTTGTATGTCTGCATACGTTCCGGTATGTGTTGTTGTTTTTTCAAATCAATTATGTGAATCATGAGCTACAATGTTTTGAAATATACTGTATCTGATAACATTATAAATATACCGTATTTGGAGGGATTTAGGATGTAAAAGCAGCATTCTGTAATTTCAATAATATGTATGGGATGAGATGATAGTTCTCTTGCCTTATTTAAAATATAATTTATCTTAAATGTGTACTATAGTGACATGCCATGGAGTCTCTATGTGCAGTTCTAATAAATGTGCTTCTTTTATATGCGATTGGGACCCCATGCATAGCTGTTATCTGGGACTAGGATGGACCCTGCTTGTCCAAGGTGGTGGTGTTGCGGTGGTTGGAGCATGGGGAATCCCTTGAAATTATATGAAATTATTCAAAATTATTTGATTATCGTGTAGGCATTGTCTTCCATCAGGAAGGCTACTTGATTTGTGTTGGCTAATTATTCATATGATGGTCTGATGCTGGTTAAATGTGCTCCGTTGGTTGGAGATAGTTGTGGTTGTTTGTGGGGGTAGAGTCTGTCTTATCTGGAGAGGTCAGCTATATACTAATAGATACTATCTGACAGCTTTTACTCTGCTGTCTGTGATTAGAACACTTGTGTTTCTTCTACTGCGCATGCATGTACTTTCGGTTTAATTCAGACCGAAAATGATGTACGGTGCATGCGCAGGACCATAGGGCGCCGCCAAGCAGCGCTGTATGGTTGTATTGGGACGATCTAATGTAATCTAATCCCCTCTACAGCTGATACTAATATTGATTAACCCGCTATCCTGGCACCAAAACCAGCCTTTAAAAAAAATAGTGTGGGGAGTTGAACAACAAGGGACGCTGCTGTGTTATCTAGTGGGAGTTGATAGAGGTGAGTGCTGTTGATTCAGTTTCAGAAATGGAGCCTCTGATCATCGTCTTTTAAGCCTTGATAGTAACTTACTAGTTGCACTCATATGTATATTCTTATAGACTCTTATGCCGCGTACACACGGTCGGAATTTTCGATGGAAACAGTCTGATGGGAGCTTTTCAATGGATTTTCCGACCGTGTGTATGCCCATCAGTCTTTTTCTGTCGGAATTTCCAAAGGACTTTGGATTGAGAACCTTTCTATTGGATTTTCCGATCGTGTGTATGCAATTCCGACACGCATGCTCGGAAACAATTTGACGCATGCTCGGAAACAATTTGACGCATGCTCAGAGGCATTAAACTTCCCTTTTATAGTGCTGTCGAACGTGTTTTATGCCGCTGTGTTACTGACCGTCGGAATTTGGTGTGACCGTGTGTAGGCAAGACAGTTTGAGCGAAATTCCGTCGGAATTCCGACGGGAAAACCATCAGAGCTTTTTCCGATTAGGCTGAGTAATTAGGATTTGGAGGTGAAGAGGGATGTCTGCCATGCAATCTGTTCAAAGCCAGATAGATCCTTGTACTTAGCTCCGTGGTAAGTGTGTAGCTTGCTGTGATAAATGGGATTGTTTTTTTCATCGGAATTTGCATGATTGCTGAGTAACCAGAATTATCCTATTATATGCCATTTTTTCGATATTATGTGCAGACTCTACTTGAATACTCTGTCAAGGGGTCATCAAGTCTCTCAATCCATTACCATCATTGACCACTATCCTAATACTACTGAGGTATATTTATCTGCCTTATTTTGTTCAGTGAAAAGTTTGGGAATATGGACTCAGTTAGGGCCGTCTTTACCGCAGGGCAAATGGGGCAGCTGCCCAGGGCCCTTTCACTGTTTGGGGCCCAAAGCAGAGCTGCCCCTTAAGCCCATGCTCGGTGCTGAAAATCCCCACTGTCAGCGGTAAAGACAGCCCTGCGTCTGTCTCTTACAGACAGTTATCAGCAGGCACGCACACAGTACTGTGCAGCAGTGCCAGTGCTGCATTTGTTTCGATGTTCGAGCGGGCCACGGGTGGGTGGGGCCTTGAGCTCCCCTGACACTCTGGCCCTGCCCCTTGCTATGCTGCCTGCAAGCGTTATGTGATCAGACTCGGAGGAGCGGTTGCGGAAGCCTTGGAAGGAGGAACCAGCTGGCGACGCAGAGTGGAGACTGTGGAGTGCTGTCAGAGAGAGTGCTGGTGCCTGAAGTGAAACTAGCAATAGCAGCAGACCAACCGTGTGGAGGAATGGATCGGGTTCGGAGCTGAGCTGGCCAGGAGGACAAGGTAGGTCTTCTTTCTCCTCCCCTGGCTCCTGCACCCCATGTGTAGAACAGTAGAAATTTTTAAAACCTGCCACCCCCTCTAGCACCAATAGATAGATTCATGCATTGCATGAATTTATCTATGGTCGCAGCTGCCACCCCCTATTCAGACGCTGGCCCCTTTTTCGGGTGCCAGGCGCCTGAATTACAGCGGTGGGGGATGGTTTTGAAGCACCTAATTAGAGCCATACTTTCTAATAGGCGTCAAAAAAAGTGACCTGCGAGCGCCATGCTGGGCGCTCGCAGGTCACTCAGCTGTGTTAGAAAAGTGAATAAATATTCGCTTTCCTAACACTAAACCGCCAATCAGGTGCTCGGGTGTGTTACCTGTCACCTGATTGGCTGAAACGACAAGTGCCGATAATGCACACCTATCAGGAGGAGAGGGGCATTCAAGGGTACACTGGTAGCATTTGATGGGCACAGTGGCAGCATTTGATGGGCACATTGGCAGCGTTTGATGGCAAACTGGCAGCGTTTGATGGGCACAGTGGTATCATTTAATGGGCACAGTGGCAGCGTTTGATGGCACAGTGGCAGCGTTTGAGGGCACAGTGGCAGCGTTTTATGGGCACAGTGGCAGCGTTTGATGGCACAGTGGCAGCGTTTGATGGCACAGTGGCAGCGTTTGAGGGCACAGTGGCAGAGTTTGATGGCACATTGGCAGCATTTAATGGGCACAGTGGCAACATTTGATGGCACAGTGGCAGTGTTTGATGGCACAGTGGCAGTGTTTGATGGCACAGTGGCTGCAATTGATGTTTTTTTTTTTCAATTTTGCGCCCCCCCTGCCAAAAAAAATATTTGGAGCACCAGCCGCCACTGGGACAGTGGCAGCATTTAACGGGCACAGTGGCAACATTTGATGGCATAGTGGCAGTTTTTGATGGCACAGTGACAGTGTTTGATAGCACAGTAGCAGCGCTTGATGGCACAGTGGAAGCGTTTAATGGCACAGTGGCAGGGTTTGATGGGCACAGTGGCAGCGTTTGATGGCACAGTGGCTGCAATTGATGTTTTTTTTTTCCAATTTTGCGCCCCCCCCCCCCAAAAAAATATTTGGAGCACCAGCCGCCACTGACGCATTACAGCACATTTAACTGCTTGATGGGCTTATTTTGGGCGTGGTTCACATGTATGTGTTTTGGCGGCCCACATTTGAGCAGGCACAGCAACCTATTCCTTTGAATGGGCTGCCATGCCAGCGTTTCCTGCAAAAAAAAATGTGCATGCATCATGTAATACCCTGCACACACCTATGCCCATCAAGCAGTGAGATACAGCACTGTCTGTCCATTCTGATTTTGCACCATGTGACTTGCCTGCAGTTCCTGCATCGGCAAACTTGCTGCATTTTTAGATGTTTAGGCCACACTTTTAAAAACACAGTGCGTTGTGTGTGCAGGAACTGCAGGTAAGTCGCATGGTGAAAAAGCAGAATGGATTTCAATGCCACTTAATTTTTAAAATGCTGTATGCACCTTTTTTTCTTCAGGAAATGAAGGCATGGTAGCCCATTCAAATGAATGGGCTGCTGTGCATGCGCAAATGTGGGCCCCCAAAACACCTACATGTGAATGTGTGATGTGACAATGTCTGCAATGTAATTGGGGTGCTGTGATGTGTAAATGGGCACTATAATGTGAAAATGTCTGCAATGTAATGGGGCGCTGTGATGTGAAGAGGCTGCAATGTAATGGAGTGCTGTGACATGAAAGGGAACTGATGACACTGTAGGACTGATGTGAAAGGGGTCTGCAAAGTTTTTTTTAGATAATTCTGTGTGTGTGTCTGTTTTTTGAGACGTTGGGGTGAAGAGCAAAATTGCATTAGGGGGGTCCCAAAAAAAATGTTTGCCCAGGGCCCAAACCATATTAAAGACGGCCCTGGACTCAGTATCGGGAATACTGATTATGCATTGTATTCTAGATTCCCTGGAGTTCATACTGAGAAACCAGTCATTAAACGTATTAAAAATTGATGGTTGACTTTCCTCCCTTTTTTCTTATGGGATCTAGTGCCCAGTAAGTACCATACTGTTTCAGCTACCTTGTTAAGCTAGTATCATCTGCATTCTCCATTCTCCGCTTTTTTCATAGTGGTCCGTGAATAAGCTCTCTGAAGGAGGGGTTCACGTTAAGCCTGTTGATTTAAAGTGATTCTTGCATATTCAATTCCTGCAATTCCTAACAATCTTCATGCTTATTTTTCAGAATAAGCCCATTTGGTAAATTGTGTTTTTCTATCTGTTGACTCATCTTGAGAGAACACTGTTTGTTGCACTGCCCTTGGATGACACCTGGCACGTCACTCTTGTGAGGGCTCCCTTTTGTATGTAAGCGGCTCTTGATACACATTGTATCTATGTATATATTTATATGGAGACTAGATTGGTAAAACGTTATGCTGTATTTTATATCTGATAAAAATGTGATATCTCCCTCCTTTTTCTTTAAACAGGGTCTCTGCCTATAGGCAAGGAAATAAGCAAAACTCATCGACCTCTTGACCTAAACATAACAGAGATCAATCTGATATCAACTAAGTGGTTATATTGATCAGAACCTTATTTTTCTTGTTTTTGTATAAATGTCTAAACATTTTTAAATTTTTTGTAATAAAGAGATAGTAAAACTATGGACTGATTGTCCTTCTCTGGTACCAGTAAAGTCCACTCAATCTGTCCAAATTCCAAATAAACACTGGGTATATATGAAAGGGAAACACCATAGATATACTCAATTAAAATAATATAAAAAAATTGATTGAGAAAATGAACACACACATATATGTTGGTACAGTCCACACAGGGCTCGTTATCCACAGAGTAATAATCATAACAAGGGAGCTAGGTACACAATCAATGTGTAATACACTACAAGAAAGGTCTGTATATTAATGCTCCATTGAGACCAGGGGGGATGGTGGCACTTAACCTCTCTATTCACAGGGTCACCTACTGCAAAATCAAGTGGTCCAAATCACCACCTCATGGGTTTTCAGGGATTACCTCAAGGACCTTAAATTTCACTACTGCGCAGTCAAATGTATGGTGTAGGCCAATATGGCATCCTACAGTGGTAAGTTTATCATTTGATGAATAGTATAAATGATCACCAATATGTTGGCAAAGTTCCCTGATTGTTTTGCCAACATAAAATGAGTGACAAACATGTCTTAAAATAGATAACAACTCTAGTCCCACAGTCTACAAATGTATGTGGTGAAAACAATTCACCATTAGGGAGACTAAATTTAGTACCCTTTCGGATCCAAGGGCACTGCCCTTGGATTCGAGGCTCAAACTGGTACTGGCTACTCGTTAAGTGGTCTCTCAAGCAAGTGGCTCGATGAAAGACCAGCTCAAGTGTGGACCTTACATATTTTTAAGAATATGATGATCTGCAAGGAGATGCCAATGGTCAGAGAGTATAGTACGAAATTGATTATGATGAACTGAAAATGTGGTTATTATTCTGTTGTGTTTTATGAGGAGGGTCATACAACAAAGTTCTGTCATGTCTTCAGGCTTTATTAAATGCTTTTTTCATAGTGGTCCGTGAATAACCTCTCTGAAGGAGGGTATCAGCAAAGAAGTACTCACGAGGCCAAGATGAAGAGATCGGTGGCCGTTGTGACTCAGCGCACACCACCCCTGGAGGTGATACAGGGAGTGGGTTGCACCAAGAGGCACAAGCCTCCAGCGGGACACCTGACTTGTGTGAAGGTCTGGAAGATGGCTCGTGCAGGATGGACCGGACCAGAAGGTAGGTAGCAAGAAGGTCTGTAAAACAGGTAAGGAAAGTCCAGAAACAGGCCGAGGGTCAAACACAGGTAATCAGTCCGGGAGCCAGCAAGGCTAAGTGCTCTAGGCAGAAGATAATCCAGAGGCAGGCTGAGGGTCAAACACAGGTAGTCAGTCCAGGAGCCAGCAAGGCTTAGTGCTACAGGCAGAAGATAATCCAGAGGCAGGCTGAGGGTCAAACACAGGAGAGAGCAGGAAGTCTGTAAAACAACAAGCCAGGGGTCAGGTCAGGAGAGAATCAGTCTTCAAACAATCCGGGTCACAACAGGAAATGGCAAACTGGAAATGGTAAACAGGAAGAAGAGGAACACAGGTGAGCTGAGACAAACCAGCAACTTGTCTGTCTGCCAAGGCTCCTTTTATAGGCTGGTCAGGGGATTCACGTTATGCGTGCACTTGTGCGCATGCGTGCGCGCCGCTGAGTAGGGCCGCAAATGTATGTGCGCCAGAGCGCCATTCCATGGCAAATTTGTGTGTGCCTGTGCGCAGGGAGATGGTGAGATTGATCCAAGTTACTTCCCTGATAGTGCCCCCCTCCAAGGGGCGGCCTCTGGATGCCCAAGCTGACCATCAACTCTGGATGTTCCCGGTGAAGAGCTCTAATCAATCTTGGAGCATGAAGGTTACCGGACGGTTCCCAGGAGTTGTCTTCCAATGGGTACTCTTTCCATTTTACCAGGTACTGAAGTTGTCTGCCCATCTTCCTGCAGCTAAGTATGGCTTCCACTTCGAATTCGTCCTCTCCATCAATTACAACTGGAGGCGAGGGAGGCTCCTCTCTCCCGGGAAATGGACTAGGGACTACTGGTTTTAAGAGAGAGAGGTGAAAAACCGGATGTATTCTGTATGATATGGGCAAGTCTAGCTCCAAGGCCACAGGATTCACCATTCTCTTGATTGTGAACGGGCCTATGAAACTAGGACCTAACTTACGTGAAGGGCAGGGTAATTTGAGGTGAGTAGAGGCTAGCCAAACCTTCTCGCCAATTCCAAAAGCTGGATTCTCCTTTCTTCCCTTGTCATAGTACTTCCTGTAGTCGTCTTGAGCTCTTTGCATGGTTTCTTGAATTTTTTGAAAATTTGATTGGATAGAGATTATCTGATCCTAAACGGCAGGGACTGAAGTTTCAGGGATGGAGTTGGGGAGGAAGGAGGGATGGAATTCAAAATTCGACCAAAACGGTCTTTGGTGAGTAGCCGTGTGTACAGAATTGTTGTATGCAAACTCTGCATAAGACAGGAGGGAAGACCAGTCATCCCGGGAGTCGCAACAGAAACAGCGGAGATACTGTTCTAGAGATTGATTTGTCCTCTCTGTCTGACCGTTGCTCTGAGGGTGGTATGCGGATGAGAGACAGACCTTGATTTCCAGGGCTTTGCAGAGTTCTTTCCAGAATTTAGAGGTAAACTGAATGCCCCTATCTGAGACGATACTGTTAGGTACTCCGTGGAGTCTGACTATTTCCTTAATAAAGGTATTGCCAGTCTCCAAGGCAGAGGGAGTACCAATCATGGGCAAGAAGTGGGCCATTTTCGAGAGGCGGTCAACCACGACCAGGATGGTGGTGAACCCCTCTGAGGGTGGCAGGTCAACATTAAAGTCCATAGAGACGTCTGCCCATGGCCGTTCAGGTATAGGTAAGGGTCTCAGTAATCCCCAAGGTTTGGCTTTAAATCCTTTGTTGCGTTGGCACAGAACACGTGAGGAGACAAATTTCTGACAGTCCCGCCTCCAACCAGGCCACCAGAAGGAATGAGAAATTAATTCTGACGTCTTCCATATTCCGAAGTGGCCGGCCAACTTGTGGTCACGAAAAGTCTTTAAGATTGCTGGTCTTACTTCCTGAGGGACAAAGATCTTATCCCGTGCCCAAAGAAGATCATTGCGTCTCTCCAAGGAAGACACTACTGGATCGGTACAGTGGCTTGAGGCTGTTTTAATGGCAGCTGCCAAATCAGATTGTGTAAGAAGGAGGAAATTTTGAGGTGACAGAATGGTGTTCGGTTAACATCCGGGAGAGTGCATCCGCTTTGCCATTTTTGGACCCGGGACGGTAAGAAATGTGGAAGCTGAACCTAGGCTTGTCGTGGTCTTAAGCGCTTGGCTGTTCTGAGGTGTTCTAGGTTCTTGTGGTCCGTAAAAATTGTAATAGGATGGGTTGCGCCCTCTAAGAGATACCTCCATTCTTCTAAGGCGAACTTAATGGCCAATAGCTCTCGGTCACCGACATCATAGTTCTTTTCTGGAGGACTTAACTTTCGGGAGGCAAAAGCTACTGGATGCAAAAGGGCTTTGGGGACTCGTCTCTGAGAAAGAATGGCTCCAGTGGAGGTTTCAGAAGCGTCAACTTCTAACACAAATGGCAAAAGCGGGTCTGGATGCTGTAGAATGGGTGCTGAGGTGAACAAAGATTTCAGTTTAGTGAAGGCTTCCTGAGCTTCTTGGGACCACTGGAAGCGACCATGTTGATGGGTCAACTGCGTAATCCGAGAAACAATGGATGAGAAGCCGATGATGAATCTTCGATAGAAGTTAGCAAAGCCTATAAATCTTTGCACAGCTTTTTTATCCCCTGGAGCGGGCCATTCAAGAATTGCCTTGACCTTTTGGGGGTCCATGGCGATCCCCTCAGTGGAAATTACGAATCCAAGAAATTGGACAACAGTCTTCTCGAATTCGCATTTCTCTGCCTTAAGATATAGTCTATGTTTCCTAAGAATAGTAAGGACCTTTCTTAAGCCCCATACACACGGTCGGACTTTTTCATGGATTCTGTCCGATCGGACAATGTTGTCGAAAAATCAGACCGTGTGTATGCACCATCGGACAGTGTTCGTCGGTTTGTCCGACGGACAAAGTCTTATCTCCTGCTGGAAAGATTTGCCGTCAACACGGTCCGATCACACCAAGTCCGATCGTGTGTATCGAATTCCTGACGGACAAAGTGCCACGCATGCTCAGATCACATTACAAGACCAAAGCTATTGGCTACTAGCCTCTACGTAGTCCCGTCGTAGGCAACAAACGTCACCACGTTCAGAATGATCGGATTTTTCGACAACTTTGTCCGACCGTGTGTACGCAACACCAACATCGGACAAAGTACGACGGACATGATCCGACGGACCTGGTCCTCGGATTGTCCGACCGTGTGTATGGGGCTTTACATGGTCTCGGTGTAGTTCGATGGTGGCAGAGAAAATGAGAATGTTGTCTAAGTAGACGACTACAAAGTCGTCAAGGTAGTCTCTGAAAATATCATTCACCAGGTGTTGAAAGGTGGCCGGGGCGTTGCACAGGCCGAAGGGCATCACTAAATACTCAGTGTCCAAACCTGGACCTGAAGGCTGTTTTCCATTCATCATTGGTACGAATCCGGACAAGGTTATAGGCACCTCGTAGGTCAAGTTTGGAAAAGATCTGGGCAGTCCAGAAGCGCTGAAATAGTTCTGGGATGAGCGGGAGTGGGTATCGGTTTTTGATAGTTATTTTATTGAGTTCTCTATAATCAATGCAGGGTCTGAGGGAGCCATCTTTTTTACCAACAAAGAAAATACCCGCCCCGGCTGGAGATGGTTTTCATCAATATAGGCTTTGAGAGCCTTTAGTTCAGTCTCGGATAGAGGGAATATGCGCCCGAAAGGAATTTCAGACCCTGGTAGCAGTTCGATGGGGCAGTCGTAGGACCGGTGAGGTGGTAAACAATCGGCCTCCTTCTTATCAAAAACATCCTTTAACTCAAGATATGCTGGAGGGATATGCTGAAGATTGTCAGATGCAGGAACTACTGCCATACAAGGAGCTGGAACTGGAGGGAAACAGTGTTGAGAGCAGTAGAAGGACGTAAAGGAAACCTTCTTCTTGCCCCAGTTAACTTGAGGGTCATGGGCCTGCAACCAAGGAAGCCCTAGAATAATAGGGAACATGGGAGAAGAAATTAAATCAAAGCGTATGAATTCCTGGTGGACTGAGTCCGTGATGGTGAGAATCGGTTGGGTCTCATGTGTAACTGGTCCAACTGGGTAAAGACTCATCAGCCAAGTGGACAAGAAGATTTTGTTTTTTGTCATGAAGAGGGATGTGAAGCTTTTGAGCCACAGAGATGTCCAGGAAACAACTGCATGCTCCAGAGTCAATTACGGACGGTAGTTGAATCCTCTCTTCCGCCAGCTGCAGAGAAACAAAAAGAGTAACAGAAGACTGGGCAAGACCTGTGGCTTGATAGTTCATAACAAATTGTAGTGGTGGCTTACAGGGTCTCACTGGGCAGTTGCGGAGGTAATGGCCAACCCCTCCACAGAACAGACACAGGTTGGCCTGCCGTCTTCGGTGCCTCTCATCAGGGGAGAGACGAGGGCGAACAAGTCCTAGCTGCATGGGTTCCCCTTCCGAGACCAAGGGGACGGAAGGGACTGGAATTGGAGGGTAAGGAGTGGTTGACTTGGGGAGCATCCAGCTGGGCCGAGGGGTCTGAAGGCGCTCAGAGCGCCGTTCTCGCTTGCGCCTGTCCAGCTTGGTGGCCAATTGAATCAGGTCCTCCAAAGAAGCTGGGTTCTCAAACCTAGCCAATTCATCCTTCAAAGTTTCGGAAAGGCCTTGTCGGTATAGGTACCTGAGGGCGGCCTCATTCCAGCCGGTGTCAGCTGACCATTTGCGGAATTCAACTGTATAGTCCTCCACTGGTCTCTTTCCTTGTGTCAAGGCGTGCAGGGTGGCTTCAGCTGTAGCAGTACATTGTGGGTCATCATATAACTGACCCATGGAGTTAAAGAAGGTTTCCACAGAGTTCAGGAGGGGACTTCTTTGTTCCATGAGGCTATGTGCCCATGCCTGGGGTTCGTCGGACAGTAGGGAGATGATCCGACTTTCACTATTATAGAATAATATATATATAGAAGAAAACATCCTTGGTTGCAGGGCCAGATATAAGGAGCAGGCGTTTTTAAAAGCCCTGAACTTTTTTCGGTGTAGGTACTCTCGGTTCAGGAACCGTCATCATCATGGCGGGTGGTGAATGGGCCTGAGGTAAGGATACCCCGCTGGTGGGCGCTGGTGCTGTGTTAACTGGTGCGGGTGTTCTGGCTAATTGCTGAAGACGGCTGTCAATTTGGGTGTACCCTTCCTGCAATTTCTGCACAGCTTCTGCGAGGGCTGTAACTTGCTGGCACAAAATCTCCAAGGGTGAACCCGCTCTGTTGGCCTCTGACATGGCTGGTTTGTCTCAGCTCACCTGTGTTCCTCTGCTTCCTGTTCCTGTTTACCATTTCCTGTTGTGACCTGGATTGTTTGAAGACTACACTGATTCTCTCCTGACCTGACCCCTGGCTTGTTTTACGGACTTCCTGCTCTCTCCTGTGTTTGACCCTCAGCCTGCCTCTGGATTATCTTCTGCCTTCAGCACTTAGCCTTGCTGGCTCCTGGACTGATTACCTGTGCTTGACCCTCGTCCTGTTTCTGGACTTTCCTTACCTGTTTTACAGACCTGCTTGCTACTTACCTTCTGGTCCGGTCCATCCTGCATGAGCCATCTACCAGACCTTCACACAAGTCAGGTGTCCCGCTGGAGGCTTGTGTCTCTTGGTGCAACCCACTCCATGTATCACCTCCAGGGGTGGTGTGCGCTGAGTCGCAACAGCCACCGCTCTCTGCATCTTGGCCTCCGTGAGTACCTCTTTGCTGATAGTACAAACCAGCAACTTGTCTGTCTGCCAAGGCTCCTTTTATAGGCTGGTCAGGGGATTCACGTTATGTGTGCACTTGTGCGCACACGTCTCTGAGTAGGGCCGCGAATGTGCGTGTGCCGGAGCGCCATTCCATGGCAAATTTGTGTGCGCCTGCGCACAGGGAGATGGTTCCAAGTTACTTCCCTGATAGAGGGGTTCATGTTAAACACTCGTTAAACATGCCTGTTGATGAAAGTGATTCTTATCAGTGCAATTCCTGCACATTCTCAAATACTGCCTATAAGCAATGCTATGGATGAGAGGTTGGGGGTGTGCACTGGAGGCGTGTAAAAGCGTACTGTACTTAGCTGACCATCAGAACAGATTCTAATCGTCAAATCCAGAAATGAAATGTTCCGTGAAAATTTTTTTTATGTACTGTGCAGAGTCACTGCAGTTCAGTATTTCAATTAACTTCACCAATAGATCACGTGGGCCTGTCCAGATTAAAAAAAGGTCATCTATAAATCTGTGCCAGCAGAGGATGTGGTTGAGGAAAGGCCTCAATATCAATTGCCAGTATCTGAGCAGGGCATCTGAATACCTTCGATGTGCTTTAATAGATTTGTGGTATCCCGTATATAGGAAGGTAGTCCCAATACGTGAGGCATTAAAAATGCATCTACAAATCTGCTAGCATGTTTTGTTAGTGAGCCAATCCCGACAGGATAGGCCTGCCAGGGAGTTAATCCAGGCTTTTGTGGGTTATGGGGAGGGTGTAGAAGGAAGGTGTGCGAGGAAACCTCACATTAAGGTAGTCAAAGGTATCTTTGTCAATAAGACTGTACAAGTGTAGATGGAATAGGCTTTTACCTTATGGAATTATTCAACACCTTAATAAACATAGTTTTATACTGATGATGTGTCATGAGAACAATGTTGCCACCCTTGTCGGATGGCTTAATAATGATATCAGTACATTTTTGTAACTGTGTCAATGCCAAAACCTGGGATCAAGTTGGAGGGCATCTCTCTCCATTTATATTGTTTCATATCCTTGATTGATTGGAACAAAAATGCAGAGATGGCTGGGCAGGTCATAATATCCGTAAAGTTCTGTGACTTTGCTTTAAATATATTAGCAGTCAAAGAAAGAGAAGATGAAGAAGAAGGAAGAGATCTTACATAGTTACATAGTTTGAAAAAAGACACAAGTCCATCTAATTCAACCAAAAAAAAAACATACAATTCCATATACACAATCCTTCACCTACAATTGATCCAGAGGAAGGCAAAAAAAAAAAAAAAAAACAGCAAAACGTGCTCCAATTTGCTATAGCAGGGAAAAAATTCCTTCCTGATCCCCCGAGAGACAATCCGATTTTCCCTGGATCAACTTTACCTATAAATGAGTGTTGCTGAGGCCGTCTGACCGATGCGTTCAGACAACAAGCTTAAAAATAGATTTTTTGACTGGAGCTACACTTTAAAAAAGTACCAGTTCAAAATTACAAACAGATTCTACTTAACAACAAACCTACACAGTCCCTGTCTTGTTTGCACCGCCTGTATACTGCTGTTCAGAGTATATAGGGCCTGGGGGCCCCACGCCTTTCCTTTTTTTAATTTGGGTGCGGGGTTCCCCTTAATATCCATACAAGACCCAAAGAGCCTGGTAATGGACTGGGGAGGGGGGGGTACCCATGCCGTTTGTCTCACTGATTTTCATCCATATTGCTGGGACCAGACATTACATTAAAGCCGCAAGCAGTTTTAAATGACTTTTATTGCTTTAAAAATGTCATTTTGTGCAGGGACTGTTCTAAGCACGGGAAAAATGCGCCACTTCACAGGCATACTATAGACACCCCCAGTTACGATATTTAAAGGAATGTTTCACTTTTTTTTTTTCATTAAAATCAGTTCTCCCAAAAAAAAATTTAGTTTTTAAAACTTTTTTTTGCATTGATACATGTCCCCTGGGGCAGGACCCAGGTCCCCAAACCCTTTTTAGGACAATAACTTGCATATTAGCCTTTAAAATTAGCACTTTTGATTTTGAACGTACGAGTCCCATAGACTTTAACAGGGTTCTAAAGTTCACGCAAATTTTCGGTCCGTTCGCAGGTTCTGGTGCAAAGCGAACCGGGGGGGGGGGGGGGGGGGGTGTTCGGCTAAACCCTAGTAAGCGCATATGGTATACTATAAGAGCATACTACTGGAACACTTACTTTTCACTGGGTAAGCAGCTTTGAGGTATTTTCTTTTTCGTTTGAGCGCAGGTGATTTTTTATAAATAATTAATTTAATGTGTGTTATCTATGTGCCTGAATTTCAGCTTTAAAGCAGTGCTTGTATGCAACCACCATTAAATAAAAAATGCTATGTTAAATGTAAAATAAAATGGACAAAAAAAGTTAAAAATAATCACCTTAAACCCTGGATTTTAAAATGTTTTTCAAAATGTAAATTTTGTTTTGCTTTACTTTTTTTGGGAGGTTAGCTGATATGAGGTTTTTGCACAGTTCTATTGAAAGTGGATCTGAACTCAAAATGTGATAATATGGAATATTTAGAAATGTTATGTGTCTGAGCAGTATCCAGAAAATGTACTTTTTGTTTGGAATTTTTCCTGTAAAATAGCAATGTAGTATTGCACTTCCTGGTATGTGAGTGTGCCTATGCACTCGTGTGTCTATAGCCTCTTAGCTGTATATCAGCAGTGTGCCAAGGCATGGTAGCAATGCAGAAAGATCAACTGCAGGTAGACCACAGGCAATACTGGTGACTGGACCTTTGTCATCTGCCTTGTTTTGGGCACAGCTTCCAGAGTTCAGTTCTGCTTTATGTATGTCATTTAAGTTTTTCCATAAACCTGGGCACAATAAATAATTGACTAATTTGTCAGAGTGCACAAAGAATGTTAAAACAATGTATTGTAATATGTGAGGTATGTGCTACTTTTGTCACGCCTCAAAACAATGCACTATTCCTCATCGTCATTTGTGTTCACAGCCTCTTCCACGCCTTTCCTCACTCCTCCCATCTCTTGAGTTAGCTATCCCTGCAGAAGTCTTCAAATGGTAGAGTGTGACTGTTGTTGTGGCTGGATGTTTGTGTTCTGCCAGTGCTTTGGGAGACTGAAAGAGGAGTTCTGGGCTGGAAATGGTTAGGATATGGATATTAACGGCAGCGTTCGCACACATGGAGCACACTATCTCACTGAAGATGCAACAACTGGAAGGTTGTACAGGAAAGGCAAGCTGCTGGGGAGGGTAAGTGAAAGACGTTTTGTTTTTTGAACTGCAGCAGTATCAAGGAAAGTTTGTATTAAAGCTAAGGTATTATGTTAAAAAAAACGAAATTAAGAAAAAAACTAAATATTAATATACACAGCGTTTTAAAAAAACTACCAATTTATATGTTTGCATTCTAGAGAGAACCGATGTTGGAATGTGACATGTCTACAGACCTATTTGCATTTGATTTAATTTTTACTAAGTGTTTGTTTCTAAACTTTTTTTAGCTCTCTAAACTATTTTTAGTGATCAGGAACAAAATGTCAAGCCTTTGTAATTGCTTTAACATGAGAGATTATTGTAAAATGTTAATTATAGCTTTAGAAGCACGCTGGTATGAAGCTTCAGGTTAAAATTGGATGCCTTTGTGTTTTGTCACTTTAAAATTATGTATAAATTGGCACGTGTCATTCGTCACACCCTTGATTTTATTTTTTGTTTTACAGGGTGCTTTTGGGAGGTGCTACAAATTCACAGATGTGTCCAGTAGGCAAGTGTTTGCAGTGAAAATGATCTTGCGCACAAGAAAATCTGTGACACAGCAAAGAGGAGAGGTGAGATTAAATGCCTGCAAGCTTTAACACCTTCTTATCCATTAGTACTTCTATGACAAGACAGAAAACTCATTCTACTGCTACACTTGTGCCCTTCAGTCAGCTATAACCTGCAACCCTGAATTTCGTTTATAAGACTCATCTGCAGGATTTATTCTATAATCCAGCAGTCACAGAATTCACTTTACCAGCAAAGCATCAAATATCTTCTAAACCTTCAAGTTCAAAACACAGTTAAAAAAATATTTTTGGCCATTCTATATAATTTTTATATAGTTTATAATATATATATATATATATAATTTACAAATTAGTGTTGCCTCATTTTACCATCTATCCCTTACTGCATTTCATTTCAAATTGTTTAGAGATCCTAGCTGGGTGGCTGGGTCATTGTTTTATTATTTAGGGCTCATACACACAGGCGGTTTGGCTCATAAAGCGTAAAAAAAAACAGGAGTAGAACTGGGATGTATGCCCTGAATGATTGGAACATATGTTTCTGAATGCATATGGCTCTAAACAAGAATCGCTTAGAACAGCATCCAGCTGCATAGAAACACCTAGTATTTCAGCCTATCATTACATTTTATAGTCTGATGGCAACGGGCTGAACCCTGTACCCGTGGCTCCCTTTTATGCTGTAGAAACCAAACTGTTCATGTGCATGAGCCCTTAATGTTTGATAAATTATGTTCATCCTAGTTTGTTTAGTTTGTGAATAAATCTATGGCTCCATGCTATTGACATTCAATTGTTTACATGTCTTAACAAGCAAATAAGTGCTAAAACAAGCCCTCACTGACCTCTGTAGTTGCAGGCATATGGAGCAATTCATTTTCAAAGTACATAATAGAGGCCCTGTTCTAGTCAGCTCTCTCAGCAGATTTAGTTCAGTTAAGCAGCCCAAACGTGGTGTGAATTTCTTTCCTGCAGCCGCGAGTTGCAAGAAAGAATTTAGCGCAATTCCCCCATCAACACAGACAGTATTTGACAGGGGAATCCCTCCAGAGTCATTGTATTCTCCCAGTGGGGTGGGCGGGGGAAGCCACCCTCACCGGGAGAAGACAGTGATTATTGCTAGCAGCTATACCATAACTTGGTACATTGGAGGATTTTCGATTATATTATACATTGTGTTTCCAATTTACAATCCTTTTTAATGCAATGGTTTTGTAGTAATGGGTAAGATCTGGGACACTCCTGGCTTCCAGATAATTTGGGACATCTTAGAACAGACATTGCTTGTCTGGGTTTCCAATTATTCCATGTAAACATTGTAAAAAAAAAAAGGTTTGCAGGAGTTTAATAGGGATTATTTAGGGTATGGGAAAGCCTAGTCAGGACATTCATTTCCATATAGTCAAAACAGGAAATGAGAGAAAATTCCACTAAAATTAGGGAATCCCTGGTCACTTAAACTATTGTTCCAATAGGAGAATACCCTCACTATTCCTGTTGTGGGGACAACCCAAAATGTGGGATTTTCTTTTACCTTAATTTTAGTTGATAATGGTAAATATGATAGGGATGTTTGTCACTTAGAATCGCCATCAATTTCTCGTTCACTAGGGTGCCATGCACCCGACCTTTCACTTTGTTGAAGTTGAGAATAGGCGTCTTTCACGTTTTGGCAATCGTCTGTTTCGTGGCCAAGAATATGAATTGGCCAAGAGTCATGAGAACCCTCTCTCATTTGGTAGCACCTTCTATCGGTTTGTGTAGGAGCACCTCCCAAGGGTCTTTTCATAAGTTTACCATGTTGACCATGTTGTAGACTCTTATCCACAATCTTTTGACCTTAGGGAATGTCCACCATATATGCTTCATATCGCCTAGGTCTGAGCATCCCCCAAAGCATGTAGAGGGGTATGTAGGGAGACATTTAGCAATTGTAGCCAGGGAAAAGTACCACCGAGACAAGACCTTGAAAGAGTTTTCTAAAGTTTTTACGTTTCGGGAGGAATGGAATAGTGCCTCCCAAATTTTATGCCAGGTTTTAGGGGTTTGCGTGGCGCCAAAGTCCCTTTCCCAAGTAGAGCAGTAAGATGGGGCACGCAAGTTAACATTGTTCAGAATAGAGGAGTATAACAGGGAAATTGTGTCTTGTGTTGTAGGGGATGTTCGACATCTGGTTTCAAATGCCGCTGCGGTCGTTGACCAATCATGTTTTTTTGTCAGGGATTCCAGCAGCTGACTAATTCGGAGGTAATGAAATTTCTCAGAGTCTGGAATATCATATGTATCTTGGAAGGTGATGATGCTCTGGGGGGGGACAGTGAGCATTGAACCGTCATCAAGCCCTTACTGCGCCACCAGTGATAGCTCTGGGGATTTTCCAAACCCGGGGGAAATAAAAGGCAGTTGAATATTTCAACGAGAGGACGATGTGGCGATATCAGGTGGGACGAATATTTTATAGAGTCCCATATACTGAGGGTGTGCGATAGGATAGGGTTTAGAGGTTTGGGGAGCAGTTGGGGCAGAAGCCAAGGCAAAGAAGAGAGTGAGACCGGGTCAGTATCTATTACATCAATGAGGGTCCAGAGAGGTGCTCCCTTTCCCGCAAATAATTGTGCTAGGGGAGCTATCTGAGCCACTTTGTAATATATTTGGCATTCCTAACTTAGGACTATAGAGTAGGTATCTGTTCAGTCTTGGTTTAATTAGGCCCCAGATAAACGTAAAGAGGTGACCCTCCAATAAGTGTAACTTATGTAGGAGGACCAGAACAGGCAAGACCCTAAAGAGATACTGTAGTTTTGGCAAGAGAATCTTCTTTACTGCATCTATTCGCCCCAGCCAAGAGATGTGTGTTTTGTTCCATGACTCTACTAGTCAATGTTCTAATGAGAGAGGGAGGGCACCATATAAGGCCGAGTACGTTGGGGTAAGCTTGATGAGAAATATTTAGTGCTTAGGATTTGCCATGGTTTATGTAGAGACCCAACAGGGAGGAAAAGCCATTCAACAGGGATATCAAGTTGGGCACTGTGATATGCGGGGATGTGATATACATCAAAATATACCGGCCAATTCAATACCCCTGATGTCTGGACTTAGACGAATGTGTGCGGCCAGAGGTTCTAATGCTATTTTAAAGAGAAGTGGAGAGAGGGGACATCCCTGACAAGTACCTCGAGCTATAAAGGAAGGCGATTCATGCCCCATATACCTCACAGTGGCTGAAGGGTCACTATATAAAGCAGCAATCCATTTGAGGAATACACCTCTATGAATCAGTGCCGCTCTCAAGTAGGCCCAGGATAGGGTGTCAAACACTTTTTGAATGTCTAAGGAGAGCAACATTAGTTGATGAGTTTACATATCAGCGTTAAGGCGTGAGATAGGACGGAAGTTGGCCAAGGATTGGGAGTTCTTATCTGGCTTGGGGAGCCTCACAATAGAGGCCAGTAACATAATTTTAAATAAGTTTTTCCCATTCTTAAGGCTATTGAAGCTTAGTGGTCTAGGTAAGGTATGGGACCGCTGCTTCCAACATTTTTTTGTAGAAAAGGCCTGTAAATCACTTATGGTGTTTTAGATACTTAATAACCTGTCATACTTCCCAATCCGTAATGTCAGCTCCTAAGGATTCCTAGTGGGCTGATTTTAGCGATGGCAGGGACGTCTCATTAAGGAAGGAGGTGACATCTAAAGAAGGTGGATCTTTTGGGGAGGAATAACGTTTCGACAAGTGATGTCAAAATTCGGCAAGGATCTTGACTGGATTAGATGTACGAACCTGGAAACTGATTCTGCAGGAAAGAGCAGATTGCCTGGGGGCAACAGATTTCAATTTGTTTACTAACATTGTGCCAAGCTTGTTGCCTTTGGCATAGAATTTTTGTTTAGTCGACTGACGTTCTGCTTTCTCAGTCAGACATAGATCAAGGTCTCTCCGTAATTGACCCACCTCTGTTCTATTGCGCTTCTTAGGGTTCTGTTTCAGTGTTGTTGTGGCTGGACCTAACTTATATTCCAGTTGAGAGATCTGAGCCTGCCTTTCTTTCTTACATTGAGAGGCGTATTGAATTAGGTGGCCCTAAATTACTGCCTTGTAGGCTTCCTGCAAGGTGACTGGAGTTTGAACTGAGCCCTCATTAAGTTGGAAGTACTCGGATGATCAGAGTTGCAAATCTTACATCAAAGACTGAGTCAGTAAGGAGTCAATCAGGCACCATGAGGATGAAGGAGGTTTAAGAACAAATGAATTGCAAGTAACGAAAATTGGGTCATGTCAGACCAGGGGACTGTTTGTATAGTGGCAGACAGAACCTGGGGGATGTCTAGGAACTAGCACATGGTCAATTCGGGAGTAGCTTGAGTGTGGGTGAGAGTAATGCCGCATACACACGTGCAGACTTTTGCCGGCGGACTTAGTCCAGCGGACAATCCCGCGGGACTTTCCAGCTGGGTCCGCTGGACTTTCCGAGCGTGTGGACTTGCCCACACACGCACGGACTTCTCCGGCGGATAATCCGCCGGCCAAAAGTCTGCGGGACTTTTGAAAATGAACGGACTTGCCCACACACGGAGCAGTCCGTTCATTTCGAACGTAACTTCAGGTACGTAGCTAGCGTAGGCAGTGCCGGCGCGCTAGCTCCGTGACCTGGCATGGATTTATAGGGACTCCCCACGCCGAAAAAACGGCGTGGGGGTTCCCCCCAAATCCATGTCAGACCCTCATCCGAGCACGCAGCCTGGCAGGCCAGGAAAGGGGTGGGGACGAACGAGCGCCCCCCCCCCCTCCTGAGCCGCACCAGGCCGCGTGCCCTCAACATGGGGGGTGCCCTGGGGAAAGGGGGGCCGTGCGGCCCCCCCACCCCAAAGCACCTTGTCCCCATGTTGATGAGGACAAGGGCCTCTTCCCGACAACCCTGGCCGTTGGTTGTCGGGGTCTGCGGGCGGGGGGCTTATCGGAATCTGGAAGCCCCCTTTAATAAGGGGGCCCCCAGATACCGGCCCCCCACCCTATGTGAATGAGTATGGGGTACGATGTACCCCTACCCATTCACCTAAGGTGTAAAATGTAAAGTACAAAAACACACACACTTTTGAAAAAATATTTTATTGCACTGCTCCGGGGGTCTTCTTCCGTCTTGGGGGTCTTCTCGCCGGACTCCTCCGCTCTCTTCTGCTCTTTTACCTAGCTCTTTCACGAGCGGAGGAGTCCGGCTACCTTCTTCGTCGTCGCCGCCGTCGTCTGGGGGTCTCGATCCGCCTTCGGGGGTCTTCCGGGGGTCTCTTCTGTTCTTGCGGCGGTCGTCGTCTTCCGCGCCGCCGGCGCCTTCTTCTTCTTCTTGTCCTTCTTCTTGTTCTTGTTCTTCTTCTTCTTCTTCTTCCGATGTTGACCCGTCGCTGTCTCTGCCCGGAATGCCTGTGCCGCTCTGCGCTGGGACTTATATAGGGACAAGGGGACAGGGTCACATGCTCATGTCACATGGTGACCCCGCCCCCTTGTGACCCCCGCCCCCCCCCATCACAGGGGGGCGGGGTCACCATGTGACATGAGCATGTGACCCTGTCCCCCATGTCCCTATATAAGTCCCAGCGCAGAGCGGCACAGGCATTCCGGGCAGAGACAGCGACGGGTCAACATCGGAAGAAGAAGAAAAAGAAGAAGAAGGACAAGAAGAAGAAGAAGGCCCCGGCGGCGCGGAAGACGACGACCGCCGCAAAAACAGAAGAGACCCCCGGAAGACCCCGAAGGCGGATCGAGACCCCCAGACGACGGCGGCGACGACGAAGAAGGTAGCCGGACTCCTCCGCTCGTGAAAGAGCTAGGTAAAAGAGCAGAAGAGAGCGGAGGAGTCCGGCGAGAAGACTCCCAAGACGGAAGAAGACCCCCGGAGCAGTGCAATAAAATATTTTTTCAAAAGTGTGTGTGTTTTTGTACTTTACATTTTACACCTTAGGTGAATGGGTAGGGGTACATCGTACCCCATACTCATTCACATAGGGTGGGGGGCCGGTATCTGGGGGCCACCTTATTAAAGGGGGCTCCCAGATTCCGATAAGCCCCCCGCCCGCAGACCCCGACAACCAACGGCCAGGGTTGTCGGGAAGAGGCCCTTGTCCTCATCAACATGGGGACAAGGTGCTTTGGGGTGGGGGGGCCGCACGGCCCCCCTTTCCCCAGGGCACCCCCCATGTTGAGGGCACGCGGCCTGGTACGGCTCAGGAGGGGGGGGCGCTCGTTCGTCCCCACCCCTTTCCTGGCATACCAGGCTGCGTGCTCGGATGAGGGTCTGACATGGATTTGGGGGGAACCCCCACGCCGTTTTTTCGGGTGTGGGGAGTCCCTTTAAATCCATGCCAGGTCACGGAGCTAGCGCGGCGGCAGTAACTGCCTACGCTAGCTACGTAACCTGAAGTCACGTGCTAAATGAACGGACTTGCCGATGAGCGGCAAGTCCGTTCATTTCAAAAGTCCCGCGGACTTGCCTACTAACGGCGGGATTGTCCGCCGGACTGCCAAGTCCAGCGGATAATTTTAAAACCAAACTTAAAAGTCCGCCGGCGCCCACACACGAGGGGATTATCCGCTGGACTTCAGTCCAGCGGATAATCCCGCGGGATTGTCCCTTCGTGTGTACGCGGCATTAATGCGTACCCCGTTTACCCAAAACTAAGCCCTACCCCGAGAATAAGACCTAGCGTTATTTTCGGGGATGGCTACGATATAAGCCCTACCCCAAAAATAAACCCTAGTTCAAGTCATTGTAAAAACATGTAATCCATTTTGTAAAAAGATTATATAATGTGCAGTGTGTCTCCTTTTTGTAACTTTATTGTGGAAAATACCTTATTTACAGCGCAGCTGGGTGCTCACGTGACCCGTCAGATCTTCTTCTCTCCTCCCAGGTGACGTCAGTGGCCCGTCCCTCGGCAGTGCTCAGAGCAGGGAAGAAGAGCTCATGTGGGTCACGTTAGCGCCCAGCAGCGCTGTAAATAATGTACTTTCCATAATTACGTTACAAAAGGAGACACACTGGACATTATATAGTCTTTTTAAAAAACAGATTACATCATTTTACAATTACTTTAACCAAGATTTATTTTTGGGATTACAGATTGTCATAATGCATTCTCCTGAGCTGACGGTGACACAGGAACTTTTTTTAAAACATTTTATTGTTTTATTTCAGGTTTTTTAGAACATAGAAAGGGGTAAATGATACAGCACAAGCACTGTGCTGTCTGTCATGCTTTAAAGGATCAGTATATATATATATATATATATATATATATATATTTTTTTTTTATAGGGTTACAACCACTTTAAGATCATCATGATGACATGACTGTATTTGAATAAATGTAGATTATTGTACATTCCGTAAATAAATAAGACATCCCCTGAAAATAAGCCCTAGTGTGTTTTTTGTACACAAAAATAATATAAGACCCGGCCTTATTTTTGAGGGAACACGGTATAATCCCTGGCAATAGTTCTCTCCAAATGTCTACCAGGCCGGAGCTATCCAGAAGGTCTCTGTAAGATCTGCAGTAAGTCTCAGCACCCCCCTGGTCGGAATTAGAGCAATCTAGTTTCGGGTTCAAAACTAGATTTGAGTCTCCACATAACAAAAGTGTACCTTTGGTATGGATATGTAGTAGTTCAAAGAGGTAAGACAAAAAAGGTAGTTGTCGTCGCTCGTTTGGGGCATAGTATGAGCAAAGAGTCCCCTCCAAGTCCATCAGAGAGCCCAAAAGAAGCAGGTAGCAGCCTTGAGGATCAGCAATTGTTTTGTGGCAAATAAAGAGTACCTCGTTATAAAAAGTGATGAGAGTTCCCCGCATCTTAGAAGGGGCCATTGCTTGGTAGACCTGCCGGTACTGAGCGCCGAAGTAGCGACGGGTAGAAGAAGATGCAAAGTGTGTCTCCTGTAGGCAAGCTATGCCCACCTTATGGGATCAAAAGTATCTAAAAACGTTGGCGCATTTCTGGGTTGAGTTAAGACCCGGTACATTTAAGGACAACCAATTAAGTACCATGGTTTCATGGAGTAACTCTATAGACATCTAGTCAAAGTGTGTTGATAGGTGCAATCAGCACAGACCCCTCCCCCCCCGTCAGGAGAGCAGCCGATCGGCTCTCCTCTACTTGCGTCTGTCAGACGCGAGTGAGGAAAGCCGATCAACGGCTCTTCCTGTTTACATCTTGACCAGCCGTGATTGGACACGGCTGATCACGTGGTAAAGAGCCTCCATCAGAGACTCTTTACTGAGATCGGTGTAGCGGTGGGTCAGACTGACACACCACACCAAAAATTGCCATGATGCGCGCCCCCACTGGTGCGCAAGAGCGGTCGTTCTGGAGGACCGTCATATGACGTCCACCCAGAACAAGAGCCGCGCCGCCCAGCCATCATTTGACGTCCGGCGGGCAGGAAGAGGTTAAAAGCCCAAGGCAATGTTAGTTTTTTTCATATTTACAATTCTAATCTGTCCAAGCTGGACAGTTTCTCATTTGAGTTGAAGTGGAAGTAAACCCTCCTATGGTTTTCAGCCAAGGAAGCTGCCATCTTGGCCTTTGTTTATTCTTCAACTGCCATGATGCTGCACATGTGGTCAGTTACGACACTGTCAGAAACCATGAAATCAGTTAAAAAATTATTAACTTTCATCAGGAGACTGGGTGGGAGACAATGTCAGCACTGTCAGCAACCCAATCTACTATCGCCTGTACTTGTACTGGCCTCAACATTCGTACAGCCTCATTAGGTGTGCCAAAATACCGCTGCAGGCTCTGTCGCCTACTCGCACCTGAGGAAGGTGTTTCACAGTGCGTGTATATCAGAATAAACGGATAATGATCTCCTCATATTTTCAAAATTTATGATCTCGCCCTAAATGGGTGTTTTTGTCAATAGCAGAATACACGTACAGTGTCTAAAGCGTTTATGAACACGCAGAAAATGCTATTGGGAAAAAAAAAAAACAAAAAATTTAATTTTTTTGCAATGTTTTTTCCAATATCAGAATAAACGGATAGTGTCTAAAGCGTTTATGAAAACGCAGAAAAATGCTATTGGGAAAAAAAAAACACTGCAAAATTAAATTTTTTTTGCAATGTTTTTCCAATATCAGAATACACGGACAGTATGTAAAGCGTTTATGAAAACGCAGAAATGCTATTGGGGGAAAAAAAACACTGCAAAATTAAATTTTTTTTGCAATGTTTTTCCAATATCAGAATACACGACAGTATGTAAAGCGTTTATGAAAACGCAGAAAATGCTATTGGGGGAAAAAAAACACTGCAAAATTAAATATTTTTTGCAATGTTTTTCCAATATCAGAATCGTGTATTCTGATATTGGAAAAACATTGCAAAAAAATGTAATTTTGCAGTGTTTTTTTTTCACATACATACTTTACATACTTCAACAGTATGTAAAGCGTTTATGAAAACGCAGAAAATGCTATTGGGGAAAAAAAACACTGCAAAATTAAATTTTTTTGAAGTAAATTTAAATCACACTTGTTTATTAATAAAAGTAAAAAGAACAAATGTAGTCAAAACATAACCAAAGTTCAGTAACCGGAACGGATAGTCAGTGAACTAATCGGTACAATAAATATTATGGGTGGTTATAGATTCCCTCTATCTATTGCACCTATGTATTAACTTGTCTATTCCCCTAGGTAGCTGGGGTGCCAAATGAAGTAATCGGTACAATAAATATTATTCAAGGGTGGTTACGGATTCCCTCTATCTATTGCACCTATGTATTAACTTGTCTATTCCCTAGTTAGCTATTAAAACTCTGATCACATGTTACTGTTGATATCACTATAATACAAGTTTAGCTATGAAATCAAGCACACTGCCTAATAAAAACAAAGTCTTATTTATTTCCCAAGAAAATAGGAAAACGCTAACATTAAAATACTAAAAGATATTACAAAGCATATAACACCAGAACGTATAATACAAGAATATCAAAGGTACTTATCACAATGCTTTCCTGGAGATTTTGTTTCGTCAGCTGGGCTTAGATGGCAAAAAGAGATAGCTCTCTTACTTGTTCAGTCCTTTATACTTCAATCATAAACCATTCAGACCCAACTCCATTGCCATCCCATCTAGACTTTTGACGAATCACATATTTATGGGGCAGTCCTGCTCAATATATTATATTACTGTCCATCCTGCTGTATGGCCTCTAGGGGCAGCATTGTCCATATCTATGTATATTGGTCAATCTTCAATGCCTTTGATCTTTTGATCTTCTGTAGCAGGACATTCATCAATCATCCTGTCAGCTATGGTGACTTTCAAGTTTGCGTTATAACAGACGGTCCGGAGCCAAGCATTGTTCAGCCTTAATGGAGGCCTGATCTCTTTCTTCAGATATGCTACAAAGACATTCCAGAATTGCCCCCATAAAAGCAAAGACTTGGTTGTATCAACCAGAAAGAAAATCCAGAAATATGACATTAAATCATGTCAGCCAAGCCAGAAGTCAGAAGTCAGGGATCAATGTAGTGGAACAGCAAGCAGGATCTGGAGCCAGAATGGATGTCAAGAAAGCAAGTCTTTAAACAGGAATGCAGGAGATAGGCTCTGTGATGTTAACCACTTCCGCCCTGGAAGAATTTACCCCCTTCCTGACCAGATCACTTTAACTGACAATTGCGCGGTCATGCGACGTGGCTCCCAAACAAAATTGACGTCCTTTTTTTCCCAAAAATAGAGCTTTCTTTTGGTGATATTTGATCACCCCTGCGGTTTTTATTTTTGCGCTATAAACAAAAAAAGAGCGATTTAAAAAAAAACACATTATTTTTTACATTTTGCTATAATAAATATACCCCAAAAATCTATAAAAAACACAATTTTTTTCCTCAGTTTAGGTCGATACATATTCTTCTACATATTTTTGGTAAAAAAATCGCAATAAACGATTATTGATTGGTTTGCGCAAAAGTTATAGCGTTTACAAAAAAGGGGATAGTTTTATGGCATTTTTATTAATAATTTTTTTACTAGTAATGGCGGTGATCAGCGATTTTTAATCAGGACTGTGACATTATGGCAGACACATCAGACATTTTTGACACATTTTTGGGACCATTGTCATTTATACAGCAATCAGTGCTATACAAATGCACTGATTCCTGTGTAAATGACACTGGCTTTGAGGGGGTTAACCACTAGAGGCAGTTAAGGGGTTAAGTGTGTCCTGGGGCATGTTTCTAACTGTGGGGGGGTGTGGCTATGTGAAGCACGTCACTGATCTCTGCTCCAGATCACAGGGAGCAGAGATCAGTGACACTGTCACTAGGCAGAACGGGGAGATGCTTGTTTACATTAGCATCTCCCTGTGCTTCCTCTCTGTGAGACGATCGCGGATATCCCTGCGGCAATCGAGTCCGCGGGACCTGCGACCCAACTCACGGAGCTTGCCGAGGCATGCCCGCGCCCGTAGGCCGCCTCTTAAAGGGCCACGTACAGGTACTTTAGTTTGCCTGTACGTGCCCTTCTGCCGCAGTATATATGCGTGAGGCGGTCATCAAGCGGTTAACCAAGACGAAGGCAGAGATCCTTTGGGCTTGACGGCTTAAGTAGGCAGGACTGACGAGCAGGATATCATTAACACCTGAGTAACTGTGGAGAGATAGGAGCTGGCAATTAGCCGACAGGTGAGCGGCCAGCTCTGAGAAGGAAGGGCTGAGCCCAGCCCTGACAGACACCAGCCATTGGATAGTTTGACAATTTGGTTGAGTACACAATGTGACAGTTACATTTCCGTAACTCTTTTTTGAAACTGTTAAATCAATGGGTTTACTTTCCACTTTAATCCATTTCTATTTTTATGTTGCTTTGACCCTAAACAGTTCAAGGTCAGATTGGGTCAATAAGGATTTAAGTTAAGTTCTTACTGTATGTCCCAGTCATTGGTCAGCATCACATGCCAAGGAAAAGGAATGCTTTGATTTGCCTGTGATGTGAGGGCTGCAGTTGCCTGCCTCTGGCTGGGAGTTTGGTGCTTTGTCCTTTAAACTTGCAGAGGTAGAGGCATCCTGAGCAGCCATGTGTCCCAGCACCAAATCAAATGCAGCCTGGGATCCCTTATGCTGCTCTGAGAGAATAACGAGGGTGTATTTCCTATGTGCTCAATCTCTTAGTCATATACCACTTTCCACCACTATACTCTCTTCATCCTTTTCGCTGTGCTCTCCCTTTTTTGGCCATCATGTTAATACCCGCCTTTTGCCCTGTGAAATTTTTCTTTCTTCTTTCTACACCTGATTAATGTCTTTATTTTTTATTTTACAATCAATGTATAAATGTGTATGGGTTATTGACCACTAGTTCCTATTTAGGGTCTCCATGACACTGGTGGTTTCATACCACTTTAAGACCAGGCCTTTTCTGGAACTTTTTGTTTACATGTTTAAAGTAGTATTTTTTGCTCGAAAATTACTTAGAACCCCCAAACAATATATATATATATTTTTTAGCAGAGACCCTAGAGAAGAAAATGCCAATCATTGCAATATTTTATGTCACACCGTATTTGCGTAGCAGTCTTTCAAACGCTATTTTTAAATACACTTTTTTAAATAAAAACAAAACAGTAAAGTTAGCCCAATTTTTTTGTATAATGTGAAAGATAATGTTACGCTGAGTAAATGGATACCTAACTGTAATGGAAATTTGTAAGTTCTGTATATAATTGTATTCTATTTTGTATGTATTGCACACTGCCCTCACTGTTCACACGGCACTAATAATGTTTTCAGTACATGTTTACATTCTTTTGAGTCCTGATTAGAATTAGCCTGCCTATGATAAGCCCCTTGTTACCATAAACGCACAATTGTAATATTAATGTGACACCTACGTAATCATGTGTGAAAAACCTTCAATTGCGTCATAATAAAGCAGAACGGTTATTTGGAAAGATGCTGAGCGTATCTTTTGTGTCTGTTCCCTACTGCAGTAGTTATTAATTTGGAACCACTAATCAATATGAGGATAGGAGTTGCCTATCTATAAATTTCCAGGTCACTAACATGTCATGCTTTAAAATTGTGCACGCTCGTGCAATGGCAATGACAAACTATGGTACTTAAACATCTCCATAGTCGACGCTTCAAAAATGTTTACAGGTTACCTGTTTAGAGTTACAAAGGAGGTCTAGTGCTAGAATTATTGCTCTCACTCTAAGGTTCATGGCGATGCCTCACATGTTTGCTTTGTACACCGTTTATATATGCAGGTGCGACTTATGTATGCATCCACTTCTGCCGAGCACGGAGGGACGGGGTACTTTCATTTTTTTTATTTTATTTTTTTTTATTTTAAAGATGATGTTACTCCAAATATCATGACTACTGTGTCATGGTCTTCTGCCCCTGGCAAAATGTGTCTTATGTTCAGCATATGCCCTAGTAAGTGGCTAATCTGCTCTGCATAGCGTTTTATGTGTTACCATTTCATGATAGAGTATTGCATGTGCTCATTATGTCCCTGGTGAAGTGTCTTGTGCTCAGAGGATGGCGTACTGTACAAGGAGTGAAAAAAAAAAAAGGAGAGAAATTTAGAGCAGGAGTAATGAATGATTCATCATGACTGATGACAAATGGAGGAATAATTATGGTTTAAATGAGGAATGGTAAAGTTTTGGTTGGAGGAGTGAGAAACAAGCCTAAAGTATGCTTTAAACTTGACATGCACAGCTTTTTTAGTAATGCATTGTAATAATGTATGCGCTATGTCTGTCAAGCTTTGCTAAATGAATCAAGCGTTGCCCTGCAATGTGATTCTTACAAGCAGCCACGAGTAGTGTAACAAAGAGTTTGATATCAGAATCTCATTGCTGGTAGAAGATGTCTGTAAGACAGAGAAGAATGTCTTCAAGAGGGTTCTCACTTTTACTGGCACATTTATCAAAGTACCTATCAGATGAAAAGTGTCCAAGGTTGCCCGACTGTAAATGTCTTATACTGTCAATGGCAAAAATATATTCTTTAGGTCAAAGAATTTTGAAGTTAGTTCTCCAGTGGTGTAGTACAGTGCTGTGTCCTGGGCTGACAAGGCCGAGGCCTAGGGCGGCACTTTGAGGGGGCGGCAAAAAAGCCACCCCCACTGCAAGAAAAAAGCAATCCCCTCCTCCCGAGTCAGCTTATTCACTGCCGTGGCTGCTGGCTGCAGCGTTCAGAGTGCGTCTCTCTTATGAAGCATAGAGCGTGACAGTTCCCCCCTCCCCTCTGCACAGACAGGAGAGCAGAGAAAAAGCGAGCTGATCATCTTCTCCAGGTGCACATGGAATCACATCAGGGCAGATCGGATTGTGGCTTCAGCAAATGGACCTAGCTACATATTGTATATCTTGGAGGGGGTGAGAGTAAAATACTGATCCTCACAATCTGTCTCTCCAAATCTCATGCTGCTTATCTGTGCTCCAGATTTCTGAATTTCTCCTATCCCCTGTTTTCTGAAATAGAGACTCTGGTAATTAACCCTTTGTGTCCTTGCTAGGAGAGAACTGTGCTTGTCTACTCTGCTACAATGAACTTATGTACACTGCTACTTCCCTAAATGGTTAACTCTTTTACATCTCAATATCTGCAAACTAGTGCTTCTGGTATTAATGGCATTTAACACCTTAGTGTCTGCTTGTATATATTGGTTAACCTTTCATAGCTATAGCTACCTGTATGGCTAATGCTGCCTTCTGACATATGAAGAAAAGTGTAATTTCTCATTATAGATCAGTCTGGATTTTAGTGTCCATCCTGCCAACTACATTTAAGACTGACGGATATTCTTTTTACTTTTTTTGTGTTTTTTTACCTACACATGTCTCCATGTGGAGTGAACAGTGCAGTTTGCTGAAAAGGCCAATGATTTTGCCCTGCCTCCTTATGATCTATCCAATCTCTGTTGTGCCTGCTTCATCGGCTGCGTCCATACTCCACCCACTGATGCGCACACAGACACACTTTCTGTCTGTATGTTAAAGCAGAGTTCCACGCAAAAGTGGAACTTCTGCTTATCCGTAGCCCCCACCCCACCCCCCCCCCACTGCCACAAGCTGAGTCTTGCATCACTGACACTAAGGTGGAGAGTGCAAAATCTGGTACATCTCTGAATAGGAACCAGGTTTTATTGTCAAAGCTAAAAGGATATGTAAACGTTCGTGTTTAAAAAAAAAACATGCCATACTTACCTCCTCTGTAGTAAGAAGAGGCGGCAAAACTGTAATCCTTGAAGTGTCGTTTATTGGTACATCAGAGTGACAATAAAACTGACGCGTTTCGGCAATAGCCTTAGTCACAGCTAGTTTGAAACAGATATGGCAATATATATATATATATATATATACTCACATACACATATGCAAACTCCATCTCTACATAATTGGACTATCAGGTTAGTGTCACAAAAAATTTACATATTTAATTGATACCACCAATTATCCAAGTGGTTAGTGACTACACGTTTTTAGACAGCATGAGAAGGGGGGAGGAAAGAGGCAACATAAAAAGTTATTTTGTTGAGCCAAAAAGAAGTGTGTAGAAAAAATACTACATGAGATATTAGGACCTTATTACTTCAAGGGAGAAATGTATTCCTTAGAAGAAGGTGAAAATGCAGACTCATGTTCAAGTAAAATACTTTGTGGTAGCAACACAATGTAAAGTCAAGATTAATGGCAGGATCAAAAATAAAATGCTTACCTCCTCTGTGCAGTTGGTTTTGCACAGAGTGGCCCAGATCCTCCTCTTCTGGGGTCCCTCAGGTGCGCTCTTGGCTCCTCCTCTCCTCGAATGCCCCGCCGGAGAAGCGCTCTCCATCGGGTCACCCGTGCATGCACGCTCCTGTGTCCTGCGGCTGCGTCCATTGACACAGACAGCAGGACTCCCGCATCATTGGATGCGCTGCTATCAATTATCCGATCAGGACCCGAGACACTCAGGTAAGTAAAAACCGCAAGGGTTTACAACCCCTTTTATTGAACAAGCTGAAGTTAGAAGCTGATTGGCTACCATGCACAGCTGGACCAGATTCTGAGTGCATCAGTTTTAGTAAATCTCCCCCTAAACATCCTTAGCCCATGACAAAGCACATGTTTACTATAGTTCTGTTCATCTCAGTTCTGTTCATCTCAGCTTCTTGTCTAATCCCAACAATGGTTAACAATTTGCGAAATAGTTTTACCAAGTTTCAGAGTTTTTTTCATGTTAATAATAGATCTGTTTCCCATTGTACAAATGAGGAAAACCTCAGAACCATTAATACACAATACACAATACAAAATTGTCACTTTATTACTATTAAAAGCTTGGGATACAACAGAAAACAGATGCAGAATATCAGAAGTATGTTTGTTTTGAGTGCCATCAATGACTTCTTTCTCATCCTATGTTGTTTAATCAAAGCAGTATCGAACAATATGCTGATCTTGTTTACAAGTGTTAACACAATATGGCAAACTGTACTAGTTCATTGACTTGTACACTGGTCTAGGTCAGCCTTTCTTAACCTTTTTACCCAAAAAGAACTTTTGAAATAATTTTAGGTCCCAGGGAACCGCTGCTGAAATGAATTTATTTGGGGGCAGTGGGAAGAAGGCTCCCTACAGTGGTAGGCAGAATGCCAACCTTACAGACAGCTTAAAAGATTGCTCAGTGTCATGCTGCTGTCTTTGCCTGTTAGGTAGGTTAATTTGGTTGGTAAGCAGACTGGTTGGTGAGTTGAGCTGGGAATTTCTCTGGTTTTGTCTCCTTGCTGTGAAGGCCAGTTATAGGTGGGGGCAGGGGGCATTTAATTTGTTACTGATGTAATATTGGTGAGGGCACACACTGGACACGTTTGCTGCCATTGAGCTATATGCTGGGTGTTTAGTGTGCCCCTTTGCCTTTAAGGAGGATTGAGCTACCTCCAGGCCCACCTGCCCCCTATCTGTCCATTAGAATGCATTTGCTTCCACTGTGGAGACTCTCATAAATTTACAAGGTTTAGGACTGCAGGTAATACAGGGTGCTGTGAAGTGGCCTTGCAGCTTACGCATGCATTTGCAAATGTGTGCTAATTAAACCCCTGTTTTTAACGCATACTGTTAGACAGGCAGACTGGTTGGTGAGTTGAGCTCTGGTTTTGTCTTGCATGCGTTGCCCTTCCATGTTCCCCTTGCTGTGAAGGCCAGTTATAGGTGGGGGCAGGGGCCATTTTGTTTGTAAGCGATATTTCACCCAGAACCATGCAGGCACCATCAGATAGGTAGTCAGCTGCAGCTTAAGGAACCTCTAGAAACCTCCTGGTTGAGAATGTCTGGTCTAGGTGGTTTATAGGGCTTACTATACACTCTACTATTGTCCTTTTGCATGCCATTTCCATAAGGACATTGATATATACATACAACTATATGGTTTTGCATAATATAAGTTGAAATGTAGAAGTGTATTTGTATGTATAAAGGGAATTTCATAAAATGTACATAATGCATGTTTTAAGATGTGCTACTGCTCAGCACTGTTTATGTTTTTATTTTCACTGATTGCATATGTGGGAACACATATAGTGTGGGCAACAGTAACACTCAGTAACAGTAACAGCTCAAGGAACCTCTAGCAACCTCTGGAGAAATGCTGGCTGAGAACGGCTGGTCTAGGTGGTTTAAAGGGCATACTATACACTATACTACCTTCCCTATCCATTCCTTGTGGGCAGGAACAGAAGGTCAAAAAATTAAATAAAACATGATATCACCATAATCATACTACCCAACTTTTTGAGATCGGAACGAGGGACACCAATTAGCAAAAGTATGTAGGCATAGGGCACACCGCACTGTCACACCCCCTTAAAGGAGAATTATACAATAAAAGAAGATTAGTTAAACCCACAAGTGTTTTTTTTTTTACCACTACTATTCCTTTATACTGGCTTTTGGGTTTAGCACTGGGAAACTTTACTGCACTTTAGCAACCAATGGGCTTTTGGTTTAGCACTGGGAAACACTTTTTGAAAGATAAATAGTGCATTTTATATATAACTATATAGATCAGACCAAATGCAGGACAAATGAGGAGGAAAGCGGGACAGAGGGACATTGGGGGTTATTTACGAAAGGTAAATCCACTTTGCACTGCAAGTGCACTTGGAAGTGCAGTTGCTCTAAATCTAAGGGGTAGATCTGAAATGAGTGGAAGCTCTGCTGATTTTATCATCCAATCATGTGCAAGTTAAAATGCTGTTTTCTATTTTCCTTGCATGTCCCCCTCAGGTCTACAGTGATTTTACTTCCAAGTGCACTTGCAGTGCAAAGTGGATTTTTCTTTAGTAAATAACCCCCATTGTTCCAAATCAGGGACAGTCCCTTGTAATCAGGGGCAGTTGGGAGCTATGCCATACTGAAGGAGATCCATGAGTGTACTAAGTATCCCTAACACAACAGCTGGGTATTCCTGCCCTCTAGATATTTTATTATTTTTATTACACCTGGGTGCCTGAGCTGTATTCTGACATTTTCAGCAATTTATACTGTGGTCATTCTATGATTACATTTAGTACTGAACAGAACTGAAAGGAATATGTAGCCTGGCATTGCTGACCAGGCTGCTATGCAGATTTTCTAGTCACTGACACAAAATAAGTATACAAATTTGAAATACTGACTAGCTAAATGCTTTATATACAGTATATGCATATATATATATATATATATGCTGACATATTCAGACTTATAATTTCTCACTGTCCTTTGATAACAGGTTGAAAAAGAAATTGAACTCCACAGTCAGTTAAAGCATAGAAACATTGTCAGATTTTACCACCATTTTCAAGACCAGAAGTACGTGTACTTGGTGCTAGAGTACTGCAGACACAAGGTAGGTAAATTCTCTTAATTAAAGATAAAGTTAAATAGTAATTTACAGTGTACCTGTTTATTAAAGTTATAGATTATTGGAATAAAGAGCGTACCAACATCCCAAGTATAAGCAACACATAAAAGAGAAAGATTAAGGGACTAAAAAGTAAATATAATATAAAAAAAATTAACTTTTATTTGAACAGTCATAAAATTGTGAAAAATCAAGCAAAATAGAGCAAGAGTCACACATCTTTGAAACATCCTAAAACTACACCACCATACACATTATCACAGGTCACAGGAAGTGAACTCACATGTGAGTAGGTGACCAGGGATCTCCAGGGACATGGAGTCTAGGAACCAGTCGGTTTCACCAGAGCCTGAAGGTGGAGATGGATTTCGCTGCATGCACCCCTAGGTTTACAAGATGATGCAGACAGAGATGGTGACATAACCAGAAAATGTGCTGCAGAGACATGTGGCAATAGAAAGGTAAACCAAGTGCCCAGGCAGGCAACAGACAAGTGGAAACCAGGAGACAAGTCATGAGTCAGGGCAGGGGGAGGGCAAGTGGAAACCAGGAGACAAGCCATGAGTCAGGACAGGCAGCAGAAAAGTGAATCCAGAGAAGGAAGTCAGAGCTGATACACAAAAATACAATGCAAGGAACCAAGCAGGAGGCTAGAGAGCAGAGACTGAGCATAGAAGCCAATGAAAACTGTGGCTTGGGCAAAACAGGCTGAAGGGCAGAAGCCATAAGTAGATGTGGCCCTTTTCAGAGGTGCATCCTGATGAGGCCAAAATTGAGGGAGAGAGCTTGATTGCACAGGGACGAAGAATATAAGTGACATTCATGTTCCCTATGTTGCCTGTGTAATATTCTCATAGAGAATTACATCTACTAAGAGTGCATTGTCTACAGTATAATTGCAACATTATTGGAGAAAGAAATGAGCAACAAATCACAAAAAATAAGTATAAATACAAATGTACAAAAACCAAAGTGTAGCGCTTAAGTAATATGTGTGTGGAAATTATCCAGGAAAAACAAAATCCATCTCAAAAATAATCAATAAAGTCAACCATCGGCAATATTGGTGATGTAAAGGAATTCCATCAAAGTTCAGTGCACAAAATGAGCAACGAAGGGGAACAATCCAAATTGTGTAATCACAATCTGCTTACCAGAACCAAGTAGTAAAGAAGCGATGTAATCAAATGTGCCGGAGATGGGTGAGACTTGATCAGAAGAGTCAAATGACAAAACGGATCCAGATTTCTCCAATAAGTAGTAGAATAACGGGAATCACGGATCCGGATGGATGGAATAAGCTAGAGGAATCTCCCATGGGGTGAAGGAAGGAAAAGACCAATAGTGAAGCCCGCAAGGTAAAATCAGAATTTTATTTGCATATGGTCTACTTACATCAATAAAAAAGACATCAGGGCATATATGAAAGTACAGGTACGCGTGCTTGCATCAGCCAGCCTGACATGTTTCATCCAATGGTGGATATCATCAGAGGCAAATGTATTATGTGTATTTACAGACATGATAAACACCATCCATATGACATTACGTCATTATATCAATGGTGATCAATTATATTAATGTTTACAAGGCAGTAAAAGGGAGGAGACACTGCCAGGGAGTACAGGAGAACACACACAGCCCAAAGAGCTAGAGAACTTTTTCTTAAATATATTATGATTATTTAATGGGTATATAGATTGGGTAGTATCATGTAACTATCTAATATTTAGGCAATCATGTACAGCTACCTATGTGTAAGGGATATGTATTCTGTCCCAAATTGTCTAATGGAAATAAACACCAGGAAGAGCACTTCAAAGCATTTCAAACAAAATGTACCATAGTAATTTTTTATTTTTTTTTTGCAAAATTATTATTATTTTTTAAAATATACAGGAAAATAAAATAAAAAAAAACAAAATAAATTTGCAGCATCAAAACAACGCAACATCGGAACAACGAACATTTAACTAACCATTGAAGATTAAAATCCAGTATATATAAACAACCCAAAACATAAAATGGGTCTTCTAAGAGATCAAAACTTCAGATTTTTTTTCATTTGTTTACTGTAGTAATTGGTAATATTTTTAATTCATGGAAGACCAGAAATCAGGTATTTTTGGATTTGTGCAGACTTAAGCAAAACCTTAGCTCAAAATATATATTTTACCATTATCAGTTAAGTTTCCCTCTGAGCCTGCTAATGGGGCTTCCTGGTCAACCCCCCTTAGTGGGTTAATCATTTTTTTTTCATTATTTGTACTGTATGACTTTTCTTTGGTACCCCAAACACTTCTTATATCTATTGGGTATAGATAAGAAGGTTCAATTATTTAAAATCAAGTTTGAACACCACTACTCATTATGATTTTTTTTCAAAAAGTGTTCAATTCACAAACTGTGTAATGCTTGCTTTTCCAAACGAAATAAACATTTATCTGTTGAAAGCTTTTTTTTTCTCATAAATTTATTTTATCTCATGAAGTGTTGTTTTATCATTGACTCAAAGGGCTCTTTTTTTCCTCATCTCCTCCACAGACAGCTACTGAAACTTCTATTAATCACCAGCCTATAGCTGGTGTTATTTTAAGGAGTGATAATCTGTGTGTTAATCTTTGTGAATTGACTTTAACATTGATTTTTTTTATAAGGGCTGATAAAATAACACTGATGGTGTTATAACACTGATGATGTTATAATAGCACTAGTAGTGGTATAATAGTACTACTTACAGTGCACACTTGATAAAGAGTGCCAAACATCTTTGCAAATTGATAGTTAAGAGGTATAAGATGTAATATTAAGGAATTTACAGATGAATAAGAGAGAAATTGCCTAATTTAATAAAATAAGGATGCTCCATAGATGGGTACATTTTTCATGGATAGTAATAATGGTCAGTGAAAGCTCTAGCTTCCGCTTTACAAATCAGTATTCTACAGGACCGGTATAAATGTTCTACATAATGTAAGTTACATTATGCAGAGGCACACAGATGATGAAAGAATGCTATCTGGAGAGAAGAGAGCACTGGCTTTTGATAATTGTCAGAATACTACCCAGTTTTAAGAAGCACATATACTGTACAGGTAAGTTGTCTAAAATAAATAAGTGTATAAAATGTTTAATTATTTTAGTCCCCCCCCCCCCCCCCCCCCCATTGTACTTCACCATTGGATTTAGCAGTAGGAGATGGTAGCAGATGTAGAGATGCTAATGATAATGTGTTTATAAAGTGTTTTCAGATATATCAAAAAATATGACCTGCTTCATTTAAATCAAAGGTGACCTGTCGGCTATAATTATGTGTACAGTCAGCATTAGCATATTTTTTTAATACTAAGCAGTCCTGATTAAAGTTATTTTATTAATATATTCAGATCATTTCATAATTTACATGTGATATGTGAATGATGTGGCACATTACAAAATTATTTCAAAACCCCTTGACCTTTTCTTTTTTTACAGGTGTTGGCTGTTAATATTTACATGTGTGTATTTCATACTGCATGCACTTATGCTTCTGTGTCTTTTTTTTCTGCAGTCTCTTGCTCACATCTTGAGCATACGAAAACTACTGACAGAGCCTGAAGTGCGATATTACATGAAGCAGATATTACATGGGGTACAATACTTGCACCTTCACAGGATAATTCATAGAGATCTGAAACTGAGTGAGTAAAAAATACCAATGTAAATCAAGTAATAGCGCAAGAAGTCACAGGTGTCACAATTTATTAAGGACACTTATGCCGCGTACACACGGCCGGACTTTGCATCGGGCAAAACTCCGTCGACATTCCCAATGGAAAAATTTAAAACAGGCTCTATATCTTTTTTTTTTAATCAACAAAAAAGGTTTTTATTAATGGGAGCACAAGGCATTACATCTTATACACGACAAATGTATGACACTTTGAATATATATATAGCAAAAGTATTATCGGTCTTAATCTTTCACTCTATTATAATTGTACAGACAATACTGGTGTCATACTCCTTTATAGATGGGGTAATGTCACATTCAAGTGCTCACTCTACCTATAGAGAGAGTAGTAGTAAAAACTAAAACTAAAATAAGAGATGAACAAAAGAAAAACCAAACATTAGATAATAATTTAATATTAATAAACCAACCATTGACATTTCACCATGACTCAGACTCATCAATTATGTATGACTCTCCCTATGGTATGCCTTCATTTATATAGACATTCATCCAGGCTCTATATCTAAGTCCGTCGGAAATGCAGACAGAAAAAGTCCATTGGGGAATACACACGGTCGGAATATCCAATGAAAAGCTCCCATCTAACTTTTTCTGCCGAAAAGTCCGACCGTGTGTGCGCAGCATTAGGGGTTGATTTTCTAAAGATAAATATGCTGTTCGCTTTGCAAGGGAATGTGCCCTAGATCTTAGTTAAATGTGGTAAAGTTTCATTTTACAAAGAATATTCAATGACTTGCTAAGAAAATTAAAAAAAAAATGCATTTTTGACTGCCCATGACATGATTATGGAGGTCAGCAGAGCTTCAACCCATTCACTAAGCTTGGGGGGTAATTACCTTGCAAAGTGAACCATCTATTTGCCTTAATTAAATCAACCCCTGAATGTCACATACAGTAAGTTGATTTGTCAACATTTCAGGGCCTTGTAGAGTCCCCTTCCATGCAGTGGCACCATGACCTTGGCTTTAATTCCTCACTACTAATTTTGTAATGGATAATAATCAGATAATAATGTCACCACATCTTCTTTTTCTTTCACCATTTCCTACTTGCCATTGTTTTCCTAAATAAGTAGATTTGTCAGAGAACCTATAGGTGCCATTGTCTCTTTTTCTTTTTATTGTGACCCTGTCACCATATTGTCACTTGTTAAGAGAGCCAGACTTGTAAAAAAAAAGAGAGCATTTTTTTGGTGGTCCATGTCTCAAACTCTGCCATTTTGCTGTTCCCCAGCTCCTGCAGGTATGTGACACTTTCTGTTGTCATGTCCTGTAGCAATGTATGAGCTAGTGAGGGAAACCACAGTGTTTGGCGAAAGGAGCAGGTATTCAACACATCTGACACAGTTAAATACATTCAGCAGTCAGGAAGCAGCAGTGGCAGAAAATAAGTGCCCAAGTTTCAAGTCACTGAACATCAGAAAGGTGGGTTGTCTCTGTTTACAAGCAAATACTGTTAACTTTAAAAATGGTTACAGCCTCAAAGATAATACTATTGTGAAGAGCATAGTCACAGTCAGAGGTACAACAGAGGGATACTTATTGGGTGTATTTGGCTTTTAGTTTGAGCCAATCCTATGTCATAGTAAAGAGAGTGCAGTACATAGAGAAAAGTAAAAAACAGTTGCTCCTTGAGGTCAGGGACTCATGTAAAGTGCTGCGTAAATTGTCCGATATAACAATAAAGTGCTGTTATCATGGTTCCCCAAATTGTGGTGCTGTCCGCTACATCAAGGGGGCCCTTCTGTTTATATTTGTATACCTGCAAATGATGTGATTGGTGCTCTGAAAGGAGATTCTTCATTTGTTTGTGGAGTTTTGGATTAAGAAACTTGACAGTTTCCTCCAGTGTGAAGTGTTTAAGCTGTTGTGCACATGGTTGGAATTCAGCCACATCTTTGGGTGAGTATCATTGGGGATTAGTTGTGTCTCTGCCTTTCCTTGATGTGATTGATGCTCTTAAAAGAGGTTCTCCATATCCTTCTTGGATTAATAATTCTAGCAAAAACCTTCAGTGAGTGAGCCTTATGCCTAAAGTGCTAAAGCTGTAGTACACACAAGTGTACCTCAGAGACTTAGGAAAGCATATTCTTATTGTGTTACACATTCTTAGATAAAACTGATATTCTTATAAGTGCCATGTGTTTCTCTTTTTAAACCATGGTTCAAAAGGTAGTTAAATGTAAAAGGATGGTGGAGTGAGATGAGTAAAAATAGAAATCTAATAATAGGAGATATATAAATAAGGCCACTAAGAAAAAGGATCGGGGGGAGTGGCCTGGTGCCGTTCTGAGATGGACGCCTGAACTCTCAGCTCCTGTTCCATGAGGTAAAGATATCTGACTGCAGCGCACATCCAGCGAACACAAGATGGGAAGCACACATAGAAGTGCTTCTGCCACCCGATCCTGCCCTCCCAGAGACCTGGACACTCAGCTAAGCTGCAATATAGCGGAGATATTCCGGAGGTGGCCTCAGGGAGGCACGCCGCCATCACAGGCCTCATCCCTCACGTCCCGCTCAGCCGAGATCAGCATAGAGACCAGAGCCGCAGCCCTCCTCCTTCACCCAGAATGCAGGCTGACTCAGCATTAAGTCTAGCCGACCTTCACACAGTGGCAGCAGACATTAAAAACACATTGTCTGCTGCTATTTCTGACCTACGATCAGACATCCAGGCAATGAACCTGAGAATGGAGGAGGTAGAAGAAACTCAAGCCCGCCATGACGCCTCACTGTGCCAAGTACAACAAGTGACAGAATTTCATGCCGTCCACCTCAGAGATATAAATAGACATACGGAGGACCTGGACAATCGCGGGAGACGCCATGACTTTAGGGTAAGAGGCCTCACTGAATCAATTGACTCTGCGCAGCTCTCCTGCATGGTTATTGCTCTTTTCAATGAGCTTTTAGAAAGACACCCAGACACCCCTATAGCCATGGAAAGCATCCACAGAGCACTACGCCCGAGAGGAAGAGATACCGACCCACCCAGGGACATAATTTGCTGCGTGACTGATTTTCTCCTGAAGGAAGAAATCCTCCACAAAGCTAGAGGCCGCATACACTGTTCCTTCCAGGGCTCTGACATTAAAATATTCCAAGACTTATCCATCCAATATAACTTTGCAAAGGAGAAGAGAAATGAGACCCCTGCTGGATGTACTAAGGGCTAGAAACATACTGTACCGCTGGAAGTTTCCCTTTTGTCTATCAGCTTCCCACAATGGTCACACTGCAAACCTCAGAGAGCCAGAAGACCTGGAACATTTCTGTACCTCGCTCAACCTCCCACTGGTAGACCTGCCTGACTTGTACAGTGACTTCCGTCTTCTTCCACTTCGCAGAGCCACCTCCATGGAGGGCATCACTGAAGCAGGAAACTTCAGCATTAGACGCCGCTGCACACATCCTCCACCCTCACCATCCCAAGCAGCGGGGACCCCGAAAAACGGCAGCCTTACAGCATCCCCAGATCCCCACAGAGCTTGCCACTCATAAACGAGATCAATCCACTACCTCTCCAATCGCGGTCTAAAACCTGAAGATTGTACGTAAGAGGGAGAAGAAAGATATGGACTGCGCACTTGCTTTTTCACATAAAGTTACCAACAAAAACCTAAGTACAGTTTAATTGCCCAATGGTGGCCCTGCTGTCTGCTAAAGAAGAAAAGTACATGTACTATACTGTATAGGAACATATACGCTTCATATCATCCAATAGTCAAAAGGACAAACAAACCTTCTACCAACCCCCCCATTATGCCACCTGGAGATACACACCCCCCATGGAACATCATTGAAACGGCCATAGAAGAGGAACACAGACAGTTTGGAATGACTGCCTTTCTACCTTTTTCTGACTACACCCCAGGAAGCAGAAATACTGGAAACAACCAAGATGACGATCGAACTTATAAAGTACTCTTTTTTTTTTTTCTTTTCCACAGACTTTAAAGCTTACCACTAAAGTGTAAGAAGGTGAACCCTCACATAAGGTGGTAAGGACTAGTTTACTTTCCTCAGATAGGAAAAAGTAAACCAACTTACACCACTACTCCTCAGTTCTGTACTGCCACTATTTCTCCTAGCTATCAAATATCAGAACTACAGGAGATGGGTCAGAAAAATAATGTCACGCCTGCAAATGTTTCAAATGTATATGCTACTGGGACACAGATGATGGCGGCACACTCCATGTGGGTCCATATCATTGCAGAACCCTCTGTAGGAATGAGGAGTTCACGCACACTATCTCACGCACGCATACTAAACCGAACTCCCTACGGAGTGACCATATGAGATAAAATGTCTGCTAGAAACCCCTCCTAATAACATTTAACTCTAACTAGGTGCCGCCATCATCTGACTCTCTCTGTTTCTCCCACACCCTGAACGCAAGTGAGCTCCCACAAGTATTTCCCTGATTACCGTGAAAACTAAAGTTATTCTTGAGCTCATATTGACCTAATAACACACTTCCCAAGCCTCCCAGATACAAAAGCAATAGTACAATTTTCCCCCACTCCAACTTATAGATCTCCATGCAGACATGTTAACCCCAGATTGCAGACTTGGCCCTAGGGACATTGCTTCACAACCCCCCACTGCTTTCCAGGGTTACTAATATAGAATAGCTACAGCAGAAATACCACTGTTATTACTACATTTGGTTTTTAAGTTAAATAAGTTCTGTAAATTCAATGAATACATTATACTGTTATGATACTACTTTGTTATATACGCTTGGGATTTTTTTCTTTCGTGTACTATGTTGAACACATTTATTCCTCACAAAAACCTCAATGATGTCATATCACATGACACATACATGATCAAACCACTCAGCCTGAGGCTTCATACCAAACATATTACCCGAAGTTCACTCCCCTCATCCCCCTACTAGACATGTGCACACTGAAATATTTTGTTTCAGAATTTCGTTTTCGTCCGAAAAATAAATGTATTTAGTCACTCGCGAAATTCGTTTTTAAATATTTAGTTTTTCTTTAAAAATTGCATTCGTCCGAAAATCCAAATTAATTAAGGTCTAATCTGTCATTGAAGGCTTATGGTGTCTGTCTAATGTTCAAAGAAGATTCGACGGAGCAGCTAAACTGTATGACTCTGTATAGTTTAGCTGCTCCGTCGATTCTTTTTAGAACTTTCGACAGACACCATAAGCCAAAGATTCAACGTTTGTATGTTTTTCGATGCTTTGTCGAATCTTTGTCGCTCATGTTGAATGTATATAGTTCAAACAGAAAATGGACTGGTGATAGTGATCACTGATCAGACAGGTAACAAGATAGGGTATATAGAATCTCAATCTATAATATAGAATCTATAATAATAAATCCCCCCCCCCCCCCCACACACAACACGGGCAGCCTCTGAGGCTATCACAAAACTTTTTTGGTGTTAAGAAGCTCCACAAGGACAGCAGAAATCAACATATGATCATGTCCCAGTTCACCTAAACTGAATCCAACAGGGATTTTTTTCCCCACACGGAAATTTAATCCTCCTTTTGCCAGGATGTCTATTCCCAGCTTATCACAATAGAACACGCTTTCATGCCTCTTTGTGTCAGCAGGCATGTCCTTTTGACTAGCTACAATTATTCAATCAGCGCAGCCTCTCCAATTAACTATTTTGCCTCTATTATCAGTTCTAATAGTGCTATGATAATAACAATAGGAATATCCCAGGATCAAATGACTTTATTGGCATAATCTGCATATTTATATTATTAATAATTTGATACTCCTTTTTGTTTGATCCCCTTTTTTACTGCTCAGTACACGTGATGTTTTACATGTTGTCTATATGGTGTCCGGTATATGTCTTGTCTAGTGTTGTCTTTATTTGTTGGTTCTAGATATCCAGATGCCTGGAATCTTATTACATGGGAAATACACAAGTGTTGTTTATAAATAATAAATTTATCTTTTGACTCAAAGAATTACTTTGTTTCGATCAATGTGTGTTTCCATTAAGTAGCTTCTTTTTCTGGGCCCGTTCTTGCAGGACCCAGTAACCCTCCCCTTTATCCCTATCACAAAACTAGTATCACTATCAAGTTCACAACACTAACACAATAGCAGCAGATTATTATGAAAAAGTTAGGTTGAACTGTAGCTTGCTTCACTATTGTTCTGCTGCTGTGCTTGCATAATGCATAATTGCTAAATAATTCAGGTTCTCTGATAAACGGACCAGCTAAGATTGACTGTCTTCTGAAATGATTCAGTGTGTGTCTCTCTCTGCTAGCAATCATAAGTGAAAGTAAGTTGGATGTACGTGTGTACTTAGTTCTAGCTATTTTACTGCTCCTCCTCTTTGGTTACAATCAGTCAATAACATTCATCATCATCATTGTTTTTATTTTACTTTCCCCACCCAATTCCAGCAGCGATCTTTTCTCTCTACGTCGAATCTTCTCTCTACGTCAAATCTTTTCTCTCTGCGTCAAATCTTTTCTCTCTATGTAGAATAATCTTGGACTAATAGAGTTAAGGTTAGGCACATTCGAACACAGGTTCGATGGACACAGATTGTTATTGTCAGCGTTGAATCTCCTATCTATATCGAACTGTTGTCACAACGAAAGCGAAAATAAAGCATTTGTTTATGTCGGATCTTTGGTTTTTCGGACTCTGCACTTTCGTTATCGTTTCGTTTGTTAAAACGATAACGAAAATACCTGAAATTCGGACGAAAACGAATGCACATGTCTACCCCCTATACACATTCATAGCTTAGCTCAAATCTGCTTATAGGCTGGATCATTTGCTCTCAACTATCAAGCGACAACCACACTAAACACCAAGACCTCACTGGAACAAGAGTACCACTCCATCTAGGAACCTCACCCAACCACACCCACACACAGCGGACACTGAGAGTACCAACTGACCTTTACTGGATTCACTATAAGTGTTTAGAGAAAAATCACCACTAGTCAACCCAATCCAATCCAAAGACATGCAGGTAGGTTAATTGGCTTCTGTCCAAAAATTGGCCCTAGTATATGAATGGGGACCTTGGATTGTGGGCTCCTTGAGGGTAGGGACCAATGTGAGTGTGTGATGTACAGGGATGGGGACAATTAAAGACACTCACTCAGGTTGAACTGGATGGACTGATGTCTTTATTCAACCTTACTAACTATGAAACTATGAAACCCAAGACCACAACTCTTTACCTACTCCCCACTCACACCCCTTACCAATAGCTTTCAAACAATCCCCCCCTTCCACCTTCTTTACCCGTTACCTCCCCTCCCATCCCTCCCTCATATTACCACCCGTTCCTCCCCCCCTTGACCTCTCTCTTGCTTCCCTCCTCTAGGAGACCTACCACTAGTGCAGTGACACCCCGAGACATCATGGCAGACACCAGAAGCACAAAAAAAAAAGTCTCACTTAAAGTAGTTTCACTTAATGTCAAAGGCCTCAACATACCCGGTTACGATAACCCTGACTTTCTCTGACAAAATCACACACACCAATATCTGGAGACTAGACCCCATGATACTGATGGATAAATCCATAGTCTCAACACTTATCGGAAACTACTTCCGAGAAAATGACACACCGGAGACCTCCAGTCTAACCCAATGGGAAGCACATAAATGTATGATAAGAGGCAGACTTATCTCAATGGTGGCGACAATTAAAAAAGAAAGACAAAGATACCTCGCAGGCCTATACTATAAACTTAAGACATTAGAGGCCCTCCACAAACAGACTTTAGCCCAAAAATCTCACCAGGATCTCACAGACACACGCAAACTATTACAGGAAGAATTAAGTCGCACAGTTAGGAAAACATTTATGCTATATCACAAGCTATTTTATGAATAAGGAAACAAAAGTGCACACTTGCTTGCCCAAGCATTGCATTTGAAGAGAGCCAAAACGACGATCCATAAGATACACTCCCCAACAGGACAAATCCACACAAGCAATACTGCTATAGCCCAGGAATTCGAGAGATTCTACACAAAACTTTACAATATAGATAAGTCTAACACACCCACGCCTTCCATTGCGGAACGCCAAACTAAAATTAAAAGGTTCTCAGAACAGCAGTGCCCCAAAGGGATTTCTCCAGAATCCTCCAACATATTAAAAAGCCTGATTGATTACCCAACAGGAACTTAAAGAAGCCGTTAAAAGCCGGAAGTCTGGAAAAAGCCCAGGCCCTGATGGTCTATCTGCTGTTTACTTCAAAAAATTGACATGCTTTGCGCACCCTTCTTAAAAGCTTTTAACCCACTCACACCAGAAATTCTACAAGCACACATAACAGTCATACCCAAAGACAATAATGATCCATCAAAACCGGCAAACTACAGGCCAATTTCTCTACTTAACTTAGACATTAAGCTTTTTTCCAAAATTCTAGCCATTAGACTTCTCCCACTACTCCCATCAATCATATCCGGAGACCAAGTCGGCTTTGTCCCTGGGAGAGAAGCCAGGGACAATACTATAAAAGCAATCAACCTACACCACCTCATGACTACCTCAAAACAAGCGGGTTTTTTTCTCTCTTTGGACAAATTCGACAGGGTGTCTTGGGATTATATGGCTGCTGTCCTACAAACATTGGGATTAGGCCCACACATGCTCAATCTCATATTTTCATTGTATGCTCAACCTTCAGCCAGAATTAGTAATTAGTAAATAACACCCTGTCCAATGCCTTCCCTATCCACAACGGAACAAGACAAGGATGTCCCCTTTCCCGCATCCTTTTCGTCCTCACGCTTGAACCTCTCCTATGCTCCATACGTCAAAACCCAGACATAAGGAAAGTTTCCACTGGCCAAAGAGAACACAAACTAGCCACTTACGCGGACGACATTGTCCTATCCCTTACTCACCCACATATCACAATCCCAGTGCTACTCAAAGGATTTCGAAAATTTGGTCTGATATCCAACCTCAAAATTAACTTTACTAAATCCTGTGCTCTTAACCACTTAAGCCCCGGACCATTTGGCTGGCCAAAGACCAGAGCACATTTTGCGATTCGGCACTGCGTCACTTTAACTGACAATTACCTGGTCGTGCAACATGGCTCCCAAACAAAATTGACATCCTTTTTTTTCCCACAAATAGAGATTTCTTTTGGTAGTATTTGATCACCTCTGCGGTTTTTATTTTTTGCGCTATAGACAAAAATAGAGCGACCATTTTGAAAAAAAAACACATTATTTTTTACTTTTTGCTATAATAAATATCCCCAAGAAATATATAGAAAATATATTTTTTTCCTCAGTTTAGGCCAATACGTATTCTTCTACATATTTTTGGTAAAAAAAATCGCAATAAGCGTTTGATTGGTTTGCGCAAAGGTTATAGCGTCTACAAAATAGGGGTTTGTTTTATGGCATTTTTATTATTATTATTTTTTTACTAGTAATGGCGGTGATCTGCGATTTTTATTGGGACTGCGACATTAGGACGGACGCGTCGGACAATTTTGACACATTTTTGGGACCATTGTCATTTTTACAGCGATCAGTGCTATAAAATTGCACTGATTACTGTAAAAATTACACTGGCAGTGAAGGGGTTAACCACTAGCTGGTTAGGAAGGGGTTAAGTGTGTCCTAGGGAGTGATTCTAACTGTTAGGGGGAGGGGCTGTGTGTGACACATCACTGATCATAGCTCCCGATCACAGGGAGCTATGATCAGTGACAGTGTCACTAGGCAGAACGGGGAGATGCCTGTTTACATTATTATCTCCCCGTTCTTCAGCTCCGTGAGAAGATCGCGGGTATCCCCGTGGTCATCGAGTCCACGGGACCCACGATCCTACTCACGGAGCTCGTGGCAGGGCCACGCGCACGCGACCACATGGCAGGGAATTCAAAGGGACGTACCTGTACGCCCATTTGCCCAGCCACGCCATTCTGCCGACGTAAATTTACATGCGGCGGTCGGCAAGTCGTTGATGTCTCCCTGCCTTCGTCCCTAGTCGATCACTGCAAAGCAAATTTCCCCTTTCAGTGACAACCAGAGGCGATCACGTACCTAGGAACTACCCACAAAACTATCAAACCTTTATACGAAAAATTACTTGCGGATACTAATCAAACTTACAGAAGACCCCAAAAATTGGAACAGGCCAGTGTTCTTGTGGCTCGGGAGAGCTGCAATTCTAAAAACGCTCTACCACAAATTCTCTATATCTTGCAGACTGTTCCAATCCACGTACCACCGACCTTCTTCAAATCCTACAGACACATCAGCTCTACCTTCCTCTGGGGAGGGCCGCAAACCTAGGATTAAATATACACAACTAGCCTTACCCAAACATCTAGGAGGAATAGGTTTACCAGACCTTACCAACTGTACAAAGCTGTACATATGACCAGAATCTTAGATTGGAACCTCCACAGATCCACAAAAGATTGGGTTAGACTGGAAGACTCCTTCACGAATCTCTCACTAGCATCGTTACCCTAGATTTTGTAATGCCACTTTCCTATCGAACTAAAGCCCCACCCTCTAATCAGACCAACAATTCAATGCTTTTACATGACTTGAAAACGCTCCTCCATCGCGACGATCCAAGGCCCAATGACTCCAATCAGACTGAACCCGGACTTTCCCCCAGGTATGAACGCCAACTTCTTAACACAACATTGTTCTGACGGACAGATCTTAGCGCACAAATTCTACAACCAAGAGAAACTCTCTCGGGCATCTTAACTTTCCTTTAGATTTGACAAACCTTAGATACCGAGATGGACGTATCTCATGATCACACATTTCTTAAGAAACCTAGACAGGAAATCTTCCTGTTCCAGACAATTGACTTCTTTTGAGCACCTCTGCTCCCAGAAAAAGCCCCAGTAGCACTTGATATCAGCCACACACTCCCTTCTCTTCACGCACTATAAACCTAATAACTCGACAATGTGTACCGCTTGGGAAAGAGACCTGTCTATATCTCTTTCGCCAAAAGAGTGGGGAAAAATGTATGTCAACATTTACAAGGGATCTATCAATGTGACTACCCAGGAGAATGGATTCAAAATCCAAACTCGTTAGTACCGCACACCCGCCTTTCTACATAAAATCAATCCTGCAATTCCAAAGGAATGCTGGAGGTGTACAGACCAACCAGGAACCCTACATCACATATGGTGGGAATGTCCCTATATCCAAACGGTCTGGACAGAAGTACACAGGATAATCACGCAGGTCACCACCTACAATCTGGAAAGAGCCCCCTCTCAATTTCTACTACACCACTCACAATTACCACATCGGACATATCACAAATCACTTGCGATGCACATGATCAATGCAGCAAAACAGTGCATTCCTACCCATTGGAAATCCCAACACCCCCTTCTATCAAAGAATTGTTCAACAAAATCAACAGAATCACTGAAATTAAAGAACTAATTCACATAGCAAGAGACTCACCACACAAATTCAATATCAAATGGGCATGTTGGACACATTATCAAACAACATCAGAATACTCGCACCTTTTCCCCCCAAATCAGTAAAAACTTGAACTCAAATAGCCTGATACATACCAGTAAAATAAACATATAGCTTTTACATATTTTAACACAAACTCAGAAACTACTGCGTGAATAGACTCTAGATTCCCATATCATTGATCAGCTGCCGTGGGTCTCCCTGAGGAGGGAAGCAAGAGAGATACACGGCTACTTCCACATCACAACATACTACCCAAATCTTAATATTCTCAATACCATCCCTCCTCCATCCACTTCTCTCTCCTTTCACTACACTCCGCCTCATTTATATAAGCCCATACCATTAGCCCCCCCCTCTATTTTTTGGATACACTCATCCCATACTCACTCCCCGTGGCCCACCCCACTTCTATATACAATACCCTATATTTAATGACCTGAACAGGATGCCACCGACAACACAACCCACATACATCATGTCCTAAGTCCTTACTAAACTGCAAACGTAGCCTGAATATAACATGATCACCCTCTAAATAGAGAGGATAACCGAAGAACCCCAAGGGGCTATACATAAACATATACCATGATCCACAACACCTACACCCCCAAATACAGATTTTTTCATGTGACAAGTTGAGTATAATGCCCCATACACACGGTTGGAAATTCCGACCACAAAATCCGTCGGATTTTTTCCGACGGATTTTGTCCGACACCGGTGTTGCATACACACAGTCGGACAAAGTTGTCAGAAAATCTGATAATTTTGAACGTGGTGACGTTCGTTGCGTACGACGGAACTACGTAGAGGCTAGTAGCCAATAGCTTTGGTCTCATAATTTGATCTGAGCATGTGTGGCACTTTGTCTGTCAGAATTCCCTACATACGATCGGAAAAAGTCAGATCGGATTTTGTTGTCGGAAAATTTGAGAGCAGGATCTCTCCAATGGAGCCCACACACGGTCGGATTTTCCGACAACATGGTCCGATCGGACATTTTCCGTCGGAATTTCCGACCGTGTGTACGGGGCATAAGACAGAACCCTCAACAGACCTACAGTCTCAGTAAGACTATAACTGAAATATACAAACTGTCTGTAAAACTATATGATACTAATACAGATTTATGTGTAAACAATGTAAAATTGAATGCCTGATTGCTTTTTCCCCCTGTTCATGTTCATACTGTTCCTACTAAATATGTATGTTCAATGCATGTTGTAACTTTTTGGAAAAAAAAAAAAAAAAGAAGAAAAAAGTTCAGTATTAAATATTACCATTCATTTGTTTCTTTTGCACAGCAGTATTTAGAAATCTTTGCAAGCAGTTAAATTTTAAATATTTAAATTAAATAACATTTTTAAATCCAAAAGGGTAGACGTACAATATAGATTTTAAAGGGGTTTATTTACTAAAGACAAATAGGCTAATAACTTTGCAAGGGGAGTTGCATTTTGCATAGGAATTTACCCCAGAGCTTAGTGAATGTTATGAAATGTCATGTTACCAAGAATACCCATTCAGGTACAAGGAAAAAAATGCACTTTTGCTTGCACCTGATTAGATTATGGAAGTCAGCAGGGCTTCACCTCAATCACTAAACTTTGGAGAGCGTTTCCATGCAAAGGGCAACTTCACTTGCAAAGTGAACAGTCTATTTGCCTTTAGTAAACAAAGCTCTGGGGGTTATTTAGGAAAGGCAAATGCACTTTGCACTACTACAACTTCTTACAAGAAAAATGTCTTGTACATAAATTAGCTTTTTTATGTTTTGATTTTTTATTATTGTTCATTATTAGGTATTAAAATGTTCAATTTGTGTAATGGTAATTGAGACAGAGGGGGTTATTTACGAAAGGCAAATCCACTTTGCACCACAAGTGCAAACTACGAGTGTAAAGTGCACTTGAAATTGCACTGAAAGTGCACTTGGAAGTGCAGTTGCTGTAAATCTGAGGGGTAGATCTGACATGAGGGAAAGCTCTTCTGATTTTATAATCCAATCATGTCAGATCTACAGCGACTTTACTTCCAGGTGCACTTTCAGTGCAATTTCAAGTGCACTTTACACTCGTAGTTTGCACTTGTGGTGCAAAGTGGATTTGCCTTTCGTAAATAACCCCCTCTGTCTCAATTACCATTACACAAATTGAACATTTTAATACCTAATAATGAACAATAATAAAAAATCAAAACATAAAAAAGCTAATTTATGTACAAGACATTTTTCTTGTGACTTTCAACTAAGCCATTAGCATTTCTTTAAAAGAAGTTTGTCCCAAAGGGCATTTCTCAACTCACAAGCTGTCTAGTAGTTCCCGGCCAATGATGGTGAATCTATTCAGCTTCCCTATGAATGAATCAGATGCTTCTTCTGAGGCAGAAGTTTTGTCCCTGACTGATTCCTTAAAAAAATGTTTGCGCACGGTTACAGCACATCATAGTCAGCCATGTGTTTCCCTTGCACAATTACTTGTGGCTTAGTTACATTTTTAGTAATGCAAACTTATTAACATACACTAAGCAATATCTAGGTTTATGGAATTGTAAATGCTCAAAATTGTGCAATCTGACTTGCAGCAGATAATTGGAATACCCTTTTGTGAGAACATATCTGTCATTTGTGTGATCTGCTGCTTTCATTTCACTGCAGTTTGCAAATATTTTCAAATTAAAAAAAGAAAAGTTACGTAGTGTCTCCTCAAAATATTTAGTCAGTCTGGCTCCAAAAATAGGACATTCCACACACAGACTCGGAGCATTTGGCACCTTATAACAGTCTACATGTAATAAAACTGAGAACTACTCACATAATCCCCAGTGTCAGTTGGCAAAGGATACTTTTAGCTGTTTACACCTCTACTTCATTCATTGATAGCTTTAGTCGATGACAGGTCAAGCCCATGCAGGGCAAAGCAACTGGTTCACCTAAAGTGTATCTAATGCCAAAACTTGAGCAGAGTGGGGAAGTGTTAAAACCACTGTCAAGTGGAAGATTCTCTACCACTTTGGTCAAGGTGACACAGGGCAGAAAATGATGGAAAATCCAAAACTTTACAGTTACCTTTGGAACAATAATAGAGTGGAAAAATTATATTGGCGACTCCTGTTTCTGTGAGAACTATCTAAGATGGGATGAAGTATCTAGTCCTTGTCTGTGTACGATCAAGATCCCAGCCTCCATATTGAAGATATATACTTGCTTATCAGACATTAGTGACCAAATTGCAGACTGCTATATGCACACCATAATATTTTAATGCAGAAAAAACATAAAGGAGGGAAATAAGCATTCCACCACATTACAACATCCTTGTTTGCCACAATATATGCTGTGCGTATCGTGCATGCTGCTACTGTGTGCTGTACCCAATTTTTTGTTTATTGAATGTATTGCTGTGTGCCATATGCAATGAGTTGGTTGTGCCGTGCCCTTCTGTGTGCCATTTTTCAGTATGCTGGGAATAGTGTGTGCTTCTAAAAACTTTTTATAGTGTGCTGGGTATGGTGTGTGCTTCTGAATACTGTGTCCAGTGTGCTTGGTATGGTGTGTGCTTCTGAATGTTTTGTCTAGAGTGTTGGGTATGTTGTGTGCATCTGAATGCTTTGTCTAGTGCGTTGGGTATGGTGTGTGCTTCTGAATACTTTGTCTAGTGTGTTGTGTATGGTGCGTGCTTCTGAATACTTTGTCTAGTGCGTTGGATATGGTGTGTGTTCATGAATACTTTGTCTAGTGTGCTGGGTATGGTGTGTGCTTCTGAATACTTTGTCTAGTGTGTTGTGTATGGTGCGTGCGTCTGAATACTTTGTCTAGTGCGTTGGATATGGTGTGTGTTCATGAATACTTTGTCTAGTGTGCTGGGTGTATACTTCTAAATACGTTGACCAGTGTGCTGGGTATGGTGTGTGTTTGTGAATACTTTGTCTAGTGTGTTGGGTACGGTGTGTGCTTCTGAATACTTTGTCCACTGTGTTGGGTATGGTGTATGTGTCTAAATACTTTGGCTTGTGTGCTCAGTGTGGTGTGTGCTTCTGAATGCTTTGTCTAGTATGTTGGGTATGGTGTGTGCTTCTGAATGCTTTGTTTAGTGTGTTGGGTGTGTGTTTATGAATACTTTGTCTACTGTGTTGGGTATGGTGTGTGCTTCTGAATGCTTTGCCTAGTGTGTTGGGTATGTGTTTCTGAATACTTTGTCTACTGTTCTGGGTATGGTGTGGGCTTCTGAATACTTTGTCTAGTGTGTTGGGTTATGTGTGTGTTTCTAAATATTTTGTCTAGTGTGCTGGGTATAGTGTGTGCTTCTAAATACTTTGTCTAGTGTGCTGGGTATGGTGTGGGCGTCTGAATACTTTGTCTACTGTGCTGTGTATGGTGTGTATTTGTGAATACTTTGTCTAATGTGCTGGGTATGGTGTGTGTTTGTGAGTACTTTGTCCAGTGTGCTCGGTACAGTGTGTGTTTGTGAATACTTTGCCTAGTGTGCTGGGTATGGTGTTTGTTTTTGAGTACTTTGTCTAGTGTGCTGGGTATGGTATGCGTTTCTGAATATTTTGTCTACTATGCTGGGTAAGGTGTGTGTTTATGAATATGTTGTCTAATGTGCTGGGTATGGTGTGTATTTCTTAATGTTTTGTCTAGTATGCTGGGTTTAGTATGTGCATCTAAATACTTTGTCTAGTTCGCTGTGTATGGTGTGTGCTTCTGCATACTTTATCATTATCATTTATCATAACACCAGCAGGGGTGCTTATAATCAGTTTTTACTTATTTACAGTATGTAATACCTTTATCCCAAAAGGTAAAAAATGGTTTGCTGTAACTAAATATAAAGCATCAGCTGGAGTTTTTCTTCACTCTATATTTAAAGTGCATTTAAATCTATTGGTTCATAACAATGCTACTATCTGCTGTGCCCTTTTGTTCCTTCATCCAGAGTGAGGGCACTATAATACAGGAGGTACCGTATATACTCGAGTATAAGCCGAGATTTTCAGCCCTTTTTTTAGGGCTGAAAGTGCCCCCCTCGGCTTATACTCGAGTCACCGCCGCCTGCCTACATGAACAGCGTGTCATGCAGACAGACGGCAGTGTTCAAAAGCCGTCCGTGACAGGAGGAACACTAATTTTGCCAGCAGTAAGTCAGTGTGCAGTGTTCCGCCTATCACGGACGTCCTGTCATTCTCATCTCATGGACGAGGATGAGAGGACGTCCGTGATAGGCGGAACACTGCACACTGACTGCTGGGAAAACAGTGTTCCTCCTGTCACGAACGAGGAGGAGGAAGAGGCGCAGCTTTTGTATCTTGGAATGGCGCCTTACACACTGTGGGGGAACACAGATCGAGACTGCATCGGCTGCAATGGTGGACACTGGTGGCAGACAGATCGCACAGGGAGGGATACGACACAGGACACAGGACAAAGGACACAGGACATGCAGATCGGCACAGGTAGGCTGCAATGGGGACACAGGGGGGTTTGTACAGGACACAGGGGACATGCAGCTGCAGATGGGCATTTGCTGACCCTCTTTTCCACTTACAGTAGCTGCTGCATTTTTCACCCTCGGCTTATACTCGGGTCAATACGTTTTTCCCAGTTTTTTGTGGTAAATTAGGGGCCTCGGCTTATATTCGGGTCGGCCTATGCTCGAGTATATACGGTATGTTACTGGCCTAATTCTGAAAAAGAAAACGAATGCAGCCACCACATCTAAAGATTGGTAAGCTGGGGTTTAATACCGTTTTAAACTCTTGGTTGCATTTAGAGTTGATGCACTTGGGCATTTATGGGCATATTATATGCCTATTGTAATTTTCCAATTCCCCAATCATTAATTCTGCACTTCATAATAAATTGATGCACAATTTATTTTTATAATCTAATTAATTTTGCTTTCATTAACACAACATGACTATAAAACAAACAAATATTTCCTGAATAACTGGCCTATCTACATTAAAATGGTTGTAGAGGCTGAAGGTTTTTTTCCTTCATGCATTCTAAGCATTAAGGTAAACACCTTCTGGGTGCAGCTCCCACCACAGCCCCCCCTTATACTCACCTGAGCCCCATATCAATCCAGCAATGTGCAGAAGAGCCTCGGCTGTCCTGGATTCCCTCTCCTCATTGGCTGAGACAGCAGCAAAAGCCATTAGCTCCCACTTCTGTCAATCACAGCAAGTGAGCCATTAGGAGAGAGAGGGCAGCCAGGGTCGAGCTGCAGCTCTATGTGTCTTATGGACTCATAGAGCAGAGCACGCACCAGTGCTCCCACAGCACGAGGCATGCTATTGGGGGTATATAAATATATATGTAGGGGTACCGGCGCAAATATTACAATTTAAATTAAAATTAAAATTAAAAACCAATCAAACGTGTGTGTATAAATATATATATATATATATCCACCTATATATATTTAGTGCTCAATTGAATTCAATCTGCTGCAGTCAAAACAAGCTCTCTCTGCTGTTGAGTGAGCTGTAGAAACCAATAATATATAAATGGACTGCGCCAACTAATGTGATTCTCTTATAATTATATGGCACTACTTCAATGTGAAACAGTGACCCTTAATATCAAATACTAATACCACCGTGCCTTATTATAGAAACTTTAAATCTTTTGCACATTTATCTATCACCAAAAAAACAGCATGCATATGCAAATCTGCTAATTTTCTAAAGTAAATGTAGGGATGCAAAAACCATGAATCCAATTTAGTGAAAACAACCTTACAAAAAATGATATTGCTCCTGCTGTAAGTAATACAAAAAAACTGTGTATATAACAAAATAAAATAAAAAAATGTCCAAGTAGCATCATCCTGATGACGCAATCAATGTTTGCAAAACGTGTAATGGCTGCTGGGAGTTTTTTGGCGCCATTTCTGACCTAACGGGAGCGAGGCTTGGAACGCATGGAAGTGCACAGGGGAACACACGCCAATACAGCCGACCCCATACACACGGCTGGAACAGCTAAGTGTCGGCATAAGGCACAGTAATATGGGAGTGCAATATTTTTTACATTTACTACACCATGATGGCAATACATTTTTCTCTGAGAGCGGTATACCCATCTGCCTAAACATACCATCTGAAGAGGGGGCTAAGGCATCCAGGTCTTGGAGTGGTTATCCAACAAATTAACCAGAGGCGCAAACTCACCTGGTTTGGTGAGTGGCCAATTTATAAGCGGTGGTGGAATCACAATCAGGGTGACACTTAGCTGCACTATCTAATAACAGGAACAGGAGGCTGACCACTCACTGTGGTGACTCAGATTGTGACACATCAGCTACTTGGACATTTTTTTATTTTATTCTGTTATATACACTGTTTTTTTGTATTACTTACTGCAGGAGCAATATCATTTTTTGTAAGGTTGTTTTCACTAAATTGGATTCATGGTCTTTGCATCCCTACTTGCACTTTAGAAAATTAGCAGATTTGCATATGCATGCTGTTTTTTTGGTGATAGAAAAATGTGCAAAAGATTTAAAGTTTCTATAATAAGGTACCTTGGTATTAGTATTTGATATTAAGGGTCACTGTTTCACATTGAAGTAGTGGCATATAATTATAAGAGAATCACATTAGTTGGCGCAGTCCATTTATATATTAATGCTATTGGGGGACTGGTAAAGGGGAAGGAGCCAGGAGCAAGTAAGTATGACATTTTTGTTTTTTGTTTTTTTTTTAAAGCCGAACCTTTAATACCATTTTAAGGATTAATACTCATGGACATTTAAAGGCATTGTATATGCTTAGCATTATTATCCTGTTGCATTCTTGTGCCCAGAGAGCTGCAGGGGCCACGTACAGATTGTATAAGTGAATGGCTGTACACAACGGTACTCTTGTAAATGCTGATGCTTTTTTGCCTTGGTGTTCACCTGCACATCCAAAATGCGGAAGATATGCATTTGGAAAATATGTTGGACATGCATGCGCAAATAAAGGACAGTGCAAAGAAGCATTGATGTATCCAAGAGTATGGCTTTTACAGCTATTCACCTATATGGATGGCTGCACACAGCACTTGTGGCTCCCCAAGCATGTGAAAGTGCCAGGAAGTTTACACTAGGCATATGTAGCGCACCCCACTTAGGAGCCGCAAGTGAAATGGGATTCCCCACCCTGCACAGCCAGGCACACCGAAGCTCCACAGTCTCCCAGAAACAGAAAACATATTGAGGGGTTAAAACCTGGATAGGGATCGGGGGGGATTATGGGATGCCCACTTGACTTTAAAACAACTTCAGGACACTCCTAGTATATAAAGTCCTATATACAGCTCCTTCTCTTCCTCCAGCACTAACTTGCTTGCAGAACTTCAGCTGGCACACTGATGGGTAATCTGACACCAAGCACTCAGTCAGACATTTAGCAATGGCCTTTTATAGGGAGAAACCCGTGGCACCTTTAGGTGTGTAGAAAAAAATTCAATGTCCAGCATACATCCCTGTGGCTACTGATCCCAGCATCACCTCTTCAGGCACTGCAATCGTGCTGACTCTCTCCCGCTGTCTTTACACTTGCTCCAGAAAAGGGTTCATCAGTGTGTTGTAGAGGGTCCCTCCAGCACCCAAGCCCCTGGTCACCCCCCAGATTAGGGGGCACCCTCAAGTGCCACGACAGCCTTCTCAGCACTCCATATCCATCTTCCAGCTGACTGCCCCTGCTGGTATGACTCAGGAGTATTTGAGGTACCTGTCCCCTGCCAGCCTATTTTGCTGGGGATTGGCTAGGGCCCTCATCAATACTCCAAGCAGCTCCTCCTGGACTCCACCCTCTACTTCTGGAAGCCTCTCCAAGGTCCCAGAGAGCAGGGGGAGTTACCAGAGGTGCTGCTTACTGAGTCATCCAGCCTCACTTAGTCACTCAGCCCTGACCCAGATTCAACCCAGGCCTGGCACTCAGCCAGGCCAAATTTTCTTACACTAACAACTATGTACACAGGCACCTAGCTAGAGGGTACTACACATAAAAAGTGCCCTTAAACCCCCTAAAGTGACACTAAACTCTTGTTTAAAAAAAAAATGAAATTAATTCAAGTACGTATTCTTAACTCCAAAAGAAAGTACTTTTTGCTCTCAGCCTCATCCAAATCTGCAAACTCTTTTTTTTTTTTCAACTACCTGTTATAGGGTGGCTATGTTTTTTCTCCATGATATGTAGGAACGTAGCCACCTTCTCTTGCTTGCTCATGAGAACGACTAGGAACTATGGGATTTGTAGTGTGCATAGAGCAGTGCACACGATCACAACTAGTGGGCAATGCTCATTCCCAACAAACAGGCATGAAGGTAGATGGTAAAGTAAAGCACAGTAAGGCAGAAAAACACAATAAGGGCTCATTCACACTAGTGGTTGGGGGGCAGTAAAACCCTGTGGCTGAGCCATGCTTTTACTGACCCCCTCAGTGTGGGACATAAGGGGTTAAAGCAGGTGGTGAGGAAGCAATACAACACATCCTCACCACCTGTCAAATGCCCTCTGAAGAGCAATTTGAGCAAAGATAGTGCAAAGCCCTAAGAAACAATTTAATGAAAAATAAATTACAGGACCATTAAGTAGTGAATGTATATGGATTATTTTTGTAGAATAAGGATATCGTTTAGTGTCGTTTTAATGTAGATAGGCCAATTCATCAGGGAACATTTGTTTGTTTTATTTTATAATTATGTTGGAGGTAATGCAAGGTAGAGGGCTTTGATGATAAACGCGGATATATAAATAATTTTATTATGAAGTGCAGATTAAATATTGGAAATAATGATCTGCTCATGTTGGCCATGTCTGTTAATGCTTATCAAAACTTAGATGTAAATTGTATGCAATGCTAATGATGGAGGACCTTTAAATAAAGGAAGCAGATAGATGTGCTAGACAGTGGCTTGGTTTTAATTTACTGCTTCAGTAAACTATCTGTCCCTTTGTGCTCCCATGTACACATGTCAGAAATTCTAGGAACTACAAATATAAAACTCAGACTGTTACTTAGCATTGCTGTTTTTAGCAAGTGTTTTCAGTGCTCTATCTATTCTAGTTATGCCCATTGCTTCTGTCTGCACAGCAAGTTCAAAAGGGCACCTTTTAACTTCCAGTTTATTTACAAACACAGAACATTTGCATTGAGATGCAAAGGGTTAAAAACTCAAAATTGAAGCAGCAATGTATAGCAGTGCATGCCTTTGAACAGACATGCAATCAAACCTACTTATAGAAAAATAAAGACAACATTAAAAGTGCCACTTGAATGTCAAAGCAGAACTAAACAATTATTATTATTATTATTCACGATTTATATAGCCCCAACAGTTTACGCAGAGCTTTACAATGTAGAGGGGGGGCAGCACAATTACAGTACACTACAGAAGGGACAAGAGGGCCCTGCTCATAGAGCTTACGTTCTAAAGGGAGGGGGGGCGGTGGTACAAAAGGTAATAGAGGCAGGGAATTATTTAATGGGGTTGTTAGGTGGGTGTGGGATAGGCTTCCCTAAATAAGTGAGTTTTCAGGGTTCTAATAAAGGCGGACAGGTTAGGGGCTGATCGGATATACAGGGGCAGGGAATTCCAGAGGGTGGGAGAGGCTCTGGAGAAGTCCTGAAGATGAGCATGAGAGGAGGTAACAAGGGAGCTAGAGAGCAGGAGGTCCTGGGAAGAGCGGAGGGGACGATTTGGGCGATATCTGCAGATGAGGTTGGTGATGTAGCTGGGGACGATGTTGTGGATGGCCTTGTATGTTGTGGTTAGCATTTTGAATTTTATACGATGGGGTAGGGGAAGCCAGTGATGGTATTGTCAGAGAGGGGCAGCAGTCACAGATCGATTAGTGAGGTGTATTAGTCTAGCAGCAGCATTCATAATAGACTGAAGGGGGGATAGGGGGGGATAGCCTGCATAAGGGTAGGCCATTAAGAAGAGAGTAGTCAAGGCCGGAAAAAAATAAGGAGTGAATAAGTTGCTTTGTGGTGTCATTAGTCAGGAAGGGTCGAATTCTGGAGATGTTGCGGAAGGTTAAGGCGGCAGGATTTAGCCAGTGATTGGATGTGGGGGCTGAAGGAGAGGTCAGAGTCAAGAATGATACCCAGCACCCTGGCATGTGTGGAGGGACCAATGGTTGTGCTGTTGATCTTAATGGTAAAGTCATGGGGGGGACCGGGAAGGAGGAAATATTACAAGCTCAGTTTTAGAAAGATTGAGTTTGAGAAAGTGGTGTGACATCCATACCGAGATGTCATTTAGTAAGTTTGAGATCCATGAGGAGATCGAGGGGGTGAGTTGAGGAGTGGAGAGATAGATCTGGGTGTCATTGGCGTAGAGGTGGTATTGGAAGCCATGGGAGGTTTTCAACTGGCCCAGGGAAGTGGTATAGAGCGAGAATAGGAGGGGCCCAAGGACAGAGCTTTGGGGTACCCCAACAGAGAGAGGAAGAGGAGTAGAGGAGATGAAGTGACACTGAAAGTACGCTGAGATAGGTAGGAGGAAAACCAGAATAAAGCAGAATTACAGAGGCCAAGGGAGTGTAGTTTGCTGAGGAGGAGCAGGTGGTCAACTGTGTCGAAGGCAGCAGAGAGGTCTAATGCCCCATACACACGGTCGGAAAATCTGACCACAAAATCCATCGGATTTTGTCCGACGGATTTAGTCCGACACTGGTGTTGCATACACACGGTCGGACAAAGTTGTCGGAAAATCTGATCATTCTGAACGTGGTGACGTTTGTTGCCTACGACGGGACTATGTAGAGGCTAGTAGCCAATAGCTTTGGTCTTGTAATGTGATCTGAGCATGCGTGGCACTTTGTCCGTCGGAATTCGCTACACACGATCGGAATTGGTGTGATCGGACTTTGTTGTCGGAAAATTTATAGAGCAGGAGATACAACTTTGTCCGTCGGACAATCCGATGGAAAATGTCCGATGGTGCCTACATAAGGTCGGAATTTCCGACAACATTGTCCGATAGGACAGAATCCATCGGAAAATCCGACCGTGTGTATGGGGCTTTAGAGTACGAGTATGGAGTAATGCCCATTGGTTTTAGCAGTTAGTAGGTCATTGGTGAGTTTTAGTAGGCCAGTTTCAGTAGAATATTGTGGACGGAAGCCAGACTGTAGGGGGTCGAGAAGGTTGTTGTCCGTGAGGTAGCGACTAATTCGGTCATGGACAAGGCGTTCTATGAGCTTGGAGGCAAATGGGAGCAGGGAGATGGGTCTTAAGTAAATCAAACAGGTGGGGTCTAGTGAGGGTTTTTTAAGCATGGGGGTAACCAGTGCATGTTTTAGCAGGGAAGGAAAGGTGCCGGAGGTTAAAGATGTGGGTTAGGGAGTTTAGGATAGAGTGGGAAGGTGGTCGCAGTAATTGTGAGGGGACAGGGTCCAGGTGACAGGTGGTGAGGTGGGCCATGGAGAGGAGTTCATCAACTTCATCGGTGGTAACTGGGCAGAAGGAGAAGAGTATTGAGTGTGGTGTTGGACCTGATGTGTTGGGTAGGGGAGGAAGTTGAATGCAGGATATCTCCTTATGAATGGTGTCGATTTTGCTTTTAAAATGGTTGGCAATCTGTTGAGCGGTAAGTAAGTTGGTGGGTGGGGGCAGTGGGGGGTGAAGTAAGGAATTAAGGGTAGAAAAGAGTTGACGAGGTTTGGATGAGAGGGTTTTGATGAGAGTGTTGTGGTAGGTTTGTTTAGCAGTGTGGAGGCAGGAGTTGTATTTGAGAAGGGCAGATTTGTAGAGGGTAAAGTCTTGCAGGGACTTAGATTTACGCTATGCTCAAGAGAACGGCTGCGTCTCTTGAGACTTCTGGTGTCATCTGTTTGCCAGGGTTGTGGCAGATGGGGCCTGGTTCTGCGTGTAGAAAGAGGAGCAAGTACATCTAGGGAGGATGATAGCGTGTTGTAGATGGAAGTGGTTAGGTCTGGGCAGGACAGGGGTGCGATTTTGTCGTAAAAGGCCATCAGTAGCAGAATGAAGAAGGGAAGGGTTGAGGTTGCGAAGGTTTCTGCAGGTAATAGTTAAAAAAAAAAAAAAGAAAAACATGTATATGCTGGGAATGCTAACTGTCACATTTGCTTGTGCTTTCAACCAATCTGTCAAACCATCAAATGGGGAGTGTCATAATCACATGTGCAGCATCAAGGCAGTTGCAAATCAGAGACCAAGATGGCAGCTTCCTTGGCTGAAAAAAATAGGAGGGTTTAGTTAACACACAGTTGAATCTTTTTTCTTCGTTCTTTTTTCTTCTGTTAGGCCTCAAAAGCACAGTGGAAGTTTTGCTATCTCTCCTAGATGCCTCTCCTCCTGTCGGCAGCGTTTTGGCAGACAAAATGCTTCATGCTTGTAAACGCGTGTAATGTGTTTAGGCACGTTTAGGCGCATTAAGCTCTTGGGCATTTATTCATTTCATTGGCAAGAATAATATTTGGACGCACACGCTTGCTGTGGTTTTTTTTCTGCCTCTAAACTCCACTAAACACCTATGTGTGCATGGACACATCGGCAAGTCCGTTCATTTAGCACGTGACTTCAGGTTACGTAGCTAGCGCAGGCAGTAAATGCCGCCGCGCTAGCTCCGTGACCTGGCATGGATTTAAAGGGAATCCCCACGCCGAAAAACGGCGTGGGGGTTCCCCCCAAATCCATCTCAGACCCTTATCCGAGCACGCAGTCCGGCCGGCCAGGAAAGGGGTGGGGACGAACGACCCCCCCCCTCCTGAGCCGTACCAGGCCGCGTGCCCTCAACATGGGGGGTGCATACGATGTACCCCTACCCATTCACCTAAGGTGTAAAATGTAAAGTACAAAAACACACACACTTTTGAAAAAATATTTTATTGCACTGCTCCGGGGGTCTTCTTCTGTCTTGGGGGTCTTCTCGCCGGACTCCTCCGCCATTTACCAAGCTCTTTTACCGAGCGGAGAAGTCCGGCTACCTTCTTCGTCGCCGTCGCCGCCGTCGTCTGGGGGTCTCGATCCGCCTTCGGGTTCTTCCGGGGTCTTCCGGGGGTCTCTTCTGTTCTTGCGGCGGTTGTCGTCTTCCGCGCCGCCGGCGCCTTCTTCTTCTTGTTCTTCTTCTTGTTCCGATGTTGACCCGTCGCTGTCTTATATAGGGACATGGGGACAGGGTCACATGCTCATGTCACGTGGTGACCCCGCCCCCTTGCGATGTCACAGTCCCGGAGGATGCTGGGACTGTGACATCACAAGGGGGCGGGGTCACCATGTGACATGAGCATGTGACCCACGAAGTTACGTTCTAAATGAACGGACTGCTCCGTGTGTGGGCAAGTCTGTCTTCTTCTTGTTCCGATGTTGACCCGTCGCTGTCTCTGCCCGGAATGGCAGAGCCGCGCTGGGACTTATATAGGGACATGGGGACAGGGTCACATGCTCATGTCACGTGGTGACCCCGCCCCCTTGCGATGTCACAGTCCCGGAGGATGCTGGGACTGTGACATCACAAGGGGGCGGGGTCACCATGTGACATGAGCATGTGACCCTGTCCCCATGTCCCTATATAAGTCCCAGCGCAGCGCGGCTCTGCCATTCCGGGCAATAAAATATTTCCCCAGGGCACCCCCCATGTTGAGGGCACGCGGCCTGGTACAGCTCAGGAGGGGGGGAGCGCTCGGTCGTCCCCACCCCTTTCCTGGCCGGCCAGGCTGCGTGCTCGGATAAGGGTCTGACATGGATTTGGGGGGAACCCCCATGCCGTTTTTCGGCGTGGGGAGTCCCTTTAAATCCATGCCAGGTTACGGAGCTAGCGCGGCAGCATTTACTGCCTACGCTAGCTACGTAACCTGAAGTTACGTTCTAAATGAACGGACTGCTCCGTGTGTGGGCAAGTCTGTAGATTTTCAAAAGTCCCGCGGACTTTGGCCGGCGGATTGTCCGCCGGAGAAGTCCGCCCGTGTGTGGGCAAGTCCGCACGTGTGTGGGCAAGTCCACACACTCGGAAAGTCCGGCGAAGCCAGCTGGAAAGTCCGGCGGATTGTCCGCTGGACTAAGTCCGCCGGCAAAAGTCCGCACGTGTGTACGCGGCATAAGGCTTACCTGTAGGTCCAAGAAATATCTCCTAAACCTACATGGTTTAGGAGATATTTGCCAAAAGACAGGCACTGCTGCCATGAGCGCGCCGCTGTTAACGGTGATATGCCGCGAGTGGTGGCTCCCGTGCGCATGTGCGGGAGTGACATCATTGCGGCTCCATCGAATGACAGCGCCGGAGCAGCGAGACCCACCAAGAAGATGGAGGCTCCGTACACAAGGGGACAGCGGTGACTTTGCTGGCTCCTGTGTCAGGTAAGTGACACATAATGGACTACTATGCGATGCATAGTAGTCCATTATGCTTTACCTTTCCAGGGAAACAAAGAGGAAGTAAACCCATATAGTTACATAGTTAGTTAGGTTGAAAAAAGACACAAGTCCATCCAGTTCAACCACAAATAAAAAAAATATATATATATATATATATATATATATATATATATATATATATATATATATATATATATCATACAATCCCATATACCCCATTCTATACCCACAGTTGATCCAGAGGAAGGCAAAAAAAAAACAGCAGAGCATGCTCCAATTTGCTAAAGCAGGGGAAAAAATTCCTTCCTGATCCCCCGAGAGGCAATCGGATTTTCCCCGGATCAACTTTACCTATAAATGTCAGTACCCGTAAATATACCGTATTTATCGGCGTATAACACGCACCCCAAGTTTAGGAGGGCATTTTAAGGAAAAAACGTTTTAGGAGGGAAGTTTAGGGAAAAAAAAACTTACATTTAAGCGTCATTTGCAGCTTGCCCAGCGTCATTTGAAGCTTGCCCAGCTTCATTTGCAACTTGCCCAGCGTCATTTGCAGCTTGCCCAGCTTCATTTGCAGCTTGCCCAGCGTCATTTGCAGCTTGCCCAGCATCATTTGCAGCCTGCCCAGCGTCATTTGCAGCCTGCCCAGCGTCATTTGCAGCTTGCCCAGTGTCATTTGCAGCTTGCCCAGTGTCATTTGTAGCTTGCCTAGTGTCATTTGCAGCTTGCCAGCGTCATTTGCAAGCTGCGTTTAAATTTCCCGCCGCGAGACAGACCGCGCGTGCGCCGCCGAAAAATACCGAATCGCCGCGGAAAAGACCGAATTGCCGCCGAAAAAGACCGAAGCGCCGTCGGAAAAGACTGAGCCGACTGTTCGGCTCCGCTCGTGGTCCCGCCTCCCTGCTGTTTCGGGAGCGAGCACAGGGAGGCGGGACTACGAGCGGAGCCGAACAGTCGGCTCGGCCTTTTCCAGCGGCACTTCGGTCTTTTTCGGCGGCGATTCTGTCTTTTTCGGCGGCGCTCGCTATTTTTGGCACTTTTTTTGGGGTATCGGCGTATAACACGCACCCACGAATTTCCCCCGATTTTAAGGGGGAAAAAGTGCGTGTTATACGCCGATAAATATGGTATATATATAGAGAGAGAGAGAGAGAGAGATATCTTATTATTATTATACAGGATTTATATAGCGCCAACAGTTTACGCAGTGCTTTACAATATAAAAAGGAGACAATACAGTTATAATACCAGAACATACAAGAGGATTAAGAGGGCCCTGCTCAGTAGAGCTTACAATCTAATAGAGTGGGGCAGGTGGTACAAAAGGTTGTAACTGTGGGGAATGAGCTGATTGGAAGTGGTAAAAGATTAGTTGGGGACGTGATAGGCTTGCCTGAAGAGATGAGCCGGACAGGTTGAGGTAGTGAGTTCCAGAGGATGAGAGAGGCTATGGAGATATCCTGGAGATGAGCATGGGAGGAGGAGATGAGAGAGCTTGAGAGTAGGAGGTCTTGAGAAGAGCGGAGTGGATGATTTGGGTGATATTTGGAGACAAGATTAATGATGTAGCTCGGGGCAGAGTGGTGAATGGCTTTGTGTGTTGTAGTTAGTATTTTGAATTTAATTGCTGGGTGATTGGGAGCCAGTGTAGGGATTGTAGGAGAGGGTTGTCAGACACTGAGCTGTTGGTAAGGTGGATTAGTCTGGCAGCAGCATTCCTGATAGACTGAAGAGGGGATAGCCTATGGAGAGGCAGGCCAATGAGAAGTGAGTTGCAATAGTCGTAGAGTCGTAGAGATGTTACGGAGGTGAATTCTACATACTCAGATTTATATAGGGTGAAATCTTGCAGGCATTTGGTTTTACGCCACAGTCGTTCAAGAGCACGACAATGTCTCTTGAGATTCCTAGTGTTGTCAGTTTGCCGGGGTTGTAACGGTCGGGGCCTGATTCTGCGTGTGCTTAGAGGAGCAAGTGCATCTAGTGATGATGAGAGTGAACTGTTGTAGACAGAGATGGCCAGGTCAGGACAGGACAGGGGAGAGATTATGTCATATAGGTGGTCAGTAGCAGAATAGAGAAGAGAAGGGTTAAAGTGGCGAAGGTTCCTACAAGTAATTGTTTGCTGCTTGGAGGGATGGGTGGTTGGAGGCAAGGATACAGTGAGGTTGTGATCAAAGAGAGGAAAGAGGGTGTTTGAGAGGTTGCCAGGGTTGCAGAGATGGGAGAATACAAGGTCGAGGGTATTACCATTGGGGTGAGTGGAAGTATGTGTCCATTGGGCTAGGTCAAAAGATGAGGTTAAGTCGAGAAGTTTAGCTGTAGTTGGGCTGTTAACATTGACAGGAATGTTGAAGTTACCAAGAATGATCATGGGTATTTTAGAGGAGAGAACGTGGGGTAGCCAGGCAGCAAAGTCATCAAGAAAGTGCGATACTGGTCCAGAAGGCCGATAAAATGCTGTAATCCTCAGAGAAATGGGAGAAAACAGACGAATATAGTGCATCTTGAAAAAGAAGAGAGGGATAGAGAGGGAGTGATAGGAAGGATTTAGAAGGTGCTTTGTGGGGATAGAAGGAATCCAACTCCATCTCCTTTCTGTCTGTTGGGTCTGGGGGAGTGAGTCCAATGGAGGCCACCATGGGAGAGGGCAGCAGGAGAAGCTGAGTCAAAATTATGAAGCCAGGTTTTGGTTATGGCGAGTATGTTAAAGTCATGAGAGATGAAGAGGTCATGTACAGATGTTAGCTTGTTACAGATGGAGCGGGCATTCCAAAGGGCACATGAGATAGGTGGGCTGCTTTGAGGAAGCAGGGGGATAGAAATTAAACTGAGTGTATTGCGGTGGTTGCCAGAGGAGGAGGGGTATTGGATATGTGGCTTGCAGTTGGAAAATAGCGGACCAATCAACTTCTCCCTCAAGTCCTCTCTGTGCACTAAGATACAAGAGACTAATTTTAAGATCCTGACAAGGTGGTATTTAACACCCAGCCGACTACACACAATTTTTCCAGAAGTATCGGAATATTGTTGGCGATGGCGAGAGGAAAGAGGAACGTTGTTGCACGTGTTTTGGTCTTGTCCGCAACTGACAGCTTTCTGGGCCGCAGTCCGTAACATATCCCAAAAATTCACTGAATTTCAGATCCCAGATGATCCGGCATTCTTTCTGCTCCATGTATCCACCCTACCCGCTAGTAGATATTGAAAATCAATACTGCGCCACCTGACCAATGCAGCCAAGTCCTGCATTCCTTTACTTTGGAAGCAACAACGTCCACCGACCACAGCAATGTGGTTATGGAAAGTGGAAAACGTAAACAAGATGGAAGACTTGATCTTAACAGCCCAAGATAAGCAAGAAACATATAGGAAAACTTGGTCCCTCTGGAACATGTTCATACACTCAGAAGAGGGGAAATTTCTGCTTGGGACCTGAGATATGGTGCCTACATAAATTTCTAATTAGTTTAATCCTGGTGAAATTGAGCTCACTCAAACGCCCTCTGCCCCCCCCCCCTTACACAAACCCCCTCTCTCCTTTCTTTCTTCATTTCTGATATTCATTTTTCTTCTTTTCTACCTCTCCTTCTCAGTGGCAGCCTCCCGACCTACATTACTCTACCTTTCTTCAAACTAATGGAACCATAACTGGAGACTTGGATTATACAGATATCTGATCACCTCTTGAAATAAGCACGCTCCCAAGAGCAGGAGACCAGAGTGCTGAAATATATACCATATGTAGATTTTTTCTTATAACCTCGACATATTATAAGGGGGCTGCGACCTCTCCTGTGAAGTTACTGTTATGCAATTGTTGGGCGTCTGCCCCCCTTTTTTGTTTCTTGGAAATTACTAAAATTTATATTTGAAAAAAGAAAATAGCGGACTAGGATTAGGAGAAATGTCACCTGAAACTAGAAGGAGGAGGAGGGCGAGGAAGACAAGATGGGAGTGGGATGTGCATGAGTGCACGTGTCTAGTGGCCCTGGTGTATATGTCAGCATGTGGGTGCAGCACATGCAGGGGATGATGGGTGCAGTAGTAGGAAGAGGGTAGGAGAGTGATATGTGCATGCTACAGGGTAGAGAGGAGGGGTAAGGACAATTTGAGGCTAGAAGACACCGATGGGAGAAGGAAGAGAATGAGGAGCATGTTAGTGGATAGAGAGTGGGAATCTGACTTGATAAAAAATAAATGTCAAATGTTGGTTTGCGTGCCGTCTTGCAGAGTGGAGCAGAGTTTTTGCTGTATCTTCATCCAGCTTTAGTTATCCTGCTTTTGTTAAACTGTGGCGGTGAAACTGCACATCACTCGTGACAGAGCCACTCAGTGACTTAGCCACTATATATATATATAATATGTATATATATATATATATATGTGTACATCTCATTTAGTAGATTGTTTTAGAGGGCACCAAAGAACCTGGGGCAAAAGAGAATTGGAGACTTGGTATTGAGAAAATAGGTAAATAAATGTGTTCAGCTACTTATCTGTATGCCAGCAATACAGAGAATGTATTTTATGCCTATGCAGTATCATATTTGGTATTGCCATCCTGATATGTCTGGCCATCAATGTGGATCTCTGACAGTAAGAACAGTCCATCCTGACCGTTTTCTACCTTAACTATACGGCCTGCTAAAAAATGAGTCTCATTCACACCTTCATTAATGGCAAACTCGTTTATTTTCCATTTTTATTTTAATTTCTAATTTTTAATTCGAACTTTTTACCTCGAGTCTCATTCACTGATGAGTAAAATTTTCTGTATTGAGCACAATATTTTTAAGATTTCATATTTTAATTTTTTCAGTTCATAATGGAGCTCTGTTCATAAACATATATTTACCTTTTCTAAAGTCCAAACTTTATTGTAATTTATTTTTTATATATTTTTTTCTATATTTATTTGTATTTTTCCAGTCTATAATGGAGCTCTGTCTATCAATGTGTATTCACCTTGTTAAATAGACAACGCAATGGGTTAACATACCGCATTGGACCTTTTGAGTTTTGTAACTCTGAGCAGTCCCTGCCATAGAATTAGGTCTTCTAAAACCTCTCTGGCAAGGTTAACTGCACAACCTTTTTTAATATACGTTTTTTATTATTATTTTTATTAAAAAAAATTTTCCAATTCGGTTTATGTCTTTCACTAAATGTGAATCTGCTATGAACGCTTTGTTCCAGTTAGATATGGTGGTGATCATTTGCCCCACTACTGGTTGGAATAAATTTATTACTAACTGATCCCTCAGTTCATATGTGGTTTAGAGTTAGTGCCTGTATACGCTACCGCTGTAAGACGTGATCCCATACCACGGGCTGTATTTGCGGGACCGGCCGGCTCGCTTTATGCCTATCTAATTTTGCTACACTGTAAGTGTTTACTTATTTTTATACAATAAAATATCGTTGGATTTCACACTATGTGAGCTCTCTTTAATCCCCTCTGGTTCCAACTGCAATTTGGCCATCGAGCCTGTTCCTGAGCTGACATCAGAGAAGGACCCTGGTTGGGAGCTATTCTGGACGAGTTATTTTGTTTGGTTGGATATCGGACGTTCCCCCCAGTATACCCCTGGCTAGGGTTGAGAGCCACTCGCGTGAAAGGTCCCCCTAAAAAGGGACCATATAGTTCCGGTAAGGAGACAAGTTTGCCCTATGGTGGAGGTCTTCACATCTTTTCTTGGTGTTATATAAGTCACTTTCACTTCAAGAATTTGGGAGTCTTCACATAGACTGTTAAAAGCACGGAACTTGTTTGCTACATTGTGCATATCAAGACGCACATTTATATATATTGTTTGCGATTGTCTATACTTCTCTGGGAGATTGTTTTTCTCACACCCCCAGGGGATTATTTACTCATCCAGTCACCATTGCAATTTTTAGGCTCTGTAGGGTGTTTATTGTTTTCAACATTATTGTTTTCTCTATTTAGCTTTATTGTCACTTAATGTTCACTAGCTATATTCCAGGTTATAGCTTGCACTTTAAAGTTATAGTATCAAGTTGGCATTTATTTTCCAATAGTCAATAACAGGTATAATATTGTCCCGAACGCCCTGTAGGGTGTTTTTTTTTTTTATTTTTTATTTTTTGTTATTATTAAGTCTAAATATCATCCTTCTTTTTGGATTATTTACACCAAGGCTCACTGGTTACAGTTTGGGTTATAATCTGTACACCATATACAGTACACGATATAAAAACAGTCGATAACAGGTATCATATATAACTGATTGCTCAGTAGGGTGTTTACTTATTTTTCACTAGCTTCTCAATTTATGCTTTTTAGGTCGTCCTTTGATCTCACTAATCAGTGGATATCCACTTTGCACATTTAATTTTACTTCCACATAAATAGGATAAGCTCAGCCGGGCTTTTATTTATTCATTTTTTATAATAGTCTGATGGCATGCAGACTTCCTCTTTGACACCTTTTCACGAGAAACGTATAGTTATCTGGGCGAAACAATCTTTAGCCCACATTTAGTATTTTATTTTTCAATCTTTAGCGCAGCTCCTTTCCACAGCCATTTTGTCTTTGTAGTATAACAATTTGAGCAGCAGCTTTAATTCATTAGGATAGCGCAACTTTTCTCCTTACATTTTACAGAGACACAGGTGTTCTGATAGCAATCAGAAAGCAGCTTGTACAAATTAGTCTGTTTATATACATATGTGAGCAGACAGTACCCAATTAAGAAATACCTTATCGCATAAATCAACATGTTTCGGGTTGAGCCTCACAACAGATTGTATTAAACCAAAATACAGTGGTGTGAAAAAGTGTTTGCCCCCTTCCTCAGTTCCTTTGCATGTTTGTCACACTTAAGAGTTTCGGAACATCAAACCAATTTAAACAATAGTCACTTTTTGTAAATGAAGGTGTTTAAAAGGTGAAAAAAAATCCAAACCATCATGGCCCTGTCTGAAAAAGTGATTGTCCCCTAAACCTAATAACTGGTTGGGCCACCCTTAGCAGCAACAACTGCAACCAAGCGTTGCGATAACGTGCAATGAGGCTTTTACAGCGTCCTGGAGGAATGGCCCACTCATCTTTGCAGAATTGTCCTAATTCAGTTACATTAGAGGGTTTTCGAGCATGAACGGCATTTTTAAGGTCATACCACAACATCTCAATAGGATTCAGGTCAGGACTTTGGCTAGGCCACTCCAAAGTCTTCATTTTGTTTTTCTCAGCCATTCGGTGGTGGACTTGCTGGTGTGTTTAGGATCATTGTCCTGCTGCAGAACCCAAGTTCGTTTCAGCTTGAGTACACGATGGTCGGACATTCTCCTTCAGGATCTCTTGGTAGACAGCAGAATTCATAGTTCCTTTTATCACGGCAAGTCTTCCAGGTCCTGAAGCAGCAAAACAGCCCCTGACCATCACACTACCACCACCATATTTTATTGGGCCTGTACTCTGCTATTTCCACCCCCAAAGAGTTCCACTTTTGTCTCATCGGTCCACAGAATGTTGTCCCAAAAGTCTTGGGGATCATCAAGATGTGTTGTGGAGAAATTGAGACGAGCTTTGAGTTCTTTTTGCTCAGCAGTGGTTTTCTCCTTGGAACTCTGCCATGCAGGCCATTTTTGCCCAGTCTTTTCCTGATGGTGGAGGCATGAACACTGACCTTAACTGAGGCAAGTGAGGCAGTTCCTTGGACGTTGTGTGGGGTCTTTTGTGACCTCTTGGATGAGTCGTCGCTGCGCTCTTGTGGTAATTTTGGGCGGCCGGCCACTCCTGGGAAGGTTCACCACTGTTCCATGTCTCGCCATTTGTGGATAATGGCTCTCACTGTGGTTCGCTGGATACCCAAAGCTTTGGAAATGGCTTTATAACAATCACACAGTGTCACCTGGGCATACACTGCTACACCTGCCTGGAGAATGAACAAGCCTCACAACAGATTGTATTAAACCAAAATATAAGTTTACTGGAACAGGTTCAAACATTAAACACAAGAACCGTAATTGGCATACAAGTCTGACATAGTACTGAGGCACATAGTTGTGAATGGCTATCACACCAGGGTTACCTGAATGACCCCTACAGGCGTGTTTCCAAGTGGGACTAATGTCAGGCAATAAGATCTCAGAACTGAGCACCTTGCCACTTCCAGCACTGTGCAAACACTATAAGATCTGTAATGTCCTACACAGTATTTAACAAGAGGATATAATGCAGTATCACTATTCAAAGCTCCCCCTGCAGTCTCTAGTATGTGGTTGCAACACTGTAAGGCCTTACAGTAAGGGTTATAGTCTACTGTCTTCTTTTCTTCAGCTAGCCATTTATACTGCAGTATTTGTATTCCACAGGATTTCCAAGCAGTAATGTAAAGTAGAATAGTATAAAGCAGTAACTTTAATTGTGCAATATATTTGTGTACTCCTTCCCTGGGAATGTACTTCCAGCGTCAGCCACTTGGTAATGAAATTAAGCTTTGAGGCCTACGTAAGTGTAACTCAATCGAACTGAACTGTTCTGTGGGACTACCGGTCCCAGCAACACTATGCGATCAGTCTAAATGTGTGAAGTGTGGTATTTGACTTCTGGGCAACAGCCCTCTCACCACACCAGGCCTGGACAAATGGATGCCTCCGCTCCTTTGATGTTCAGTCCTGCTGCCGGCCACACGGTCACGTTGTGCGGCTCCACAAGATGACCAGGAAACCCTCAATGGCTCTGTCAGGTGTCTCTGGATCCTTCCCGATCCAACCACGCCGCTTCTTCAGCATGCTGTGGTGTAAACTGTCTCCGGTGGTTTCAACTTTGTTCCGCACCGAGCAGGCCGCGGCTCTTCAGACGCACAACCACAGAGACAAGAGACAGAAAATGGCCGTGCTGGGCCTTTTATTACCTACCCAGCATGCAGTTCAGCCACTCAGTGTTCATGGGTAAGTGAGTGGGCATTGTGGTAGGTGAGTCCTTTGGCAAAGTAAACAATTAAGTCACTTCCTGCTTAGCTGTTATGTAGAAGTTAAAACAAGTATTTTTCAATTGCATACCAGTAGAGGGAGCCAAATACCAATCTATTAACACAGTCCTATTAATAGCATTACATGGCAAAAATGCCAGCACTACATATAATTTTGCACAAGCTATTTTAATTAGAGACTTCATAGACTTTATGTCCAAGAACAACTAATAACAAAAAGGCAGAGTTAATCTAGTTTTTGTAAAACAAATTACTCATTAATAAAAAAATAAAAAAAATAGCTGCAGAGAAAAAACAGGCAGACAGCACTTTTGGGTCAGAACTTGACACTTATTTCTGCCACCCACATGTTTCTCTTGGCCCGACAACTCACTGGTCAAAAGAAATGTGCAGGGAGCAGTATGGCAAGCTTTATCACTTTCAGGAAGTGGTTAAGTTTGCATGTCAGGACATCCACGGTTATGGCCATAATAACAGAATTTTGAATGACACACCTGGTGACAATAATCCACTTGGCCTGTATACACTGGTATGTGACTCAACCATTAATTATAATAATTCCTCCACCCAGTAATCATTCATCTCCTTTTGAATTGGGAATAGTCTGAATTCCATCCCACTAACAGTCACAAGCCAACTTTACTAAAGACAAATGCCATATGTCAAGTAGCCACAATCACAGGCTACATTTGTTGTTCACAGATTGTCTCCAGCTAGAATGTACTGCTTAATGTGAAAAGGCACCCCCCCACACACACACATAGGCAAAGAAAGAAAGGAACATGCAGAGCTGTGCTGTAAATAGACCAGCTCTCTGCTAATCTATCTTCAGAAACCTCCCCGAGACAAATGCTGAACAGAGGAACAAGGGGGCACAAAGACACAGGACTTAGGGCTTTGGAGAGAGATAAGTAAACATTACAGATATATGTGCCCAGGTCAAATTTCATAAATCGGGATTACATCCATTTTAACTGCTTGCCGACCGCCCGCCGTCGTTTGACGATGGCAGAATGGCTCCCCTGCGCGAATCGCCATAGCTGTACGGCGGCCCCTTTAGGGGTATAGACGCAGCTGTACTGAGGAGCCGATGCGCGTGTCCGGTGGCCGCTATGACCGCTGGGCACCCGCAAATGCTCCTGACAGAGCCAGAACAAGAATGTGTGTGTGTGTGTAAACACACACATCCATGTTCTGGCAGGGGAGAGGAGACAGATTGTGTGTTCCTAGTATATAGGAACACCGATCGGTCTCCTCCCCCAGGCAGTCCCATCCCCCTACAGTTAGAACATGCTGAGGGAACACATTTAACCTCTTGATCACAGCATAGTGTTAACCCCTTACCTGCCAGTGACATTTATACGTCAATGGTCCCAAAAAAGTGTCAAAAGTGTCCGATCTGTCCGTCTCAATGTTGCAGTCCAGATAAAAATCACAGATCGCCGCCATTACTAGTAAAACATAAAAATAAATAAAAAATAAAAATGCCATAAATCTATCCCCTAGTTTGTAGACGCTATAACTTTTGCTCAAACCAATCAATATACGCTTATTGCAATTTTTTTACCAAAAATATGTAGAAGAATATATATCGGCCTAAACTGAGGAAGAAATTTGTTTGGTTTTTTCTTAATTTGGGGCTATTTATTATAGCAAAAAGTAAAAAATTGTGTTTTTTTTTCTTTAAATTGTCACTCTTTTTTTGTTTATAGCGCAATTTTATTTTGGGTACAGCGTAGCACGACGGCATAATTGTCAGTTAAAGCGACTCAGTGCCGTATTGCAAAAAATGGCCCGGTCAGGAAGGGGGTAAATTCTTCCGGGGCTGAAGTGGTTAAGCACTACTGGTCATAACAATGTAACTGCTTGTATATAACTGACATGGACCCATGGTACTTGTGCCCGTATGTCCACTCCTTCAAGCTTGTATTCCCTAATTGCAGATCATTTATGATGCCTACATTCACCTTATATTACAGAGTCTATCTACAATATCCAGCTTTTGTCATTTTAGCTCCAGATATGGTAGATGTGATGTATTTGAATTGACCTCAGTCACAGACCATTTATAACCAGCCTATTTAAATATATTATAACAGCGTTTCTCTCCAAAAATCTGTGATGTTGCTTATAGTGGTTTCTGTCTGTCAGATAATTTAAATATTCTATCAAAAAAAAAAGAAAAGCTTGTTTGACAGCTTGTGTATTATAACATAGTAGCATATTATGTGTACCAGGCATAGTATATTGCCAAGTTTTAATAAATCTAGAAAATGTCCCTGCTCACAACTGTACTTCATTTAACTGTTGCTAGTGATTGTGACACCCAGAAAAAACACAAGGAGTGTGTGTGGGACCTAATCCCCAATGTCAGAAGATCTCAAAGATCCATGATATTTAAGACATGAAAATACTGGGTCTTAATTTGCCACATGATGAATTAACAGTTAGTAACAACTCCCATAGTGCAATTCGTTTTGTGCATTATTACAGGGGTGTGACCAAATTCATCTGGATACCAAGGTCTTGTGATATCTCAATACTTCACAAAATAACAACAAATAAAAATGATAAAACAAGCTATTGGTCTGACACACAGAATAATTATCAAGTTGAGAAATCAGCATCCATGGGCAAGTAGGTTTTTGTTACCTCTTCTATCATTGTTGTTCCAACACTGCATAATTGTGTTAAAGTGATTTCACAACCAAAGAATCTAAATTATGCCACTTGTATGTTATTCTTCAAATGTTAAAAAAAAAGCAGTTGTGGAGCAATGGATAACACTTCTCGTACACATGATCAAACTTTCCGACAACAAAACCATGGAACTTTGTCTGAAGGGTGTTGGCTCAAACGTGTCTTGCATACACACGGTCACACAAATGTTGGCCAACAATTACGAATGTAGTGACGTACTAGACCTACTACGCGTTTTTTCAGCTCTTTTCACCCTTTGGGCTCCTTCTGCTAATTTCATGTTGATAGAATTTTGGTGAGTGTTGATTCGCGCTTTTCATTTCGTGCTTTTCAATTAGTTTCTGAATGGCAGTTCATCAATCAGACATGTTGCGGAAACACTATTTATTATTGGCCTTGGAGTTATTGCTTTGAGGTTATTTTTTTGGTTGAATAATGATTTGATTTGATATATTTTCTATATTTTTTGGATGCATAGAATGCACTTTTTGGTTAAGTTCTAGCATGTCTAATTTAATTTTTTTAATGCACAATAAAAAAATTGTGGAGAATAATACTTGGCTATGTGTTTTACTTCAAATGACAGTTTGGGAGTAGGCAGTTACATTTTAAAAAATACAATGTAAAATTGACAAGGGACACCAACATAGTTGTATCTTTGTTCTTAAAAACGACGGGGTAATGGTGTTGTGGTAACTTGCACAAATAATTAAAAAAAAAAAAAAGCATAATAATATTATTCTTGATATCACTAGAAAAAAAAAGCCTTTGAAAATGAGTTTGCAATAACTCCATCAGTATCACCAGCAAAGCAGCTTCATTATTATTCCATTAAAGAAGAAGAGAATGTGAGCTGCATTTCGAGATCTCATAATTTGCCACGTCACGAATGTTAATTCTCCATTACAAACGTTAGTTTACAAGACTGACCACTTCTGCTTCCGAGCATGCGTGTTTGTACTTTGGACTTTTGTCCGACGGATTTGTGTACACACGATCGGAAAGTCCGACAAGACACATTTGTTGGCAGAATATTTGAGAACATGCTAGCCAACATTTGTTGGCGGAAAGTTTGACAACAATTGTCTGATGGAGCATACACAAGGTCGGATTGTCCGCCAACAAGCTCACATCCAACATTTCCCATCGCAAAATCCAATCGTGTGTACGGAGCTTAAGAGGTGAAAATACAGTAACCTTTAGCATAGACATAAAGTATATAAAATTTTTGGCTTTTACACAACGCTACATGAAATGATTACTAACCTGCAGCCGTGGTTTTCTGCACTTTGTGCAGCAATGCTTTCTTTCTTACATAAGTTGCATGTGTATTAGTTTAAATCCTTACTGGAATCATAGTTTTTACCAAAGTCTTTAACAAAGCCAGTAGAACATTTTTTTTTTTTTTTAGATCGATTTAGAGTTTTAAACCTGAATTCCAGGCACAAAAACATTAATTTAAATATATTCCTCAATAGCCACAGAGAATATAAATCAACTTTATGTGGACCAAACACATTTGCAAACCTAGATATTGCCATAAAAAATGTATCAATGGCATTATCACTGTGCCGCACACAACTTGTGCAGAAAGCAGAGCTGTTGGAGTGACCCATTAGGTCCACCTACTATGGGCTGCCAGCAGAAAACTACAGGAGTGGGCGGAGACAAGACCAGTCATCCTGCACAAGGAGAGAGAGCAGCAGTGACTGGTCTTTATTAACCGCTTCCCGACCACCTAACGCCGATATACGTCAGCAAAATCGCACGGGCCGGCAAAATCACGTACCTGTATGTGATCGTGCATGCGCCGCTGGTGTCCCACGATCCGGTTACGGAGCTGAAGAACGGGGAGAGGTATGTGTAAACAAACCTCTCCCCGCGCTTCCTACTCTGCCTGTCATTGATCGGCTGTTCCCTGTCATCGGGAAAGCCGATCAATGACGTCAGACGTCAGCCCGCCGCCCCCTAATGTAAAAAAAACACACACGTCACAGCCCATAACCCCTCCCCTCCCCCTAGTGGTTAACCCCTTCACTACAACTGTCATTTATACAGGAACCAATGCATTTAAATAGCATTGATTGCTGTATAAATGACAATGGTCCCAAAAATGTGTAAAAAATGTCCGATGTGTCCGCCATAATGTCGCAGTCACAATAAAAATCGCTGATCGCCGCCATTACAAGTAAAAAAAAAAATATTAATAAAAATGTTATAAAACTATCCCCTATTTTGTAAATGCTATAACTTTTGCGCAAACCAATCAATAATCGCTAATTGCGATTTTTTTTTTTATCAAAAATATGTAGAAGAATACGTATCGGCCTAAACTGAGGAGAAAAAAAAAATTTTTATATATTTTTTGGGGATATTTATTATAGCAAAAAGCAAAAAATATTGCATTGTTTTCAAAATTGTCGCTCTATTTTTGTTTATAGCGCAAAAAATAAAAACCGCAGGGGCGATCAAATACCACCAAAAGAAAGCTCTATTTGTGGGGGAAAAAAGGACACCAATTTTGTTTTGGAGCCACATCGCACGACCGCGCAATTGTCAGTTAAAGCGACGCAGTGCCGAATCGCAAAAAGGGGCCTGGTCCTTTGGCTGCCAATTGGTCCGGGGCTGAAGTGGTTAAAGAAAACTACAGCACAGAGGCAAAGTTTCACACTGGATTGCTGCACAGATCTGGAAGAAATATACAATGCACACCTAGATTCAAGTAAGAATACATCTGCCTCTTACAGTATATTTAGACAATAATTATTTTCTCAGAGTTCAGCTTTAAAACACAGACAATTATCTACAACATATGTGAAAGATATACAAATAGCGTATAAATGGTGCGCAATTCAACCTTAATTATGTGAGCATAGATCTTTAAAAATAATTATTACCACAATGTCAATTGTGGTCAATAGTGCACAAGTGAAAAAAATAAAATAAAATATATATACACTCTGTATATATAGTGCTGGAGGTGTGTGAAATAAAATATACAATCCTTGTATATAAATTAATATGTGAGTATGTGATCCTTATTATAAAAGAAATGCCAAACATGCATATAAAATCTTATTTAATAGGTGAAAGTATTTGTTGTGTTGGTAAAATGAAAAAAAGTTGAACGACGATTCAGTGATAGCAATCAAGATGATTGGGAATTGTGTGCTGTGTTAGAAAGATTGAAGGAACTCTGGCGTAGCAATAGGTGCTCTGACTACAAGATTGGTACCATACACCAGACAATTAGTGTTGAATACAATCTAATTGCAACAATATGCAGATACACCAGGCGATTACTCTAATTGCAAGGTTGGTGCCATACACCATACAATCCTATTGTATGCAATCTATTTGCTACGATAACCAGATAAACATATACACCAGGCGATTGGTGTTTTAAAAGTGCAGTGGTGCATTACTGATATAACAATTAAGACAGCTGGTTTAAACTCCCACTGTTTGGAGAAGCAAAAAAAGACTGCTATTTTGGAAAATATAAATATACAATGTTGCCACTTCGCTATTGGTATTTATAAATATATAGGAAGAAAGAAACAAAAACTTCCCTTAATGTTGCCGGTACAATTATAGGTGATTCTTTGAAATCTTCCTGATGCTCAAGCCGGTTTTAACATGAAAAAGAAAAAAAAACAAACAAAAACCATTGCGCAATATTGCTAACTATATAGACTCCCCATGAGAAGCCTCAAGTTGTATGCACTCACGTGTACCAGGTGGATATAGTGCAGATAAAAAGTGTCAATGGTCAGGCTTTCGCTCCTGGGCTGTCAGCCCTTCTCCTCCTTTGCTGAACTCGTGTATCACACGGCGTCACCTAAGCTCCTCCTCCCGACGCGTTGCATTACAGGTCACGTGACACTTTTTATCTGCACTATATTCACCTGGTACACGTGAGTGCATACAACTGTATATGTTTATCTGGTTATCGTAGCAAATAGATTGCATACAATAGGATTGTATGGTGTATGGCACCAACCTTGCAATTAGAGTAATCGCCTGGTGTATCTGCATATTGTTGCAATTAGATTGTATTCAACACTAATTGTCTGGTGTATGGTACCAATCTTGTAGTCAGAGCACCTGTTGCTACGCCAGAGTTCCTTCAATCTTTCTAACACAGCACACAATTCCCAATCATCTTGATTGCTATCACTGAATCGTCGTTCAACTTTTTTTCATTTTACCAACACAACAAATACTTTCACCTATTAAATAAGATTTTATATGCACGTTTGGCATTTCTTTTATAATAAGGATCACATACTCACATATTAACCACTTCAATACAGGGCTTTTAAACACCCTTCCTTACCAGAGCACTTTTTGCGATTCGGCACTGCGTCGCTTTAACTAACAATTGCGCGGTCGTGCGACGTTACACCCAAACAAAATTGACGTCCTTTTTTTCCACACAAATGGAGCTTTCTTTTGGTGGTATTTGATCGCCCCTGCGGTTTTTATTTTTTGCGCTATAAACAAAAGAAGAGCGACAATTTTGAAAAAAAACACAATATTTTTTACTTTTTGCTATAATAAATATCCCATTTTTTTTTAAAAAAAAAACTATTTTTTTCCTCAGTTTAGGCCGATAAGTATTCTTCTACATATTTTTGGTAAAAAAAATCGCAATAAGCGTATATTGATCGGTTTGCGCAAAAGTTATAGCGTCTACAAAATAGGGGATAGATTTATTGAATTTTTTTTTTTTTTTTTTTACTAGTAATGGCGGGGATCTGCGATTTTTTTTTTTTCGTGACTGCGACATTGCGGCGGACACTTCGGACACTTTTGACACATTTTTGGAACCATTCACATTTACACAGCGATCGTTGCTATAAAATTGCAGTGATTACTGTGTAAATGTGACTGGCAGGGAAGGGGTTAACACTAGAGGGAGCTGGAGGGGTTAATGTGTTCCCTAATAGACGTGATTCTAACTGTAGGGGGAGGGGACTTAAGGGGAGGAGACCGATCATGTGATCCTCCGTACTGGGATCACATGATCGGTCTCCTCCCCGCTGACAGGACGTGGTGCTGTGTGGTTACACACACAGCTCCACGGTCCCGCCCGGTCCCGTTGTTTTTTTAACGGGCAATCGCGGGTGCCTGGCGGACATCGCGGCCGCCGGGCACTCGCACCGGGTCCCGAGCGATGCCGCGGGCGCGCGCGCGCGCCCCCCAGGCGGCGCGCGCCCCCCACGCGGCCCGGGAATCCGAGGACGTCATATGACGCCCACCCAGGATGGGAGATCCACCTTGTGGGCGTCATATGACGGCGGGCGGTGCTGAAGCGGTTAATTTATATACAAGGATTGTATATTTTATTTCACACACCTCCAGCACTATATATACGGAGTGTATATATATTTTATTTTATTTTTTTCACTTGTGCACTATTGACCACAATTGACATTGTGGCAATAATTATTTTTAAAGATCTATGCTCACATAATTAAGGTTGAATTGCGCACCATTTATACGCTATTTGTATATCTTTCACCTATTTTCAAGTGTGGGAACACTTTTAATGGTAGCAGCATTTCATTTAGTAATATTATTTTATTCTATTAGATTTGGGGCTTTTAAATTATATATCAGCGCTTTAGTATACACCAATTTTTATATCTACAACATATGTTTCTCTGCACGAGTTAAAAAAAATCATTTCTACAATAAAGTGGATCTAACCACTTACCCACTGGGCACTTAAACCCCCTTCCTAACCAGACCAATTTTCAGCTTTCGGTGCTCTCACACTTTGAATGACAATTACTTAGTCATGCAACACTGTACCCAAATAAATTTTTTGTCGTTTTTTTTCACACAAATAGAGCTTTCTTTTAGTGGTATTTAATCACTGCTGGGTTTTTTATATTTTTGCGCTATAAATCAAAAAAGACTGAAAATTCGGTAAAAAATAAAAATAAAAAATTCTTTGTTTCTATTAAAATTTAGTGCAGAGTATTGGTGAGTATTCACAGAGTATTGGCAGAGTATTGCAGTGTTGCACAGTATTGGCAGAGTATTTAACAGTATTGGTAGAGTATTTCACAGTATTGGTAGAGTATTGCACAGTGTTGGCAGAGTATTGCACAGTGTTGGCAGAGTATTGCACAGTGCTGGCAGAGTATTGCACAGTGTTGGCAGAGTATTGCACAGTGCTGGCAGAGTATTGCACAGTGCTGGCAGAGTACTGTCATTAAGCAGCACTGTGGGCACTACACATCCAGCCCACAGCGCTGCTGCCATCTCTCCCCCTCTCCGTTTCTCCCCTCTCACTGTACCAATTGGTACAGAGAGGGGAGGGAGGAACCGGCGTCATGATGTGACGCCAGTTTGTTTACATGTGATCGCTCCGTCATTTGACAGAGTGATCACGTGGTAAATGGCAGCTGTCCACGGGCGCTTACCATGATCCGTGATGCACCGGGTCCGGAGGACCCGGCGGTCATGGATGTTCCCGTGTGCGCACCCCAGGGGGCGTGCGGGAGCAAGGTTCTGGGAGGACGTCCCACGGACTTCCACCCAGAATAAGCCGACCGCGCTGTAGCCATCTTTTGGCTATGGCCCGGTCGGCATGTGGCTAATAATATATTTCACACTTGAATTAGTAGGGCATGTTATCAATATCTAATCACAGTATTATAATTATGTATTTGCTAAAATAGGCACTACAGACGTGCTGGTTAAAAATGTGTTTGGCTCCCTCTAGTGTCCTTTGTTAGCTATTAAGACTTTGTTTGGTTTCTGTGAGGCAGCGCTACAGAGCATTGTGGGAAATGTAGTTTAATGAGGAAGTGACTCGTGTTAACTTAGTTTGGGAACTATTAAACCCACAATGCCAAGTCACAGACCCACAAGACCAATTTACTGCACTGCATGCTGGGGGCAGAAATAAAAGGAACAGCGCGGCCATATTTCGACCTCTGGGGACGCCATTCAATGCCTGACTGCAGTGAGGTCTGTGTGAGTGACCGGGAGACTGCGGCCTGTGAGGTGCGGAGCAGAATCGATCGGCCTCTGAGGTGTTCTAGAGCACAGCCAGCTGGACCAGCGTGTGGATGAACTTGAGGACCCAAGATTTCTGGAAGTTTCCTGCATTAAAGTCGTCAGCCATCAGTAGGAGCGGTGCGGTGTGACGGCGCCAGTTTTGGATCGGACTGAGATATCAGAAAAGGAGCCTTACAGTACCTGGGCCTATTGTGGTGAGCGGGCACTTGCCCAGATCAATATAGTGCACTGTTGCTGTGTGAGTTAGTTAGACTGCTGGTGCGACTTGTAGTCCCACAGAAGTGATATCACCTGTCCACAAGCTGCATACATTTTAACTTTAGAATTTGTTTCTGCTAAGGAGGAAGTATTATAAGAGCTTTATATTTGCAAGTACACAATTACCAGCGCATCGTTTATCATAAGCTTGCTTTCTACTTGTTTCCCTGTTTGGATTTACAAATACTGCAGTCTAATACCATAAGCTAGCTGAAGATTCTGAAGACAAGGAACTTTTATCATCTTTTATAAAGCATCACAATTCACTTTGCATTTGGAACATTGCATTACAACTTAGGGGGAGCCCATGAGTACGGTATATATATATATATATATATATATATATATATATATATATATATATATATTTATTGTACTGTTGCATATTCATAACATTACACTGCAGATTTGGTGTGTGTGTGTGCTTTGAGGTTTCAGTGGGAAAGCGCTTAATATACGCTTTTGTATATTGGGCGTTTATCCCATTGTTTATCTGTCTGCATACATTCTTTACGGTACTTATTTGAGCTACAATTTTCCCAGTTTAGATCGAGTGTTATCAATTGTCACTTATTGTTTATGCTGAATTGCATTTTTCTTTTCAATATTTATTACAGTAAATTACTTAAGTGGTTTAGTAAATTTGTGTGTGGGTTTCATTGATAACATCACATTACAACATGGAACCCCAGGTGTCAGAGGTAAGATAGGGTCTGCAGAGTCGGGGTAGCCAGTGGGGTATAGAGTCAATCAGCAGCCCCTATGGGGGTACCGCTACAATTATTAAACTTAAAATAAGAGAAGATGCACAAACACAATCAAGCAGAGCTTAACAAATCTAATTGTTGGAGTAACAGCGCTGTCTGGCTCATGAAATAAATCTAAATGTGCTACCCGATCGATGTGTATGTGCACAAAAACAACTAATCCTGTATAAAGGATGTGATAAGAAATAAATCAATAATAAATAGACTAAATTTCCTGCCGCAACTTGAGGTGAGATACACACACAAAGTACAAAATGCAAAAAAGGTAGCTGCGCTGGAAATTTACATATATTGAATGCCAATAGTGAAAATCGGTTCTACCTTGAACCAGTAACCTGTGTATGGATGCAATCTGATTGGCCCAAAAAGCCAATATTCAAATTACACCACCCAGACTTTTACACAATTGCAGTGCTTGTGAACATATGATCGTAAACAAAAACGCATGCAATAACTTCTAAGAATTATCTTTTAGATGCAGTGCAACAAAAAAAAAAATTTTTTTAAATCATAGTAATAATAAAGAAAGTTCGTAAATGTTCCTGCACAATAATTTATTGCTATTCATTTACGAACTTTCTTTATTATTACTATGATTTAAAAAAATTTTTTTTTTTGTTGCACTGCATCTAAAAGATAATTCTTAGAAGTTATTGCATGCGTTTTTGTTTACGATCATATGTTCACAAGCACTGCAATTGTGTAAAAGTCTGGGTGGTGTAATTTGAATATTGGCTTTTTGGGCCAATCAGATTGCATCCATACACAGGTTACTGGTTCAAGAGCTTAACAAATACTGGTTTTGTTACCTCCTTTTACACAAAATTTAAGAGTATACACAAGCAAGACTTTAAACACATTAAAATAGATCTATAAGATGTTTTACACCAAGATGATCAAATTTACATACATATCTATCAAATACTAAAAACCTTTTGTTTCTGTTCAAGAAATATAATTTGTTTTGAGGTAATGAGCATGTAAAACTGGCAGTTTAATGCACGTGTTTTCCAGGATTTAGTTATACAGTAATGTTATTTCAGGTTTCAGGATTATTATGTCATTTTAGGTAACTGTTTAATTGCCAAGAACATGACTGTAAAAATTGGAGACCTGGGATTAGCAACAACTGTAGACCAGTGCGAAAAAGTTCCAGGGTAAGCATAGATTTGTTTTCTATTTTGTAGAAAAATGCATACAGAAAGTTTCTGGTTAACTAATGAGTCTTCCTTTTCTTGACTAGAGTCATATGTGGAACCCCAAATTACTTATCTCCGGAAGTGCTTACTAAGGACGGACACTCCTTTAAATCAGACATCTGGGCCCTTGGATGTATAATGTAAGAACTGATCATTACTTATACATTTTAGGCCATTACAGTACAGGGATGAATGACAAAAAATGTATGTATGTTGTAGTGGCCATAACCCAGAGGGGCGGCCTTGACTTTCTGCGCTTACCAATTACCTCCTCGTGGCTTGTCGGTTGTTTTCTAGGGGTTCCCAGGGTTAGTACCCAGTGACTTCAGATGCTGACACATAAAAGTCCTTTTCAAGGTTTTTATTTTGCAGGGCATAACATCCAACATAACACAGTCTCTGATGGGAATAGAGGGCATGGGTGATAAAACTCAGGCACTTTGAACTGCTGACATCCACTGAATGTCTCTAATTAACCCAGAGAGTAGCCACTCGCAGCTGGGTGCTTCACTGCCGAATAAACCTCTAGCCAGAGATCTAGCAGCCAACATGTGATCCGGAAACTTTGCAAAGTCTCTGCCACAGTCTAGATTGTAACTGAAGATAAGTAGGAACCTTTCTCCCAGTACCTTTATCTTTCATCCTTCTTGGCGATACTGTGTCAAGTGTGGATTCTTTAGTGTCCATACAACTCAGCTCCCAGGCTCTTAGTGAGCAGCCAGCTTGTTGGCCCTCCTCCGAAGAGTCCTCCCCTGGTCACTTGTACGAGTTGCCGTATCCCTCCAATACCGAGAGCACACCGGGACACCTTTGAATCCTCCTTCAGTTACTGGGCCTCAGACTAGCCAGTTCCGAGACTCAGGAACAGGCGGATCCCTGCCCCAGACCATGAGGGCCTCTGGGGCTGGTCGGATTGCCACATGCTTATGGGACGGCAACACTCCTGGGCCCAGGACCCCTCGCGGGGCTGCCCTGGACCAGAACCAGTAATCAAAGCAGCAGCCTAACCCTGAACACGTGACTTCAGAACCTTAAATACCCCTTCCCAGACTACGCAGCGGGGGCCAGACGCGCCCACTGATTGGCTCCGGGAAAGATTGGTATCTAACACGTCCAACCAGGCCTGGTTCTCGGCCTGTCCTGGGTGCCTCACTGCACCTATGACCAGGCGGAACCTTAGTACAGCCCAGCCAGACAGATGCCAAAGTAAATCGTGTACAATTAACCCCCAGGACTCCATTACAGTTCTGAGAAAAACTAAATTTGCACTGATAGCGCACACTTAGTAAAGTGTGACCGCTACAACGTCTTCAGATGTTAGTCTGAAATATTTCGAATATTTAGAAAATGGCTCCTCTAACCCTCTTGTTTTGAATTGTACTGTTGGTGTAGTGTCTCCCTTTACATTGTAAAGCGATACGCAAACTGTTAGAGCTATATAAATTCTGTATAATAATAATAACATAAAAGGTTTAAACGATGCAAAGGTTTTAGTAGGGATTCACAGCTCCATATGTTTTCACCAATGATCCAGGTATACACTCCTGACTGGATATTCCCCCTTCAGAGCTCATTCACAGAAAGAGATGCAGTACTTCATCAGAGAAGGCTTCTACCCTGTGCCTTCTTACATATCACTCAGTGGCAGAAGACTGATTATTTCTTTACTTGCCAACTGTCCCACCAACAGGCCTGGCATAGAGAACATACTTGCAAGTGACTTCTTCACACAGGTATAGTATGTTACATACCCATTGCAGTAAAAGTTGCTTTGGATGCCTTAATTAGTAAAGTAAGCTACTGTAATTTGACCTCAAGTTCTTTGAAAACTTCTGGAAGCAGCAGTGAGCATGAGTGGAAGGAGGAGAATTCTGGGAAATCCCATCTACAACCAGAATGATGTTCACAGAAGAGGGAGGAATACAATTTAGATTTTTTTTTTTTTAGGTGAAAAAACAACACGAAAATCTGTTTTATATAAAGTACTGTGAAAAAGTTTTAGGCAGCTGTGAAGAAATGCTTTCAAAAACATATATTTTAATTGTTTATTTGTATAAATTTACAAAATGCAGAGTGAGCAAACAGAATCAAAATCGAAATCAAATCAATATTTGGTGCGACTACCATGTCTTCATCCAGTGTCAATTCTTACACTTGCACAAAGCCAGGGATTTTGTAGGATTAGGGTCAGGTGTATGATTAACCAATATACCAAGCAGGTGGTAATGATTACTTTCATTTGTAGGTTGAAACACAGTAATTAACGGAAACAAACAGCTGTGTGGGAGGCTTAAAATTGGGTGAGGAACAGCTAAACTCTGCTACTAAGGTGAGGTTGTGGATGACAATTTCATATCAATTGTCATACACCATGGCAAGACTGAGTACAGGGGTTTCAAGATGTGCTGTTCAAGCTCTTTTGAAGAAGTACAAGGAAACGGGCAACGTTGAGGACTGTAGATGCAGTAGTTGGCCAAGGAAACCTAATTCAGCCGATGAAAGACACATCATGCTTTCTTCCCTTCGGCATCGGAAAATGTCCAGCAGTGCCATCAGCACAGAACTGGTGGAAGTCGGTGAAAATCAGTGGTACCCAGGTACACCCATCTACCATTGGGAGAAGTCTGGCCTGAATTGGCCTTTATGGGAGGATTGCATCCAAAAAGCCCTACCTCTAACATGAAAACAAGGCTAAGTGACTCAAATATGCACAAAAAACATAAGAACTGGGGTGCATAAAAATGACAGCAGGTGATCTGAACTGATGAGTCAAAATTTTAAATATTTGGCCATAGTAGGAGGCAGTTTGTTTGCCAAAAGGCTGGAGAGTGGTACAATAATGAGTGTCTGCAGGCAACAGTGAAGCGTGGTGGAGGTTTCTTGCAAGTTTGGAGCTGCATTTCTGCAAGTAGAGTTGGAGATTTTGTAAGAGTCAGTGGTGTCCTTAATGATGAGAAATACAGGCAGATACGTATCCATCATGCCATACCATCGGGGAGGCATGTGATTGGCTCCAAATTTATTCTGCAGCAGAACAATGACCCCAAACATGCAGCCAACATCATTAAGAACTATCTTCAGTGTAAAGAAGAACAAGGAGTCCTGGAAATAATGATGGTTTAGCCCCCACAGAGCCCTGATCTGAACATCATTAAGTCTGTCTGGAATTACATGAAGAGAAGGATTTGAGGCAGCCTACATCCACAGAATATCTGTGGCTAGTTCTCCAAGATGTTTGGAACAACCTATTCACCAAGTTCCTTCAAAAATTGTGTCCAAGTGTACCTAGAAGAACTGATGTTGTTTTGAAGGCAAAAGGTGGTCACACTAAATATTGATTTGATTTGGATTTCTCTTCTGTTCATTTACTTTTTTATTTTGTTAAATTAGCATTTTTTTACATTTGCCTCAAACTTTTGCACAGCAGTGTATATGTAAGTGTATATGTGAGCGTTATTATGTTGTTTCAGGGGATTGCCTGAACAATTAATTTAGTCAGCTAAATTAATCCAATCACAGTGCCTCCAATATAAGAATAATTTAATTGACTTAATTCATTATTCCGAGTTAATTTTTAGGCAAGCAGAATTCTTTAAGAACACAAACAAGATCAACGTGAATACAGACTGAGCTATCGATAATAAACACACGCACAAAAAATTAATAAGAAATTTGGAAACTATAGTTACCCTTAAAATGGCTGCTGATTACTGGTTGTAGCTTGCCTTACCCAAAATGGCATTTAGCTCAGTTGAAGCTGTGTCCTGGCGTCACTGAGGTGCCAGATAATGGGATATCTCAGATGATGTGTGTGTATCTTGATGAGGTGTTCAGATGATCTCAGTTGTGAACAATACATAAAAAAAATCTTACCCACTGGGTGTAATCTTCCTTCTCATTGGTGGACAGGATAATCACCAAGTATGTATTTATTCAGGCTTTACTTCCCTTGGCCACCAGGTGGCAACCTCAGATAAGACTTGACTATATTGAGTTTAATTGGAGACTCTCAGGTGAATAACCCTGATATGATAAATTCATGCACAGCTATAATTATGTCAGTTTCTCTGAAATATATGTAATGCCTTGGAGAGTCTGGGGCAACAGCCATTAAATGCGAAGTTTTAAGATATAATTTCATATATAACGATTAAAATAATAGTTGTACACATAGAGGAAGGAAAAAAAACTATACATTTACAGTATCTCACAAAAGTGAGTACACCCCTCACATTTTTGTAAATATTTTATTCTATCTTTTCATGTGACAACACTGAAGAAATTACACTTTGCTACAATGTAAAGTAGTGAGTGTACAGCTTGTATAACAGTGTAAATTTGCTGCCCATTCAAAATAACTCAACACAGCCATTATTGTCTAAACCGCTGACAACAAAAGTGAGTACACACCTAAGTGAAAATGTCCAAATTGGGCCCAAAGTGTCAATAGTTTGTGTGGCCACCATTATTTTCCAGCACTGCCTTAACCCCCTTGGGCATGGAGTTCACCAGAGGTTAACAGGTTGCCACTGCAGTCCTCTCCAACTCCTCCATGACAATATCACTGAGCTGGTGGATATTAGAGACCTTGCGCTCCTCCACCTTCCGTTTAAGGATGCCCCACAGATGCTCAATAGAGTTTAGGTCTGGAGACATGCTTGGCCAGTCCATCACCTTTACCCTCAGCTTCTTTAGCAAGGCAGTGGTCATCTTGGAGGTGTGTTTTGAATCATTATCATGTTGAAATACTGCCCTGCGGCCCAGTCTCCGAAGGGAGGGGATCATGCTTTGCTTCAGTATGTCACAGTACATAGTTACATAGTTACATATAGTTAATCAGGTTGAAAAAAGTCCATCAAGTTCAACCATAAAAATAAATAAATAACAAATAATATAATACAATCCCATATACACAATCCTATACCCACAGTTGATCCAGAGGAAGGCGAAAAAAAACAGCAAAGCATGATCCAATTTTGCCTGGATCAAGTTTACCTAGAAATGCAAGTTATATTTATGTACATTTAGGAAAGAATCCAGGCCTTTCTTAAAGAGGAAGTAAACCCTGATGGGTTTACTTCCTCTTTCTTTCCCTGCAAAGGTAAAGCATAATGGACTACTATGCATTGCATAGTAGTCCATTATGTGTCGCTTACCTGACACAGGAGCCAGCGAAGTCACCGCTGTCCCCTTGTGTACGGAGCCTCCATCTTCTTGGTGGGTCTTGCTGCTCCGGCGCTGTCATATGACAGAGCCGCGATGACGCGCACGGGAGCCGCCACTCGCGGCATATCGCCGTTAACAGCGGCACGCTCAGTGCGCCTGCAAGCTGCTGTCTACGGCGCATGCGCTGTAAACAGCGGTGCCTGTCTTTTGGCAAATACCTCCTAAACTGTGTAGGTTTAGGAGATATTTCTTGGACCTACAGGTAAGCCTTAATCTAGGCTTACCTGTAGATCAACGTGGTTTGTAAGGGTTTACAACCACTTTAAAGCAATCTACTGAGCTGGCCAGAACCACCTCTGGAGGGAGCCTATTCGACATTTTCACAGCTCTTACTGTGAAGAAACCTTTCTGCATTTGGATATGAAATCTCTTTTCCTCTAGGCATACAGAGTGCCCCTTTGTCCTCTGTGTTGACCGTAAAGTGAATAGCTCAACACCAAGTTCACTATATGGACCCCTTATATATTTGTACATGTTGATCATATCCCCCTTAATCTTCTCTTCTCAAGAGAGAATAAATTCAGTTTCTCTAATCTTTCCTCACAGCTGAGCTCCTCCATGCCTCTTATCAGTTTGGTTGCCCTTCTCTCATTTTCTCCAGTTCCCAGATATCCTTTTTGAGAACTGGTGTCCAAAACTGAACTGCATATTCCAGATGAGTTCTTACTAATGATTTGTACAGGGGCAAAATGATATCTCTCTCTCTCTGGAGTCCATACCTCTCTTAATACAAGAAAGGACTTTGCTCGCTTTGGAAACCGCAGCTTGGCATTGCATGTTATTATTGAGCTTATGATCTACCAAAACCCCCAGATCCTTCTCCACTATGGATTCCCCCAGTTATACTCCCCCTAGTATGTATGATGCATGCATATTCTTAGCCCCCAAGTGCATAACTTTACATTTATCAACATTAAACCTCATCTGCCACATAGTCGCCCAATTAGACATTGCATTGAGGTCAGCTTGTAAATTGGAGACATCCTGTAAGGACGTTATTCCACTGCATAGCTTGGTGTCATCTGCAAAGACTGAAATGGTACTTTTAATCCCAGACCCTATATCATTTAAAAAGATATTAAAAAGTAAGGTCCCTTTTCACCTTGAGGCATTTTTCAGCGCTAAAAATACCGCCTGTATAGCACCTGAACAAAAACTGCCCCATTCACTCCAGTGTGAAAGCCGGAGGGCTTTCACACTGGAGCGGTGCGCCAGCAGGGCGGTCAAAAAAGTCCTGCTAGCAGCATCTTTGGAATACACCACTCCTAAACCGCTCCTACCCATTGAAATCAATGGGGCAGCGCGGCTATACCGCCAGCAAAGTGCCACTGCAGCGGCGCTTTGTGGGAGGTTTTAACCCTTTTTCAGCCGCTAGCGGGGGTTAAAACCGCACCGCTAGCGACCGAATACTGCCGCTAAAACAACGGTAAAGCGACACTAAAAACTCCCGCCCCAGTGTGAAAGGGGCCTAAGGGTCCCAACACTGAACCTTGGGGTACACCACTGATAACCTTAAACCATTGAGAGTAAGGCCCCTTTCACACTGGGGCGGGAGCGGCGCCGGCGGTAAAGCGGTATTCGGACACTAGCGGTGCGGTTTTAACCCCCGCTAGCGGCTGAAAAAGTGTTAAAACCACCCGCGAAGCCCCGCTGCAGGCGGGATAACCGCACTGCCCCATTGATTTCAATGGGTAGGAGCGGTAAATACACCGCTCCTTCACCGCTCCAAAGATGCTGCTAGCAGGACTTTTTTGACCGCCCTGCTAGCGCCCCGCTCCAGTATAAAAGCCCTCCGGCTTTCACACTGGAGTGAATGGGGCCGGTTTTTTTCAGGCGCTATTTTTAGCACTGTAGCGCCTGAAAAACGCCTCAGTGTAAAAGGGGCCTTAGAATCATTAACCACTACTCTCTGAATTCAGCCTTTTAGACAGTTTTCTATCCATTTACAAACTGATATTTCCAAGTCTGTAGACTTTACCTTACCCATTAGCCGTGTGTTGGGAACTGTATCGAACGCTTTTGCAAAATCCAAGTATATCATGTCCACAGCCACCCCTCTGTTCAAGGTTTTACTTACCTCCTCATAAAAAAAAAATCTGATTTGTTTGACAACTTCTGTCTTTCATGAATCCATGCTGTCTGTTGCCTAAAATATTTTTTCCAGCAAGAACCTATCTATTTTCTATCTTACTATATCTATATCTTTTATTAAACTCTCCAGTAACTTCCCGACTATAGAAGTTAAACTAACGGGTCTATAGTTACTTGGTAAAGACTTTGTTCCCTTTTTAAATATAGGCACCACATTGGCCCTGTGCCAATCCAGTGGTACTATTCCTGTCATTAATGAGTCCCTTAAAATTAGATACAATGGCTTTGAAATTACAGAGCTCAATTCTTTTAGGCTCCGTGGGTGGATGCCATCTGGTCCAGGTGCTTTATCCACCTTTATTCTGTCTAAATATTTCTTGACCATATCACTTTTGAACCATTGTGAATCATTTGGGGCTGTGTCACTACCACCCCCATTATGGACAACATGTTGGCATTCATGGTTCCCTCAATGAACTGTAGCTCCCCAGTGCTTGCAGCACTCATGCAGCCCCAGACCATGACACTCCCACCACCATGCTTGACTGTAGGCAGGACACACTTGTCTTTGTACTCCTCACTAGGGATGAGCCAAACACCCCCCAGTTCGGTTTGCATCAGAACATGCAAACAGGCAATAAATTTGTTCGAACATCCGAACACCGTTAAAGTCTATGGGACACGAACATGAAAAATCTAAAGTGCTAATTTTAATGGCTTATATGCAAGTTATTGTCATAAAAAGTGTTTGGGGACCCAGGTCCTGCCCCAGGGGACATGTATCAATGCAAAAAAAGGTTTTAAAAATGTCAGTTTTTTTTGGGAGCAGTGATTTTAATAATGCTTAAAGTGAAACAACAAAAGTGAAATATTCCTTTAAATTTCGTACCTTGGGGGTGTGTATAGTATGCCTGTAAAGTAGCACTATTTTCCCGTGCTTAGAACTGTCCCTGCACAAATTGTAATTTCTGAAGTAAAAAAAGTAATTTAAAAGCACTCACGGCTATAATGAATTGTCGGCTCCCGGTAATACACAGAACAGTCATTAAAAGTCATTGATAAAAAAATGCGTGGGGGTCCCCCCAAATTCAATTACCAGGCCCTTCAGGTCTGGTATGGATATTTGGGGGGATCCCCACGTCATTTTTTTTTTAAATTTGACGCAGGGTTCCCCTTAATATCCATACCAGACCTGAAGGGCCTGGTAATTGAATTTGGGGGGACCCCCACGCATTTTTTTTATTTTTATAAATGATTGTTCTCTGTATTATCGGGAGCCGACAATTCATTATAGCCGCGAGTGCTTTTAAATGACTTTTTTTCCTTCAGAAATTACACTTTGTGCAGGAACTGTTCTAAGCACGGGAAACAGCGCTACTTTACAGGCATACTATACACACCCCCTAGGTACAAAATTTAAAGGAATATTTCACTTTTATTGTTTCACTTTAAGCATTATTAAAATCACTGCTCCCTAAAAAAACGTCCGTTTCGAATTTGCCGTGAACACCCCAAATTGTTCGCTGTTCGGCGAATGGGCGAACAGGTAATGTTTGAGTCGAACATGAGTTCGACTCGGACTCGAAGTTCATCCCTACTCCTCACTTGTTTTCCGCCACACACGCTTGACACCATCGGAACCAAATAAGTTTATCTTGGTTCCAGAAATCCATGTCCTTAGTCTGCTTGTCTTCAACAAACTGCTTGCAGGCTTTCTTGTGCATCATCTTTAGAAGAGGCTTCCTTCTGGGACAACAGCCATGCAGACCAATTTGATGCAGTGTGTGGCGTATGGTCTGAGCACTGACAGGCTGGCCCTCCACCCCTTCAACCTCCACAGCATTGCTGTCAGCACTCATACGTCTATTTCCCAAAGAGAACCTATGGGATATGACGCTTAGCACGTGCACTCAACTTCTTTGGTCGACCATGGCGAGGCCTGTTCTGAGTGAAACCTGTCCTGTTAAAACCCTGTATGGTCTTGGCCACCGTGCTGCAGCTCAGTTTCAGGGTCTTGGCAATCTTCTTATAGCCTAGGCCATCTTTATGTAGAACAACAATTCTTTTTTTTTCAGATCCTCAGAGAGTTCTTTGCCACGAGGTTCCATGTTGAACTTCCAGTGACCAGTATGAGAGAGTGAGAGCGATAACACCAAATTTAAAGTGGATGTAAACCCAATGTCATCCTTTGTAAACTACTGCCACAGGGGTTATCTATAAGGATATACATGCCTCCTGCATGTATCTTTACCTGTCAAATGTCTCCCCTCTGTCTGTTATGAGACCCGAAAAACTGCAGATTCTGTGGGTGGGTCTGTTGTCTGGAGCTCGGTGGGTGGAGTCATGATGTCAAACTCCACACCTACCTCTACACTCCCCTTGTCAATATGCATTTTTTCCTGTGTATTTCTTACACTGAACTTCTGCTATGATCTCTAACATCCAGGGAAAAGACAGGAAAGTAACCACATGACTTCAGCATGCCCAATTATGCTGAGGTGTGGAACATCCAATCCTGGCAGAGCAGCAGAAGAAAGGAGTGGGAGGGAATTAAAAAATAATGCATGTCTCTTAGGCTAGTGCACAAGATATGTAAATAACCTGTCACTCACAGCAAGGGGGAGATTTGACAAAGTTTTTCTCTGATTTATCTCACTGAACAATAAAAGAGGATTGCTCAGAGCTGGATTAACTCTTTGTGGCAAGACTGGGCTCAAATAATAGGAAATCGTATACTCTACATTATGACATCAAAAAAAAAAATTCACACCTGAGACCTTGTATCACTAAAGAGTCACATGACAACGGGGAGGGAAAATGGCTAGTTGGGCCCAATTTAGACATTTTCACTTGCACTGACTTTTGTTGCCAGCGGATTAGACATTAATGGCTGTGTGTTGAGTTATTTTGAGGGGACAGAAAATTTACACTGTTATACAAGCTGTACACTCATTACTTTACATTGTAGCAAAGTGTACTTTCTTCAGTGTTATCACATGAAAAGATATAATAAAATATTTACAAAAATGTGAGGGGTGTACTCACTTTTGTGAGATACTATATATATATATATATATATATATATATATATTGCACAGTGTGATCAGGGCTTCCTTATGACTTGCAGTTTAGAGTTTATCATCTGACTTATATCTGATTTGTAGAAATGCTTTAAACTAGTTATTTTGTTACAAACTGTTAATTTCTGTGAGAGAGGTCTTGTCCTGTGTTTGTCTTTCTCAAAGCTGAGACAGTGGTTAGTCACTGGATAACCAGGCTTGTCAATTTCTTGTGTCCACAAGTCTACCTGGTCACACATATGAGGTGTTTTCACATTTCACATTTATGGGACCTGGAGATCCTTGTAAATATTGGTCAGTTTGTCTTTGGTTCCAAATGTTGTGAGTGTACCAGAAACCCATTTTTTCTATAATTAATTATGTTAGCAAGCTTGTTTACAGATCCCCAGCAGTTCCAGTTGAGAAAAATAGAATGTCTTATGGTGGGAAAGTCAACTTAAATGAAGATATTGGTCTCTGCTTTTTTGAAACCTGTTTTTTGAAAGACGGTGCAAATTTAAAATTATTACATGCATTTTATTGGGACCAACACAAAGTGGCACATAATTGTGAAGTGGAAGGAAAATGATAAATGGTTTTCAATTTTTTTTACAAATAAATCTCCGAAAAGTGTGGTGTGCATTAGTATTTAGTCCCCTCTACTCTGATACCCCTAACTAAAATTTTGTGGAACCAATTGCCTTCAGAAGTCACCTAATTAGTTAATATAGTCAACCTGTGTGTAATTTCATCTCAGTATAAATACAGCTGTTCTGTGAAGCCCTCAGAGGTTTGTTAGTGAACCTTAGTGAACAAACAGCATCATGAAGGCTAAGAAACACATGGAACAGGTCAGGGATAAAGTTGTGGAGAAGTTTAAAGCAGGGTTAGGCAGAGATCCATAGCTCAGATGAGAGAATCTGTCCACAGGACAACTATTAGTCGAGCCATTGTTTAAAGAAAGCCATAAGAATTCCCGTCTGCAGTTTGCGAAAAGCCATGTGGGGGACACAGCAAACATGTGGAAGAAGGTGCTCTGGTCAGATGTGACCAAAGTTTAACTTTTTGGCCTAAAAGCAAAATGCTATGTGTGACGGAAAACTAACACTGCACATCACCGTGAACACACCATCCCCACCGTGAAAGATGGTGGTGGTGGCAGCATCATGTTGTGGGGATGCTTTTCTTCAGCAGGGACAGGGAAGCTGGTCAGAGTTGATGGGAATATGGATGGAGCCAAATACAGGGCAATCTTAGAAGAAAACCTGTTAGAGTCTGCAAAAGACTTGAGACTGGGGCAGAGGTTCACCTTCCAGCAGGACAACGACCCTAAACATACAGCCAGAGCTACAATGGAATGGTTTAGATCAAAGCATATTCATGTGTTAGAATGGCCCAGTCAAAGTCCAGACCTAAATCCAATTGAGAATCTGTGGCAAGACTTGCTGTTCACAGACACTCTCCATCCAATCTGACAGAGCCTGAGCTATTTTGCAAAGAAGAAGAATGGGCAAAAATTCCACTCTCTAGATATGCAAAGCTGGTAGAGATGTACCCAAAAAGACATGCAGCGAAAGATGGTTCTACAAAGTATTGACTCAGGGGGGTTGAATACAAATGCACGCCAGACTTTTCACATATTTATTTGTAAAAAAAAAAATTAAAACCATTTATCATTTTCCTTACCCTTCACAATTATGTGCCACTTTGTGTTGGTCTATCACATAAAATTCCAATAAAATACATTTACAATTTTGGTTGTAACACGACAAAATGTGGAGAATTTTAAGGGGTATGGATACTTTAAGGCACTGTATATATGTATATATACAGTATATTATACTGTACATTTTTAGCAAAGCTTTTGTTTCCTTTATCATTATATAGTTAAGAATCACATTTCATCACTATGTTATCCCTTGCTTTTAGGGGTTCACACCTAAACAGTTATCATCTGCCAGCTGTAACACAGCTCCAACCTTCTTGCTTTCCATCCAACTCACCAGATTCTTCAGTAAAGCAGCTAAAGTTCTGTACCGAGGAGTCTTTCATAAATCCTTCTGCTCAGGTATACAGTAACTTCAAACTAAAGGGACAGAAAATGTTTCTAAATGATCTTATTTGTTTGGTCTTGATAATTAACACCTTTGGCCAGCAGTTTCAGTGGTTGTAACATTGTTGGGTGTCAGTGGAGAGGGTTTTTGTGTTCTGTCAGGCATTGAAATTTGTACACATTTAAATTTATAACTTTAGTATCCACATGTATCGCTGACTCTAAGGAGCTGCTGGAATATTGGGTTCTTCTGCCCTTCTCAGTGGTGACCCACCCTTAACTGAACCTGCCAATTCTACTGACACACCAACAGTGGTAAAATGGGCTTCACCTGGGCAGAAATAAGCCCTGTAGGGGAGTGGCTATTTAAGTATCAACATTGACAGAGTTAACAAGGTTTTAAATATTTGAACAATCATAAGTACATCAAAGTAAATGCCATTCATTCCACTAGCTGTCTGTGAAATGGCCCTGCAAGAACACACTAGGAGAATGAAAGGGAATGACTAGCACAACAGTAATTTAAAGTGGATCTAAACCCATAGATTAAACTGTTTAAAAAAAAACTGTTACATTCAATAAATGCCGTGAATGCTAACTGTCACATTTGCTTGTGCTCTCAATCAAACTGTCAAACCATCAAATGGCTGGTGTCATAACTACTCACATAAGGCAACTGCAGATCAGAGGACAAGATGGCAGCTTCCTTGGCTTAAAAGAATAGGAGGGTTTAGTTATGGTTTAAGTAAATACCCTTATAATGCATCATGGCAAATTACTGACAGCATGATACAATATAATTTACAGTGCAAATGATAGTGCAGTGTAGCTACTGAGTACAGGCCCTGTCAAACTACTGGCTAGTGGAATAAAAACAATTCTGCCTGTGGCTGGGCTCTTAAAATTGCATTGGAGTGCTCACCTTCCAAGCAAAGTCAAATGCAGAGGGAGGTGGACCTCAGGTCAATGCGCCTGTAAATGATTTCTGAGTAATCATAAAGTGATGTCAACCTGATGCCATCAACCCTAGCCAAAAGGCAGTTAACACAAGCCCTAATGGAAGTATTTGTCCTCTGGAGAGTTTGACCATGAAAGGGAAGCTTTGCTATTAAAAATACACAGAGCGGAAGGAAAGTAGTAATGTTAATCAGCTGATATTCCACAGCTGATATTCCATGAAGGGACTGGATTTATTGCAAACCTTGTATTTTAATGTTATATAATATGCATGTGTATACTCATGGTGCTACACATTTTATTATCATGGATTCATTTTTAGATTTTTAAATTTTTTTAGATTGTGGAGAAGCAGGGGAACATAGGAAATCAATGGATGTGCCTACACAGAGCCTTGAGTCTTTGAGTACAGACAACACATCTGAGGTATGAGAATACTGGAAACATTATACCTTAGAGACATAGATTTGCTGCAGTGGTTAACTTCCAATTTACGTCTTTTTCAGGATGAAAACACAGAGGACATCATGAGACCTAGTGATGAATCTCTTGCTATACTCATGAGAGGGAGAATGAGCAGCAGGCGAAGGTCGGCCTTGCAGAGTGAGCTTCAGTTTTACCAGTGATAAAGTAAAAGATTGGAAGCACATAGCATGTAGTCCTATTCAGAGCTTAGCATTTAATTTTTACTGCTACATTCTGTATTTTTAGTAGATTAGATTGTAATTCTACGATTTCATAGTTCAAACTTGGTGAAGTATAAGGACCAGTTATATAATGTAAATCTGTCAAAACTGAACATATTTAGTAGTAGGGATGAGCGACTCAGCCTGGGTTCAGTTTGCAAACAGTTTTGGAAATCTTGTTCAAAGTATGCAAACTTTGTGACCTTACTAAAACCTATTAGGGGGAAATTTTGTTAATTATGGCCATTTGTAGGACTAATAAACAAGCTTTTGCCGAACTTAAGTCACGAGAAGCTAGGCACTGCTTAGTTGGAAATCTACCAATGCCCAAATTAAGCATATACAAGTATTCCTCCTCATTCATAATTATCACCTCTCCCTAACAACTACACACTGACAATATGACTGCTGTGAGTCCATCCTTAGTTTTAAAGGGGCTGGGTTATTTGTTCCTTCAGATTATTGGATCCTGTAGCTCAGTTGACCAAGAGCTAAACTATACTTTTTTTATTTATTACAGGATTTATATAGCGACAACAGTTTACGCAGCGCTTTACAATATAAAAGGGAGACTATACACTGCATTGTTCCCTATTTCTGGAGGGTAACCAACAAGGTTTTTAGGCAAAAGTTGGCAAACCACAAACACTGAGTATTTGCCCCAAGCCTATGGTAGCAGCAAACCCAAACCAAAACTCTAATGTTAAGTTTTTTAACTTTGGACCTCTTTTCACAACACGATAGTGGTGTACCACAAGAGCTGGCCATGCAAGTGATTAGTGCTACCTTGTAAAAATTCTATACAAAGCTGTCAATCACTGCAACATACAATATGTGGTAATCAGTAGGAAACACTTTGACCCTGTCACACGTTGAGCATAAATTATAATAAACTACATAAATTAAATCATATTAATTTACCTAGTTTCCTATATTAAAGGATGATATACAAAATGTATAATGGCGAAAAATTTAAGTTGTGTCTAATGAACATGATATGTTTTTATGAGGAAGGAAGTTTAGATCTGGACAAAGTTAATGTAGCTGAAGTCATTTTATACATTGCAAAAGCATTGCACACAGTTCCATTGCTGGTACAAATCACAAGGATGTAATGATTTTAGGAAAATGTATGTATATGGACAAGGAACTCTACAGGAGGAAATTTGTATGAAAACTTTAATAACTCATTATCTGCGTAGTCAAATGATGCAAAGATCCCATACTCTTTTGGAGAAGGGGGGGCGGGGTGGTGTAGACAGATATGGCCCTTGCCTAAACTGCATGCACATGAACACAAGATACAGCACGAGCAAGAGTTAAATATCAACTGAAAAAATGCGTTAAAGTAACGCATGCGGAAAAAAATTTACAAATGTAAAATTAAGAATTTGCTGGTAAATAGCTCATATGATAAAATACTAGTAATGTGCCCTAAACTCATTCACATTGGGGGGGGGGGATCATGGGGACAAGGTGCTTTGGGGGGGCAGAACCCTCTCTACTCCAAAGCACCCCCCCATGTTGCGAGCATGTGGCCTGGTATGGTTCGGTGGGGGGGTTGCTCATCCCCCCCTTTCCTGACCTGCCAGGCTGCATGCTCAGATAAGGGTATGAAATGCATTTTTCGGGGGGGGGGGGGGGGTATGTTCCTTTTTTTTGGGGCTTGGGGTTCCCCTTAAAATCCATACTAGTCCCGAATAGCCTGGTATGGATTGTGGGGCCCCACACTGTTTTTCTTCAAGAATTTTTAATTTCTGCCATTTTTTTTACATTCAGCTGTCAGCAGTAAAGGGTCCCAAAGCGCCCTGCCCATTGAAATTAATGGGCTGCAACATGGGCGCTTTTAACCCTTTCTTCAGCTGCTACTGGAGGTTCAAAATGCCCCACTATCGACCGGAAGGCACCACTATAACAGCAGTAAAGCGCTGCTAAAACTAGCGGTGCTTTACCGCTAACGCCGGCACCACCCCAGTGTAAATGTACCCTAACAATCAGCTATTGGGGGGGACACTCACACTGCATCTGAGCAATACTGCATATGATACTGGCAGCAAAAACCCTGGTGATAAATATTGCATCTTTTTTTACTTTGTGTTCTCTTTGTGAATTGGACTTAATAGCTTACCACATGTTTTTTTTGCAATATTTACCGACACATATTTCATTTTTGCATTAAATACCGCATAATCATTTATTTTTTGGTGAATTTGACTTTTTTTTACTGCATAGTATAATTTATGCAAATGTGTCACGTGGCCGTATTATGGCATGCTGTAATCCTTTAGTTAATTGGCCCCTTAGGCACCTAGAGCTGTGTGACTTGTAAACTGACTTCTCAATTTAGCATGAATGCCATTATGATAAAGTAGTTGTCAGCCACATTTACTCCCAGTGTTCAACTAAAATTGTATTTATCATTTCAGTATGCTTGGAAAAATTGCCACTCAACCCTATCCTGTCTATGTGGTTAGAAATGTGTAAGATGGCCTCAGCCTTGCACCACTCCACAAGCCATGCCCTATGACATGTTTCACCCCATCCACCGGGGCTTAGTCATAGAGGTTTACACAGAGGCAAGATGGCAGAACTTATGTATCACTGGCTGTGAAAATGAGAAGAAGAACATGTGCAAGTGATTAGGGTAATGAATGGAAAGAAAATGGGGAAATACAGTGGAAAACTGAAAGACAGTATGTGAGAGGAAAATGAAAAAGGAATGAGGGAATGTTAAGAAATGTGAGAAATAATACTAAAAAGTAATACAAAGTGAAAAATGTAAATAAGAATTGAAAAGTAAAAAAAAAAAAAAACTTTTTTTGTGAGGATTTAGAATAAGAATTGAATGGTGATCATAAAGAAATGTAATGTAGTGATGACAATAAAAGAAAAAAGCAAATCAATGATGAGTGAAATAATGAAAGACACTGGTGTCCGTTTATGAAGCAGTGATCAGCGGAGATCCCCGAGGATCGCTGCTGATCACAGCCCATAAACAGTTTATGAACTAGAGATAATCGGGGGAGAAGTGTTTGAACTTGTTCTCCCGCCTATTATCTCAGCTCATGGAGAATCCTCATAGACTCACACAGTAACGGTAAGTTTATAAAGCTGCAATCTCAGCCCTTCACTGGTGATCTGAGTCAGTATTCACCCTTCCCGATTCACCATCTCAGAGGTGGAGAGTCGGGGAGTGAAGAGAGAATCTGGGGGGATCTGAGGAGGAAGGAGTAAGATAATTAACTTCCTTATGCCTCGTTCAGACCCCCCAACACTAATTATATATATATATATATATATGATGTAGGGGGACACTTTATTTTACTAACATAAACCATGCTGTCTGTCCCTGTATTGAGTAGTGATAATTTATCACTGCCTAATAAACTGACATCTCTGTGTTTCAGTGAATTTCTGGTAGTGGTTAATATTGGAATAATATCATTCTTATCATTTGAGACATATTGATTGATCCTTGCTCAGAGATTTTACATCTCTTTGAGGATTGTCGGTGTATATATATATATATATATATATATATATATATATATATATGTGTGTGTGTGTGTGTGTGTGTGTGTTGTGTGTTTTTGATTGAAGCCATTGTTTGACACTTTTTTCTTTTCCACCAATAACATTTGTTAGCAGGTTTAGTCCTTCCTATTGATCATTTTGATGTTTTGTATAGTAGAACATTTCTCACACAGCACATAGGACTTTACCACGGTAAAATTCCCTTCATCACCCACATTTATGGACAGAAGTATGGTAGAATGGAATATGAAGAACAGAACATTTTTTTTTCCATGGATTGGACAGGTGACAAGATAAGTTCTGTCCGTCCCTGTCCTAGGATATTTTTTAGCACATTTTTTCTGCCATCCTTCATTTTGTTCCTTCAACAGGATGATAGAGCTGTCAATGTTTATATTGGAGACTGTAACTCCAATACCAATAGTTTACAACTATCTCCGTTTGTTCGTGTGGCTTGTAGAGTGGTGCAAGGCTGAGGCCGTCTTACACTTGTTAACCAAATAGACTGTATAGGGATGAGCAGCAATTTTTCCAAGTATGCTACACACCACTGGATGGTGATATTTTAAGCCAGGACCCATTCCTAAGTACTAGTGAGACACTATACACTCTCCTTTTGCTTAGAGCGGCACTACAAGCATTAGCATATCATTTCAGCATGATTTCAGATTAAGCCTGCATTCACACTTATGTAGTGTGATTTTGTACATAGTCACTAAATGTGCAAAAAGCTCATGTCGCACTTGTAATGCCATTCATTGTTAGAGAAACCCCAAATGTGGCAAGCAAGACGAAAAAACACACAGTTAAAAGGCTCAGAAAAGTGCATGAGCTTGTTTTCCACATTTATCATGTGTAGGGCTGCCCTATGCACGCAGTTTGCCAAGCACAAAGATGTACAAATGTGTGACACCTGACGTAACACTACAAATTTTGAATGGTGAGAGTTAAAACCAAATAACTTTGTATAAATGCATACAAACAAAAATATATAACATGTGTGTAGATTATGCCTTGGTTGTAAATACATATATACTCAACCTCAGTTTTGTAGCTCTTCACTACCTTTTTTTAATTAAAAATTATCCAGAAATCTATCAATATAATTACAGTAAAACCTTGGATTGCGAGCATAATTCGTTCCCGGAAACATGCTTGTAATCCAAAGCACTTGTATAACAAAGCGAATTTCCCCATAAGAAATAATGGAATCACAGATGATTCATTCCACAACCATTTATTCAGGTATTTCAGTTTATAGTCCATATAAAAAGATTATAGCGATGGTTGTGTAACCATAAAATGTCCATCCACAAATGGCAGCTTCCACAAGGGGATTAGAAACAAAATCCAGCAGGAGCTACAGAGTATAAAAGAGAAGAGAGGCGCCTCTAAGTGTAGCAATATGGTTACATTTAATGAAGGTACAACATTTAGCAACTCACATGGTTGATGATTAAAAGAGTCTAAGTATGCAGGCATCTGGGGTAAAGCTGTCCACATAGACCATCCCCTGCATCTCCGGCTCTCAAAACTGTCGGTCTGCAGTCATGACCGGGAAGACTACCCTGCAGTAGAGCAATCTGAAAGAGAGGCTTGAAGTGCTTGTGGAATGCAGCGTGTAAGGATTGACGTTGATGGCGGTGCAGAGGACGGTCTATGTGGACAGCCTTGCCCCAGATGCCTGCATACTTAGATGTGCCTTTTTTAATCATCAACCATGTGAGTTGCTAAATGTTGTACCTTCATTAAATGTAACCATATTGCTATACTTAGAGGCTCCTCTCTTCTCTTTTATACTCAGTTGTGACATGACGCTACTTGCATATCAAGACATCGCTTGTATATCAAGTCTTGTATTAAAAACTTGTGCTTGTCTTGCAAAACGCTCTCAAACCAAATTACTCTCAATCCAAGGTTTTGCTGTACTTAGAAATATCTGTAAAATTACAGTTGATCTTTAAGAGAACCCTAACAGATGGGGTTGTTTTATTTATGTCAAATTATACTATGCTCACCTAAAACTTCTAATCAGGTGCAGAAAAGGATTTATTTTATATGTGATGTAAACACAGACATGGAATTCTGCAGATCTTGACCTGGAGTAAAAAACAGGTGCACGTCTACGGGGCTTGCAGTGTGCTGGCGCTAACACATGAAAAACTTGGCCAGGTAGCAGAGTGGCAGGAAAGCATCAGAATGTCCCCTAGGCAATGCTCTCCCACCAGAACAGAGATCCCCGCAATACCGATCAGCTCCCTAGGTTCTCTTTCCAGTTATTACAGCTCTCTACACAGTCATCCATCAGCATGCCTCTCTAAATCTGTCAGCTTCTTCAGTGAGGAATCTGACAAGCTCATGCTAACCGTGAAGGCCTCAAGGGCCGAATAGGAACAGCCACTGGGCCGGATGCGGCCCTGGGGCTGCAATTTGCCCAGGTCTGAGTTATCATCACTATTAAAATACCATACACATTTACAGCAATGCCACTAAAGTACAATGTATGACAGTTTTTACATTCTGGCATGTTTATATGTATCTTTCTTATTCTATAGAACAGAGAAAGCCAATGGTAGAGAAAATGGTGGAAGATGTCACTGTTATGTTAAAAAACTTCCTGTTCGCCATCATACCAGGTAAAAAGAAAAAGGTTCATTATAAATCCAATTTCTGCTTTGAGATTTTATAATCTTTTTATCCTTTTGTTCTTGTTAAACTATTTTGTAATGCACCCCTAAAAACAGTAACCTTTCAAAGCTATTGCTATAAAATATGAATACAGTTAACTTGTGTGGATAGAACTATATCAGCTTCCATGTTGACCTGTTTTTAAAGGTGCAGGTTTTGTGGTTTTCATACTTATCCTGTCTTCAGTACGTAGTGAGTCATTGGAATGCAACGCATTTTGAAGCCACTGAAGTCTAAAAAAAAAAATCTGAACTGCTATCCTGTGTGCTTCCTTCATCTCAATCAATATTCTCTAATAAAGAAAAATAACAAGACCCAACGTTGATCTCCCTGCGCCATATATATGTAGATACACATGTGTGCTTGAGCTTTAGGGTGCACACCCTAATGCAATAGGCTGCGCACACCTATGGGTAAATCTTAGACTAAAAAGGAACTATCCTATCAGTCAATGCAAGTCTAACATTTGTAGACAAATGTATAACTGCAAAAAAAAAAGCAAAAAAAAAAAAAAAAAGCAGATCATACTCATAAATGGTTTAATGGGGCTCTTCACTTTGCAAAGAAAGTTGTACTTTGCAAGAGATGTTTCCCCAGAGTTTAGGGAATGAGGTGATGCTCCGATGACTGATCATCCAATCATGTGCAAGCAAAAGTGCTGTTTTTTTTTTATTTTCCTTGCACATAATTGAGTATTCTTTATAAAGTGAAATGTCACTGCATTCACTAAGCTCTGGGAAAATTACCTTGCAAAGTGCAACTTTCCTTGAAAAGTGAACAGCCTATCTGCCTTTAATTAATCAACCATTGTGTTCAAGGGTGGCCATTAAACCACTAAGGAAATAAGAAAAAAAAACATGAATTATAAAAATGCCCATTATAAAGTAAATGTTTGCTTATGTTTGGAATTGGTCTTGAACTTGCCTTTTGCATTTAAAAGGTGACTTGGATCCCACAAAGCAGGTGAATTCCCCTATCCTATGGGTAACCAAGTGGGTGGATTACTCTAATAAATACGGCTTTGGCTACCAGCTTTCTGATGACTGTACAGGGGTACTACTGACCGATGGAACACATGTTGTTCTCTCCCCATATACACAGTAAGTAATTTTTTCATAAAAGTCAGACTTTGACATTTCTGGGGTTCACAGGAACATTGCATTTCTCTCTTAATCGCTTTAACCAATTCCCTAGCATTGCTCTCATGTAGAGATCTATAGTTTAGCTATACCCCTAAATTGATGGTGAGCTAGCACATCCCCTTGATCTGATTATTGTTCATTCAAATAAAAAATCCCTGTACCTTTCTGTACCTACTCTTTCTTCTTCTGTTGATGTTCATTCTGTCCAAATGTATTCTCTGGCCCGACTGTCACAAAGCGTCTTTTTCATCTCCTTTGGACTCTTCTCCTACCAGGGATGGTTACACACATAAACGTTTCTTAACTCATTTATGCTTTGTATCAGGTTTTTTAAATATACCTTTCCTTTTCTTTCACCATAATCTACTGTCATTTATCCTCCATTACTGCAATGTCCTGTACCTACAACCCCCTGCACAGAAGTGAATACATTCGCACAAAATATTTTTATAAGGGCTAGTTTACACTTGCTTCAAAACATGGCTTCAGACATGCTTTGTTAAAGCTCTCTGAATGCCAGTCAGAGCCCCTGTCACTAAATAAAATGGTTAGCTTACAGTCCTGTTTACACTTTGCATTTGCTTGGTGCTTCAGTGAGGCTTCGATGAGGCTTTGGTGGAGCTTTGATGGGGCTTTGGTGGGGTTTCGGCGAGGCTTCGATGAGGCTTTGGTGGGGTTTCAAGCGAGCTTTCAGTCAATGGCTAGCTTACAGTCCTGTTTACACCTTGCTTTTACTTTGCTTTGCTCCAGCTTCGCTTCAAAAATTATACCCCATGTAGCTTTAGTGGTGCTTCAAAGCCTCAATATAAGTCTATTGCAAAGCTCGCTTGAACCCCCACTGAAGCCCCACCGAAGCCTCATCAAAGCCTCATCAAAGCCCCACAAAAAGCTTCAAAGGCCCATCGAAGCTCCACCAAAGCCTCATCGAAACCCCACCGAAGCCTCATTGAAGCACCAAGCAAACGCAAGGTGTAAACAGGACTGTAAGCTAACCAGTTTATTTAGTGACAGGGGCTTTGACTGGCGTTCAGAGAGCTTTAACAAAGTCTGTCCCAAGCCTTGTTTTTAAGCAAGTGTACACTAGCCCTTAATGTGTGTTGAAGCCGAAGCAAGTGTAAATGAGCCCTCACGGCCATTTTCTAAGCTAATAGGCATGGGTGGCTTAGTGGTGCCCTAAGGAACATGTACCAAAGCAAGCATTTTTTCTTTTAAATTCTATTTGGCAGGTAGTATGGATTTTAATAATGCTTAAAACGAAAGATTAAAAATAACATGCCCGAGAGATGCCCTGACTGTAAAGTGGCGCATCTGTATAATGTTTGCAATCTACTACAGCAAAACTGACAATTACAAAGAAAAGTTTAAATTGCAGACAAAAATGACAACTCCCAGCTGCTTTGTTCTGTTTGTAAACAAAGTGGCTGGGGATTCCTTTCTTCTCTACCAGACCCTTATTCTAGATGAGAATCTAGAAAAAAAATATTGTTGGTTTTACCCCAACATTTCTATGAAAAAAGAGGTGGAGATCCCTCCTAAAAATTCTATACCAGACCCTTTAGATCTGGTATGGACTTTAGGGGGGAACCCCACACAAAATCCAAATCCACACCAGACCCCTATCTGAGCATGCAGCCTTACAGGGCAGGACCTAAGACAACTAAAGAGAAGAGAGTCAGAGGAATAGGGATGAGCTCCCAATTTGGTATGAACACATGTTTGGACTGAACTCTGCTTGTTTGAACACCGACCTTAAAACCCATTTGGTACGAGCCGAACATCATTTGTAGTAGTGGGTTTTTCTGCTTCCAGCTCTAGTGAATGACTGCTGATTAGGGATGAGCCGAAACCCCCCGAACATGCAAAAATTTTATTAGAACACGCGAACACCGTTAAAGTCTATGGGACATGAACGTGAAAAATCAAAAGTGCTAATTTTAAAGGCTTATATGCAAGTTATTGCCATAAAAAGTGTTTGGGGACCCGGGTCCTCCCGGGTTTTAAAAACGTCCGTTTTTTCGGGAGCATGGATTCCCCCAACCCATTACCAGGCTCTTTAGGTCTGGTATGGATATTAGGGGAACCCTGCACCCAAATAAAAAAAAAACCGGCATGGGGGGGCTCCCAGGCACTATATAGAGAGAAGTATATAAACTATACGGCCTGCCCTATTTACTCTGCAGAAAATTGGGCCTTAGGTGTTGGTGGTGCCAGAACACTGTAACCCCACACAGTTACTCTTGTTGGGCGCAGGAACAGGCCCTGCCGTTAAATAATATTTCAAAAATTGTAATTACATGCCCCTGTTAAACAGGGGCAGAAAAATTCGGCCTTGGGTGGTGGTGCCACAACACTGTAACCCCACACAGTTACTCTTGTTGGGCGCAGGAAAAGGCCCTGCCGTTAAATATTATTTCAAAAATTGTAATTACATGCCCCTGTTAAACAGGGGCAGAAAAATTCGGCCTTGGGTGGTGGTGCCACAACACTGTAACCCCACACAGTTACTCTTGTTGGGCGCAGGAAAAGGCCCTGCCGTTAAATATTATTTCAAAAATTGTAATTACATGCCCCTGTTAAACAGGGGCAGAAAAATTCGGCCTTGGGTGGTGGTGCCACAACACTGTAACCCCTCACAGTTACTCTTATTGGGCGCAGGAACGGGTCCTGCTGTGAAATATTAGATCAAGAATTGTAATTACATGCCCCTGTTAAACAGGGACAGAAAAATTGGGCATTTGATGGTGGTGGTGGTGCCACAACACTGTAAGCCCTCATACTCTTGGTGGGTGCAGGAACGGGCCCTGCTGTGAAATATTAGATCAAGCATTGTAATTACATGCCCCTGTTAAACAGGGGCAGAAGAATTGGGAATTTGATGGTGGTGGTGGTGCCACAACACTGTAAGCCCTCACAGTTACTCTTGGTGGGCGCAGGAACGGGCCCTGCTGTGAAATATTAGATCAAGAATTGTAATTACATGCCCCTGTAAAACAGGGGCAGACAAATTGGGCCTTTGGTAGTGGTGCCACAACACTGTAAGCCTTCACAGTTACTCTTGGCGGGTGCAGGAACGGCCCTGCTGTGAAATATTTGATCAAAAATTGTAATTACATGTCCCTGTTAAACAGGGGCAAAGAATATGGGCCTTAGGCAGTGGTGGTGGTGCCCTAAACCAAAAATATTGTTGGAAGCTAGCATCATCAAGATTGAGGAGGGATAGGATAGTCACTCAGCATAGGCAAAATCAATCAGTTACATTAGCATCAGGTGCTTGATAGCTGCTGCTGTTTCAAGACTGATTCATTTTTATGAATGTGAGCCTATCAACGGAGTCTGTGCACTGAATTTGCATTCAGAAAGAACGCTGGATGCAGGACAGGCCAGTAGCTCAATTGCATAGTGAGCAAGTTCTGGCCAGTGGTCCATCCTCAAGACCCAGTAACCCAGTGGATGGTCTGTTGGAAAGGTCTCCAAGTCTGCTCTTGCCCCAAGATATTCCTGTAATGCAGACGCTGGCGATGGTTGCTTGGACCGATCAGACCTTGGTGCTGAGGACTGAAAAACTGTCTAGAGGCATCAGTCAGCCGGCCATCTTCCTCTGACTGAATGAAGCCTCAGCAACACGTTGTCCAGCACCAGGAAATTGTAACCTCCCAGGGTCTGGAAACGCATTGCACAAACCTTTCTTTAAGGCCTCCTGAAGATGTTTCATCCTCTGCTCCCTCTGTGAATGCAGGATGAGTTCTGCAACCTTACCCTTGTAACGTGGATCAAGAAGGGTTGCCAGCCAGTACTGATCCCTCTCCTTGATACCACAAATCCTAGGGTCCTTTCGCAGGTTTTGCAGAATCAGGGAGGCCATGCAGCATACGTTTGCAGAGGCATTTGAGTCTGAGTCCTCTGGGTCACTACGGATCACATGATCCATAACAACCTCCTCCCAGCCACGTACAACTCCTTGGGTTTCTGGGGACTGAAAACCATCCCTTGAAGACTGCTGCTGAGTGCCAGCATCCTCCACGTCCATGCTGACACAATCCTCCTCCTCTTCTTCCTGTGTGTTTGTCGGGCGCGCAGGAATACTATCTGGATAAAGGGGGCCTTGAGAGGTAAGGAAGTCCTCCTCTTCCTCCCGCTGTTCTGCCTCAAGTGCCCTGTCCATTATTCCATGAAGCGTGTGCTCCAACAGGAAGACAAGAGGGACAGTATCACTGATGCATGCATTGTCGCTGCTCACCATCCTCGTGGCCTCCTCAAATGGTGACAGGACAGTGCATGCATCCTTGATCAGTAGCCACTGGCGTGGCAAAAAAAAGCCAAGCTCCCATGACCCTGTCCTGGTGCCATACTCACACAGGTACTCATTGATGGCCCTCTGCTGCGAGTGCACTGAAGCATTGCCAACGTTGAGTTCCACCTGGTGGGCATGTCACAACTGAGGCGGTTGATGGGCAGGTTGCATTCCCTTTGAATGTCAGCCAGCCGAGCACTGGCATTGTATGACCGGCGGAAATGACCACAGACTTTTCTGGCCTGCCTCAGGAGATCTTGTAAGCCTGGGTACCTGCTCAAGAACCGCTGCACCACCAAATTCAGGACGTGTGCCAAACATGGGACATGGGTCAAGTGTCCCTGTCGGAGGGCAGAGAGAAGGTTGGTGCCATTGTCACATACAACCATTCCTGGCTGAAGCTGGCGAGGCATCAACCACCTCTGAGCCTGCCCCTGCAGAGCTGACAGAATCTCTGCCCCAGTGTGGCTCCTGTCCCCTAAGCAGTCCAACTCAATCGCTGCATGGCATCTTTTTGCCTGAGTGCTTGCGTAGGCCCTTGAACGCTTATGGAGCACCGCTGGTTCAGAGGAGGAATCTGCAGAAGAGGCCATAGAGGAAGAATAAGAGGAGGGGGTGGAGGAGAGAGCTGTGGCAGAATCACCACTAGCATTTTGGAGGCGTGGTGCCGGAACAAGCTCCAACAATACTGAACCCTGTCCTGCATCCTACCCAGCTGCCAGCAGTGTTCTCCAGTGCGCCATGAAGGAAAGGCAACGTTCCTGCCCATGCCTGCTAGACCATGAGTCAGCAGTAATATGCACCTTACTGCTGACCGCCCTGTCCGAGGCCAAAACATTGCCTTCCACATGCCGGTAGAGAGCCGTAATGGCCGTCCATTAAAAGAAATGGTGTTTTGGAACCTGCCACTGAGGTACAGCACATTCCACAAATTCACAAAAGGGTGCAGCTGAAAAGGCAGCAGTTGCAGTGCTAGCAATTTGGCCAAGCTAGTATTCAGACGCTGAGCATGTGGATGGCTGGGACCGAATTTCTTTTTACGATTTAGTAACTGGGGTAGGGAAATTTGTCTGCTAAAATCAGAAGTAGGTGTATTGATAGAAGATTGGCTGTACTTGGGACACCTATTGCTATACCTTCATTCCTCTCAGTGCATGTTTTTGAGAGAACTGGAGGTATAGTGGGTTGGAGATCCCAGATGAGGAGCAAGGAGAAGTCCGCCTTTTTCTTTGATGTTAGTGTTACAAGGTCTCAGGTGTGAATGGGGAGCAGGCATGTTAAATTTGGTGTTATTGCTCTCACTCTCTCATACTGGTCACTGGAAGTTCAACATGGCACCTCATGGCAAAAAACTCTCTGAGGATCTGAAAAAAAAATTGTTGCTCTACATTAAGAAGGTTGAGGCAATAGGAAGATTGTCAAGACCCTGAAACTGAGCAGCAGCACAGTGGCCAAGACCATACAGCAGTTTAACAGGACAGGTTCCACTCAGAACAGGCCTCGCCATGGTCGACCAAAGAAGTTGAGTGCACATGCTCAGCATCATTGTCTTTGGGGAATAGATGAGTGCTGCTAGCATTACTGCAGAGGTTGAAGGGGTGGGGAGTCAGCCTGTCAGTGCTCAGACCATACGCCGCACACTGCATTGAATTGGTCTGCATGGCTGTCGTCCCAGAAGGAAGCCTCTTCTAAAGATGATGCACAAGAAAGCCCGCAAACAGTTTGCTGAAGACAAGCAGATTAATGACATGGATTATTGGAACCATGTCCTGTGGTCTGATGAGACCAAGATACATTTATTTGGTTCAGATGGTGTCAAGCGTGTGTGGCGGCAACCAGGTGAGGAGTACAAAGACAAGTGTCTTGCCTACAGTTAAGCATGGTGGTGGGAGTGTCATGGTCTGGGGCTGCATGAGTGCTACTGGCACTGGGGAGCTACAGTTCATTGAGGGAACCATGAATGCCAACATGTACTGTGATATACTGAAGCAGAGCATGATCCCCTCTCTTTGCAGACTGGGCCTATGGGCAGTATTCCAACATGATAACGACCCCAAACCCACCTCCAAGATGACCACTGCCTTGCTAAAGAAGCTGAGGGACTGGCCAAGCATGTCTCCAGACCTAAACCCTATTGAGCATCTATGGGGCATCCTCAAACAGAAGGTGGAGGAGCACAAGGTCTCTAACATCCATCCGCTCCATGATGTCATCATGGAGGAGTGGAAGTGGACTCCAGTGGCAACCTGTGAAGCTCTGGTGAACTCCATGCCCAGGAGGGTTAAGGCAGTGCATGAAAATAATGGTGGCCACACAAAATATAGACATTTTGGGCCCAATTTGGACATTTTCACTTAGGGGTGTACTCACCTTTGTTGCCAGCGGTTTAGGCATTAATGGCTGTGTGTTTAGTTATTTTGAGGGGACAGCAAATTTACACTGTTATACAAGCTGTACACTCACTACTTTACATTGTAGCAAAGTGTAATTTCTTCAGTGTTGGCACATGAAAAGATATAATAAAATATTTACAAAAATGTGAGGGGTGTACTCACTTTTGTGAGATACTGTATATATATCAAATACACTGCCTGAAGTATATTAGAAATAGTACACCACGGAATGCACGATATATATATATATATATATAAAAATATCTATATATATATATATATATAAAAAATATCTATATATATATATATAAAAAATATCTATATATATATCTATATATGTATGTGTATGTATTTATATATATATATATATATATATATATATATATATATATATATATATATATATATATATATATATATATATATCTATATATATATATACACACACTAGACCAGGGATCCTCAAACTACGGCCCTCCAGCTGTTGTGGAACTACACATCCCATGAGGCATTGTAAAACTCTGACATTCACAGACATGACTAGGCATGATGGGAATTGTAGTTCCTGAACAACTGGAGGGCCATAGTTTGAAGACCCATGCACTAGACTGTCTGTATATATATATATATATATATATCAAATACACTGCGTCTGCCACTATCTGAATAACCTGCCTGCTTAATCTAAATCACACAATCTCTCAATCCACAGTACACAGGGCCGACCGTGTAGGCAGCCTTATATAGTGTGGGGCATGGACTTAGTCCCCCTGAGCCATGATTGGCCAAAGGCACCCTGCCTTTGGCCAATTATGGCTCTCTTAGCAGAGGCTGCTGGGATTGGCCAAATCATGCAGGTCAGGTGCATGCTTTGGCCAATCATCGTACAGCAATGCACTGCAATCTCGCAGTGCATTATGGGGCATTACGCGGGCGCTTGGATTTCCCGCAAACGGCCCATAATGTTCGCTGTTCTGCGAACGGGCGAACAGCCAATGTTTGAGTCGAACATATGTTCGATCCGAACATCAAGCTCATCCCTACTGCTGATATAAGCAAAGGGGTGAGGTCTCCCAAGTGTAGTCATTAACCAAATATGAACATGACCATAATGAATATCCTGCCACTTTTTTTTATATTTTAGAGTTGGGGACTGAAAGATGCAATTTGGCCAAGGGCAGTAATGGGAATAGACATGTGTTGGCAGTCAATATTTGTTTTTCTTTGAGAGGGTCAGTGGCAGGCATCATGATTATTGTGATTTGACATGGCTGGACGATGTGATTAACTATGAATGTACGTTGTGGAACTTTTTTTCTACTCAAGAGCTTATCAAAAACTTTATTTACACTACAACTTTTTTTTAAATAAGTAAAAGGTACTATTTACCCCCCAACTCATTCACTGTAGGGGCAAGTATCTTTTCAAGGGGGCTTTCAAATTCCAATAAGCCCCTGCCCGCAGACTCTCACAGACACCAGTCCAGATATGTGGAGAAGGAGACCCTTGTTCTCATCAACATGGGTAAAAGGTGCTTTGCTAGGGGGGCATCCCCCCATGTTGAGAGCATGGGGCCTGGTGTGGTTCAGGAGGAGGGTGCATGCTCGATCCCGTCTTTCCTGGCCTGCAAGGTTGCATGCTTTGATATAGGTCTGGTGGGGACCTCATGCTTGATATTTGCATTGGGTTCCCCCTTAAAATCCATGCCAGTTTTGAGGGGCGTCTCTAAACCTTCCCACTCTATCCAAAATAAAATAGGAAACGTCTTTCAGCACGATTTGCGTGGTTTGTCACTGAATGAGCAACACTCTGTTGCCCAAATAATCCAACTAACATCTACAAATTAAATACAACTACTCTCCCCCAGTTCTTACTGACTGCCAAATGCAAACTTCAGAATTCTAGAACTTATCTGCAAAGTTCTCTCTGATCTCTTCCTCACTCTCAAAATATTTTGTTACTAATTTTTAGATACCATTTTACAGGGGCATTGCTAGGTGGCAAAAAAAACAGGGGCCGGGCCCAGCACCAGGGGGGTAGTAGTACATACCTAACATGGGCTGACCTACTTGACATACACTGACCTATTTGACACTGACCCACACTGACCTACCTGATATACACTGACCTACTTGACACTGACCCACACTGACCTACTTGACACTGACCCACACTGACCTAATTGACACTGACCCACACTGACCTACTTGACACTAACCTACACTAACCTACTTGACACTAACCTACACTGACCTACTTGACACTGACCCAAACTGACCTACTTGACCCTGACCTACACTGACCTACCTGATATACAAAACATACACTGACCTACCTGACACACACTGACCTACCTGACCTGACTTCAGGTGACGTGACCTCCTCCTGCAGCTCATCGGCACGTCCATCAGACAATAAAGTAGACTCCAGGCAGCCAGAGCCATGATGAGGTGAGGAGAGCCGCCCGCCCGAGCGCCGAGTGGGGTCGGGACAGTGGCACAACGGCTGCATTGTATTTCCCACCTTCTGGAGCCTGCAGCGCCTATGATGGACGTCACACATCCCGCGGTCCCCGCATTGGACCAGTGGGACGTCCATCAGCACTGCAGGCTCCAGAAGGCGGGACCTGCTATTACATTCGGTCGCGATCGGGTCAGATCGGTCCCTGCTCGGCGGCGGTGCTCGGAACTAATATTAGAACCGTGCCATCCTGAGACACGGGGCTTTTTGGGGACCCACTGTCAGCCCACCTCTGCCAACGCCACTGTCATTTCAAGCACCACCTCAGCTCTGCTTAAAACCTCTTCTCATTTTCTATCTTCTTTCTTTGTTCCTTACATACAAAACTTCATTGGTCTCTCCATATCTGTAAAATTCACTTCTATAGGCAATCCAGCACTCTCCAACCCTTAAATTCTTCAAAATAACAGCCTTACAATTTTAAGCATCATGCAAGAATATAATCCAACCTAAAATATACTCTTTTATTACTGATCTAGCATGCATTTCTTCTTCTTCATTTCTTCTTCGCACAATCTGGCAATGCACATACCTTTCCATATGCACAGCCTACTGTACTTATTTTTTCCATCTGTCAGGTCTACCTCTATATTGTAAGCTTGCACAGTATGACCTCAAATACTCTATCTGTGAATCTTATTATTTAGGTGTATGTTTCTTTGGTACCACTGTACATGCTTCTCAATGTAAATATTTTATTCCTTGATATTACAGTATCTGTATTGCCCACCCATATGTATCTCTAACTTTGTTCAGAGCATAAGATATGGTACTGTTACATAAATGAATAGGTTTCCACAATCTGAACTAACACAACTGAAAATCATTCCATTCTCTTTCCTAACTTGCTTTAGAAAAGTTTGTTATTCTACAAGCTCAGAAGAACATATCACGTTTCCTGAATGGAGCCCACCATGTAAGCTGGAAGCAAAGATGAGGATACTCAGGTTTTTCTTTCAATACATGCAGAAAAATGTGTTGGAGGTGAGGAATGAGCAGCCAGAATAAACAAATTGAGCAATGTTCCCTATTGTAGATGAAGAACCCTTTCTGGATACTTTTCAAGTGAAATGTTAAATCCCATTAAAAAAACTTCTGTTTCTTCACAATGGGGTGGTTTACTTTACCTAGATGAATACCTTCTGTTATAAAGAGCCATGCTAGGGTTGTTGCAGACTTGTGTCACACATAAAGATGTCATTGGGCAGATCTAAAACATGACATAAGGATTACATCTTTCAGATGGCCTGTGAGGTCATTTAAATCTCCCAAAAGGCAAGAACTGCAGCCATCCATCTATTCTGATATAATGAGATTGAATGAGCTAAATCGGAGTTCATTATGCTATGTAAAAACATTATAATGGTTATGTTGTAATTGCCTATCAAGGAACCGTGGGAGGCAATTAAGGAATTCCGGTTGCATTGAATATTCTCTTAAGTACCCGTAGGGATTATAGTAAACTGTACATCATATTTACAGTGTTTTAAAATAGCTAACCTGGCAACCTTTCAAAGAGGCCTCCTGAGATTACTCGTAGCATTTGTTAGTACCATCTACACTGCCCAAACATATGATAAGTCACAGATGGCAGGTGGCCTATGTGTATTGCTTCTTTTTGTTGATAAGAAATGGCATTTTGTTTTCACTGAATTTGTTTTTACAACTATAGTTGATAAATCTGTCCTGTTACCAAATGTTTAAATGCGTCAAAAATGTTTCTCTCTTATTATTATAGCCATTATGTATTCAGTGCCATAATGCAAGCTTAACTAGTAGTTCTGCTGCTGTTTTTGCAGGGTGGAAATCTTCGGGGAGCACCCAGCCTATCTGTCAGAACATTGTGCCTGTTGCACTTTCTGAAAACAGACCAAGCGCTGCTGATGTTATTCAGTAATGGAACATTGCAGGTACAGGTTTAAAGAGCATAATTCATCCTAGAATATCTCACATAGGCATACCTCCCAACTTTAGAATGAGGGACACTTCAGGAAGGCAGTGACCTGTGGTGCACTGTGGCAAAAAGCAGGTGTGGCCAAACTGTTTGTGGGAGGGGCTTAAGGGGCATGGTTAAACAAAAAACAGGTTTCCTTTTAGCCATAAAATATGCTTTGGTTGCTGTGGCAAAAGCATGAGTCTCACAGATACATATAAACCCCAGTACACTCATTAAAAAAAGGTTTCTATTACATATGGTATTGCACAAACTGCAAATAGAGAGACCTAACACTTTGTCTGAGTCTTAAAGAAGAACTTCATTAATCAAGGATTGCTTAGCAAACAGTAACTGTTGAGACAATAAACACTTTGGTGAGAAGTATATAATGTACTATATAGTGTTAGGGATGAGCCCGATGTTTGAGTCGAACGTAAGTTCAAGTCAAACATCGGGTGTTCGCCTGTTCACCGAATAGTGAACAATTTGGGGTGTTCGTGGCAAATTCGAAAGCCGCAGAACACCCTTTAATTGTCTATGGGAGAAATCAAAAGTTCTAATTTTAAAGGCTTATATGCATGGTATTGTCATAAAAAGTGTTTGGGGACCTGGGTCATGCCCCAGGGGACATGCATCAATGCAATTTTTAAAAAAAAACTGTAGTTTTTTTGGGAGCAGTGATTTTAATAATGCTTAAAGTGAAACAATAAAAGTGAAATATTCCTTTAAATTTCGTACCTGGGGGGTGTCTATAGTATGCCTGTAAAGTGGCGCATTTTTCCCGTGTTTAGAACAGTCCCTGCACAAAATGACATTTCTAAAGGAAAAAAGGTCCTTGATCGTTCAGACAGGCAGAGCTCCAACCCTTCAGAATGTAGCACTAACCCCCGAAGGAGCTGCTGGTATTTGATTGGGCTTACCGTTATCTCATCATTCCGCCGTGTCCATCATAGAGGTCCCATTAAAGAGTATCTCACAGATTTCGGCTCCGACACTTAGTCCTTTTTTTAAATGCTTTATTGACAGAAAATACATTCCAATAGAGGGATGGAGGGTTAAGGGGAATTCATGTACCTTTTAATTGCAGGTCAGGGGTATTTCTTGATCCAGAGGACAAACAGCTCCGCAACTGGATTCAGCAATCACCGGATAGGCCTCTTTCACTGACCTAGCAGCCGATGCGATGCTTGGTCATAGTCTCTGCCACAGACTTGAAGAATTAGTAGAACCGTTGCACAATCCTCTGCCACAGGATTGTGTAATTAGTAACTTTTGCAATATCAAAGAACAGTCACACAGTACCAGTTTCTTACAGCCGAGCCGGCGATACTGTGAGGTAGATGACCCGGGATGCGTCCTCCAACTGAGTCTCCAGGCTCTTCTAGAGGTACCAGCCTTGTTGCTCGGTCCTCTCTGAAAAGTCCTCCCCTAGATCCTCCAGTTGCTTGGCTTCTCCCTGCAGGCAAGACAGCATTAGACCATCCCTGGATCGGTAGGCCCCAGGACCTCTGGGCCTACCTTTCAGTAACGAAGCCTCGGGCCAGCCGGCCCGAGACAAGTTGAATGTCAGCAGCACACCTTAGGCCAGGAGGGCCATCAGGTCGGAACACCCCCTATCACGGGGTCTGTCCCTTAAGTACCTCCCAGAATGCACAGTGGGTAGACCACTCACACTGGCTGTTTCCGGGTAAAGAAGCACTCAATACGCCCAGCTTGTTGCAATTTTCAACCTTGGCCAACAACGAGAGCACAACCCCTTGGCCAAAGGGAAAACCACGCAACCCAGCTGAACTGAAATAGAATCAGAATTTTAACATAATCAGTCTGAACTAAACTACAGCTAAGACAAAACTAAATTTCTACTTGTAGCGTCTGCCCATCAGGAGCAGGGCGCTACAAGAATATCTGTGTTGCATCAGAAAATGTATCTCTAATAATATTTGTGTGTAAAATGTGGGGAAACAGGTGTGTGTGTGTGTGTCTGTTGCATTTGCATGTTCCATTTCAAGCAAAAATGTCCTTATAAAACTACGAATCTGTTATTTCAGCGGCAGCAATTTTCACAAGGCCATGTCTTATTCTGTCTAAGTTTAATAACATTGCACAAAAAGGATTCACATGAAGTAACCTGTAGATTCCAATAAGAAATCTTTTTTTTTTTTTTTTTATTCTGTTTTCTTACTATACATACAAAACGATTAAAGGTTTCATTAGTTATATGGCTTGGGTTGTGTTTTATAGTGTTTTAGTGTAAACAGAAGGTGAAGGGGGGTACAAAAAACTGAAGCAGCTTAGCATAGTAACCATTCCAATAAGCTTTTATCTATTTAGTTAAGCGATGAAAATATGAAAAAAATGAAAAGATAGAAGCTGACTGGTTGTCATGCACAAGCTGCTCTGGTCTTATTCAATTTCCCTCAAGATGTTCTTCCTACATGTAGAAGTTTGCATGTACAGCATATTTATTTGGTTCATCCCCTACACGTATTGCATGAAATAGTTTTATTTATCTTTTTATCTTTAGTGTTAATGTATTGTTACTGTTCATTTTAGGTGAATTTTTACCATGACCGCACGAAGATTATATTAAGCAGAGGAAAGCAAGGATATCTACTGAGCTTTGTTGACCAAGACAGACAGAGCTGTACAGTGCCACTGTCGGTACTTAAAGCTGGTTGTCCTCCCCTTATAATACAGCGACTGGAATATGCTCTCATTATGCTGGAAAGCCTGTAATGGGATTTATAAAACCCCAGAAGAAAACGGGAAAGGAAAAGTTTGGACAGTACATGTTCTGAAGGGTTTAATTGAAGGCTAGTTTCATATTTCAATAATGATGATTTATTGCAGGTTAATAGGAAATATTATGATCTGAAGGCTAACGTATGTGAATGAAGGAGTTACTGTGGTAAAATGCTTCAACAGTTTTGCGCACTAGTTGATTGAGTGTGGCAAGGTGTTCAGTTCTTAAGCCAGATAATATGACAGCAGGAAAGAAACATTAGGATTGAACAAGAAATGCATGAGCTAGTATATGACGATAGTATATTACAGAGCAGAGGTAGGCAGCCTTGGCACACCTACTGAAAATCCCATCATGTCTCTGCCTCTGCAAATCATGCCTGTGAGTCATGCAATGCCTTGGGAGATTTGTAGTTTCACCACAACAAGAGTGCCAAGGTTGCCCACCCCTGGTATAGAGCAAAGATATGATTATTGCTTTATGTCTTGTTCACATTTTAAAGCTGAACGCCAGGAATTTTGTATTGCATACTTACATTGGTCCAGCTTGGCATATCTCATGCCTGATGGGCTGGGGACTCTGAAAAATCACTGTAGTAGCCGGAGCTGCTACATTGATAGCAGTGATCTTCTGGGTCCTGTGTGAGCAGCATCCCCTCGGCACACAAAACACAGAAAGTTGCTCACAAGGCACCGCCGCCATTGGTAGAACACCTTGTATTTTTTCAATGAACACAAGGAATTGTCAGATTGGAGGTAGAGAGGAGGAGCGGTGAGGTCTCAATCTAATTTAGGAGCAGCTTAAATTTTTTTAAGATACATAAAAAATGATCATGTGATCTTTCCACTATTGGGCAAATGGCCCTGTTTTTGTCTGTGCATTTTCTTCCTGTAGCACAAGTGATCAGATTTCAGAATGCCATTTGTGTACAATTTAATGTGCCTTTAAAGTGGTTCTAAAGGCTAAAGGTTTTTACCTTAAGGAATTCTATGCCCTAATACTTACCTGGCTCCTCTTTCGATCATGCGCTATGCCCAAGAGCAGCATTGCTGCTCTCTCCTCCTCTCTTATAGGTCATTGGCTCCTGCTGCTGTTAATCAAATATTGTGAGGAGGGAGCGGGGGGCAGGGACACACACATCCCCATGCGGGAGAGAGCCTACACGTCTGACCCAATAGCAAGCGCTTACTAAGGGGGCAGACACAGAAGAGGTGGAGCCAAGATTGCTGGCAGGGGACCGCAGAAGAGGAGGTCAGGGCCACTCTGTGCAAAACCATTGCACAGAGCAGGTAAGTATAACATGTTTGTTATTTTAAGAGAAAAAAGCTGATCCTTTAACTGCACCAAAAATACACAAACATAGCTAGAGTAGAGAACGCCATTTTTTTCATACCAAAGGTCAAAAACAAACGTGCACGTGGGTACAAATTTTGCAATAGGCTTTTTATAGCAACCATGCAGGAATTTGCATCTGGTTAAAATTAGGAATTTTCTTCTAGAATATGTTAGCATATACAAGGCTAAATGTACAGAGTTTCTTATCTAAATAAAATGGCAATGTGCATACGTGCCAGTTTTAATATGGGTTATATTTCAGCAGAATCTTCACTACACAATCACTGCCATGTTCAAAAATGTGTACTTTATTAAAGGATAAGTGCACCCTAACACTAAAATCTTGACATCTTCAGACATCAATGATCTAACACTAACCTATCTAGCCCTGCAAAGAAGAAATCAGTATACAGTTGTGTGAAAAAATATTTGCCCCCTTCCTGATTTTTTATTTTTTTTGCATATTTCTCACACTTAAATGATTCAGATCAAACAAATTTTAATATTACACAAAGATAACCTGAGTAAATCGAAGATGCGGTTTTTAAATTATCATTTCATGTATTAAGGGAAAAAAGCTGTTCAAACCTGCCTGGTCCTATGTGAAAAAGTAATTGCCCCCTCCCATGCTGAATCTTGAATGAACTGTGATTAACCACAATTTTTTGGAACACTGAGTTGAATTTCACTTGCCACACCCAGGCCTGATTACTGCCAGACCCATTGAATCAAGAAATCACATAAATAGAAGCTGTCCGACAGATCACAAAAAGCCACACATCATGCCACAATCTAAAAAAATTAAAGTACAGATTAGAAACAAAGTAATGTACATGTATCAGTCTAGGAAGGGTTTCATAGCCATTTCTAAGGCTTTGGAACTTCAGTGAACCATGGGGGAGAGCCATTATCCACAAATGGAGATAACAGTGGTGAACATTTCCAGTAGTGGCCGGTCTACAAAAATTACTCCAATAGTACGACGATGACTCATCCAGGAGGTCATAAAAGAACCCAGAACAGCATCTTAAGAACTGCAGGCCGCACTTGCCTAAGGTAAGATCAGTGTTCATGGTTAAACAATAAGAAAGAGACTGGGCAAAAATGGCATCCATGGGAGAGTTGCAAGGCCAAAGCCACTGCTGACCAAAAAGAACACAAAGGCTCATATCACATTTTCCAAAAAACATCTTGATTATCCCCAAGACTTTAGGCAAATATTCTGTGGACTGATGAGACAGAATTTTTACTTTTTGGAAGGTGTGCGGCCCGTTACATCTGGCATAAAACTAATCCAGCATTTCATAACAAGAACATCATACCAACAGTCAGACATGGTGATGTTCTGGGGCTGCTTTGCAGCTTCAGGATGTGGACGACTTACCATAATTGATGGAACCATGAACTCGGAGCTCTACCAGAAAATCCTAAAGGAGAATGTCCGGCCATCAGTTTGTGACCTCAAGCTGAAGTGCACTTGGCTTTTCCTTCCTCGCAATGATCCAAAACACAACAGCAAGTCCACCTTCAAATGGTTCAAACATAGCAAAATCTTGGTTTTGGAGTGGCCTAGTCAAGCCCGGACTTAAATCCAATTGAGATGCTGTATCATGACCTGCACAGGCCATTCATGCTGTAAAACCCTCCAATGTGGCTGAATTAAAACAATTCTGCAAAGAAGAGTGGGCCAAAATTGCTCCACAGCAATGTGAAAGACTCATTGCCAGTTATGGCAAATGCTTGATTGCTGTTGTTGCCGCTAAGGGTGGCACAACCAGTTATTCGTTTTAGGGGGCAATTACTTTTTCACATAAAGCCAGGCAGGTTTGGACAGCTTTTTTTGCCTTAATAAATGAAACCATCATTTTTAAAACTGCATTTTGTATTTACTCGGGTTATCTTTGTGTAATAATAAAATTTGTTTGATGATCTGAGCTATTTAAGTGTGACAAATATGCAAAAAAAAAAAAAACAGGAAGGGAGAAAATGCTTTTTCATACAACTGTACATATCTTTTTTGAAGCCGATCCGACCCAATCACACGCTGAGCTGTCAGCTGCGGAGTCGCTGTGGAGGCGGGTGCAGAGGGCACAGCCGACATCGGAAATCCCCATAGTAAGTCTATGGGTAACGTCACTCACCATTCATTTCACAGTCGTTGTCCGCTGTGTCCTCTGCAGAGCTTTCGCCGCTGGAGACCAGACCGGATCAGCTTAAAAAAAAGGTATGTATACTGATTTCTTCTTTATAGGGCTAGATAGGTTAGTCTTATATTGTGGATGTCTGTAGATATAGCAATTTTAGTGTAAGGGTGCACTTATCCTTTAATAACAAGATGAACATTGTTACTGTTAATTGACTAAATAGCTACCATTAATTATGTAATTTAAAGGGTTAAGTTCACCTTTTAAAACATAATAAATACACATGATTTTGCAGGAAAAAATTTACATGATTTTTTATTTTATTTTTACAGGAGCCTGCAAAGCATTGCACCCACAATCACTGGATTTCGGGTGCAATGTCAGGCTCCTGCACACTCTTCCCCGAGCTCTCTGCTCAAATCTCTGTAGGGCTTTCAGTTTGAGAGCGGAACAGTGCACTTACATTCCATTGAAAACTACAAATCTGTCTGCCGCGGTAGTGGAAGATTAAATCTGTAGTTTATTTATAGATCTCTGTGAATGAATGACAAAGCTGTGCGGGCATAGCCCCTCACAGCCATCCTGACTTTTAAATGTGACAGGAGGAGAGGATCCCTGCCCGCTGTCACAACGGGTGGCTCAGAGTGTGAGGGGGGGGATGTGTTTATGGTGCGACGTGTTACTAAAAGTGAACTTATCTTTTATGGATCTTTTCAAAGCAAAGTAAAATCAGTTCTCCGCTTACTTGATCTAAATTAAAAATTCCACAGCTGTGGAGGGGGAGATGCTACAGTGCTGGGTGATTGGGTTGGATTCAAAAATGTCACTTATCCACCATGGCCATTCAACCTAATAAACGTTAAACTGAGTACAGTACTCAAGCTGTAGTAGTCATGTAGAGTTCTCTTAGAAGAAGAAATTGTTACATTGGGAGGTTACATAATTTTGGCTAATGGATACCACTGTTGAAGAACCAGATGGCAAAATATTATGCATTAGCTGGTTTTATCCAATATTGGGTCTCCTGAGTTGGTGGATGTAATATTTAAAATGACTCTGCCAAAAAAAAAATCTCCTGAGAGGTATACAGTGCAGGTACCATCTCTACGTAAATGATGGGCCATTCTGATCTGGCTCCACACATTCCATTGGTTAGTAAGGCAGCCCATCATAGTGATGAGCCAATAGAAATGTATGGGTCAGTGAGGGAGCAGGCAGGCTCCAACACTACTAGGAAGTGTTGAAGCTTTTGCTTAAGAAGAAAGGAGCTTTTGCCCAAGAAGGAATGCCCAGCATTTGGGCAAGCAGCTGCTGCAATTATGTACAGGCCTCACTAGAACATCCATCAGAAACCATTTTTTTTTTAAATTTGTTAAGGTGACAGTGTTATTTTATATCATATAATAACAAATGTGGGAAAGTGGTTTATATATTATGTTCTCCTGTAAACAGCAGTGTAAAAATCGATATGTGTTTAAATAAAAAAAAAATCTGCACACAGGTGTCTGTTTTCTTTGTGTAATTTGCACCGTTCCATTGCATGTGTTACTTTGCCCATTAACATTAGTAATGGGCAAACTGTTTGGGCCGAGCATCAGTTCAGCCCCGAACAGCGCCGCGCTGCACAGTGCATTCTAGGGCCCCGACTGCTGGTCAGGTACAAGGCTTTGTTCAATCAGGGCACAGAGCACAGTGAATAGCTAGTTGTTAAGGAGCAGGCTGGGAAGCCGGCCACCACATCCTTAACAATGGATGAGTCATCAGCTGTCAGCAGGGATGAAAAAAAAAAACCACTGCCAGCAGTACAAAAATGTGAAGAAAAAAAATCGGCGTGATCAGCCCCCCCCCCCCCCCAATCAATATCAAGCCCTTTGGATCTGGTATGGGTTTTAAGTGGAACCCTACATCAAAATAAAAAAACGGCATGGGGTCCCCCCCAAAATCCACACCGGACCCTTAGGTCTGGTATGGATTTTGAAGGGAACACCCCACGCCAAAATAATATTTGATTTAAGTGCCGTCGGGCCCCCCCCCCCAAAATCCCTACCAGACCCTTATCCGACCATGCAGCCTGGCAGGCCAGAAAGGGGGAGTGCCCCCCGAACCATACTAGGCCACATGCCCTTAACATAAGGGGGGGGGTGCTTTGGGCTCTGCCTCCCACCCCAAAGCTCCTTGTCCCCATGTTGATGGGGACAAGGGTCTCTTTCCCACAACCATGGGTAGTGGTTGTGGGGGCCTGTGGGCCCGGGGCTTATCAGAATCTGGAAGCCCCCTTTAACAAAGGGGCCCCAAGACCCTGCTTCCCCCCCCCCCTATGTGAATGAGTAGGGGTACATTGTACCCCTACTCATTCACCAAAAAAAGTTTCAAAAAGAGATAAAAACACATACACAGTTTTTGACAATTCCTTTATTAGAAAAATAAATAAATGCCCCCCAATGTAGATCCATCATCAATCACGACGCCCATCGCACCACAAGACCCAAAAAAAGAAAAAAGCTCTGCCCATAATGAAGGCTCCCTGCCACCTGCCTGCTTCACTGTCTGACAGTTCTTAAATAGGTAAGGGGTGGAGCCACCTGGCTACCCCACATTCATTCACATGGGGGGTGGCATCTCAGGGCCCCTTGCCTGCAGACCCCCACAGCCACTACCCAGGGTTGTGGGGAAGAGGCCCTTGCACCCATCAACATGGGCACAAGGTGCTTTGGGGTGTCCCTGCCCCAAAGCATGCCGCTAATCATGTTAAGGGCATGTGGCCTGGTATGGTTCAGAAGGTGGGGGACACTCGCTTGTCCCCCCCTTTCCTGCATGCTCGGATAAGCATTTGGTATGGATTTTGGGGGGAAACCCCTCGAAATTTTTTTCACATTTTTGTATTGCCGGTAATGTTTTTTTTTTTTTTTTTCATTCAGCTGTCAGTGGGAAAGCACATGCACTAAAACATGGCCTCATTATACAGACTGGCTCCCCAAGCCATTGTTTACAAAATAAATAAAGTTTACAGGGGAAATCAATTTAAATGTCTTTTTTTTTCTTTATACTGTATATGTCAGTTTTGCTGCAGCAGGTTCTATATACGGTACAGATGCACCACTTTACTGGCAGACTAAGAGGACCCCCCAGGCACTATATTTAAAAGGTAACTCCACTTTCGTGAGAAAAAGATTAGCAACTAAAGAAAAAATAATATAGCGTATACAATTGCGACACCATATACAAAGTCATATTGTAACTGAATGTTATTAAAAATGACCTTTCCTTTTCAATCTGCAGCCACTGTAATTTTCGGTAAAATTAAATGCAATATGGCTACCTGGAGTTGTTCTGTACACAGAATGTGTACTAAACACACCCAAGAAACATAATTTCCTGTCGCATCATGGCAGCATACACTTTGGGTTTTGACTCCGCCTCCACAACCTGATAGGACCACATAACTATAAGATGACGATATGACCCCCGCCCCCGTATTCTCTTATTTTTCCTCACCTGTTGGGACCGCACGGGTCGCCCCAGCCAGGTTCTAGCCTCTCCTGGATGGAAGTCCTTGCGGGTACAGCCTCTAAAGGAAGCTAAATGGAAGGAACCCCACTCTGTTGATCTCGTTATATCGTTATAATTTGCTCTGTTATTACTTTCTGTGTAAAGCCTTAAACAGGCTTAAAGCACTGTTATGATTGCCTCTGTGTAAAGCTTTAAACAAGCTTAAAGCACTATTATTATTGCTTCTGTGTAAAGCCTTAAACCGGGCTTAAGGCACTATCATGGATTCCAGGGCAAACACACTAAAATGTGGGCCTTAAATAGGCTTCCCTCCTGCAGTGGTCTCCAATTCTATCTCTTGCCTTCTTATTTTACCTTTTGTGTCCCTTTCATAGCACCGCTGGGCCCTGTAGTCCCTCTGCTTGCTGCTCCAGGTGCACCGAGCGTCCTGGCGCTCCTGCGCATGCACAGTACGGACGTTTGGGCGTCCCTGTGTCCTGTTCCAGTTTCCAAAATGTCGCATGCGCGAGCGGGACGCGCTCCCGGCGCCAAATTTAAAAGGGGAGAACCCCCTTTTTTCATTCTACACCCTGTAGCTGACCAAGAAACTTGGTTCCCTTGCTGCAGAACTGCTCCCAGCTCATTCCCCAATAGGTAAGTGCCCCTATTGTTTTTTCTCTGTGTCCCCCCCCCCCCCCCCTTTACCCTGTCTCTTTCTTTTTCCTCCTAGGCTGACTTTTCCATTACTATGGATACCACTGCCCCAGCAGATCACCGCCAAGATCAAAAAAAAAAAAAGAGAGCAGGATGTCACTTATGCTACCTAAATGGTCAGCCCTGTCAGGTCCTCAAGATCCTCCAAGTCTGGACGCAGAGGTTTCTCACGCGGAAGAAGCTGCTCAGGCCACAGATGAAGCCACTCAGGCCGGAGCAGAAGGAGTCGCTCAGGTCATAGGGGGAGTCGCAGAAGAAACCGCTCCAGGTCCTACTCAAGACGCAGCCACTCCCACCGCAGATCGCCTGCGCACAGGCACCGTTCGCCAGCAACCCACTCCCGGCCTACTGCTAATGCCTGCTGGATATGCAGGGCTATCGCTCTCCCGGGTAAGCTAGCCTGCTGCAGGTGCTCCGATGAGGCCACCAGAGGAGACCAAGATCCCAGAGAGCCTGCGGAAGCTTCAACCCCACAGCTTGCTCCAGACATGGAAACATCTACTAGAAGTGCCTCTGCTGCCACCCCCCCTCCCCAAGTACGTCAAGAGAGCAGGATTCCCAGTCGAATGAAGAAGATCTGGAGGTATCAGCAGGCTTCGACTTCTCCCTAATAGAACCCTTCGTGAGATCTGTGAAGGAGGCGATAAACTGGGAGGAGCCCCAGGAGACTCAACAGAAGCGAAAGAAATATTTTTCCAATCTTAAGAGGGACCCGGAGGTCTTCCTCTTCATCGAGGAGCTAGATGAGCTGATTAGGGAGGAGTGGCAGAGGCCTGAAAAGAAGTCAAGTCTTAATAACAGACTTGCAAAACTATATCCCCTTAAGGAGCCCAAGGTCAAACCGCTGGTTACCCCGCCTGTAGTGGATGCATCTCTCATGCACCTGGCCAGGCACGTGACGCTTCCTATCGAGGATGCCGTAACCTTTAGAGACGTCCTGGATAGGAAGATCGATACTGATCTAAAGAAAACCTACCTAGCGGCAGGCGGGGCATGCAGACCAGCCGTGGCTCTAGCGGCTGTTGGCAAGGCCATCTCCAGCTGGTCGACCAGCACCGAAAAGCTTGTGTCTGAGGGCGCAGACCAGGAGAAGTTGGTCAAGGCCCTGCAGAAGCTAAGTCTTGCGGGGGACCTTGTGGCGGAGGCCTCAGTAGATGTAATTAAATCTACATCTAGGGCCATGCTATCCTTTGTTATGGCCAGACAGGCACTCTGGCTAAAGCCTTGGGCAGCAGACCCAGCCTCCAAGTCCAATTGGTGTCGCATCCCTTTTAATGGCGAGAACCTCTTTGGGGCAAAATTGGACTCGGCCAAAGCAGCAGAGGCCTCCACCCTTTAGGCGCAATCTGCCTGATAAGTACAGGGACGCAAAGGCCTACAGGCCAGGAAGGGAATACAGGAGAAATTGGAAGAACCCCCAAGCGTCCTTCATGAAATTTCAAAAGCCCAAGACTTCTGTGTCCGCCGACCAGAAGTCCTTTTGAAGGTGCGCCCGTCCAGCCAGCAGTAGTGGGGGCCAGGCTCTCAAAGTTCAGGCTGGCTTGGGCGAAAATGATAGGAGTCCCCTGGACGGTATCCACCGTCCGGTTCGGGCACAGATGGTCATTCAGGGGACGCCCCCCGGGAGATCACTTTTGCCCAACCAACCTCCCGCCAGAAAGAAGGGCGTTGCAAATGGATTACGCCCAGGAGCTGCTCCAAATGAAGGCGGTAGTGGAGGTGCCCCTATCTCAAAGAGGCCGGGGGTTTTACTCCCCGCTATTCCTAGTCAGGAAAAAATCAGGGGATCTGCGCCCTGTCCTAGACTTAAAAAAGACTCAACCTCTCCATCCGGGTGGAGTCATTCAAAATGGAAAGCCTGCAGTCTATCCTTCAGGCCATAAGCCGAGAGGATTGGATGCTGTCCATAGACCTCCAGGACGCATACCTACACGTCCCGATTCACATAACATTCCAGAAATTCCTCCGGTTCTCAGTAGACCGGCGGCACTTCCAGTTCCGATGCCTTCCGTTCGGGATCTCTACCGCTCCCAGAACATTTACAAAAGTCCTTCTCCCAGTAATTGCGTCCTTGAGAGAGAAAGGTCTGAGAGTTCACCATTACCTGGACGACATTCTCCTCCTCTCAAACAGCCAGGAATTCCTTATCCAGCACTGAAAGATCCTAATCTCCACACTGCAGGAGCTGGGGTGGCTCATAAATTGGGGGAAGAGCAACGCTCAGCCCACTTAGAGGATGGTCTTCCTGGGAGCTGTACTGGATACCCGGACAAACACAACAGAGCTACCCCCAGAGAAGGTTCCCCTATTGGATCAGAAAGTGAGGAGAGTGATTCTAGCCGCATCCTTACCAGCCAGAGTGTGCCTCAGCCTCCTAGGCTCCCTGTCAGCAACCATCCCAATGGTCCAATGGGTGCAATGAAACTCGAGGCCCCTACAAATCTCGTTCCTACGCCAATGGAACGGTGCGTCCATGTCCCAGCCTATCCATATCTCACAAGAGGTCAAGCAGTCTTTGGGATGGTGGACTCGGCCCAGCAACTTGAGCAGATGCAGGCACATAATCACCCCCCCACAGGAAGTAGTTACCTCAGATGCCAGTTCGGAGGGGGGGGGGGCGCACTATCTACATCATGCGGCGCAAGGCCGCTGGCCATTCGAAGCACGGGACGTTGTCTCAAATGTGCTGGAAATGAGGGCGGCCTTCCAAGCCCTCCTGGCCTTCAGCTCTCTCCTGAGGGGCAAACAAGTCCTCCTGAAAATGGACAACAAAGTAGCTGTCGCCTATATCAACAGGCAGGGGGGCACCAAGAGCTCCTCTATGATGCGGGAAGTTCTCCCCGTAATGGAATGGGCACAGCTGAACCTCCTGGACTTAAGAGCAGCTTACATCCCGGGTGTCGAGAATCTCCTGGCCGACTCCCTCAGCAGGAGATTCATCTCGAACAATGAGTGGTCTCTGAGCCCTCAAGCTTTCGCCCTCATCTCTCAGACTTTGGGTCTTCCGGACATAGACCTGGCTGCAACACCAGAAAACTCAAAATGCCAGAGATTCCTGTCAAGAATCCCCTTCCCCTCAGCAGAAGGAACAGATTGTCTCCAACACCCCTGGAATTTTCATCTCGGGTACATCTTCCCCCCGACCTCCCTTATAGCGAGATTCCTTTTGAGACTCAAGAGGTCAACAGCACTGGTGGTGGCCGTGATCCCATTTTTGCCCAGGAGGCCGTGGTTCACCACCCTCCTACAGCTAAACACGGCAGACCCTCTTCCTCTCCCGCTATCAGCCGATTTTCTCTCCTAAGATCAACTACTTCATCCGAACCCGGGGAAGCTGCACCTGATGGCCTGGAGGCTGAAAGGGCTTGGTACCATAGAGCTGGGCTGCTCCGAGAGGGTAGTAGATACATTGCTCCAAGCCAGGAAGCCTACCACTAACAGCACCTACCGGAGGGTCTGGGAGAAGTTTGTTTCCTTTGCTCATCAACAGGGCTGGGACCTATCCTCCCTATCAACATCACAAGTCTTGGAGTTCTTGCAGTCAGGCCTAGACAAAGGTCTCGGGTCCAGTACCTTGAAGGTACAAGTGTCAGCTCTGTCCGCCCTGACCGGGACTAAGTGGGCACACGACCCTCTTATCATACAATTCCAAAGGGCCTGTCTCAAGCTAAGACCTCCTAGGAAGCCTTAGTTTCTGGCATGGGATCTATCAGTTGTCTTGGAGGCCCTATCCAAGGAGCCCTTCTTCCCACTGGAAAACATCTCCCTCTGGGACCTGACGCTAAAGGTTACATTCCTGATTACAATAACATCAGCAAAAATCCTTGGCCAATAAGATGCAAGCCTTATTGGCCAAGGATCCATACCTGGTCATCTGTCCGGACAGGGTAGTCCTAGGACCTTCGGACCGCTTTATCCCTTTTCATCCTCTTTCCATTTCAACCAAGAAATCAATCTGCCAGCACTTGTCACGGACCAGGGCGATCCTCACCCTCTGGATGTCAGGGGCAACATCCTCGAATACCTCTCAGCTTCCAAACCCATTAGGAAATCAGAGAACCTCCTGATAATTCCACATGGTTTTAGGAAAGGACTCATGGCTGGTGAAGACCATTAAGAAGGCCTACTCGCTAAGTAGCATGCAAATTCCTGATGGCTTGAAAGCACATTCCACCAGGGCAGTGGCAACCTCATGGGCAGCCTATTGTAGGGTCTCGGTGGAAACCATCTGCAGGGCGGCCACCTGGTCCTCCAGGAACACCTTTATATCTCATTATAAAGTAGATTCTGCTCGCCTGTCAATAATAGATTTCGGGAAGTCTGTTATCCAGGCCAATTCTTCCATTCCTTGTGAATAAACTTGTTTGTTGTTACATCTCCAACCCAGTCTGCGAGTTACTCCCCAAAGTGTATGCTGCCATGATGCGACAGGAAAACGGAAAATTGTATACTTACCTTTCCGTAATTTTCCTTTCCTGTCGCATCTTCATGGCAGCATATAACGACCCACCCGTTTAAAGGTGATTCATATATATGGAGAATACGGGGGCGGGGCCGTATCGTCATCTTATAGTTATGTGGTCCTCTCAGGTTGTGGAGGCGGAGTCACAACCCAAAGTGTATGCTGCCATGAAGATGCGACAGGAAAGGAAAATGACGGAAAGGTAAGTATACAATTTTCCGCTTTCCTGCTTGTGTGATTGGCTCACCAATTTTCCCAAAAGTCTGCACTAAGATACAAGTCAGATTTCAGGAATCCCGTGCAACAAAAATGTAATTTGTTGTGAGATACTCCCAATAGAACACATCTAAATGAATGCAGGCCAAGCAGATTTCCTCATTGTGCTCTGCAGCTGCACAGCTGGTTGATAATTATGATATAACAAAAGGACACAGGCGCTCAGTATGCAAGTGTAAATAATGAATAAAATTTATAAATAAAATAACTGGAGGGGTTTGTAATAGTAAGCAACAAATAATGTCCAAGTCCACTTTAAGGGTAAATAGAGTTAAAAGTGCAGAAGCCAAGTAATAAATCCAATCTATATTATTTTGCTAGATGAATGATCAGATGAAGGATACACTTTATGCTAAAGGCTGCTTTTCTCAGGAACGAAGCCGGCTCAGTCATAGGGGAAAAGAAAACAAGATAGAACAGCGCCAATCAGCAAAAAAGCTCTTTAATACCAGTTTCAAATGACATAGTATCACTTACATGGTGGGTCAGAGAGATGTGCATACAAGGTGGTTGTGGCCACATATGTGTTGCCGAGTCGTTGTGTACTCCTGTGGTGTTAATTGCAAGAAGCCGGGGGAGAACTCAGCTGTGTCCTGCATCTCAGGAATGTACGAGGCGGCTCATGGAGGCAGCGTGTGACGTAAGGCAAGCGGGGACACAGCGCGTTTCTGAGCATGCGCGAGGTCCGTACGGCACCTGCACGCTCCTTTGTCAAGTGTAGAGATAAGGGAACAGCAGGGAGAGGACGGCTTTTATATCATCGCCCTCAAAAGAGATGAGGGAGTAGGCTGATTAGTGTTCAATAATGCGAGCAGACTAACGGCGCTAATAACCTAAAGAATACTAGTGTAATAAGGGTAACATTGTAGCATATCAGAGCTAGGGAAAAACTATAAAGAATATACAAGAAAGGCAGAGAGGGTCCACTAAGTAATACAGCACCTCATCCCTGAATATAAGAGTATCAAACAAAAAGGGGGATGGAGGACTAGGGATTATAGCGGTGCAAAGGTAATGTACGAAGGTCGGGGTAGACTCACAGTTCAAAGCTCATAATACTCATTAATTTAATAAAACAATTTTTATTACATATAAATAGTAGCACACATGACAAAAAAAATATATATATAAATGCAACAAATAATAGCAATATATATTTTACGAATGAAGATCAATTCAATAATTCAAGGCAGGTGAAGGAGTCACTTACATTGATTTTACAATCATTGGTACAGAAAATTGCAAGGGCAACAACAGAGTTAAATTATTCATATAAGGTTCAAGGTACAATTCACATATAGTGTGGAAAATAGACCTGAGATGGATTAAGTAAGTCTTAGTAGACTATTCCGACATGTTTCGCCATAACAATGGCTTCCTCAGGGTATGTCTACTTTGCGTACTTGATGTGTCTATTGAGAAGGAGGGTTTCATAATTAGTTTCATACTCAATGGGAGAGGAGATTAGAGCCAATTAGTTAAATAGATAACAATAAGGGAACAGATGGAATATAGAGTGAAATGTCTCCAATTGTCAACACAAGGGAGGTGCTAGAGCCCCTCCTTCCCAAGATGGAGGAAGGGAAGGGAGAGAGAACATCCCCCCTAGGAGGTCTCCCCAGACTTACCCCATTCAGGGCGCGGATCAGATTCAGCCGTGGCCACAGGGCGGGGTGGTCATATAGGGTGCCTAAGATGCCTAATAGAAGGCGGAAGTCACCAGATTAGGCATACGATATATTATCTAGTTAAAAAGGGGTAAACCAAGTAAATATAAAAAACAAAAAACAAAAAGCAACAAAAAGTAATTTAAGTAGTGTTGTGAGTCCATGGAGGATTGATTCCTGGACGTAACACCATACACTACATGAAGGACAATGTCTCAAATGATTACTTACAGTTCGTTTGTTTGAAAAAAAAGGAAAAAAAGTTTTTTTTATTGAAGTAGAGTATAAAAAATATATGTGAAAAGAAACCAGGGAATTCTGAGAATTGACCAGAATAAACACAGGAGGCACCTGTAAAGGCAATGAAAAAGATAGGAGATTGTGTTAGTGAATAAAGAGTTAATTAGAGTGAAGGAAAAGGAGTTGGATTAGGGTGAAAATTGAGAATGGAAATTAATTACCTGTTTGTAAGGTATGAAATACAAAGAGTGGGGCCCAGTTCCGCCTGTGACATACAATCACAGGTGCCCTTGAAGTGAGGGAGGACGGGAAAGATGTCCAGTCAGTCAGGGGTCCGCAACCGGCTAAACAGGAAAGGTAGTAGTAAGATAGCTCTAATAAGTATTCAGTAAGCCAAGAAAATACCGAAAAGGAGTAGAGAGAAGATTTAGTTGCTTACTTGAAATCAAACGAATGTGATGCGTCAGGTGCCTCCAGAGTCCTGTGGTGGACTGAAGTTTGAGGCTGGTTTAAATGCCGCCTTCCAGATTGAGAGGGCGTGGAACCGCCTCTCAATCAGCGGACATAGGAGCCTGAGCGCATGCGCACAGTGCGTCACGGCCGGGAGCCTACAGATCCCATAGTTCCCGGTGGCGTGCGCGCTGCGGGCGTGATGACGTCATCGCTGCGTAGCAGCTAATGAATGGCTCAGGCTAGGGGTGGGCGGACTGGGAGAGGTCCGCCCTTGGGTGTCCATATTAGGCAGCAGGGCTGGCCCCAAGAGTGACGTATCCGCCCCATGGGCGGCGGCCCGATCAGCACGCCGAATGGTGGTAGGAAGGCGCCCGGGAGGACAGGGAAGGGGGGAGGTACGAAGGGCTAGAGTGGAAAGGAGCCAATATTGGCTATATATTAGCAGCGTTCCGATGGGTTGAGAGAATTAGGAACATTGTCATCTAATAATAGTCCAAAGTTATCAATGCTAAATCCAATAGGCTTTGAGCGTGTTTAGATCATAGCTCAGTGGAGATCTTAACTGATTAATTATATAAAACATGACAGTTTGAGCAAAAGTAAATCAGACATGGCAGGCCAAATTTAAATTGGTCAAGCGTCTTTTACCAGGGTCAGGGGCAGTTTAACAAAAGAAAGTGTATGCAATCAAGATTCTATACCCATACAGTGTATTTCAAAAAATTTTTTTAAAAAATATAATAAAATAAGAATTTGTTTGCATAATACAGGGCATAATATATTAATTGATAATAAGCATAAAAGATTTCATAGAGCAATAAAGATAGACAAAAACGGAGCAGGCTTTGGCGCATGGTGGTAGGGACCCCACCGGGTGGGGCTCCAGGAAGGGGGTGACCATTTCTATTCAAGAGAAATGGTTCGTAATAGGGGTAAAGGTTATTAGAGAAAGGATTTGAAGCTGATGTACTCGTTCATACCTGGGTATCTGGTGGCATCAAGGGTATATATCCACCTAGTTTCAAGTTGGAGAAGACGGTTGTCAATGTCCCCTCCGCGTACATTCAAGGGTAGATGTTCAAGAGCAGAAAATAGTATTGTAGTGGGATCGAAATTGTGTTTTAGAGCTACATGGCGGTTTATCGCAGTTGAAATTTTCTTTTTGAATAGAGGTTTAATATGATCCTGTATGCGAATGGAAAACGCTCGTTTTGTTTTACCGATGTAGAAGCAACCACATCGGCAAGTAGCTAAATAAATAACCCCTACTGTATTACATGTGACCCGATGTTTGGGCTTATGTAAATTCCCATTGGGTAATAGAGTGTTAGTCGAGTTGGACAGAAACTGACATGAGTCACAATGTCCACAAGGGAAGGTACCAGTTTGGTCCATTTTTTTTGGATCATCAGGGGCATAAAAATGGCTAGAAGTAAGTTTATCACTAAGGGATAATGGTCGACGATAAGTAATTTCAGGGTATGTTTTCACATACTGTCCAATGACAGGGTCAGAAGATAGTAGGGGCCAAAATGTGTTTATGGTATTTCTAACTTGGGCAGACTGGTTGGAGTATTGAGTGATAAGACGTACAGGTTGGTTTAGTTGAAGATTTTTGTCCCTAAAGATTAGTTCCTTTCGTTGCAAGCGTTTAACTCTATTAAATGATTGTTTAAGTAAATTGTGGCTGTAGCCTCTAGATTTCAATCTTTGATATAGTTCAAAAGATGCTTGGTAAAAGTCTTTATCATTAGTACAATTTCTTCTTATTCGCAAATATTGGCTGTACGGTATGCTTTTTATAAGGTTTTTAGGATGGGAACTGGATGCATGCAATATGGTATTACCGGCCGAGGTTTTTCTGTATAATGAAGAGTATAATTTACCTTCATTATCAATAGTTATGGTGAGATCTAGAAAAGTGATCTTTTCTTGACTATATTCCAAGGAAAATTTGAGATTGTACGTGTTGATAGAGATTTTTTCAAAAAAGCGTTGTAGTTCTGGATAGGTACCAGTCCAGAAAATTAAAATATCATCGATGTATCTCATCCAAGAGAGGATGTGCTGGGTATAGCACCTCATCTCCGGATCCGAAAGAATGTCTTTCTCCCACCCCCCCAGATACAGATTGGCGTAGGAAGGGGCACATTTAGTGCCCATTGCTACGCCCTGTATCTGGAGGTAGTGGGAGGTTCCAAACGTAAAGTAATTTCTAGTTAGGATAAACTTTAGCAAAGATAAAACAAAATCATTGTATGATTGTGCATTGGGGCCAAGGCGTTTAAGTTGTTTGGCTACAACTTCCACTCCTCTGTCATGAGGTATGGCGTTGTAGAGACATTCAACATCCAATGCGACCAGGTAAGAATTCACAGGTAGTTGCTGGTTTTCAAGGATGCGTAATAGGTGAATAGTATCCTTAATATGTGAAGGAAGAGCTGATACCAATGGGGCAAGATGTTTATCTACGAGTTCACTGGCTTTTTCTGTGAGCCCTTCACAGCCAGACACAATAGGTCTGCCTGGGGGTTTGTTTAATGATTTATGAAGTTTGGGAAGGGAGTAAAAGGTAGGGGTTTTAGGGTGGGTTACATGTAAAAATTTCCAAGTATTGGTATCTATAGTTCCCTTTTTAGTTGCATGAAAAATTAAATTTTGATAATCTAAAATGTATGACTTGATTCTAGTGGGGCAAATGGGTCTGTACCATTCGTGGTTGTCAAGGATGTCGTGGCACATATTCATGTAAGCCAGGACATCCATGACAACCACGTTTCCCCCTTTATCAGAGGGTTTGATGACTATATCGCGATTGGACTGGAGGGATTTAAGAGCTCTCTGTTGTGCTTTGGTGAGGTTGGACATACCTGATTCAGCCAAGTTGAGTTTTTTTAGTTCCTTAGTAGTTTGTTCCACGAATGCCCAGATAGCGGGATTTGTGGTTAATGAAGGGAAGTTTCTAGATTTTGGGTTGAAAGAAGTGGGACAAGAAAAAGTCGGGGCCGGACTAGTGATTTCATTTTGCATATTGTCCAGCAGATCGTCGTCAGTTGGGTCGGCTTCGTCTAAAAGGGTCATTAGGTCTTCAAGGGCTTGGATTTCTTCTAAAGTGGGAACAGTTTTGTCTGTATTAGCCATCTGAGTGGATGTAGTTTTTGAATGATAGATTGTTTTATATAGTAGTTTTCTCGCAAAGAGATGAAGGTCTTTCACTAATTGGAAACAATCGAAGTCCATGGAAGGGCAAAAAGTAAGGCCCAATTGTAGGACTTGGATCTGGGGTGATGTGAGGGGAGTAAGGGAGAGGTTTACAACATCAAGATTTGTTGCTGCAACTAGTTCCGTGGTAAGCTGAGGGATTATGTCGGTGTTGACGGTAAGTCTTGGTTCTGGCCTAAAAAAATAGGTGCCATTTTCAGTTCTTGAGAAGGTAAGGGAAACATGGAGGGTAGGCATGGTTCACTGGCTCTTCTAATGGGTGATGCAAGTGCAGGGGTTGAGAAGTTGGAAGAGTCCAACGTACACGTATGTGTAGTTGGAAGGGGTATATTTGAGGAGGAGGATTGATTTTTTAGATGGGGGGTCGAGACATTCGAAGTTTTTGGACGAGTGCTAGGGGGTCTAGCTAAGGTACTGGTATTTAAAGCTCGTTTAATTAGCTCTGTAGATGAAATATGTTGGTCATTCTTTCGTTTTTTTGTGATAGGGTCCTGGGAGAGTTCGTGATAAGTTGTACTTGAGCTAAAGGAGTTAGATGAAGTACTAGATGGGTCAGTGTTATTTTTAGGTGGTTGGAAATTAGATGATTTTGTTGGTCCTCTGGGGAAAGTGGGATTGTCCCATTTGTAGGCATAGCCATTTTGATGAGCAGATCTATCTCTTAGGAATTTATTTTCTTTATTGCTGATAATACTTAGGGTATATTCCTCAATATGTGCCCGTAGGTTTTTATCCTTTTGGGCAAAGCGGGGGGATGATAGACATAAGATATGATTTTCATACCAGTCAGAGACCGAGGTATCGAGTTGATCAAGTTCACATTCATACTGTTTACATAGTATGGATATCATGCCAAATGAGCATGTTTGGAGATTGAATTCCCAAGAAGATTTGAGAACATCATTAACTTTTTTTACATTGGGAAAGATTTGAATTCGTAGTCCCCATGGGACAATTTTATGTTCAATATATTTCTCAAAGTACGTTTTATGCCAATATATTCGTACCTTCTTTTCCAAGAGGCGTTGGAGTCGCATAAAGTCACGATCTAAATCGGCATCAGAAATGTTGTTGGAATTCTGAGACTGTTGGATTTTGGTCATCAGTCCCTTCCATGCCTCCCCGGTGAGGTCAACCATCATGCGCCAAAGCGTTTTAAGGCTCTCAATAATAAACAAATATTCGTTATCAAAATAATAATAGACAATTGGTTAACATTTCATTGTAATATATTCATATATTTTTTCGGTAGGTATTTAGAAAAAAGAGCTATGAATTGTGTGTATCCCCCAAAGCTAATTAGTTTAAATAAGATGGAGTTGTTTGAGGACCGTCTGTCGAGGATTAGTGTATTGAAACACCTGGGACAGAAAGTAATATACAAGAAAGGCAGAGAGGGTCCACTAAGTAATACAGCACCTCATCCCTGAATATAAGAGTATCAAACAAAAAGGGGGATGGAGGACTAGGGATTATAGCGGTGCAAAGGTAATGTACGAAGGTCGGGGTAGACTCACAGTTCAAAGCTCATAATACTCATTAATTTAATAAAACAATTTTTATTACATATAAATAGTAGCACACATGACAAAAAAAATATATATATAAATGCAACAAATAATAGCAATATATATTTTACGAATGAAGATCAATTCAATAATTCAAGGCAGGTGAAGGAGTCACTTACATTGATTTTACAATCATTGGTACAGAAAATTGCAAGGGCAACAACAGAGTTAAATTATTCATATAAGGTTCAAGGTACAATTCACATATAGTGTGGAAAATAGACCTGAGATGGATTAAGTAAGTCTTAGTAGACTATTCCGACATGTTTCGCCATAACAATGGCTTCCTCAGGGTATGTCTACTTTGCGTACTTGATGTGTCTATTGAGAAGGAGGGTTTCATAATTAGTTTCATACTCAATGGGAGAGGAGATTAGAGCCAATTAGTTAAATAGATAACAATAAGGGAACAGATGGAATATAGAGTGAAATGTCTCCAATTGTCAACACAAGGGAGGTGCTAGAGCCCCTCCTTCCCAAGATGGAGGAAGGGAAGGGAGAGAGAACATCCCCCCTAGGAGGTCTCCCCAGACTTACCCCATTCAGGGCGCGGATCAGATTCAGCCGTGGCCACAGGGCGGGGTGGTCATATAGGGTGCCTAAGATGCCTAATAGAAGGCGGAAGTCACCAGATTAGGCATACGATATATTATCTAGTTAAAAAGGGGTAAACCAAGTAAAGAATATATATGTGTGACACATATGCAACAATCAACTAATATTCACTAAAATAAATGCTAGAGATATATGTATATAAGCAAACAAAGACATATAGACCATGTAGATACATTACAGAAAATACTGAAAATAATGGGATGAATACAATACAGCAATAATATTGGAAGGTGTCGTTAAAATTATATGATACTTTGCTGTGCACACAGGACACATATATGGGCAATTATGTGCACATACGTGTGAGATATATACATATAATAAAAATATGTTAAAATAGTAAGTATATTATTTAAAAAGATAAAAGATATGGATATCAGATATCAATAAAAATAAAAAGAATAATAATAAAGAATAATAATAAAAATAAAGAAATATAATAAAAGATCTCTTGTTGTATAGCCTAATGACATCTATTTATAAAAGGCAATTGTTGATATTGGGCTAAGATACAAAAAGAGGAGGTATTAGACAGATTATATTGTATAGTATTAGAAAGGTAGAAAACTGCGCTTAGTATGGTGAAATTAAACCTAAAGGAAGAGTATATAAAAGCTGCAACTTATTGTGGGATATACACAAAATAAACAGTAAAAAGAGAAGTTGCGCTACTTCTCTTTTTACTGTTTATATTGTATAGTATATATTTCATAGAATAGTATGTATTTCAATTTCTTCGTTTAGGCCGCTAGGGGCAAGAGTGTCAAGAGTAAAAATCCAGAACGTTTCGCGTTCACATAATTTCGCGAAGCGTTCTGCTTCGGATAGACTACCAGATATGGTATTTTTATTATTATTATTATTATTATTATTTTTATTGATAATTTATATCTGATACCCATATCTTTTATCTTTTTAAATAATAATATACTTACTATTTTAACATATTTTTATGATATGTATACATCTCACACGTATGTGCACATAATTGCCCATATATGTGTCCTGTGTGCACAGCAATTATATAATTTTAACAAAACCTTCCAATATTATTGCCGTCTTGTATTCATCCCATTATTTCCAGTATTTTCTGTAATGTATCTACATGGTCTATATGTCTTTGTTTGCTTATATACATATACCTCTAGCATTTATTTTAGTGAATATTAGTTGATTTGGTGCATATGTGTCACAAATATATATTCTTTATAGTTTTTCCCTAGCTCTGATATGCTACAATGTTACCCTTATTACACTAGTATTCTTTAGGTTATTAGCGCCGTTAGTCTGCTCGCATTATTGAACACTAATCAGCCTACTCCCTCATCTCTTTTGAGGGTGATGATATAAGAGCCGTCCTCTCCCTGCTGTTCCCTTATCTCTACACTTGACAAAGGAGCACGCAGGGGCGTACGGACCTCGCGCATGCTCAGAAACGTGTTGCGTCCCCGCTTGCCTTACGTCACACGCTGCCTCCACGAGACGCCTCGTACATCCCTGAGATGCAGGACACAGCTGAGTTCTCCCCCGGCTTCTTACAATTAACACCACAGGAGTACACATCGACTCGGCAACGCATATGTGACCACAACCACCTTGTATGCACATCTCTCTGACCCACCATGTAAGTGATACTATGTAATTTTAAACTGGTATTAAAGAGCTTTTTTGCTTATTGGCGCTGTTCTATCTTGGTTGATAATTATGAAACCACTCCCATTAGACCCACTCGGCACAGAAGAACAAACAGGGATTTCTTCAAAATAACAAAAGGTAGGAATCTGCAACAAAGGTTGTTATAATCCTTGCAATGTACATAGATCACCCAGGGGAATTTTACGCTTTAAAGGAATTTTTCATTTTTTATTGTTTCACTTTAAGCCTCATTAAAATCACATGCATTAATACATGTCCCCCAGGGCAGTACTCGGGCCCCATATGCTTTTTATGACCAATAGCTTGCATATAAGCCTTAAAAATGGGGAGTTTTGATTTTTCGAGTTCGGGTCCCATAGACTTAAATAGGGTTCTCGGTTTGGGTCCAAACTTTTTGGGAGTTTTGATGTTGAACCGAACCAGGGGGTGTTTGGCCCATCACTAATTAACATGCATTGTGTCAAGGCAGGCAATTCATCATGAATGTGCTGCCAACACATAACATTGGATCAAAAAATTAGCATGACCCCTTTTAGCAACACCAAAGTGCACGATATGTGCGTTGTGGTGTGTTGTGGTTATCGCACATTGAACTTCGCAAAAGGGAGTTTAACAAGACGTGTGGCCACTCATTAAAATGAGAAGAAAAGAGGTTTAACATTAAACTATGTAGAGGGTTTTTTAGTATAAGAGCGGCAAGGATGTGGAATTCCCTTCCACAGGTGGTGGTCTCAGCGGGGGGGGGCATCAATAGTTTCAAGAAACTATTAGATAAGCACCTGAACGACCGCAACATACAGGGATAATATCACACACATATGTGGGGCTTGGTGGACTTGTGTCTTTTTTCAACCTCACCTACTATGTAACTGAACTGAATTGTGTGTTGGGGTAGCATTCATAATGAATTATAATAACTACAAAAAAGGGTAAAATTTTTATTACGTTTTTTTAAGCACTTTTCCTCCCCATTGAGTCTACAGAAGTCCCTTCCACCCTACCATTTTGGAGATTTCTTTCACCTTATACATCTTGTAGACTACCTTTAAAGGAGTTGTAAATGCAGAAATTTTTTTATCTTAATGCATTCCATGCATTAAGATAAAAAGTCTTCTGTCTTCTGTGTGCTGAAGCCCCCCTAATACTTACCTGAGCCCCATCTCTGTCCAGCGATGTCCACAAGTCCCTCGCCATCCAGGACACTCCCTCCTGATTGGCTGACACACAGCAGCAGCGCCATTAGCTCCTGCTGCTGTCGAAGTCAGTAGCCAATCAGGAGAGAGAGGGGGCTGGCCGAATGGACACACGGAGCTGCAGCTCGGCTCAGGTGCCCCCATAGCAAGCTGCTTGCTGTGGGGGCACTCGACTGGAGGGAGGAGCCAGGAGCAGCAAAGAGGGACCTGAGAAGAGGACAATCCAGGCTGCCCTGTGCAAAAGCACTGCACAGAGCAGGTAAGTATAACATGTTTGTTATTTAAAAAAAGAGACTTTACAATCACTTTAAGTTTGATATACAACTGTTTTTGATACACACAAGCCTTCTACTGCTGCAAATGTAACAGTTACAGCAACTCAGCATGGTTTGCAGCACATCGGGTCAGGAGACCTTTGTTCTAAATCCATCCAGAACCAGACCCATTTATTTCCTCCTTTAGTTGGGAGTGCGCGGTCCATTGAGACAACGTTGATAACTATTGGTAGCTTCCTGTGTCCCAGCTCTCTCCTCCACAGCCATCTGGACCCCGGGAGACACACTGGACTTTGGCAGTCTTTGAGGATGATGACTTCCTAACACAATGCGTGTGTTCTGCCTACATCTTGTAAGTGCAATGTATCTTGTGCAATAAACTGTGTTACTAATAATACACTTAGGTGCGCCTCCCTTTCTCCTCCTTAACCAATACACCTCACAAAAGGTAATGAGGTCAAATTGCAGAAGTCATGTACTAAAAGCAAAATCAATAACACTACCGACATTCCAGGCCCACAAAGGACCCCTTTCTCAAGGTGACAGAGAAAGCCAGTTAGAATCTCTAGGTGTTCATTCATTTAACTCAGATAGTTACATAGTTACATAGTTAGTTAGGTTGAAAAAAGACACAAGTCCATCCAGTTCAACCACAAATACAAAAAAAAAAAATATATACATATATACACATTATATATATATATATATATATATATATATATATATAAATATATATATATATATATATATATATATATAAAAAAGAGAAGTTGCGCTAATAATTGATGAGTGTTGACCAGGAATGTCACAATCAAGTGAAAACAGTACAGAAAAAAATAAATAATTTTTCCAAAAATTGCTTACAGGAAAGAATTATAAATAAATACAAAATATACAGTGAATAAATTATTAACCCAATAGTGAGTGTATTGGTGGATTAATATGAATAAATTTAAAAAGTCCCAGATCAGAGGTTCCTTATTAATAGTCCTCAAAAACAGGGGCAAGGTGTATTGGTGTACAAGTCCTTCCAGGAGGGTTCAGAGGTGATAGAAGTATTCTCAGCAAATCAATAACTCAGCCTTCCAAGTAATATGCTTACCAGAAATAAGCAACAAATCCGCAATTGGCCTATACCCGGCCTGGGCCTTTGGATGAATCAGGAACCCGGAACTTAGGATACTCGAGAGTGGCGTATGCCCCCAGTGGTTATTACCCAAAAGAAAAAAGGGGAGCAGACATAGCGTAATATTGCAAAAAAAATTTAAGAAAAAGAGCTATATATAAATATATATATACAACACTTTTTCTGTGTAAAATTTATTTAAATAATAAAAAAATTTAAATTAGAACATCCAGAGTGAAAAACCAAAAATAAAAAATGAAAAATTTGAAGCGTGTTCAAAAAAATGAAAATAAAAAACTCCTCCACCTTTTAGATATTGCGCTTACCAGAACACAACAAAAGCAAAACGACTGGCATTTATCCCAGCAAGAAGGAGTATCAAACACATACACCAGTGATCCAAAAAGCAAACGACTGACACGTGTCCCGTCACCACACAGAGGGGCTCCTTACCAGAGACCAACGATAATCAATGCATATAATCTCCCAGATAAGATAGGCCAGTAGTTGGTAGTAAAAGGTCCTGGTCCACTTCAAAGATCGGTACTCACTCTCCTAAGCTCAGCGGCTCATGTTTTACCCAAAAGGGAGAGAAAGCGGCAGACCATGGTGGAGTACGTTTGACAAATTTATTATAAAAATTTAAAGGTTACACTTACATAAAAGAAGATCGTTTTAGGCATAAAACAGAAGCCGGCCGGCAACATAAAACAGAAAAACCCGTCTTCAATGGCGTGGTGACGTCAGCACGTACGTCCCAGACGCGTTTCGTCATAGGCTGACGTTTTCAATGGGTACGGGTAGCGTGCTGAATCACCACCGTTATATAGACACACAACTAAACAAGCCTCGTTCTGAGCTTCGTGTTGTGAAGCGCTGGTTGGAAGAAAAGATTACACTTTTCCCCCTTCTATTCTGATTTGGGCTTAAGAAAATTGTAAAAATCATTCCCAGCACTGTCTTCTTCTTTTTTTAACCATAGAGGTGGATTCCAATGGTCTACGGAGTTTACCTGCTATCCGTGGTTAATATATATGTTATAAAGAAGTACAGTGTTTTTTCTCTATTTCTCAAATCCAAATTTATTTAAAAAGCTAAAAAAAATATTTTTTTACATACTATGCTTCCTTTTTATCTACTATGCTTCGTTGTTCCATTTAAGAGCGGGTGATCCCCCCCGGGTTCAGCGATAATTTACAAACTTTAATGTTTTTTAATTTTTAATTAATTTTTTCTCCTTAGTATTTTCTCTAGCCGAACATTAAGGTTTGCTACGGCTAAAACTGACATTATTATATGATGTCTTAATGTATTTCTTGCAATGAACAAGTTTCCAATACCTGGTCCAATACAGCTATGTTTTGCCCACACCTAAAATGGTTGTTTGTGCTTCACAACACGAAGCTCAGAACGAGGCTTGTTTAGTTGTGTGTCTATATAACGGTGGTGATTCAGCACGCTACCCGTACCCATTGAAAACGTCAGCCTATGACGAAACGCGTCTGGGACGTACGTGCTGACGTCACCACGCCATTGAGGACGGGTTTTTCTGTTTTATGTTGCCGGCCGGCTTCTGTTTTATGCCTAAAACGATCTTCTTTTATGTAAGTGTAACCTTTAAATTTTTATAATAAATTTGTCAAACGTACTCCACCATGGTCTGCCGCTTTCTCTCCCTTTTGGGTAAAACATGAGCCGCTGAGCTTAGGAGAGTGAGTACCGATCTTTGAAGTGGACCAGGACCTTTTACTACCAACTACTGGCCTATCTTATCTGGGAGATTATATGCATTGATTATCGTTGGTCTCTGGTAAGGAGCCCCTCTGTGTGGTGACGGGACACGTGTCAGTCGTTTGCTTTTTGGATCACTGGTGTATGTGTTTGATACTCCTTCTTGCTGGGATAAATGCCAGTCGTTTTGCTTTTGTTGTGTTCTGGTAAGCGCAATATCTAAAAGGTGGAGGAGTTTTTTATTTTCATTTTTTTGAACACGCTTCAAATTTTTCATTTTTTATTTTTATTTTTGGTTTTTCACTCTGGGTGTTCTAATTTAAATTTTTTTATTATTTAAATAAATTTTACACAGAAAAAGTGTTGTATATATATATTTATATATAGCTCTTTTTCTTAAATTTTTTTTGCAATATTACGCTATGTCTGCTCCCCTTTTTTCTTTTGGGTAATAACCACTGGGGGCATACGCCACTCTCGAGTATCCTAAGTTCCGGGTTCCTGATTCATCCAAAGGCCCAGGCCGGGTATAGGCCAATTGCGGATTTGTTGCTTATTTCTGGTAAGCATATTACTTGGAAGGCTGAGTTATTGATTTGCTGAGAATACTTCTATCACCTCTGAACCCTCCTGGAAGGACTTAGTCTCCTGTACACCAATACACCTTGCCCCTGTTTTTGAGGACTATTAATAAGGAACCTCTGATCTGGGACTTTTTACATTTATTCATATTAATCCACCAATACACTCACTATTGGGTTAATAATTTATTCACTGTATATTTTGTATTTATTTATAATTCTTTCCTGTAAGCAATTTTTGGAAAAATTATTTATTTTTTTCTGTACTGTTTTCACTTGATTGTGACATTCCTGGTCAACACTCATCAATTATTAGCGCAACTTCTCTTTTTTATCTTGTATTCTTGTGTATATCCCACAATAAGTTTGCAGCTTTCTTTTGTAATTATCTACACAGGGCACCTATAGGGAACCCACACACTCCCCTCCCTCATTCCAAGCGCAGTTTTCTCCCTTTTACCATATATATATATATATATATCATACAATCCCATATACCCCATTCTATACCCACAGTTGATCCAGAGGAAGGCAAAAAAAAACCAGCAGAGCATTCTCCAATTTGCTAAAGCAGGGGAAAAAATTCCTTCCTGATCCCCCGAGAGGCAATCAGATTTTCCCCGGATCAACTTTACCTATAAATGTCAGTACCCAGTTATATTATGTACATTTAGGAAAGTATCCTAAAGTATTCTTAAAGCAATCTACTGAGCTGGCCAGAACCACCTCTGCAGGGAGTCTATTCCACATTTTCACAGCTCTTACTGTGAAGAAACCTTTCCATATTTGGAGATAAAATCTCTTTTCCTCTAGACGTAAAGAGTGCCCCCTTGTCCTCTTTGTTGACTGTAAAGTGAATAACTCAACACCAAGTTCACTATATGGACCCCTTATATATTTATACATGTTGATCATATCCCCCCTTAATCTCCTCTTATCAAGGGTGAATAAATTCAGTTCCTCTAATCTTTCCTCATAGCTGAGCTCCTCCATGCCTCTTATCAGTTTGGTTGCCCTTCTCTGCACTTTCTCCAGTTCCCCAATATCCTTTTTGAGAACTGGTGCCCAAAACTGAACTGCATATTCCAGATGAGGTCTTACTAATGATTTGAACAGGGGCAAAATGATATCTCTCTCTCTGGAGTCCATACCTCTCTTAATACAAGAAAGAACTTTGCTCGCTTTGGAAACCGCAGCTTGGCATTGCATGCTATTATTGAGTTTATGATCTACCAAAACCCCCAGATCCTTCTCCACTACGGATTCCCCCAGTTGTACTCCCCCCAGCATGTATGATGCATGCATATTCTTAGCCCCCAAGTGCATAACTTTACATTTATCAACATTAAACCTCATCTGCCACATAGTCGCCCAATTAGACAGAGCATTGAGGTCGGCTTGTAAATTGGAGACCTCCTGTAAGGACGTTATTCCACTGCATAGCTTGGTGTCATCTGCAAAGACAGAAATGTTACTTTTGATCCCAGACCCAATATCATTTATAAAGATATTAAAAAGTAAGGGTCCCAGCACTGAACCTTGGGGTACACCACTGATAACCTTAGACCATTCAGAGTAAGAATCATTAACAACTACTCTCTGAATTCTGTCTTTTAGCCAGTTTTCTATCCATTTACAAACCGATATTGCCAAACCTGTAGACCTTACCTTACACATGAGCCGTGTGTGGGGAACTGTATCGAACGCTTTTGCAAAATCCAAGTATACCACGTCCACAGCCACACCTCTGTCCAAGGTTTTACTTACCACCTCATAAAAAGAAATCAGGTTTGTCTGACAACTTCTGTCTTTCATGAATCCATGCTGTCTGTTGCTTAAAATATTTTTTTCCTGCAAGAACTCATCTATGTGGTCTTTTATTAATCTCTCCAGTATCTTCCCAACTATAGAAGTTAAACTAACAGGTCTATAGTTACTTGGTAAAGACTTTGTTCCCTTTTTAAATATAGGCACCACATTCGCCCTGCGCCAATCCAGTGGTACTATTCCTGTCATTAATGAGTCCCTAAAAATTAGATACAATGGCTTTGAAATTACAGAGCTCAATTCTTTTAGGATCCGTGGGTGGATGCCATCAGGTCCAGGTGCTTTATCCACCTTTATTCTGTCTAAATATTTCTGGACCATATCACTTTTGAGCCATTGTCGATTTGGGGCTGTGTCACTACCACCCCCATGCTCTTTTGTATACACAGAGCTGAAGAAAGTATTTAATAAATTAGCCTTCTCTTTGTCCCCAGTCACCCACTCTAGATTATTTTGTAAAGGGCCTACATGCTCAGACTTGACCTTTTTACTATTAATATATTTGAAGAATTTTTGGGGGTTTATCCTACTATCTTTTGCAATCTGTCTTTCGTTTTGAATTTGTGCATCCTTGATTTCCTTTTAACATATTCTGTTATGTTCTTTGTAACATTTAAATGACACTAGTGATCCTTCATTTTTATATTTTTTAAAAGCTCTTTTCTTATAGTTTATAGCTTTTTTAACTTTGGCCGTGAGCCACATAGGTTTTATTTTTAGCCTTTTAAATTTATTGCCCATGGGCATATACTTTGCAGTGAGTTCACAAACAGTCTTTTTGAAGAATCCCCATTTCTGTTCTGTGCCCATTGTTGCCAATATTCTCTCCCAGTCTAAGTTCTGGAGAGCAGCCCTCATCCTTGAAAAATTTGCCCTCTTGAAATTAAGTGTTTTTATCTTTCCTGTATGTTAGCTAACATCAAATGAAATCATGTTATGGTCACTGCTACCCAGATGCTCCTTTATCTGAACATTAGTAATATGCTCTGCATGGTTTGAGATTACCAGATCCAGCAGAGCATCATTCCTGGTTGGGGCCTCAATAAACTGGACCATAAAATTGTCCTGTAATAGGTTTATACATTTTTGTCCTTTAACTGTCCCAGCAGTGCCATTCCAGTCAATTTCTGGGTAGTTAAAATCCCCCATTATTATCACTGTCCCAGCCCTTGCAGCCCTTTCTATTTGTGCAAGGAGCTGAGTATCCACCTCCTCATTAACATTGGGTGGTCTATAACAAACTCCAATGATTAACTTTGAACTACGCACATCTGTATGCAGTTCCACCCATAATGCTTCAGACTCATCACACTCTCCATCCCCCAGGTCCTCTTTCACACTCGCTTTGAGATCACTTCTCACATACAGACAGACCCCTCCACCTTTCCTTTTAACTCTGTCTTTCCGAAATAGTGCAAAGCCAGGAATATTTATAGCCCAGTCATGTGAGGACTGCAGCCAAGTTTCAGCAATACCGATTACATCATAGCTCTCCTGATGCACCAGAGCTTCCAACTCACCTATTTTGCTTGGCAGACTTCTGGCATTGGTGAACAAACACTTTAATGCATTACTATATTTTGACCAGTCACATACTATCCTCTTGGGTGTTCCGAGATTGCAACTAGGACTTGCTACTATACTTACCTTGGGTTTATGTGCTTTAGTTACCCTACCATTAATGCCCCTAATATTACCCTCTGGAATATGTTCCAAGCTGACTATTCCTGTCTCTGGACCCTCCCCCCCATCGCCTAGTTTAAAAACCCCTCTAACTTTTTGGCCATCCGTATTCCCAGCTGATCTGCACCCTCCTCATTTAGGTGCAGTCCGTCCCTTCTATAGATGAAATTGATGCTATATTATTTCCACCAAATCAATTGTCTGCTTTCGGTATTAAAACAATTTGGCCGCATTCACATCTGAACATTCTGGGAATGTACACAGAAGCATGCTGAAACGTGCTGTTCTGTAACATGCAAAAACAAGTGAAAATTCCTAATGGCACCCCAAATGCGGCCAGCAGATGCGCGTTTTTGTGCATGGCAAAACGCATCAAAAATGTACGAAACATATGGTAAAAAAACACGCAAAGCTCTGTACCCAAAAAGATTCAGGAGCTCCTTTTTACAAATAACATTTTATTTAGTATATTTGCGTCACATGAAAATATTACAGCACTCATTATGCTAGAAAAGAAAAAAAAGAAGATTCTTGTCAACAATCACTTGAGGCTTCATATAACATAGTCTAAAACAATCGTTGTCGCCTATCTGAAGATGGTGAGCATATATTAGAACATCATGTAGTCACATGTGACTATTCTCGCAAGATGGCGAGAGTCACGAGAATACTCCCGATAGAGAAGAAGAGAGATAGTGAGAGGAAGAAAGAAGAAGTCAACACCATAATGGCTCGTTTTACCTGGTCAGGGTGGGTCCTCCTGGAGGTGCCAAAGCCCCCATACTTTGTCATGAGCTTCCAGCCTGTCCTACATCCTGGCCGTCATTTTCTCCATCAACTCCACATCTTTAATTCTGGTGTATAGGGCATCAGAGGTAGGGGGGAGTTGTTTCTTCCAGTTTAGGGCGATAAGACAGCGTGCCTCTGTAAGGATGTGGCGTGTTAGTTTTTTGTATGATGTGGGAAGTTTTGGCTGTGACATTCCTAGTAGGAAAAATTTGGCGGTCAGGAGTATCTGTGAGTCTAGAACACGGGCCAACAACTGCTGAACCGCAGTCCAGAAGGGGGTAATTAGTGGGCAGCTCCAGTAAATATGGAGGAGGGTGCCTTTGTCTTTTTGACATCTCCAACAACGGTCAGAGCTAGAGGGGTAAATGGTGTGGAGGATATCTGGAGTCATATAAAAAAATTGAGTATTTTGTACATGTTTTCTTTGTATAGAGTGCAGAGAGAGCTTTTCCCCGCCTGTGACCATATTGCCCGCCATTGTTCTATAGAAATCTCCTCATTGAGGGTTTTCTCTCATTTGATCATATATGCGTGTTTGCCTTTGGTTTCCATTGGAAAGGCATTTAGTATTTTGTAGAGGTCTGATATTAGACCTTTCCGAGCAGTGCCTGCTAGGATTAGATTTTCAAAAGAGGTTGGGGGAGATAATTGCAGGTCGGGCGAAATGGTCAGGGCATAGTGTCGTATTTGTAGATAGCTGTAAAACGCTTGATGCGGCAAGTCAAATTTGGCCTGGAGATCAGTGTAGGGCAGTATTTTGTGTGATCTGGGTTCTATTAGAGTCCCATAGTGAAATCGGTTTGGCGACGTCCATGGGTGGGACATTTGGTGAGTGAGGCTGTCTGGAACCTTAGGGTTACAGACAAATGAAGTCAGGAGCAATCATTCTGATGACAGCTTGTGTATGTGTGATAACTTGCGCCAGAGGCGTCGTAGCTGGGACATGGATCCCAATAGGTGTTCAGGGGGCACCTCTGCATTCGCACTCCAAAGTAAGCTATTTGGGTGGGTCGGCCCAGCCAGATTTTTTCAATTTCTTGTTATAGGAGCACTGGGTGAACCACGAGGCTATTGCACGCAGTTGGGTGGCTTGGTAGTATTTAATAAGATTAGGGAATGCAAGGACCCCGTCTGGGAGTGTCGCCATCATTACTGATTGGGGTATTCTGTGTCTTTTGTGGTTCCAGGTGAATTTGAGTAAGTCGGATTGGAGTTTTCTCAGATGTTTATAGGGGACAGGGATAGGTAGTGTTTGAAAAAGGTAGAGTAGCTTTGGGAGGATCGTCATCTTCACTGAAGCTATCCGGCCTAGGAGGGAGATGTGGTGTTTCTTCCACTGTAGGAGTAGAGTTCTAATCGAGCGAAAAAGGGGGGGAGTTCTCCTGATATAGAGAGGTGAATTTTGGGGTGATGTTTATTCATAGGTATTTCAAGGAGGTGGTTTTCCAATGGTAGGAGAAATTGGCCTGCAGGTGGGTAACTTCCGCTACGGGAATATTAATTGGGAGGGCCTCTGATTTAGACGTATTCATTTTATATCCCGAGAGGGCTCCATAGCGGCCGAGTTCTGCATGAAGGTTGGGAAGGGAGATTCTGGGTTGCGTCAGGGTGAGGATGATATCGTCCACGAATAGCGAGATCTTAAACTCTTTACCCCTAACCGGTATTCCCGGTATAGCTTGGTTATTTCGGATGGATGCTGCCAGGGGTTCTACACATAGTGCAAATAGCAGGGGCGATAGTGGGCACCCCTGCTGGGTACCATTGGTTATGGAGAAGGCAGGGGAGAGTGCAAAGGGGGGTTTAACCTGGGAGGAGGGATTGGAGTAAAGATGCTGGATCGCCTGCAGGAAAGGTCCCCGAAACCTAGTGTGTTGTAGTGTGGCGAACAGGAAGGGCCAACCAAGGCAGTCAAAGACCTTTTCAGCATCCAGGCTAAGTAGCTAGGATGCTGAGTTGTCCCTGTTCGCCACATCCACTAGATCAATCACCTTCCTGGTGTTGTCCCTTTTTGTCTGAGGGGAACAAAGCCCACCTGGTCTTTATAGATAAGAGAGGGGAGGACCATATTTAGTCAAATTGAGAGCAATTTTGTAAACATTTTTAGGTCCGAATTTAGTAGGGCGATGGGTCTGTAGTTGGCACATAGGATGGGGTCTTTATCTGGCTTGGGGATCAGGGTGATAAAGGAGCGTTGCATGTCTGGTGGGATGGGGGATGAAGGCATTGAAGAGTTTGCACATATGGGGGAGTAGAAGGGGAGGAAAGATTTATAGTATTCATAGGCAGACCCTCTGGGCCTGGGGATTTATGGGATGGTAAAGATTTGATGGTTTGTTCTATCCCTTTTTCCATGATTGATGCATTTAGGGTTGCTAGGTCGGAGGCTTGGAGTTGGGGGACACCACTCTGTTTGAGGTATTGTTGCATGCGGTAAGAGAGATCAAGGGAGAGGGGGTTACTAGGGATGTCAGGGTTGTTATAGAGATCTGTGTAGAATTCTGCAAAGGTGTTGTCCTTGGGGTGAGATAGTATGCAGTTTAGTTTATTCTTAATCTGGTGGGGCGTAGACATGTGGGAGTTGTCCCGTAGATTCCTTGCTAGAAGGGAGTGGGCCTTATTACCTTTTAGTAGTATACTTGTCTTAGCCTAAGGAGAGCTTTTTCTACACGGCCTAGAGCCAGGTCATTTAGGGTCGCTAGTAGGCTTGTGATTTTTTTAAGAAGGCTTAAGGTAGGGGATAGTTGCAGTTGACGCTCTAGCGCTCTTAACTCTTTTTCAGTTCGGAGTTTTGTGGCAAGAGCATCTTTTTTCATGGCAGAGGAAAGTGCCATGCATCTGCCTCGGAGGACTGCCATGTGGGCTTCCCAGAGTGTAGAGAGGGAGATGTCAGGTGTGTTTTTTTCGGCAAAGTAATGTTTTAAGGTGGAGATTAGCTCAGTTTTTGATGGGAGATGTTGGAGGAGAAATGTGTTTAATTTCCAGTTGTAGGGTCTAATATTGGGGGAGCCTAGGTCCACCGTGATTGAGATGGGGGCATGGTCAGACCATGAGATTATTTTAAGCGTGGGGTTGTTTACAAATAAGTAATCGATGCAGGAGTGTGTTTGGTGGGGGGCTGAATAAAACGTGTACTGACGATCCCCTGGGTGGAGAGCCCGCCAGGCATCGAAGAGTGCATATCGTCTAGTGAGTAGGCGAAAGAGCTTCGAGTCCCTAAGGTCTCAAGCTGGCGGTGCCCGGGGGCTCACCACGTGGCGATCCACAGTTGTCCAGTGGGTTAAATTAAAATCGCCCCCCCCCCCCCCCACTATCAGAAAACCGTGATCAGATTTAAAGAGGCGGACCAGTACCTTAGAGAGGAATCTATATTGCTTAACGTTTGGGGCATATAAGGCCCAGAGGGTGATCATCTGGGTTTGCCACATTCCCTTGAGGATGACAAAATCCATGGGGGTCGCTATAGTGGTCTGAGCAGGTAAAGGGGGGGACCCATGTTTAATAAGAATGGCAACTCCTGCCGGTTATGGTCCCTGAGGAGTGGTAAATTTGGGGAAATTGTTTGGAGGGCGAATGCGAAAAAGCCCCCTTTGTCAAAGTGTGTTTCTTGGGCAAAGATAATGTCCGCTCCTGACTGTTTGAACTCCCTTAGCACCAGGTGCCTTTTTTTATTGGAGTTTAGACTGTGAACGTTCATGGATAGGATCTTAACCATGGTGTCAGGTGGGGGGGGGGGGGTCTTACCTGATGTGGAGAGTTGGTTTCGATGACCGGGAGCCAGGCGCAAGCATTCCTCGGGAGGAGATTTAGGTGAGTTCCGCTGATTTCGTGGTGAGCCATATGGTGATGCAGAGGAGAAAAAAGAGTTGAAAGGAGAAAAGAAAGATAGTTAGTCTTCAGTGAACATTGAGATAGTTGAACATATGTCATCTCTCGACCTAGGGAGGGTGATTTGCCCAGGTCGGTACGGGTTCCCAGGGAACCACCCAATCCGAACCCTAGGGTGCGGGTCAGGCGGATGCAAGGGAGCCCAAATTTGGTCATGTAAAACCTTAACTGTATAACTACGTTAACTTTGGTGGTATAACCAGGGGGGGTGAGAAAGCATGGAAGTTCCTACTCTCTCGGGTCTCATCAGAGATATGCCCATAATATAAACTGGGGATTAAAACTGACTAGATATTTGGGAATGTCCAGGGCCTAGTCATCAGTTTTGTTGAAATGTAAGGTATTTCTTCATCGGTTGGTATAGGGAGGGATCGCATATGTTTCAGCCATTTCTGTGTTTGGCGCTCTTCTGGGATACGTCCCTGTTCCGAGGCCTGTGATGTGGAGGGACCTTCTTCCAAACTGTGGGTGGTGGAAGTGGTGTAGCCACAAGGTCCCATTCTGGTAGTTGGGGAATAGGAATTCCCAGATCGTCGCAGAAGGCGTGTAGGTCCTCTGGGTATCTTAGGATGGCGGATTTGCCCTGGTGCTTAGCTGTAAGGCTGAAGGTGAACCCCCGTCGGTAGGGAATGTTTTCGTCTTGCAGAGTGTGCAGCCGGGGCTGAAGAAGCCTACGTTTTTGCAGGGTGAGCCATGAAAGGTCAGGAAAGAGTTGTACTTGGGCATCTTTGAAAGTCACTTTGCGTGCCAGGCTGGCTTGCCGCATGATCTCCTCCTTCGGGGGGTAGGAGTTAATTCTACAAAATGACATCTCTTGGTTTGAAAGTGGCATTCTTAGGACGAAGGGCTCAGTGGGCTCTGTCCATTTCGATGTGTTTGGTGGCGGGCTCGCCCAGGAGATTGTTAAACACATCTTGTAGGATAATTTGTATGTCCTTGGGGCCTTCAGCTTCTGGGATTCCTCTCACTGTGATGTTGTTTCTGCGCCCTCTATTGTCCAGGTCTTCCACGTGGCGTTGCATGTCTCTTAGCAGGGTACGGTGGTCTGCTCCCTGTATTTGGGCGCTGTGGACTGCTAGCTTAGTTTCTTGAATTTCTTCTATGTCCATTTCCACTCTGTCCGCTAAGTGTTTGAGACCTGACTGGAGCATTTGTATTTCTGAGCGACATGTGGACTTTACGTCCTCTATCCGTTGTTTAAAATCATCCTTAGTAGGGATCGCCTGCAGGTATAATTGCCATTGCGGGGGTATAGGGTAGGCCTGGCTACCATTGGGTCTTGTTGTGGCATATTTGTGCAAAGGCTGAGGGTAGAAGGTGTCAGTGCCCTGAGCCGAGTGTGCTGGCCTGGGTGGCGAGTCCCATGTCCCTCCCCAGGGTGATGCCTGGGTAGGCGGGGGGGGGGTCCCTGTTGTTTCCGCTCCTTGAGGGGGGTGAGCAGGGGAGCACACTTTTTGTGCATAGGTTATTGGTGGAGTGGCCTGGTCTTTGGAGGGGCTGAGGGCCTGTTGATGAGATAGTCTCTGGGCCTTGGGGGGTGGATGTTCAGTTACTGCATGGCAGATGGCCACTTTGCGCCCCTCAGGCTCTTGAGGTATCTGGCTGACCGGGTACCTGGGGTCTGGCAGAGCCGGAAAGTCCATAGAGAATTCTGAGGATGCAGAAGATCTGCGGTCAGTGGCGAGGATGCAGGGTTCTGAGGCTGTCCTCAGCAAGCGGGGGAATGCATCTGAGCATTGTGTGTACTGTGGGGGGGCCAGCATGGCGGCTTGCAGGCCTTGCAGTGGGGCCTCCTGGGAGGCAAGACTGTAGGGGGGACTCACCGCTCCGGAGGATGAAGGGGGGTCCGCGGAACCCATCGCAGTTGATGAGTGACCCTCGGGGTCCGATGCTGCGTATGGGGTGTTTGTGCTGAGGTCCGGGAGCGGGTTGCGGAGGCTTCCAGCGCCATTTTGAGAGCTCCACTGACCGGCATGTCTGTCGGTGGAAAGAAGGACCGGAGGTCCGTGGAGGGTTCGGGCAGGGGTAGCGATGTTCCCGGGCCATGGTGGATCTGGTGGTCCTGGATCTGCCCATGAAGTGGAAGCGGAACGTCCCCAAAAGTGCCTGTATTTGAGGGCTGAGAGTGACCAGGAGGATTAGGCTTCCATTAAGGTTGGCTTCCGGTCACGCCCCCCTCAGGAGCTTCTTTGATGCGTTTGTCGCACATAGGGCAGCCGATTCGAGTGAATGGGCCTCTCTGTGCAACTTTGAAAAATGCCATGTAGATATACATTGTCTAAATACTGCAGAGCAAAGAAAACTCCACGTGGGTTCAAGATTAAGGCTTCATGTACACACATACATGTATATGTATGTATTCAGACTAGGTTAATCGCCAGCTGCAGCCGGTGGTCAAAATGTTCCTATCCTAAATGGGATTCTTACGCATTCAGGAGTGGGAGGTTGAAGCTCCACTAACTGCAGGAGCTTGTAAACTCTTGTAAAAGCCTATGTGTAAAAGCCTATGTGTACATGGACACACTGGCTTTTATGCAGTTGATTTCAGGAGCTTTGGCAAAAACAAAAATGCCAAAAGCTCCTAAACTCAAGTTTAGAAGCTGTAGTGTACACGAGCCTTAAGAATCAGCTGACAACTGGGAGACAGAAATTAGATTTTTGTGAGAAGTGGATTGAGGTTGCCAATTAAAATTCCCTCAATTTTATTTTATTAGTTATTAAGGAGGTCAAGAAATTGCTTTGTCAACATAACCGTGAAATACCATCTTTTGAGATCTGCCTAAAGGAGAGAACTAACCTCAAGGTCTTTAATACTATTGACACACCACAAACAGAACCTCGTGTGTGTGTGTGTGTGTGTGTGTGTGTGTGTGTGTGTGTGTGTGTGTGTGTGTGTGTATATATATATATATATATATATATATATATATACACACACACACACACACACACATACATAGCTTTGTATACATAGGAACAGTGATCTGGTTCTTCTCCCTGAAAATCAGGGATAAAAAATAGCCAGATTAGTAAGTAAAGGCAGCACACATTACACATTGTTAGGCGAACAATTAACCTCTTTCCAGCCAGTGTCATTAGTACGGTGTACAGTATTATCACGTTCACTGTATTGGTGTGACTAATGGTGTCAGTGTCAGTTTGCGACCCTCCCAGCCGGTGTCAGCACCAAATTGCCTGTCACCCTATCAAAGTCCCATTATAAGTCGCTGGTCATCGCCCTTACCAGTATAGTGTCATAGCTGCATAAATTCAAATATATATATATATATATATATATATATATATATATATATATATATATATATATACACACACACACACCACAGTTTGTAGACACTATAACTTTCACACAAACCAATTAAAATACACTTATCAGGATTTTTTTTTTACCCAAGACATGTAGCAAAATACAGTTTGGTCTAATTCTATGAAGAAATTGATGGGTTTTTTTTCAAACGGTTTGGTCTTTTTTCATATTTTATAAAATATTTTATATCATATTTATTTTATAAAAAACAAAAAACCCCAGAGGTGATCAAATTCCACCAAAAGAAAGATCTATTTATATAAATATAATTTGTTTACAGAGTTGCATGACCACGCAATGTGTTTGGGCAAAAAAAGGTTGAACAAAATCAGCAGGATTTGTTACACCAGAAGCCCTGGCGGAGTCCCCCCTTACACCAGAAGCCCTGGCGGAGTCCCCCATTACACCAGAAGCCCTGGCGGAGTCCCCCTTGCACCAGAAGCCCTGGCAGAGTCCCCCCTTACACCAGAAGCTCTGGCAGAGTCCCCCCTTACACCAGAAGCCCTGGCAGGGTCCCCTTGCACCAGAAGCCCTGGCAGAGTCCCCCTTACACCAGAAGCCCTGGCGGAGTCCCCTCTTACACCAGAAGCCCTGGCGGAGTCCGCCCTTGCACCAGAAGCCAAGTTGTCCCCAAGTGCTAGCTGGACAAGAAATCAACTGGGCAGCTCCTGGAAGGGGGATGAAAGGAGACAGATGAAGGAGAGGGCAGGGGGGGGGGGAGATAGGGGACTGCTTACTTACCAGAGGCTGGTATCTTGCAGCAGAAGATTTGCAGATGCTTTGACACAGGTGCAGACAGCAGCTCTATGATTTTCCAGATAAGGATGGTAGGCAAACCCTGCCAGAGGGAGGGGGGGTACATGTGAAATCCACCCTCCTAGATTTTGCCATGCTCGTCGCTAGGTGCCGCTGACCTCGGCTCCCGTGAAAGCAGAAGAGGCACAGGATGGCAGGCGGAGTGCAGCTGTATCACTCCGGCCACCTACACTAAGGGATCTGCTGCCGGAACTATAGAGGCAGCATCGGAAAATGCGGCCGGCTGCCCGCTTACTCTGCGACTGTAGTCCTTCTCATAGGTCAATCTATATAATATAAAATAGTAATATAATTACCAATATAGTCCCACTCGTAGCTCTGGCACCTCCAGTGAGTGTCCATTGGTGGAACAGGCAGTTTCACCAGAAAAGAGTGCTGGCTGGCAAGGGGTGATTACAGTGTGCCCTGGCACACCCGGCACACCACGTGCGCACGCCTATGACTATGGAATTAAAACAACTGGAAAAGGATATTCTGTCAAAAAATGTGATAAAATATAAGCTGGTGTGCCAAGACTATGCAGAAGGATGAGTTTATCCCTGGTTGGCAGGTATTAATACCGGAAGTAAATGCCAACAAAGAGTCTGTCGTAATATATTGCTTAGCAAGAAATCAGCGCACACATCTTCTGATAGTGATCCTTTGACAGAGAATATCTCTAAAACAGTAATTCAGCTCAAAAAGCAGCTGTATCTACCAGTGGGACTCCTTTTTTTAGGAAATTCCACTCAAACAGGTAATAAAAAAGGTGGTCTGAAACATAAAAACAAAAAGTGAAATGTGAGGTGACGCAAGTAACTCAAGAGAACGACCAAAGCAACCTGAAAATTAAAATAGGAGGGTTACAAAGAGGAACATCTATTTGTCCTACACATTACACTAATGTTTCAATTAAAGGTGGAGCTGTTCAAGTATGAAAGACAATTGAACTTACATCAATATTTTTCAGATCTTCCATCAAATAATTCCACGCCATCTCTATTTTATGTCAAAAGCAAATTGTTACCCACAGGAGATATTGGGATGATTGAAACTTACATTAAAACCATTAAGAAGGAGGCCCAAGATCTAATAAATTGTAAATGTGTTATTCTAACATTAGAAAGGAAGAAAGAGAAGCATTATTGCAATGAAAAATGATAAAGGGGTTATCATGCAGTCCATTAATAAGGGCCAAGACATAGTTATATTGGGCTAAGTCAATAATTGACAGGGAATCCTTGAGCTTTAGGCTTGATTCACACTAATGCGTTTTTTGATGCATTTAGCATTTTGCAGAAATGCAGGGAAATTTTTTAACATGGGTTCCTACGGAACATGTTCACATCAATGCATTTTTTTGCCTCTGCATTTTTGGAAAGGGTCGGGCTCTTTTTTAATGCAAAATGCAGCGTTTCGCATGTAATAGAATTCAATGGACCCGCATCCAAAACGCAAGTACATCGTTTTTACCGCTATTTTGTGGCGATTTGCGTTTTTTTTTTTATTTCTTTTTTTTTACACTGTATATAGCTGGTTGCTAAGCAACCACATTGTAAAAAAAAGACCTGTGTAAAAAAAAAAAAAAAATCGCCATAAAAACGCGTGTCCAGAATGGCGGCAAGCACCCCAAAAAGCACTGCAGAAACGCTCAAAAGCAACATGCATAGATGTGAATCGAACCTTAAGGCCTGGTTCATACCTATGAATTCTTTAGCGCGTTTTTTTAGTTTTGCAGAAACACACTACAGTCCTTTCAACATGGTTTCCTATGGATGTAGTTCACATCTGTGCATTTTATGGAAAAGGTCAGGGACTTTTCTTCTGATTTTTGGTTCCACAGACTTCAATGGATGAAAAGCATGTATTGAAAAACACAAAATGCACCTGCTATATGCAAACTGCAACCTGCATAAGTGTGAACCAGGCCTTAGATCATTCTAATATTTACACCCAGATCCCTAAAGATTAGGGTTGCACCGATAATGGTATCGGCATCGATACTAGCCATTTTCGCAAGTATGCGTACTCGCAAAAATGCTCCGATACCGAAAGTGACGTCACTTGGGAGCGGACCACCTCCTCCTTCCCTCTGGACAGTGCCATCCCTGCCTCCTCCTCCCAGTGGCATCGCTAGGTGCAGGACCGCCCATCCTAACAGCCCACCAGCCTTGTCTCCTCGCTGCACACCTCCCTCCTCCAGCTCTGACTCCTGGACACACCGAGCGTTGGATCCGGGCTCTCCCTGGCTGGATGCTAAGGCAGAGCTCTGTATGTAGACACTGTATGGGCGGTATCCTGTTGTACTGAGCAGCAGGGCTCTCTCCTTCCTTCGTGTGCTGTCCGGCCAGCTCTGAGCTGTGAGAGACAGAAGATGCGACCGGATCTCTGGGAGTGCATCCCAGATTTCAGTTGTGGCCCCCACCATGGAGCTCCTCTCCAATCCCTGCACTCAGGGCTGGGACAAAAGGCGAAGGACAGGAGTAGTGTCAGTGGCAGAGAGGAGAACGTGCAGGCTCTCTCCCATCCTGTAAGTGGAGTGCTCCTCTACAGAGTACCTGTACCATGCCACCTCTGGCTGCCTCCTGTACCATGCAGTTTCTGGTTATCTCCTGTACCCTGCAGTCACAGGCTGCCTCCTGTACCATGTAGTCTCTGGTTATCTCCTGTACCCTGCAGTCACAGACTGTCTCCTTTACCATGCAGTCACAGGCTGTCTCCTTTACCATGCAGTCACAGGCTGTCTCCTGTACCATGCCTGCAGTCCCTGACGGTCACCTGTACCATGCCTGCAGTCCCTGACGGTCTCCTGTACCATGTCTGCAGTCTCTGACGGTCTCCTGTACCATGCCTGCAGTCACTGCTGTCACTTCTGCCTGTTGCCTCCTCCTTTCCTCTACCAGCTGTCACATCAGGGCCGGATTAACATAGGGGCTATTGGAGCTGCAGCTCCAGGCCCCTTTCTCAAGATAGGCCCATTTTTTTTTTTTTAAATTATAAAAATAAATGAAAAAAAAGATCAACTTTGAGGGTTGTAGCTCGGCGATCAGGAGTCACAGAGACCCCACATTTGGGAGGTAGGTAGCTAAAGACCTACTCCAGCACTGGTTAAAATATGGGGCTGCTATCATCTATGGTTCCGGAGATATGGGGCTGCTTGCACAGCCTGTCAGAAGCTACATACAGAGCGGCCAGTATAAATACGAGCTGGAACACTCTGCAGCAGACTGAGAGGATGAGATCACGGTGCTTATAGTAATTATTTGTATATAACTTACTTATAATAATTAACTCCTCGCCACCCAGGCCAATTTTGACTCTTCTCTCCTACATGTAAAAATCATAATTTTTTTGCTAGAAAATTACTCAGAACCCTCAAGCATTATATATATATTGTTTTAGCAGACACCCTATGGAATAAAATTGTGTTTTTTGCAACTTTTTATGTTACACGATATTTGCGCTTTTTTTTAAAACATTTTTTACAGTTTTTTTGGAAAGAAATTGTTTCATTCCTAAAAAAAAACACTAAAGTTAGCACAATTTTTTTTGTGTACCAAGCGATGCTTTAATTTTTTTTTTACAGGTTACATGTTTAGCGTTACAGAGGAGGTCTAGTGCTAGAATTATTGCTCTCGCTCTAACGATCGTGGCGTATGTAACCTGTGTGCATCTGGCTCTGATGCTAACCAGTGCCTACCCAGCCACTGACTAGTATCTCTCCCCAGCCTGTCCCCACACACCCTCTCACCTGCTGACCTGTGGATGGGGAAATCGCTCCTGCAGTGTTATTATGTTCTGCCAGTGAATACAATGATTAGTGTTGCTAACTATAGCTGACAGCACTGATTGTTTTGGGGAAAACCTGACAGGCTGGTTGTACTCAAGTCGGTTTATAGGTTGACTTGTGTAAAACCAGCTAGCCCATACATAGATTGACTATGACTGGTCTCTGCTTAATTGGTGTAATTTGAATCCATGTATGGCCCGCTTAACCACTACGCAGTCCCTAAAAATCCTTCCACAAACCTTTACATTTTTCCTTCCCAGATTACTTCATCCTCCTCTCCTATACATAGTGCCCACTGTCATACTCTCCACACTTCTCTCCTATACATAGCGCCTGCTGTCATATCCTACACACTCCTCTCCTGTACATAGTGCTCGCTGTCATACCCTCCATACTCCTCTGCTGTACATACTACTCACTGCCATACCCTCCATACTCCTCTCCTATACATAGTGCCCACCGTCATACCCTCCACACTCCTCTCCTGTACATACTGCCCACTGTCATACCCTCCACACTCCTCTCCTGTACAAATTACCCTCTGTCATACCCCCCACACTCCTCTCCTGTACATACTGCCCACTGTCATACCCTTCACACTCCTCTGCTGTACATAGTGCCCACTGTTAGACCCTCCACATTCCTCTCCCTCACCTGCACATACTTCCCACTTTTATACCATCCATACTCCTCTCCTATGCCTCTTAACCACAAAAACAGTTCTTTAAACTTATACTGAATATCCAGCTCTAGAATAAGCACACTTTTGTTAGTTCAACTAAAAGAAATCTTATTGAATTTTGTAATTACTATTGTGATGTATAGATGAACATAGGGGATGTCAGCTACTCTAAATATAGCACCTGTAAAAAAGTGTCCCTGAAAATATTTTTGAAATGCTGGCAACTATGCACTTAGGCACTGCCCAAGGGCCACAGGGTCAGTAAGGGGGCCCCATGAGAGGCTCCTGTGAAATTAAAGCGGTAGTAAACCTTTCTAACATTACTACTTTTTAGAGGCCCTGAGGTAGGTTATGCCATAATGTAAAGTATGCACAGCATATTAGCACATTAGGGTACACTTAAATTGTCAGACTGAGCCCTCCAGTGCTGTGCTGTGATCAATCCGGCGGGGCCCGGGCACTTCCATCTTCACCCGGTCTTCCTTCCGGGTTCTGTGCCTTCGGTCACTTGCCTTGGCCGGGCTGTGTTGATGTCATTCCCACACATGCTCATGTGCATCCTCTTTCTCTCATCCCCCCTTTCTCTCTCATCCTCCCTCACCCCTCACACCTCTTTCATCCCCTTTCTCTCTCTCTCTTAATTTAATTTGTTATAACAAAAAATTGTTTGCATTTTTATTTATTTATTGTTTATAAAAGGCCCCACCAAAATCCTCAGCACCAGGCCCATGATGTTCTTAATCTGGCCCTGTGTCACATCTGCCCCCATGTCTCCCAATAACCCTCCTATTCCCCATACTCTTCCCCCTCAGCAATCACAGGGTTTAGAGTTGATACTGGACAATAATTTCTTCAAATTCAAGAATTCATTGGGAGGCATTGGAGTGGTACAGTCATAGGCAGTTCAGTAGCATTTGCTTTTTCTAATCTCTTTGTATGTTTACCTATTTGAATTGCTTTGGAGCCATGTACATACATGGCCTCAACGGTAATCACAAATCTTCCGGTATCGCAGTTCATACTAGTCTTGCATATATGCAGTGAATCAACTGTGATATACAGATTGGAACCGGACAAGCAATAAAGTTCTCTTTGCACAGACACATCACTTCTTTTCTGATACATTCAAGAAAATTGTAAACAGATATTCTCACATCTTGAAGACTGATCACAAAGTTTGCAATGATGTGAAACAATCCCCATTGCATGTTTATCATAGAAGCAGCAATCTAAGGGACATATTGGTACGTGCTTATCCAATAGATACATATAAAAAAGTTATGTGTAAAATTTCAGTTGCAACACTGATTATTATCTTGAAATGTCCCTGTTTTTGGTATATGTGGAAAAAGCTATTGGACGTTTCAAGTGTCATTTTTAAAAACATCTTAGTGACATCAGGGTGGCTCTTAAAAGCCATTGGGGGTTATTTACGAAAACCACTTTGAACTACAAGTGCAAACTACAAGTGCAAAGTGCACTTGAAATTGCACTGAAAGTGCACTTGGAAGTGCAGTCGCTTTAAATCTGAGGGGTAGATCTGAAATGAGGGGAAGCTCTGCTGATTTTATCATCCAATCATGTGCAGGCTAAAATGCATTTTTTTTTTTCATTTTCCTTGCATGTACCCCTCGGATCTACAGCGACTGCACTTCAAAGTGCACTTTCAGTGAAATTTTAAGTGTACTTTGCACTTGTAGTGCAAAGTGGATTTGCCTTTAGTAAATCACCCCCATTTTCTACATAAACCAGTCAATCCATGTAAACTTGGGGCTGTCCATTTTGTAAAGGCTCATCATCAGAGCTAAGGATGAGCTCTGGCGTGTTCGCATACGGCACGTGCAGAGCCCACCAGGAAGTCGGCACTGCAGAGCGCTAATCACAGGCAGTGAGACACGTACCCGATGCGCCGCTGCAGAGATCAAGAAATGTCTCACTGCATGTGATTAACGCAGCACAGTGCCGACATCCTGGCGGGCTCTGCATGTGCCGTATGCGAACACGCCTGAGCTCATCTTTAATCAGAGCCATGAATTGCCTGGATTTAAACACTCCACACGGTGGCTCCCAGGGGCTTCAATACCATCGTGTCATAACGCCTTTTTTGCCTGATTGCTAACTATCTATACTTTGGTTTCTCCTACTCTGTTAATTACATGCAGCTGTGTATATTCTGATAATTATATGTGTTGGTTGTTTTTTTGTTTTTTTACCGTTGGTGTAAAGTAATACTAGTATTTCATTCCCCCTGGACTGACAGAACAGGAACAATATTTTTACCTTTACTTGTTCCTTTCTCTATTTTTGTTGTAGGGAGCTAAGGTTGATGATCTGATGAGCTTTTGAGTCACTTCCTGTCTTTTGGAATCCAGGATGAGGATCACTTCCAGGTTTTGGAATACATCTTATCTGTATAGGAAGTAATTGCACATTAGCTTGTCCTGTTTGCTTTTCCCCCATTGGTTCATTGGATCACATGACAGGACATGGTAATGTGATCACTTCTGGTTCCTGTTTCTGGTCATGTGGTACTGCAGAGACGGGTATACAGTGTATATGGCTCTTTTATTTTTTTAATTCTTAGCTGTTCACCATGAATTTTCAGTGTGAGATTTATAGCTATACAGATTCTGTCTTGTTGTGCCCTGAGTTCTGGTAACTGCATTCACACAGGTGAGATACATTTTCTGTAACCGCTTGACCTCCAGAAGATTTACCCCCACAATTTAAAAAAATAATAATAATTTTTACTTTTTGCTATAAAACATATCCAATAAAAAAAATGTAAAAAATCTAATTTCTTCATAAATTTAGACCAATATGTTTTCTTATACGTATTTTTTTATTTAAAAAAAAATCCCAATAACGTATATTGATTTCTTTGTGCAAAATGTATAGCATCTACAAACTATGGGATATATACTTGTATCTTTATTTTGTTTTTATTTTATACTAGTAATACCGGCAATCAGCGACTTGTAGCGGGACTGCGATATTGCAGTGGACAGTCGTACACTTTGTAAGAACCAGTGATACTAATACAGTGATCAGCAGGGGCAGCCTATCCATTAAGGGAGCACAGGCGCCGCCCCCACCAGCATACCACCCCCCTATATGAATAATATAGGCTGCCACTGCCATAGACTCTAATAGGCTTCAAAAAAGGTGGACTCGGAGCGCAAAGCATTGCGCTCGGAGCCCACACAGATGTGCTAAAAAAGCAAATTAATATTTGCTTTTCTAACACTGAACCGTCTCCCTGCCAATCAGGAAGTGCAGGTCTAATACACGTCACCTGATTGGCTGAAGGCACAGGTGCCCCTATTGGACGCCTATCAGAAAGGAAGAAGAGAGAAGGAGGAAGTATGGAGGACACAGGAGCCGTCCCACAGCTCGCCACCATCACCCGCTGCCTGACCCGCCACCAAGATGGGGTAAGTGCCCAGCAGACAGCAGGTGGGCAGGGGTCATTTGATGGGCACAAGTGGCTGCATACGATGGGCACAAGTTTCTGCATTTGATGGGGCACAAGTGGCTGCATTTGATGGGGCACAAGTGGCTGCATTTGATGGGGCACAAGTGGCTGCATTTGATGGGGCACAAGTGGCTGCATTTGATGGGCACAAGTGGCTGCATTTGATGATGGGCACAAGTGGCTGCATATGATGGGCACAAGTGGCTGCATATGATGGGCACAAGTGGCTGCATATGATGGGCACAAGTGGCTGCATTTGATGGGCACAATGGCTGCAATTGATGGGGCACAGTGGCTGCCTGCATTTGATGGGCACAATGGCTGCAATTGATGGCATAGTGGCTGCATTTGATGGGCACAGTGAGGGTGCAACAGTTTTTTTTTTTTCAGTATTCTTCAGTTTGTTTAGGCCCCCCCAAAAATTTTGAGCACAAGCCGCCACTGCTGACATGCACTGTCAGTGTACTAATGACACTGAATGGGAAGGGTTTAAACATCTAGGGAAAAAAAGGGGTTAAAGCGTTGTTCCAGCCATTTTTTGTTTTTACAAACACTGTAGCTGCTGACTTTTAATTAGGGCACTTACCTGTCCAGCGAGCCCGCGATGTTTGCCCCCTGAGGTCGATCTGTCCATTGGATCGGGGGCTGGCGCCGCCATTGCAACTAAGGGAAACCGGCAGTGGAGCCTTGCGGCTTCACTGCCCATTTCCTACTGCGCATGCGCGAGTCGCGTTGTGAATGGCCCCGTCGTCTTCTGGGACACACACAGGTCTAAGAAGACAACGGGGGAGCTCACCGAAGAGGAGGAAGTGACGGAACAGCTCCACGGACTAGGAAGAGGCAGATTAGGAAGACTGCCTAGCAACAGGGGTTTCTGTTAAGTAAAAAAAAAATGTTTTTAAATTTATTTCAAAGAAAATTTTAATGTTTAAATGTTTTTTAGGGTGGACCTCCGCTTTAACTGTGAGCCTAGCCAGTGTTTCACTGCACTATGTATGCTGTTTTTACGTTTTAAGTGATGGATTGCATTCCCTGCTTTGCAGGGACACAAAATATATCCCTCCCCCCCCTGTCAGAAATAAGATCTGCCTTGGTTACATAAGCAGAGATCCATTCTGTGTCTCTGCCCAGCGATCAGCAGATGTCGGTGGACATCCAGTGCCCGGCACCCGCAGATCAGCTTCTTCTGTGAGCAATCACAGCAGAAGCAACCCGCCAGTGGCACACGTGTGCTCCCCCTAGGCGGAAGTGCAGAATCTAGCAGTAGGGCTGCCCTGTAGCATTAAATCTACTATAGGGCGGTCCTTAACTGGTTAATCATTGTTGTATGTAGGTTCGCGTTTGCCTCTTGCTTTCTGTCGCTGTCACCTTCAGAAAGGGGTCCTTAGTAGCATGAAACATCAGTGGTATTTTTTTTAATTGATTTCGCTTTTTGTACATGGCTTCTGCAATTTGACCTCAATTAAAGTGTGAGGTTTATTAGCCGAGTGCTCTTGTCTTTATCGAGGGGTAAGAAGACCTTACGGTGGCTGTATTTTCCCAGGCTGGTCACATCATTGGTGTCTGTATTTAGGAATGGATGTGATCAGTGCCCTATAAAATACAGTACATTCCTTCACCGCGGCCATTGTCTGTTTACACAGTAATCAATGCATTTTTAATCGCACTGATCGCTGTATAAATGTGAATGGTCCCAAAATAGCGCTAAAAGTGTCCGATTTGTCCACCATAATGTCGCAGTCACGATAAAAAATTTTTTTATATAAAGATGCCATAAAACTATGCCCTATTTTGTAGACTATAAGTTTTGCGCAAACCAATCAATAAACGCTTATTGTGATTTTTTTTTTAACCAATAATATGTAGAAGAATATGTATCGGCCTAAACTGAGGGAAAAAAAAAATTTTTTTATATATTTTTGGGGGATATTTATTATAGCAAAAATTAAAAAATAATGTGTTTTTTTTTTTCCAAAATTTTCGCTCTTTTTTTTGTTTATAGCGCAAAAAATAAAAACCACAGAGGTGATCAAATACCACCAAGAGAAAGCTCTATTTGTGGGGAAAAAAGGACATCAATTTTATTTGAGAGCCACTTTGCACGACCGCGCAATTGTCAGTTTTTTTTCAAAACTCTTTATTCCAAATTTTTCATTACATAATAATTTACATTATACATTTTTATATACTTTTACATTTCTTTATATAATACAAATTATAGTTACATATGCTCCTCTCTTTCATTCCTTCCTCTCTCACCCTCTGTGGTCACTTAATACTATATTTTCAGATATTCCTCTATCCACTGTTAGCCATGTTCTATTCCATTTTGCCCATATTTTTTCATACCTTCGCCCGTTTCCCCTTTGTTCGTACATTATTTTTTCATAGGGTAGGACCTGGTTTACTGCTCTCACCCATTGGGTTACTGTCGGGGGATATGGCTGAATCCATTTTTCTATTATTTGTTTTCTTGCCAGAAACAGTACTTCCCTTAAGAAGGTATTATTATCTCTATTATCTCTCTCTTCCCTCAATATCCCCAACAAACATAATTCCATCGTAGCTATAAAAGGTTTATTCAGGACTTTTCCTATTTTCCTAGCTACTTGTTGCCAGTATTTTCCTATTTTACCACAGTACCACATTACATGAAGGAAGTGTGCTCCCCCCTGCCCACATCTAGTACATCTTGGTTCAGTCATCCTCCCCATTTTGTGCAGTCTATTTGGAGCCAAGTACGTCTGATGTATTATATTCATCTGTATTATCCTGTTATTCATTGCAGGGGATACCTTCAAGTGGGAATTGCAGGCTTCATCCCATTCATGATCGCTCATGTCTGGGATAGCCTCCTGCCACTTATCCCTTATTTTCAATGGTTCACCTTCTATTTTCTTCTGTAACAGGTGTGTGTAAATCGTTGCTATCAATCCCTTAGGTCCCTGTGATCTCAGGATGCCTATAAGGGGATATTTAGATATTTTTACTTCCTCTCATCTAAACTGTGTCTGTAGAACCTGCCTCAGCTGAAGGTATCTGTAGAACTGTTTACTCAATAAATTATATTGTTTACACAGGTTTTCATAGGTTAGTATCACATTTTTGTCATATAGCTGACCAAAAGTTATTATCTTATTCTGCTTCCAAAATTTACTATCCTCAAAGGCTTCCAGTTGTTCAAATTTTGGGTTGTTCCAAAGCGCAGTTTCTGTTGGGATTCCAACAAATCCCGTCAGTTTCTTAGCCTCTCTCCAAACTGTTCTTGCCACTTTCAAAAGGGGAATTTTTACTCCCACTCTCCTCAAATCTTTTAATTCTAATCCCGTCATTAAGTCATCTATTTGTATTTTACTAAGGAGATATTCCTCTATCCTTGTTATTTTTTCCTGTCCTACCCATGATCTTAGATGTTTCAATTGCCCTGCCAAATAATATAAATATAAATCCGGGAGGGCCAGTCCAGCTTCTGTCTTTGGTCTTTGTAGTTTATTAAATTTTAATTTACATCTTCCATATGCCCAAATGAACCGAGTCATCTGCGAGTTTAATTTTTTAAATATCTGTTTTGGTATTTTTACTGGGGAGTGTGCAAATACATATAAACACTTGGGTAATATAATAGATTTTATCAGGTGAATTCTGCCTGCCATTGATATTGGTAGCTTTATCCATATTTCCAATTTTCTCTTCACCTGTTCTACTAGTGGGAGTATATTAGCTTCCATCTCGTCTTCATGTTTCAACGTAATATTTACTCCCTAATATTTAAAAACTTCACCTATTTTTAATGGGGTCTGAGCTCTCTTTTCATTACCTGTTCCCAAAGGCATCAGTGCGGATTTTTGCCAATTTATTTTTAACCCTGAGAACCTCCCGTATGTTTCTATTATTCTCATTGCTTCCGTCAGAGATGCTTGCGCATCTCCCATATATAATATAATATCGTCCGCATATAAGCCTATGTGTTCGTTTTTTTTTCCTACTTTAATCCCTTTATATTTATCTGATTGTCTGAATCTATTTGCCAATGCCTCAATTGCCAGAGCAAATAATTGCGGTGACATTGGGCAGCCCTGTCTTGTTCCTCTATATAGTTTTATTGTGGGGGATAATATACCGTTTATTAGCAAATTGGAGCATGGTTGTTTATAGATTATTCTCACCCATTTTCGAAATTTTTCCCCAAATCCATTCCTTTCCAGGACTGTCTGCAGAAATTCCCATTCTATAGAATCAAATGCCTTGGCTGTATCCAGCGATGCCAAGGCACTTGTTTCCGGGATAAACTCTCTCATTTGTGTCATATATTGCGTCCTTCTAATATTAATTGATGTGGATTTCCCTGGCATAAATCCAGTTTGATCCTCCGCTATTGTAGACAAGATTACCTGATTGAGCCTTTTGGCAAGCACTTTTGCCAGTACTTTATAATCTATATTTAATAATGATATTGGCCTATACGACCCACACTGAGTTCTGTCTTTGTCTGGTTTTGGTATCAATATGACTGTAGCATCATACATGGAAACTTTCTCCCCTTTGGAACGCCTCTCCATACATTTTGGTCATAACTGGTACCATAATCTCTGCATATCGCTGGTACATTTCCAGTGGTATGCCATCTGGTCCTGGGGACTTACCCTTTCCCAGAGAGAAGCTAGCTTCTCGTACTTCCTCTTCCTCTATGTCCCTCTCTAACTCCTCTTTTTGTTCCTCTGTTAATTTAAGGAAGTCCAAATCCTTCAGGTAATCCTCTATCTCTTCTCGTGTACACGTCAGTGTTGAAGTATACATGTTAATATAGTATTTTTGGAATGTCTCAAGTATCTCATCTAATGTGTTTACCATCTCTCTTTTTTCATTTTTCACCTCTGATATTGCTAGTGATGGGGTTTGTCGTTTTATCATAAAGTTCAGCATCTTATTAGATTGTTGTCCTTGTTCAAAGTTTTTTTGTGCATATTGGAGTTTCTTACGCTTAGCGTTAATTATTAGTTGGTTCTTATATTGCCGTGATGAGGCTGCCCATCTTATTTGGTTTATATTTGAGGGGTCCCCTATAAACCTATTTTCTGCCTGTGCACATAATATTTCCTCCTCTTCCTGTCTGTTAGTACGCTTAATGTATGATATTGTTGATCTTGTTATCCCCCTCAAGTATGCCTTAAATGTGTCCCAGAGTACTCCATCTATTTTCCTGTTGCCATGTGCTTCCAGGAACATTCCCATTTGCTCTGGAATTCTATCGTTTAATCCTATCTGGGTTAACCATTGAGCCTGTATCCTATAACCCGGTCTTATTCTTTTTGGGCCTATTTTTAGCTCAAAGTTTAATCCAGAATGGTCAGACACCCCTCTTGTCATGTACGCCACAGACCGAACCATTGGCAGGATTTTTTCGTTCCCCATTACCATATCTATCCTAGACATGCGCCCTCTCCCTGGTGCATGCCATGAATAAGCCCGGGTCCCAGGGTTTCTGATCCTCCACAAGTCAGCCCATCCTACTTCATTCATAAATTTCTCCAACACCTACGGCCCTTCCCCTCCTTTATGCTTACTTCTTCCGAACCTGTCTAATTTTGGGTCTAAACACATATTGAAATCTCCCATACATACGACATGTGCCTCTGGGTATTCTGACATAAATATCACTGCCTCTTTCAGTACTCGCATTGTAGCTGGGGGGGGGGGGGGGGTATAAATCCCCATGATTACAACAGGCATTGCATGCACCAACGCAAAGACAAAAACATATCTTCCATCGGAATCTCTTTTTTCTCTAATACAGCGCAATTTGTCAGTTAAAGCGATGCAGCGCCGAATCGCAAAAAGTGATCTGGTCTTTGGCCAGCCAAATCCTCTGGGGCTGAAGTGGTTAAACAGAGGCAAAGATGGCAGCTTCCTTGGCTGAAAACGATAGGAGGGTTTACTTACACTTTAAGGCGTCAGCATACCAAGACATTTTGTACAATTTCATGCTCTCAACTTTGTGGGAACAGTTTATGGATGGCGCCTTCCTGTTCCAACATGACTGCGCACCAGTGCACAAAGCAAGGTTCATAAAGACATGGATGAGCGAGTTTGGGGTGGAGTAATTTGACTGGCCTGCAAAGAGTTCTGACCTCAACCCAATAGAACACCTTTGGAATGATTTAGAGCGGAGACTGCAAGCCAGTCCTTCTTGTCCACATCAGTGCCTGATCTCACATATGTGCTTCTGGAAGAATGGTCAAACATTCCAATAGACATATACCTAAACCTTGTGGACAGCCTTCCCAGAAGAGTTGAAGCTGTTTTAGCTGCATAGGGTGGGCCAACTCAATATTGAATCCTACAGGCTAAGACTGGAATGCCATTAAAGTTCATGTGCGTGTAAAGGCAGGTGTCCCAATACTTTTGGTAATATAGCGTATATGCATAATATGTGTTAATACACCCACCTGTAGTCTTCAGTAAAAGCCCAAGTAAAAGGGGAGCAAATAGCAGAGAATAAGAATTGCCTGACCTACATGGCAGAATCCATGTTAAAACCTGTATGAAATTTTAGTGACTGAGTTTACACATAATTTAACCAGCTATTTCAATAAACAAAAATCATCTAACTGTATAAATATATCCTAAAATAAAAAACATTTCTACTTAAAATAGTTATATTTAGACTAACAATTTATTAAGAGATGTTCATTAGGTACAAGAGCCATTTAAACATGTAGACTGTTGCCATTTTAAGGGTGATAGATAAAGTACTTAAATTACAGTATCAAATTTAGCAATTGTTTAAGACTAAAGAATGGTATCCAAATTCTCTTTTGTCAGTTGGCAGAGGACAGAACTAGGATCTGATGAGCTAAAACGGCAAAGCCTGACTTTACATCATGCTGCAGTAGCTGCCAATGTCCACCGGCCAATCCAAAAATGTAACATGCCCTTTAAGAGATTAGATCCCCACTACAAGCTACTAGTAGCATTCCTATCTAAAACATGCAGTAATATACAAGTTCTAGGAATTCAAGTCTGCCTCGCTGAACTGAAAATAACCACAGTGGCACTAGGATGACACGTGTCTTAGATCATTTCTTTATATAAACTCATGCAGAGAGTGCCAGGCGACTACTCAAAGCTGTAAACATCCCCTGTACATAGAGGTACTCAAGATTACAAATACCACTTGTTCTGCACTACCAAAAGGTTTTAAACTTGGATCTAGTACATTAGATAGACCAGGAGATGAAGAAGTAAATACCCATCCTTTTGAAAAATAGAAATCATATTAGACGGAACCTAAAATTGGCTCTAAAGGATGAAGGTTTTTTTTTTTACCTTAATGCATTCTTTGCATTAAGGAAAATAAAAAACCTTCTATGTGCAACTCCCCCCCCCCCCACCGAGCCCCCATAATACCAATCTTGATCCAGTCAAAGTGCACAAGAGCAATGGCCCTCTCCCTCTTCAGTGGCTTCATTGGCTCCTGCTGCTGTCAATCACAGCCAGTCAGGAGGGAGCAGTGGGTGGTGCTGAGTGGGCCCCACACGAGTGGCCCTATAGCAAATGGCTTGCAATGGTGAGCACTCCAACTTTTTTGGAGTGTCTACATTGCAAAACCATTGAACATAAATGACCTGGAGGATGGGGTAAACAGTTCTATCTCTGTATTTGTGGACGATACCAAGCTAAGCAGGGCAATAACTTCTCCGCAGTATGTGGAAACCTTGCAAAAAGATCTGAACAAATTAATGGGGTGGGCAACTACATGGCAAATGAGGTTCAATGTAGAAAAATGTAAAATAATGCATTTGGGTGGCAAAAATATGAATGCAATCTATACACTGGGGGGAGAACCTCCTGGGGGAATCTAGGATGGAAAAGGACCTGGGGGTCCTAGTAGATGATGGCATGCAATGCCAAGCTGCTGCTAACAAAGCAAACAGAATTTTCTAATGCATTAAAAAGGGGATTAATTCCAGAGATAAAACAATAATTCTCCCGCTCTACAAGACTCTGGTCCGGCCGCACCTAGAGTATGCTGTCCAGTTCTGGGCACCAGTCCTCAGGAAGGATGCACTGGAAATGGAGCGAGTACAAAGAAGGGCAACAAAGCTAATAAATGGTCTGGAGGATATTAGTTATGAGGAAAGGTTACGAGCACTGAACTTATTCTCTCTGGAGAAGAGACACTTGAGAGGGGATATGATTTCAATATACAAATACCATACTGGTGACCCACAATAGGGATAAAACTTTTCACGGAAGGGAGTTTAACAAGACTCGTGGCCACTCATTAAAATTAGAAGAAAAGAGGTTTAACCTTAACGTACGTGGAGGGTTCTTTACTGTAAGAGTGGTAAGGATTCCCATCCACAGGCGGTGGTCTCAGCAGGGGGGCATTGATAGTTTGAAGAAACTATAGGATAAGCACCTGAACGATCGCAACATACAGGGATATACAATGTAATACTGACATATAATCACACACATAGGTTGGACTTGATGGACTTGTGTCTATTTTCAACCTCACCTACTATGTAACTATGTAACTGAACTGAATTGTGTGTTAGGGTAGCATTCATAATGAATTATAATAACTACAAAAAAGGTAACATTTTTATTACGTTTTTTTAAGCACTTTTCCTCCCTATAACCCCATTGGGTCCTACAGAAGTCCCTTCCACCCTGCCATTTTGGAGATTTCTTTGTTACTCACCTTATACATCTTGTAGACTACCCTTAAAGGAGTTGTAAAGGCAGAAGGTTTTTTTTATCTTAATGCATTCCATGCATTAAGATAAAAAGTCTTCTGTGTGCAGAAGCCCCCCTCAGCACTCCTAATACTTACCTGAGCCCCATCTCTGACCAGCGATGTCCACAAGTCCCTCGGCCATCCAGGACTCTCCCTCCTGATTAGCTGACACACAGCAGCAGCGCCATTGACTCCTGCTGCTGTCAAAGTCAGTAGCCAATCAGCCTATGGTCTAACAGTACAAATACATTTAAAAGTTACTTATCTTCTGTTACGGTATGTTCGTGATCTCCATTGGCAATAATTCTTCTTGGAGACCAGGTTCTGTTCTTCTTGTATCATGAGTGGCTTCTTCTGATCTTACAGCAACTTGATGTCTGTGTCTATCTTATGCCTGAATCCCCCTTTTATGTGTCAGGCTGTTTACCATAGTTACCAAACAGAAAACATACCTGTTTACTGTAGCTGTAGAAACAATGCACTGTTGCCATCTACCCATTGTCTACTCAAACCAAACCTGTCATTAACCGCTTCCCGACCGGCCACTGCATATATACGTCAGCAGAATGGCACGGGCAGGCAGAATCGCGTACCTGTACGTGATCGTGCATGTGCCTGCCCGTGGGTCGCGCGCGCGCGCCGCTAGCGGCGCGCTCGCGACCCGGTCGGGAGCTCCGTGACCCCGGCCGCGGGACCAGCGGACCGATCGCCGCTGGTATCCCGCGATCGGGTTACGGAGCGGAAGAACGGGGAGAGGTCTATGTAAACAAACCTCTCCCCGCGCTTCCTACACTGACTGTCAGTGATCGGCGGTTCCCTGTCATCGGGAACGCCGATCAATGACGTCAGACGTACAGCCACGCCCCCCTACAGTAAACACAACACATCACGTCACACTGACTCCTCCCCGCCCCCTTGTGGTTAACCCCCTAACTACAACTGTCATTTACATAGGAATCAGTGCTATTTAAATAGCACTGATTTCTGTATAAATGACAAATGTCCCAAAAATGTGTCAAAAATGTCTGATGTGTCCGCCAAAATGTCGCAGTCACAATAAAAATCGCTGATCGCCGCCATTACTAATAAAAAAAAAAAAAATTAATAAAAATGCTATAAAACTATCCCCTATTTTGTAAACGCTATAACTTTTGCGCAAACTAATCAATAATCGCTAATTGCGATTTTTTTTACCAAAAATATGTAGAAGAATACGTATCGGCCTAAACTGAGGAAAAAAAAATGTTTTTTTTATATATTTTTTGGGGATATTTATTATAGCAAAAAGTAAAAAATATTGCATTTTTTTCAAAATTGTCGCTCTATTTTTGTTTATAGCGCAAAAAATAAAAACCGCAGGGGCGATCAAATACCACCAAAAGAAAGCTCTATTTGTGGGAAAAAAAGGACGCCAATTTTGTTTTGGAGCCACGTCGCATGACCGCGCAATTGTTAGTTAAAGCGACGCAGTGCCGAATTGCAAAAAGGGGCCTGGTCCTTTGGCTGCCAATTGGTCCGGGGCTGAAGTGGTTAATATAACAGTCATTCTTTCAGTTTGAGAGCTGAAAGAAATCTCAAGCAAGTAATGTCTTACTTGTTTACTGTAGCTATAGAGACAATAGCCATCTTGAAACTGTCAATTTGAATACAACAATGTTATCTACCCATTGTCTGAAAACAGCATTTGTTTGAGAAATCTACTCAAACCAAAAAAATTACAGTAATCTGACCAACTCACTATTGTAATATTGTCCCATGTATCCTATGTCTGATTTATTAATATATTAAAAAATATATATTTTTAACAAACGCAACACAGCAGCAGGCATAGACACGTCGAGCTGGGCAGCAGGTACAGGCACATCAGGCTGGGTAGCAGACAGAGGCACATCCCGCTTTAAAATTGCACACGCCTGCACAACGGCGCCAAACTATGGAAACTTTACTATCCATAAGCAGCACTTTAAAAGTATTTACAGGTTACCAGTTTAGATGTAGAGGAGGTCTATGTAAACATCCTTGTGACAGCAATAGGCATGTGACAGGTACTCTTTATGGAGGGATCCAGGGTCTATAGGACCCCAAACCCCTCCTTTGCGCTTGAAAGCACTCAAAACTCCAAGATCGGCCGTTTTTAATATTTTTATTTTCAAAACATGGCGCGGTTAAGATACTGCTAAACCAGAAGTGATTTCATGTCATAGCTTCTGGGTTACCATAGCGGCAACCTGATCAAAGCCGATCCAGGCTTTCTTTGGGTCTCCGACTAGCCAGCGGATGTGCCGGGTAGCAACTCGGGTCTCCCAGTGGGACGGGAGAGCCAGAGCGAGCCGCGGAAGGGAACGTGTTAGTAAAAACAACCGAGCTGGTTAGCTGCTCTGGTTGCTATTACGAAGAGAGATGACCGTCAGCTCTAAAAAACGGTACCAGGGTGATGCCTACAGCTGCAGGCATCACCCTAGTACAACCACTTGAAGTCAAATGACATACCAGGTACCTGATTTGGTGGCAAGTGGTTATGTATATATAAGTTGCCCTTAAAAGGTCTACAGTGCCTTAAAAAAGTATCCATACCCCTTGAAATTTTCCACATTTTGTCATGTTACAACCAAAAACCTAAAGGTATATTATTGGAATCTTGTCATAGACCAACACAAAGTGGCACATGATTGTGAAATGAAGGAAAATGATAAATGGTTTTCAATTTTTTTTTACAAATAAATATCTGAAGAGTGTGGTGTGCATTTGTATTCAGTCCCCCTAAATCAATACTTTGTAGAACCACCTTTCACTGCAATTACAGCTGCAAGTCTTTTTGGGTATGTCTCTACCAGCTTTGCACATCTAAAGATTAGAAAAAAATCTTTTAGAAATTTTTGACCATTCTTTGAAAAATAGCTCAAGCTCTGTCTGGTTGGATGGAGAGCGTCTGTGAACAGTAATTTTCAAGTCTTGCCACAGATTCTCAATTGAATTTAGGTCTGGACTTTGACTGGGCCATTCTAATGCCACGTACACACGAGCGGAATTTCCAACAGAGTCTGGTGGGAGCTTTTCATTGTATATTCCGACCACGTGTATGCCCCATCAGACTTTTTCTGTCAAATTCAGACGGACTTAGAGAACATGTTCTATATTTTTCCGACGGAACAAATTACTATCGGAAAAAACGCTCGTCTGTATGCTGTTCCAACACACCAAAAATGACGCATGCTCTGGAGAAAGTACGAGATGGAAGCTATTGGCTACCGGCTATTGAACTTCCGTTTTCTAGTCCCGTCATACGTGTTGTACGTCACTGTGTTCTGGACGGTCGGAATTTGGTGTGACCGTGTGTATGCAAGACAGCTTGAGCGGAATTCCATCAGAATTCTGTCTAAAAAGCCTTCAGAGTTTATTCCGACGGCAAAACCGGTCGTGTTTACAGGGCATTACACATTAATATGCTTTGATCTAAACCATTCCACTGTAGCTCTGGCTGTATGTTTAGGGTCGTTGTCCTGCTGGAAGGTGAACCTCCACCTCAGTCTCTTTTGCAGACTCCAACAGGTTTGCTTCTATGATTGCCCTGTATTTGGCTCCATCTATCTTCCTATTAACGCTTCTTCAGCAGGAACAGGGAAGCTGGTCAAAGCACCCCCACAACATGATGCTGCCAGCACCATGTTTCACGGTGAGGATGGTATGTTCAGGGTGATGTGCAGCGTTAGTTTTCCGCCACACATAGAATTTTGGTTTTAGGCCAAAAAGCTAAATTTTGTTCTCATCTGACCAAAGCATCTACTTCCACATGTTCCACATGTCCCCCACATGGCTTCTCGCAAACTGCAAATGGGACTTCTTTCAACAATGACTTTCTTCTTGCCACTCTTCCATAAAGGCCAGATTTGTGGAGTGCAGAACTAATAGTTGTCCTGTGGACAGATTCTCCCACCTGAGCTGTGGATCTCTGCAGCTCCTCCCAGAATTACCATGGGCCTCATGGCTGCTTCTCTAAATATTGCTTACCTTGCCCGGCCTGTCAGTATAGGTGGACGGCCATGTCTTGGTAGGTTTGCAGTTGTGCCATACTCTCCATTTTTGGATGATGAATTGAGCAGTGCTCAGTGAGATGTTCAAAGCTTGGGATATTTTTTTACAACCAAACCCTGCTTTAAACTTCTCCACAACTTTATTCCTGACCTGTCTGGTGTGTTCCTTAACCTTCATGATGCTGTTTGTTCACTAAGGTTCCATAACAAACATCTGAGGGCTTCGCAGAACAGCTGTATTTATACCAAGAATAAATTATACACAGGTGGACTCTATTTATTACTTATGTGACTTCTGAGGGCAATTGGTTCTGCTAAATTTTAATTAGGGGTATTAGAGTAAAGGGGGCTGAATACAAATGAAATCCACATTTTTCAGATATTTATTTGTAAAACATTTTGAAAACCATTTATCATTTTCCTTCCACTTCACAATTATGTGCCACTTTGTGTTGGTCTGTCACATAAAATCCCAATAAATATATTTACGTTTTTAGTTGTAACATGGCAAAATGTAGAAAATTTTCAAGACACTGTATAGCCATCAATAAAGCATTTTGGGCAACATTCCTTCCCTGTGCACTACCAAACACAGCTGATAGATGTTGAAAGGAGAACTTCTATGATTAACCACTTCCCGCCCAATGACGTTGAATTTGGGTGGAGATATCTGAATGATGCCTGCAGCTACAGGCATCATTCAGATATCTTCTCTTAGAGACAGCAATTCCCTGCACCATAAGAACCATCATAGTGGCTGATCGTTCTTACAGGCAGCTGAAGGGGATGTCCCCCCCCCCCCCGTGTTTCTCTATGCCTAAAGTTTACCATAGAGAAGCCGGCCTTTGCATTTGAAAAATGCCACCGCCTTTTTTTCAAGGCTTCCCAGCCTAGAGGTGAGATCTGTGGACTTACAGACATCAGATCTCACTGTAAAGAGGATCTGTCACGCACTATTCCCATTGCAAGGGATGTTTACATAAAAGTGAAAGAAAAAAGTAAACAAGTGTCAAAATAGAAAAAATAGGATTTTTTTCGTCATACTTACCTGTAAAATCTTTACCTGCTGGGTTATACTTCATCTCTAGGTGAATGGACACTGGTAGACAAAAGGTCTTTAGAGAGGAAGTGATCCCCTATGCAACCCCTCCAATACAGGAAGCACTTCAGTTTTGTAGAAAGCACTGAATCCTCAAAAAAGAGGCGAGTGATCTCTGTGTCCCATGATGTACTCAAAGAAAAGGATTTGACAGGTGAGTATGTTGAAAAAATCCTATTTTCATACATCATGGGACACAGTCAGGCTAATATTCATTACCTGCCGGGATGTCTCGGAGCAATAGCCTTGAGGGGAGGGTGACACCCTGCCAAACAATAGCCATCAGAACTTATATGGCAGCCCACAGTACACTGCGGCCGAAAGCCGAATCCTCGGCTGCTCGAACATCCACTTGATAACATTTTGTGAATGTATGTACTGATGAAAAGGTAGCAGCCTTACAAATCTGAGCCACAGATACCTGATGGCAAAAAGCCCAGGAGGTTCCTACACCCCTGGTAGAATGAGCTCTCACCCTAAAGGGAGGAAATTTTTGTTTCAGATCGTAGCCCTGAATGACCAATTGACAGACCCAATTGGCAATGGAAGCTTTGGAAGCTGCCTGACCTTTCTTGGATCCTGTTTGGTAAAACAAAAAAGGAGTCTGATCCTCGGATCGCCGCAGATCTAGACAAATAAAAGGCTGACACCACTTTTGGCAAAAAGGATAGGACAGGTCGCAACACGACCCTGTTGTGGTAAAGGATCAAGTACGGTTCCCTGCATGAAAGAACCGCCAACTCCGACATCCTTCTATCCGAGGTGATAGCCATTAGGAAGGCTAGCTTGCGTGACAGCAAGTCTAATGGAATTTTCTTGATAGGTTCAAATGGTTGTTTCTGTAACAAAGACAGCACCAAGTTCAAGTCCAAAGGACACATAGGTGACCTAATGGGGGGGGGGGGGACAAGCAAGTTGCCCCCTGCATAAACGTTCAGTGAATGGGAGGCTAAAAAACCTTTGGAAGAATACTGACCTCCGATTGTACTCAAAGCCAATTTGATTTTCACAGCTGACTGTAGAAAAGAGAATTCTCCCAATCACGTATTTCCAAGGATGCCATTTTTTGGCTTCACACCAAGCAATAGAAGTCTTCCAGACCTTATCTTCCTACTGACAGCTTTTCTAGCATTCACTTGGGTAGACACCACTGGTCCCGAGATGCCACGGTGCTTTAATAGCCATGCCGTCAAATTTAGAGACTGTAAATTGGGGTGGAATATTGTACCTTGAGACAGTAGATCGGGGTGCCATGGAAGCGTCCATGGCCCGTCTATTGTCAGTCCCACAATCTCTGGAAATCAGGGCCTTCTGGGCCAGGCTGGTGCCACCAGAATGACTGGAACTCCCTCTCTCTGAATCCTGCTCAACCATTGTGGAAGGAGAGGGATCGGAAGGAAAGCATAAACCAAGGAGAATTTCAACTTCATTTTTATAGAATTTCAATATTTGTTATTATTTTTGTTTATATTTGGAGGTTTTGCCATATTAGTTGACATACCCATTTTTCACCACTGGGGGCGTGAGTTTTGCTTCCTGTCCCCTTAGCTCCCTTTTGTACCATATCCGGGAGTCTATGTTTACATTTGGGAGAATAGTTCTCAGTGCCCGGTTTCTCCCTGTTTTTGGTGAACTTAGAATGCTCAATACATTACTGATAGGGTCGGCTGGGGAAGCAGACAAGGGAATGCTTTTTTTTTTGTGGCACCCGATGACTGTTCCAATATAAGCGGACGCTTTTTTTTCTATATGAACGATCATTTATCCTTTGCGACATTTTTTTCTGCATGTTAGTCATGTTTGCCTTTAAACAATCTCTTATGCCGCGTACACACGAAGGGACTATCCCGCGGGATTATCCGCTGAACCGAAGTCCAGCGGATAATCCCCTCGTGTGTGGGCGCCGGCGGACTTTTTTTGGCCAAAGTACGGCGGACTAAAGTTTCAAGTTTTGTTTTCAAATTATCCGCTGGACTTGGCAGTCCAGCGGATAATCCGGTCGTGTGTAGTATGGTCCGGCGTACCAAAAAGGACGCATGCTCAGTAGCTAGTATGTCACGGACTCGCTCGGTCTGGTAAAACTAGCCTTCGTTTTGAAGCTCGCACAATCGTCACGCTGCTGAATTTTTTTTTTTTTGTTTTCTGACAGCGGGATTTGTATGTTATCGTACTTGAAGAATGATTTTGCCTTGCTGCTTGTATATTCACGCAGAGTACTCCCGAACGTTTTTTCTTCACCATTCTTTAGTGAAGTTATATATTTGTATATATATATATATATATCTATATCTATATCTCTATCTCTATATATATCTCTATCTCTATATATATATATATATATATATATATATATATATATATATATATATATATATAGATATAGATATAGATATAGATATAGATATAGATATCCAAATCACCAAATGAAAAATATATCTATATTTCTCAATAAGCCCAAAAAAATATATATCTATATCTACATATATATATATATATATTAATATATATAGATATATAGATCTATACGTGTATAAATATATATATATATATATATATATATATATATATATTATATATGTACATATATCTCTATATAGATATTTTTTATTATTTGTTGGTTATCAAAAGGATTAGTTATTACACATGATACAATTGTGGAGTCAGCAGAGCTTGCCCTTAATTCAGATCTTAACCCTCACCTTTCCAGCGACTGCACTTGCAGTTCCATTGAAGTTGCACTTTACACTTGTATTGTCAAATGAATGTTTAGACATGTACCTGCCTACTCCTAAAGAAACTATGTTTTTGAATAACAAGCACGTATATCATTATTTGATGAAAATTAAATGACCATTTATTCTGGTTAAAACAAACAAGGCAAAACAAAATAGGAAGGCAACACTGGAGCCACTTGTAGATTTTGTGAAGACTTTTTGCCCCAACGGCAGACATCAAGTTTGTGAAGCCAAAAATTAAGCTTGGGCACATTTCATCCAATATAGGGAGCACAAGAAGATTGACCAGGAATCAGACAGACCAGGAACAGCAGCAGATGACATCTATGTCCCCAAGCTGTGGCACTACAACAGCCTGTGTCTTCTGTGAGACCAGACTGAAGCCAGGCAATCACTTCCGACTCTTCCCACCACGCTGCCCTGCACTCTTCCCTGCAGTCTTCCCTGCACGCTTCCTTGGAGGCTGACTTGTGGTAGGAGGAGGAGGAGGAGGAGGAGGAGAAGAAGGAAGACGAGGAGGAGGAGGAGGAGAAGTTGGTGTCGGGCCTTCATGTGTCAGGCGGGTGGATTCTCGTAATTCACCCCTCAAACCCCCCCCTAATTGCATCAGAAATGAGGCCCTCACACAGGTGCCGTTGGCCCCTCTCCATTTCCAGCAACCTGCTGGACAAGTAGCTGGCATAGGCCTCTTCTGGAAGGGGGGGTTTGTCGAGAATCGCACTCGCCTTCCGAATCAGTTGGAGTGATTCCTCCTCAACAATGGTCATCCTCCTGGGCCTTCTTGGGGGTAAGGGCAGGGGTGGAGGTAGACTTCTTCTTAATCGGGTCTGGCTGTCACTCTGGCTCGTGCTGGGCCCAGCCACCTCCTGGCTCTCGCTGGTCATGTCCTCCTCCTCCATACCACTTGTCCCGGCATCATCCTGGGTCAGCTCATCCTGTGTGCAAATAAAAACAAAAATCAAACACCTGTTTTGTGGTTTCTGGCCTCCTCAATCATCCAATTGTAAACTTAGGAACGAGCATCTAAATTTTCTAAAAGATCCAAAAGGCTATCATTTGGACCCCTGCATTTTCCAAGCAGATCACCAATGTTGTATAACGCTTTTTTTGCCACTACTGGATGTATGTATACACTATATATGTATCGATATGTTGCACCAACACTTTTTAGAAGTGTGCAGAATTTTTGGGAGCTTTTTTCACAATTCTGAGTTCAGGGTGTTAATTGGTTCACATTTTAACGTTTACAGCATTAATATTCACACAATCACAATTTAGGCTACTAAATATATACCTGGCTCCAGCTGGGCGCATCAGCCTGCTCCAAGGTGGAGGGGTCTTCTCCTTCCGTGGAAGCCTCAGCTGGGGTGGAGGGAAGAGTGGAGGGAAGAGTGGAGGGAAGAGTGGAGGGAAGGGTGGAGGGAAGAGTGGACAGTGATTGCCTGGGTTCCATCTGGTCACCTATAAAAGTCAGTTGGTTGTAGTACCACAGCTTGGGTACATAAACATCCTTTGCTGCTGCTCCTGATCTGACTGATTCCTCAATCTTCTTGCGCTCCCGCTTGTACATGTGCCTTAAACTTGCAATTCTGGCTTCCACAAACTTGGTGTTTGCGTTGGGGACTTGAGTCTTCACAAAATCCACAAGTGGCCCCAGTGTTGCCTTCCGGACATCCCTATTGCCATATAAAGGGTTCTTGAGCTGCCACAGGTTGGTATTTTTTCTGTACAGGGCAATGAATTCGGACATGAACTGCTGGTCCTTGAATGGATTCAACTGGGGTGCTGACATGTTTGTTTCTGTTTTGTTAGTAATGGCAATACAAAAGACCAAAAACACAAATGTTACTTAAAACGCACAACCAGTTTTTCTTACCAAACATTACACAACACACCCACACACAGGCAGCAACACATCCACACAGGCAGCAACCCCTACACACAGGCAGCAACCCCTACACACAGGCAGCAACCCCTACACACAGGCAGCAACCCCTACACACAGGCAGCAACCCCTACACACAGGCAGCAACCCCTACACACAGGCAGCAACACACACATATCCTTAAAAAATGCAGGCCCAAAACCCAAAAAAAAACACAGTAATGCATCCTAGAAAACACTTACCTTCGTACACAGCGCTCGCTACTTCCGTTCGGGAACACGTGGGGCCCTCAAACAGCCTTATATACACTGCGCACGCGTCGAAGTCCGCCTGCGTCCTCCGCGTCGCCCGCCCATGACGTTCCTCCTGACGAGTATTCCCCGCCCCGCTTCCCCTCGTTGCATTGTGGGTGAATAAATTCATGAATATGGCGGACACATTCTCAGCCAGTAGCGCGGAGGAAAGCCAAGAAGCGAACACATCTGCATCCAGCAGCAGATATAAAGCCACCAATATGGCCTTTGAAGAGATGGTGGAGATGGTGGACATCCTCCAAAGGGAAGATTACGACGGGGAAAATGGCCCGTACCCTCGACCCAACTTGCGCAAGGACAAGATTCTCACTACAATCGTCAGCACCCTGGAGCAGAAATTCGGCGTACGAAGGGGCAAGGATCAACTGCGCAAGCGATGGTCCGACATCAAATCCAGGGAGCACGATCAGTACAGGAGAATTCGAAAAGCCATCAAAAAAAGTAAGTCAAGCACGTGCGCTACTATGGTTATACTTGATATGTCTAATCTTGCGCAGATGTTATTACCATTCGTCCGTGAAACTTGCGCAGATGTTATTACCATTCGTCCGTGAAACTTGCGCAGATGTTATTACCATTCGTACGTGAAACTTGCGCAGATGTTATTACCATTCGTCCGTGAAACTTGCGCAGATGTTATTACCATTCGTACGTGAAACTTGCGCAGATGTTATTACCATTCGTACGTGAAACTTGCGCAGATGTTATTACCATTCGTCCGTGAAACTTGCGCAGATGTTATTACCATTCGTACGTGAAACTTGCGCAGATGTTATTACCATTCGTCCGTGAAACTTGCGCAGATGTTATTACCATTCGTCCGTGAAACTTGCGCAGATGTTATTACCATTCGTACGTGAAACTTGCGCAGATGTTATTACCATTCGTACGTGAAACTTGCGCAGATGTTATTACCATTCGTCCGTGAAACTTGCGCAGATGTTATTACCATTCGTACGTGAAACTTGCGCAGATGTTATTACCATTCGTCCGTGAAACTTGCGCAGATGTTATTACCATTCGTCCGTGAAACTTGCGCAGATGTTATTACCATTCGTACGTGAAACTTGCGCAGATGTTATTACCATTCGTACGTGAAACTTGCGCAGATGTTATTACCATTCGTACGTGAAACTTGCGCATATTTGATGAAAGTTCAGTTTGTCTTCATAACGTTTATTGAGTTTACCTGGCTTTGGGTTGTTGGAGTTGTAAGGTTGTTTATTATTGTCACTATCTATACAATTACTGCTGTAGTAAGGGTTTTAGGGGTAACTTACACAGGGACTCCAGAGGCTGTTTTGGGGGGGGGGGGGGATAAATATGTTAAGCAGGGTCTCATGCTCACAATTCCCAAAAAATGCTCATCATCTCCAAATACTGTAGGTGGTGACTTTTCAAAGAAGTACACTCACCTGTCCCTTGGATGGTGCAGCTACAATCTCTGATCTTGCAATCATGAAATTAATGTTTGCGGCTTCACTTCCCGGGTCACTATTGGGCATGCGCCAGTTGCGCAATGCAATAGGACTGGTCCGCGCGAGCTCGGGGACCAGTGGCGGCTGGTGAAGTTTTAGGCTGGGGGGGCGCAAGACACCGCCCCCTCCATGTTTGGCCCCTCCCACTTCCCAAATGCCACACCCCTTATAGAATCTACCCACTCCGTCAGGGGATGGGTGCTGCCGACATCCTAAATCAACATGAGGTTGTTGTTTAGCGAGGGGGGGGGGGTGCCGACATCCGATATTAACATGCAGATGAAATGGGGGGGGGGGGATTTATATTATTGCATGACAGCAAATTACGTATTCTATTAAAACCCAGACTCCAAGCTACACACATGATATATAATAAAAATGTAAAATGTATTAAAATGGACGCATCAAAATTAATATTTATTATAATTGCTGAGCACTTGAGGGGATCTTACATTTTTTGCTATGCAATAATAAATTAAATTAAAGGTGCTTGCAATAGTCAGGATAAATTTACACTATATTCTATGGCAGAGTAAATATACACACATTATTGTAAGAAGCAGCACACATTTAACATTTACATCATCTTCTTGTTGAGGGGGGGGGGGGGGGTGCCACCGAGAATACACACACATTTAATTCATATTCTTGCTTGCTGATGGGGGGGGGGGGGGGGGGATGCCGAGAACACACAGACATTTACATTTAAATCCTCTCCTTGCTGAGCGGGGGGAGGGGGGGGGAATGCCGAGAACACACAGACATTTACATTTAAATCCTCTCCTTGCTGAGCGGGGGGAGGGGGGGGGAATGCCGAGAACACACAGACATTTACATTTAAATCCTCTCCTTGCTGAGCGGGGGGAGGGGGGGGGAATGCCGAGAACACACAGACATTTACATTTAAATCCTCTCCTTGCTGAGCGGGGGGAGGGGGGGGGGGGAATGCCGAGAACACACAGACATTTACATTTAAATCCTCTCCTTGCTGAGCGGGGGGAGGGGGGGGGGAATGCCGAGAACACACAGACATTTACATTTAAATCCTCTCCTTGCTGAGCGGGGGGAGGGGGGGGGGGGGAATGCCGAGAACACACAGACATTTACATTTAAATCCTCTCCTTGCTGAGCGGGGGGAGGGGGGGGAATGCCGAGAACACACAGACATTTGCATTTAAATCCTCTCCTTGCTGAGCGGGGGGAGGGGGGGGGGGATGCCGAGAACACACAGACATTTGCATTTAAATCCTCTCCTTGCTGAGCGGGGGGAGGGGGGGGGGGGGGAATGCCGAGAACACACAGATAATTTGCATTTAAATCCTCTCCTTGCTGAGCGGGGGGATGCCGAGAACACACACACAATTTACATTTAAATCCTCTCCTTGCTGAGCGGGGGGATGCCGAGAACACACACACAATTTACATTTAAATCCTCTCCTTGCTGAGCGGGGGGATGCCGAGAACACACACACAATTTACATTTAAATCCTCTCCTTGCTGAGCGGGGGGATGCCGAGAACACACAGACAATTTGCATTTAAATCCTCTCCTTGCTGAGCGGGGGATGTGCACATGGTGACAGTAACATATGATCGTCAATGTTTAAATCAAATTAAATCGTTATCTCAGACAATTTGTTGGAGGGGGGTTCTGGCACTGGAAATAAAAATAGAAGCAATGGAGCCTTACCTGTTCCTCTCTCTCAGACGGGACGTTGCACTGACCAGCAGTGGCAACGTCACTTCCTTCAGAGACGTCGGAAGCGCCGCCCATCTCAATCATAGTGCAAGTGTATGCACTCGCCCGGCCAGTCCATCGCGCCGGAAGCTGTGGCGCGATCGGGAGCGCCACAGAGCGTCTTTTTTTTGCTCAAATGGAGGGCCTCGTATGCAATCTTGTGATTGCATTGACGTGGCGTTTCCCATACTGCACTGTGCCCGGCGCCCGGCGCCAGGATACAGTGCACATAAAGACTTAAAAAATTTTTTTTTTTTTTTAAAGGGACAGGCTTAAATATATTTTTTTTTTTTAACATATTTTTTTTTTTTTTTTTTTTTAACATTTTTTTTTTTTTAACATTTTTTTTTTTAAACATTTTTTTTTTGTTACAGCATGGGGGGGGGGGGGGGCGCCCCGGGCGCCCCCTATGGACGGGCCGCCACTGTCGGGGACCCCTGTGTGTCCCAGCAGACAGCACGGTGGGACGGGATGTGGCGTATACTTCTGTGGGAGTCTAGGGCCGGACGTGTGTGCAAATACCTGCCTTACACAGGTATCTGCAACCCCTCCCCCCTAAAAGGTTGAAAATAAGACACCACAGGGGTGCAGGGATCCAATGAGCGGAAGTTCAAATTTAGGGTTGAAGGGCGGTTTAAGTATTGGAGTTTCATTAGATAGACATTTCAATTCTGTCTTCAAGTAGGATCTTCTAACAAACTGCTAATAATTGGACAAGACTTTTAAACAATGTTTACTAATCCTATTTTGGCACTCAAATATCAGTGTGATTAAAAGTGTACCTTTTTGTGTTCCATTACCATAGGGGGCAAAAGACTCAGACGTCAGTCCGAACCTACGAGGACCTCCCGGCCTCACCAGACTAATTGGGCAGTTAGCCCAAGCCCGCGCGTGGATGTGGCGGAACAGGTCGTTGAAGTGGATCAAATCTGCACCCCACCAAGTGAGTGTCTCAGAACACAGATTGAGCTAATTAATTAAGGTCTGCATGTTTTTGACACTTTTTTTCTTGTGTTTTATCTACCCAACTTTTAGGTGATGCTGATCTGTTTGTGGAAGGACAAGCTGCGGAGCCATTTTCCACAGACAGTGCCCACAGGCTTATTGGCCAGATCATGGCCTGGAATCTGCAGCTGGAAAATATGCAGAAGGAGATGGCCACCATGCAGCAGGGAATGAAGGACATGATTGATGTTTTGAGGAGAATCTAAAGACCCCTTTTACATTTCTTAACATCAATCATGTCCTTCATTCCCCTTTTGATGCGCTGTTTTACAAATTTTAGAGGCCAAATTTTTAATATGCACACGGTATGTCAACATGTGCTATGTGCCATCAGGGGATCTCAATGGACGCATTTGGTGTTTGCAACCCCTAATGCTAGTAGGTGAGAGGGAAGGGGTTTCACACACAAAACACGTCCATTGATTCCCCATGATGGAACATAGCACATGTTGACATTACCCATTTTCCAGTTAAATTAGTGTGCATATTCTAAATTTGGCTTCTACTGTTCATGGGTTACCTGTTGAACTTTGTAAGTTCTGGACTTTTACATTGTGTAAATAATTTCAAATGCTAAGCCTAAATTTTTTACCATTTTAAAACATGTTTTTATGTTTGTTTTAAAAAATCAATCACAAAAATAAAAAAAAATATGTTGTGAGAAAAACACCAAAAAAATGTAAAAAAGATAACATAAAAAAGAAAAAAAAAATGTTGTTGAAAAAAAAACAAAAAAAATAAATTAACAAAAAATACCAAAAAAACAAAAAAACAAAAAAAAGAAAAAACATAAAAAAGGTTTGGATGTGCACTAGAATAAAAAAAAAATGTTTGCACAAATTAAACAATGTGTGGCTTCTTCTTTTTAAATACTACCAGTTTGACAAAAACATGTTGTGGTTCATTGACAAAGGGGCTTATTTACTAAACGCAAAACAAGTTTGCCACTATTAAGATGTGCACTAGGACAACATATAAAACAGGCCAAATTAAAAGCAAAACAATACGAAACTACCAATATTTCAAACATAAATAACTGTATTTATTCTTTGTAAATCAAAAAGATGGTTTAAGGGTCTGCTGCCATTTCAATGGCCCCCCTACCATTAAAATACTGTAAATAAAGGTCCCGCACTTGCTGGGCTGATTGTGGTGCCGAACCAAGAGGGCGATTATCCAGCCCTGTCATGTTGCCTTCCACTCCGGCCTCAGGGCCAATTGGTAAGGAGTATGTTCCTGAATGTTTGCGTAAATAATTGTGCATGACACAGCATGCAAGAATAATAGTATTCAGTTTGTACTCTGCCAGATGTAGGGATGTAAGGAGAAATCTGAAACGGTTGGCCATAATACCAAAGGCATTTTCCACCACCCTTCTTGCTCTGGCCAACCGATAATTAAAAATCCTCCTCTCAGGGGTGAGGGATCGTTGGGGAAATGGCCTCATCAGATGGTCACCCAGACCGAACGCCTCGTCGGCAATGAAGACGAAGGGGAGTCCCTCCACATTATCTTCATCTGGTGGCAGCTCCAGCCCACCAGTCTGGAGACGATGACCGAACTCCGTGTGGTTGAAGACTCCTCCGTCCGACATCCGGCCGTTTTTCCCCACATCCACATACAGAAAGTCATATTGTGCCGACACCACCGCCATCAACACGATACTATGGAACCCCTTATAATTCCAATAGTATGACCCCGAATGGGGTGGGGGCACAATTCGCACATGTTTGCCGTCAATCGCCCCTCCGCAGTTGGGAAAGTCCCAACGGGCAGCAAACTGGGAAGCCACAGTCTGCCATTCCTGTGGCGTGGAGGGACACTGTGAAGTCAAACAAAGATACAATTCAAATTAAAAACCAGGCAAAACACCAAACTAAATGCAACAAATTAACAAACAATTTGGAAGAACATATGTATTTATTTTGTAAGTCCTTGAAATAAAGCCAAAAGATTAAGGATAAAAGGGACAAATCTCTGATTGATGACCCCTCTGATGGACCAGAGAAGATAATAATGGGGATGTGGGTGGGGAGTAAATAATTGTAAGGTCACACAATACACATGCAATTAATTAAAGGTGTGTGTGGGGGGTGGGGGGTTAATTACAAGCTGACCAAAACCACATGCAATTAATTAAAGGTGTGTGTGGGGGGTGGGGGGTTAATTACAAGCTGACCCAAACCACATGCAATTAATTAAAGGTGTGTGTGGGGGGTGGGGGGTTAATTACAAGCTGACCAAAACCACATGCAATTAATTAAAGGTGTGTGTGGGGGGTGGGGGGTTAATTACAAGCTGACCCAAACCACATGCAATTAATTAAAGGTGTGTGTGGGGGGTGGGGGGTTAATTACAAGCTGACCAAAACCACATGCAATTAATTAAAGGTGTGTGTGTGGGGGGTGGGGGGTTAATTACAAGCTGACCCAAACCACATGCAATTAATTAAAGGTGTGTGTGGGGGGTGGGGGGTTAATTACAAGCTGACCCAAACCACATGCAATTAATTAAAGGTGTGTGTGGGGGGTGGGGGGGGGTTAATTACAAGCTGACACAAACCACATGCAATTAATTAAAGGTGTGTGTGGGGGGTGGGGGGTTAATTACAATCTGACCCAAACCACATGCAATTAATTAAAGGTGTGTGTGGGGGGTGGGGGGTTAATTACAAGCTGACCAAAACCACATGCAATTAATTAAAGGTGTGTGTGGGGGGTGGGGGGTTAATTACAAGCTGACCCAAACCACATGCAATTAATTAACGGGGTGTGGGGGGGTGGGGGTTAATTACAAGCTGACCAAAACCACATGCAATTAATTATCAGGGGGTGTGGGGGGGGGTGGGTTAATTACAAGCTGACCAAAACCACATGCAATTAATTATCAGGGGGTGTGGGGGGGTGGGTTAATTACAAGCTGACCAAAACCACATGCAATTAATTATCAGGGGGTGTGGGGGGGGTGGGTTAATTACAAGCTGACCAAAACCACATGCAATTAATTATCAGGGGGTGTGGGGGGGTGGGTTAATTACAAGCTGACCAAAACCACATGCAATCAATTTAAAAATGAGGGTCAAGGGGGGTGAAAGGGGTGAAAGGGGGGGTGAGTAAAGCAGTACAATGGAGCTGGTAATATACATTTTTAAACAAAGAAAGTGACTAGGCTAGGGGTGTTTAGGGGGCCAAGCTTCCATGCTGGGGAGGTTGGTGCAAGGAAATATGCATGTGACCCACTAAATAATACAATCTTAAAGCTATTTCGATAAGTCAACCATAAAATACTAGACAAAAAACCAAAAAAAAAAAAAAAAAGGAATAGGGGACATTCATAGAATAGTCCTATCATGGAAATTAGCTAATGATGACATTGATGCACTACATTAGCAAACATACAAGACATAGGTAATTTTAAAAGAGAAGACTTACCTTAATGTATTCCTCCTGCAGGACGTGGATAATGGCAGAACAGGTCTCTGGAATAATGAGCCCCAGAGCCTGGGGGGAGATGCCTGTCGTGAACTTGAGGTCCTGCAAGCTTCTCCCCGTCGCCAAGTAACGCAACGTGGCGACTAGCCTCTGCTCCGCACTGATGGCTTGCCGCATGCAGGTATTCTGCCTGGTAATATAAGGGGACAGCGAAGCCAACAGACGGTGAAAAATGGGGTCCGTCATCCGGAGATAATTCCTGAAATCATCAGGATTATTCTCACGGATCTCACGGAGCAAAGGCATATGCGAGAATTGGTCACGCTGGCGCAACCAATTCTTGGTCCATGAACTCCTCCTCACCCTGTTCATGGACTGGGCTCGTGCCAAGGTGTTAACCGCAACACCGAGCCCCTGCACAGCACGAACTCGTTCCCGAGTACGTCCACACTCCATGGCTTCAAAACGGTCGGCTGATCAAACAAACAACTTAACAGAACGCACTGAAGAACAGCAAGGCCTATGAAGAACGACCTGAAAAACAGGAACGAGCGGACCAGAACGGCCTGAGAACAGGTAGGAACTGATCCACACGCACTGAAAGCCAGATACAAACCTCACAAGCACAAACTGAACGGCAGAAGCGAACGAATTAAGCAGAAGTCTGAGAAGCGCGAATCGTCTCTAACCAAACGTCAACTAACACGCGATACACACGAGATCAGCTGACGGTGCCCAAAGGGTGTCGTTTGGGATCTCGAGCTTCCTTTTTCTAGTCCCGCCGTACGTGCTGTACGTCATCGCGTGAACCGCCGGACTTTTTGCGTGATCGTGTGTGGTCAAGTCCGTTCGCTTTTTAGTCCAGCGTACCTAGCGGGAAAGTCCAGCGGATTGTCCGCTGGACTTAGGTCCGCCGGGAAAAGTCCGTACGTGTGTACGAGGCATAAGATTATTGTTCTCTCCTTATTCTCTTCCTCGGGTTTTATATTCATTTTTAAATCCCTTTTAAATAAATACATTTCTATATAGATAAATTTCCATATTGGCAGTAGGGATGAGCCGAACACCCCCGGTTCAGTTCGCCCCAGAACATACCGAACAGGCAAAAAATTTGGCAGAACACACGAACATTGTTAAAGTCTATGGGACACGAACATGAATAATCAAAAGTACTAATTTTAAAGGCTAATATGCAAGTTATTGTCATAAAAAGTGTTTGGGGACATAAATCAGTACAAATTCTTATTTTTTTTTAAAAAGCAGTGATTTTTTTAATGCTTAAAGTGAAACAATAAAAAAGGAAATATTCCTTTAAAAATTGTGCCTGGGGGGTGTATATAGTATGCCTGTAAAGTGGCACATTTTTCCAGTGTCTAGAACAGTACCACAGCAAAATGAAATTTCTAAAGGAAAAATTGTCATTTAAAACTGATCGCGTCTGTAATGAATTGTCGGGTCTCAGCAATATAGATAAAACGCATTGAAAAAAAAGAGCATGGCACCCCCCCCCCCCCCCAGTCCATTACCAGGCCCTTTGGGTCTGGTATGAATATTAAGGGAACCCTGTGCCAAAAAAAAAAAAAAATTGGCGTAGGGGTCCCCCCGAACCGTACCAGGCCACATGCCCTCAACATGGGAAGGGTGCTTTGGGGCAGCCCCCAAAGCACCTTGTCCCCATGTTGATGGGGACAAGGGCCTCATCCCCACAACTCTTGCCCGGTGGTTGTGGGGGTCTGCGGGCGGGGGGCTTATCGGAATCTGGAAGCCCCCTTAAGCCGGGTTTCCGAAGGGTCCAACAAGTCATTACAACCACGATCAGTTTTATATGACAATTTTTCCTTTAGAAATTTCATTTTGCTGTAGTACTGTTCTAAACATGGGAAAAATGTGCCACTTTACAGGCATACTATAGACACCCCCAGGAACAATATTTAAAAGAATATACAGGTCCTTCTCAAAAATTTAGCATATTGTGATAAAGTTCATTATTTTCTGTAATGTACTGATAAACATTAGACTTTTATATATTTTAGATTCATTACACACAACTGAAGTAGTTCAAGCCTTTTCTTGTTTTAATATTGATGATTTTGGCATACAGCTCATGAAAACCCCAAATTCCTATCTCAAAAAATTAGCATATTTCATCCGACCAATAAAAGAAAAGTGTTTTAAATACAAAAAAAGTCAACCTTCAAATAATTATGTTCAGTTATGCACTCAATACTTGGTTGGGAATCCTTTTGCAGAAATGACTGCTTCAATGCGGCGTGGCATGGAGGCAATCAGCCTGTGGTACTGCTGAGGTGTTATGGAGGCCCAGGATGCTTCGATAGCGGCCTTAAGCTCATCCAGAGTGTTGGGTCTTGCGTCTCTCAACTTTCTCTTCCCAATATCCCACAGATTCTCTATGGGGTTCAGGTCAGGAGAGTTGGCAGGCCAATTGAGCACAATAATACCATGGTCAGTAAACCATTTACCAGTGGTTTTGGCACTGTGAGCAGGTGCCAGGTCGTGCTGAAAAATGAAATCTTCATCTCTATAAAGCTTTTCAGCAGATGGAAGCATGAAGTGCTCCAAAATCTCCTGATAGCTAGCTGCATTGACCCTGCCCTTGATAAAACACAGTGGACCAACACCAGCAGCTGACATGGCACCCCAGACCATCACTGACTGTGGGTACTTGACACTGGACTTCAGGCATTTTGGCATTTCCCTCTCCCCAGTCTTCCTCCAGACTCTGGCACCTTGATTTCCGAATGACATGCAAAATTTGCTTTCATCCAAAAAAAGTACTTTGGACCACTGAGCAACAGTCCAGTGCTGCTTCTCTGTAGCCCAGATCAGGCACTTCTGCCGCTGTTTCTGGTTCAAAAGTGGCTTGACCTGGGGAATGCGGCACCTGTAGCCCATTTCCTGCACACGCCTGTTCACGGTGGCTCTGGATGTTTCTACTCCAGACTCAGTCCACTGCTTCCGCAGGTCCTCCAAGGTCTGGAATCGGTCCTTCTCCACAATCTTCCTCGGGGTCCGGTCACCTCTTCTCGTTGTGCAGCGTTTTCTGCCACACTTTTTCCTTCCCACAGACTTCCCACTGAGGTGCCTTGATACAGCACTCTGGGAACAGCCTATTCATTCAGAAATTTCTTTCTGTGTCTTACCCTCTTGCTTGAGGGTGTCAATGATGGCCTTCTGGACAGCAGTCAGGTCGGCAGTCTTACCCATGATTGCGGTTTTGAGTAATGAACCAGTCTGGGAGTTTTTAAAAGCCTCAGGAATCTTTTGCAGGTGTTTAGAGTTAATTAGTTGATTCAGATGATTAGGTTATTAGCTCGTTGATCATGAACCTTTTCATGATATGCTAATTTTTTGAGATAGGAATTTTGGGTTTTCATGAGCTGTATGCCAAAATCATCAATATTAAAACAAGAAAAGGCTTGAACTACTTCAGTTGTGTGTAATGAATCTAAAATATATGAAAGTCTAATGTTTATCAGTACTTTACAGAAAATAATGAACTTTATCACAATATGCTAATTTTTTGAGAAGGACCTGTATTTTATTTAAAAAAAAATTAAAATAAATTGCATTGATACATGTACCCTGGGGCAGGACCCAGGTCCCCAAACACTATTTATGACAATAACTTGCATATAAGCCTTTAAAATTAGCACTTTTGGATTTCCCCGAACACTGCATATTGTTCGGTCTTTGCCCGAACAACCAAAGTTCGCCCCGAACTTATGCTCGGGCCCATCCCTAATTGGCAGGAGATAGCCCTTTCCAGCTTTCAATATGGCGTTTTTAGATTCTGCCACTTAGGTCTCAGATCAAGGCATGGTTCTGTCCGTTTAGTATATAGTGCGATGAGTCAGTGTGTCGCCTGTGCCCCAGGACGACGTCAGAGTGTGACTAAACACACACCGGGGGAGTGGCGTGCTGACGTCATTGCGTTGTGTACCTTAGTGGACGGGTGTTCACTTGCCGGCTGGCTTTTTTTGAATCTTTGCAAGTTTTACTCCATAATATGTGTAAGTGCAATCTTTAATCTTAATAAGATTTACACTATGGCGAGTTCCTTTTTATTCTGGGTTACCCTTTGGTTCTCAACCGAGACCACTGAATGATCAAGTCCCCTTGGCTGTTTGCTGTGTGTTCCTGCTTCATTACATTAAGCATTTGAGAGCTGTCTTTGTCATTTCTTTGGAACAAGGCCCTGGTGGGGTCAAAAGCCGCAAGGCCCATTTTAGCTTGCCTCTGGTAAGCACACAATTTATGTGGCGGGGGAGCAGGAGTTTGTGGTGTTATCACAAGTCGTATGAAGATTTCACATGTGTGATGAGGATTATGGACTCATTTTTAATATTTTGTGGTGTTGGGAGCAATTTCAACATATATGCACATTATTTGCACTGTGTTTTTTGTGGTTAATATTTTTATTTTTAGCGCAGCTCCATTTTTATCTTTATAAACCAAGGAGTACTAGCCCCATGGAACTACCAGAGTATCTTCTCCGATTGCCAGAGGATCTTTTGTTCAGGACACAAACTGCTGTAGCTTGATGTTGAAACTGGATGCCAGTAGGTCGACCTCTGGCCATCCCCAAAATTGGAAAATTTCCTGGAACACCCCTGGGTGTAGGGACCATCCCCCTGGGCAGATCTGCTGCCAGCTGAGATAATCTGCCTTCCAGTTCTCTACTCCCGGGATATGGACTCCCGATGGAATCGGCACCTGTCCCTCTGCCCAGGCTAGTATGTGGTTCACCTCCTTCAGAGCTGAACGACTCCTGGTACTGCCTTGGTGGTTTATATAGTCCACTGCAGTGGCATTGTTGGACTGAACCCTGATAGGGCAGTCCTGAAGCTCCACCGTTCATGACCTTGGGGCCAGTCGTACTGCCCGTAATTCCAGGACGTTGATGGGCAGGATCTGTTCTGTCCTTGACCATTTCCCTTGAGCTGTGAGCCCCTCAAGGGTCGCTCCCCAGCAGGGCCGGACTGGCCTACCGGGATATTTCCCGGTAGGCTGCCTGCCCTGGGGCCGCTTTTCGGCTGCAGTGCTCCCCTCTCCTGCTCCTGTGTTTCACGGAGCTGGCCGGGTCTGTGTTCGGCGGCCGCGGTGTAACGCGGTCCCGCCCCCCTAGACCGGCTCATGTGATAGTAGATAGAATCCACCTATCACACAGGCGGGCTAGGGGGGCGGGACCGTGTTACACCACGGCCGCCGAACACAAACCCGGCCAGCTCCGTGAAACACAGGAGAAGATTCCTGTGAGTACAGCCCGCCCTGTGCACTGCCTGAATAGGGGGATCGGCTTATAGAGGAGATTAGCTTTCTACATTCCTCCATGCAGCCGCTGAATGCTTGGAGGAGGGAGAGGAGGAGAATCAAGAATTCAGCGGCTGCATGGAGGAATATAGAAAGCTCATTTCCTCTATATGCTGCCCCCCTGCTTCTCCTCCTATCCAATTTTTTTTACTGCCCCCCCCCAGTGCTCTCCTCCCCCACCAGACTCTCCATCCCCCCCTCCACAGTTCTCTCAACCCCTGTTCTTTCTACCCCCCTGTTCTCCCCATCCTTCTCTAGCCCCCACCCCAGTGCTCTCCACCCCCACAGTACTCTCCAGCTCCCCACCCCTGTTCTTTATGCCCCCCCATCCTTCTCTAGCCCCCTCCCACAGTGCTCTCCACCCCCTGCAGTGCTCTCCAGCCCCCACCCAGTGCTCTCCAGCCCCCACCGTGCTCCCCACCCCACACAGTGCTCTCCAGCGCCCCCCGTGCTCCCCACCCCAGTGCTCTCCAGCGCCCCCCGTGCTCCCCACCCCCCCACAGTGCTTTCCACCCCCCACCGTGCTCCCCACCCCCCCACAGTGCTTTCCACCCCCCACCGTGCTCCCCACCCCCGCAGTGCTCTCCAGCCCCCACCGTGCTCTTCAGCCCCCGTGCTCTCCACCCGTTATTTTTGGCTCCCCAGCGCCCACCGTGCTCCCCACCCCCCCACAGTGCTTTCCACCCCCCCCGCAGTGCTCCCCACCCCCCGCAGTGCTCTCCAGCCCCCACCCCAGTGCTCCCCACCCCCCCACAGTGCTCTTCAGCCCCCGTGCTCTCCAGCCCCCGTGCTCTCCAGCCCCCACCCCAGTGCTCCCCACCCCCCCACAGTGCTCTTCAGCCCCCGTGCTCTCCACCCGTTATTTTTGGCTCCCCAGCGCCCACCGTGCTCCCCACCCCCCCCACAGTGCTCCCCACCCCCCGCAGTGCTCTCCAGCCCCCACCCCAGTGCTCCCCACCCCCCACAGTGCTCTTCAGCCCCCGTGCTCTCCACCCCTGTTATTTTTGGCTCCCCTCCAATGCTCTCGCAAGCTCCCCCCAGCACTCTCCACTCCCCCCTGCATTTTGCCCCCACCCATGTGCTCTCCAGTCCCTGTGCTTTCCACCCCTGTTCTTTCTGCCCCCCCTGCTCTCCAGCTCTCCCCATCCTTCTCTAGCCCCCCGACAGTGCTCCCCATCCCCCACAGTGCTCTCCAGCCTCCACTGTGCTCCCCACAGTGCTCTTCAGCCCCCACCCCAGTGCTCTCTACCCCCACAGTGTTCCCCAGCCCCCGTGTTCTCCACCCCCGTGTTCTCCACCCCTGTTCTTTTTGGCTCCCCCTCCAGTGCTCTCGCAAACTCCCCCCAGCACTTTGCCCCCACCCATGTGCTCTCCAACCCCACCAGTGCTCTCCAGTCCCCAGTGCTTTCCACCCCTGTACTTTCTGGCCCCCATGGGTGCTCTCAAGCTCCCCCCCCCCATTGCTCTCCACTCCCCCTGCTCTTTGTACCCCCCAGTGCTCTCCAGCCCTGTTTTTCTGCCCCCCCCCCCCAGTGCTCTCAAGCTCCCGTCCAGTGCTCTTCGCCACCCCACACTCTTACCCGCCCCAGTGCTCTCAGCCTCCCGTGCTCTCCACCCCTGTTATTTTTGCCCCCCAGTGCTCTGCACTCCCCACCCCTGTGATCTCCACTCCCCCCTGCTCTTTGCCCCCACCCATGTTCTCTCCAACCCCGTCAGTACTCTCTGCTCCCCCTTCTCTCCAGCTCCCACCCAGTGCTCTCCACTTCCCCAGGACCGGACAGGCTGACTGGGGCTGGAAAGTGAGGACGGCTGAAGGTGCAGGTGGCCAGGGACCACTCCATCTCACAGCAAACAGATCCTCTGGAAGGAGCACTGTCCCCATCCAAAAGGAGAACAGCGCCTGCCTGCTGCTGGCCATCATGGATACCCTGCTGGCATGCAAGGTACTGTACCGAGCATCAACAACACACCTTCCCACAGACAGGGACTGCAGACTGGGACATGGGGCACAGGAGGGGCTGCAATGATGGGCACAGTGAGGCACAGTAAGGCTGCATTCATGGGCACAGCGAGACTGCTTTCACAGCACAGTACAGCTGCATTTGATGGGCACAGTGAGGCTGCATTGATGGGCACAGTGAGGCCGCAATGGTGGGCACAGTGAGGCCGCATTCACGGGCAGAGTAAAGCTGCATTTGATGGGCACAGTGAGGCTGCATTTGATGGGCACTAGTGAGGCTACATTGAGCTCTTGTATCATGTCTGCAGTCTTTGACCATCTCCTGTATCATGTCTGCAGTCTCTGAGGGAGTCTGGAGAGGAGTCAAGGATGGGGGGTCATGGGAGAAGTCAGACGTATGTGGACTATAGGATAAAACCAGAGCCACCAAGCTGGAGCCGACTGACTGAGCCCTGCTTGGTGCCCCTGAGAGGAGGTCAGTGACAGCACCGCCAGGCCAGTCTGAAGGGGGGGGGTCACTGATGTAAGGGGGGAGTACAATAATGTAAGGGGGCACTGATATAAAGGGTTTCCCCCTTATATCAGTAACCCCCCCCCTTACCTTAGTGTATTCTTTCTGCGGAAGGTGGTCCCCCCCCCCCCACGTTCTGAGTTCCTGGGGTCCCCCTTGATGATTGACCACTTTTAACTGTAATTTGCTTACATATATATATATATAAGCCCTATGTGATTTCATATCTGTATTTTCTATATATAATACACTCTTCAAATGTGCTTTAAAATGTATGGTTTTCCCTTTCATGAACAAGAAAATAATGACGTTATGCTGTTGCGCTGGTATAATAATGCTGTGGGGCTGGTATGAAATTTTTTCCAGGGCTGAATTTTATTCCCAGTCCGGCCCTGCTCCCCAGCCTGAGAGACTGGCATCTGTAGTCAGTACTCTCCAAGTTACCGGGAGGAAGGATCTGCCCCTTTGCAAATTCTGATCCTGGAACCACTCATTTAGGCTTAAGCAAGCCTGAGGAGATAAGAACATTGGATAATCTAGGGCTTGTCCTCTCTTGTTCCAAGCCAACAAGATGTCTTGTTGTAGAGGCCTGGGATGGAACTGGGCATAGGGCACTGCCTCAAATACCATCCTCCCTAGAATACTCCTACAGAGCCGAATGGAGGGTTGACGTCTGGTGCCCACTATCTGATGCACCTGATTCTTCAGGGCACAGATCCTTGTGGGTGGCCAGAATACTCTTGCTTGGACCGTATCTAGGATCAGACCTAAATACTTTAGACCCTGAGCTGGTTGGTTTCAAGGCTGACTTTTCGGTATTTATGATCCAACCTAAGCTTTTCAAAATACCGCACTGTGCATGTTATGCTCTGTTCTAGAGCCTGTAATGCAGGGATCCTCAAACTACGGCCCTCCAGCTGTTGCAGAACTACACATCCCATGAGGCATTGTAAAACTCTGACATTCACAGACATGACTAGGCATGATGGGAATTGTAGTTCCTGAACAACTGGAGGGCCGTAGTTTGAAGACCCCTGCTGTAATGAGTGATCTCTGAGCAGGAGGTTGTCCAGATACCCGAGCACCAGGATCCCTTGGGCCCTTAAAAGAGCCAGTACTGGTGCTAGGACCTTAGGACCTTTGTAAACACCCAGGGAGCTGTAGCAAGCCCGAAGAGTAGAGCCACAACAGAAAATTACGTTCCTCTACTGCAAATCGCAGGAACCTCTGATGAGGCTGAAAGATAGGTACGTGTAAATACACGTCCTTTATATCGATGGAGGCTAAAAAGTCTCCCATCTGGAACAAGGCTACAACTGAGCGGACAGACTCCATCCGAAAGGACTGGATTAGTAGATAATGGTTCAGGGAAAAAAAGGGCCCTGTGACCCAGTTTGGTTTTTAACCGTAAAACAGGTTCGCTCCTTTGGATACAGGAACCTGTACAATCACTCCTTGATGCACTAAATGATGTAATGCCTGAAGCAATAAGTCTTTTTGGAGGATTCAAGGGAACGCTGGATCTTAAAAAACACTGAGGGGGAACCCCCCGCAACTCCAGCTTGTAAAACGCGGGATATAATTGAGGTGACCCACTCGTCCTGAATTATTGTTCTCCAAATGTCCACAAAGTGCAGCAGCCTTCCCCCCACCCGATAGAGTGGGGGCGTCTCCTCAAAAGGAGGGCTTTGTGCTGGGTTTAGAAGAATTTTGGACCCAGGGCTTTTTCTGGCCCTGGCCTTGCGGCTTGCCTATGGACCTAGCGCCCTGTTGGCTGCGGAACTGCCTTGGTGCTGAGACATTTGAGGAAGCAGTCCCTGAAGTTTTAAAACGAGGGGCGCCTGGTGCTTTTCTTCACAGGAAGTAGAGAACTCTTCCCTCCAGAAATCTTTTGGATATATTCGTCCAAATGATCACCATTAAACGTTCCCCATGAAAAGGGAAACCTGCCAATAACTTTTCACAAGGAAGCTCAGCTGACCAGTTCTTATGCACAGACTTTTGTGGCTTATGTACAGACAAGAGAGTCAAAAGAGAAACCTGCTGTATTGAATCCTTTTATGGCGTCAACAGCAAAACACAGCGCTCAAGGAACATTCAGCTTATTTTCAGGCAGATCATCCTCCTGGTTCGCCTATGGGGATTTTTAATTACCGAAGTTTGGCGCCATGCCACAAGCGTGCACAATTTCAAAGCGTGACATGTTAGGTATCTCTTTATCTCGGCATAACATCTTTCACATTATGCAAAAAAATTGGGCTAACTATTGTTTTTTTTTTAATGCATGAAAGTTTAAGGAAAAAAAAAAAAAAAAAAACAAGTTTGGAAAATTACTGCGCAAATACCGTGCAAGATAAAAGGTTGCAACAACCGCCATTTTATTCCCTAGGGTCTCTGCTAAAAAAACATATTTAATGTTTGGGGGTTCCGAGTAATTTTCTAGCAAAAAAAATTATGATTTTTACATGTAGAAGCGAAGTGTCAGAATTGGCCTGGGTATCAAGTGGTTAACCACCTTCAGACCGGACCAATTTGCAGCCAAAGGACCAGGCCCCTTTTTGCTATTCGGCACTGCGTCGCTTTAACTGACAATTGCGCGGTCATGCGACGTGGCTCCCAAATAAAATTGACGTCCTTTTTTCCCACAAATAGAGCTTTCTTTTGGTGGTATTTGATCGCCCCTGCGGTTTTTATTTTTTTGCGCTAACAAAAAAGAGCGACAATTTTGAAAAAAAAAAACGCATTATTTTTTGCTATAATAAATATCCCCCAAAAATATATAAAAAAACATATTTTTTCCTCAGTTTAGGCCGATACCTATTCTTCTACATATTTTTGGTAAAAAAAAAAAAAAATCAAAAAAAAAAATCGCAATAAGCGATTATTGATTGGTTTGCGCAGAAGTTATAGCGTTTACAAGATAGGGATAGTTTTATAGCATTTTTTATTAATAATTTTTTTTTTTTATTAGTAATGGCGGCGATCAGCGATTTTTATTGTGACTGCGACATTATGGCGGACACATCGGACATTTTTGACACATTTTTGGGACCATTGTCATTTATACAGCAATCAATGCTATTTAAATGCATTGATTCCTGTATAAATGACACTGGCAGTGTAGGGGTTAAGTAGGCCTAGGGGTGTGTTTCTTACTGTGGGGGGGGCGTGGCTGTCAGCTAGTGAATGCTGATCTCTGCTCCAATCACAGGGAGCAGAGATCGGCGTCACTAGTTGCTAGGCAGAACGGGGAGATGCTGTCTATTACCGCATCTCCCCGTTCTGCCATCCCGTGAGACGATCGCGGGTGTCCCCGCGGCGATCAAGTCCGCGGGACCCGCGACCGGCCTCATGGGGGTCCCGACCAGCGCGGGAGCGCGCCGCTCCCGATGGCACGGACGGCATTAAGGAGGGACTTGTATATACGCCCTCCTGCCTGTCCGTGCCATTCTGCCGACGTATATCGTCGTGCGCCGGTCGGGAACCGGTTAATGTGAACCTGTGCCCAGATTAAAAAGAGGGACTGTACCTGAAATTTTTTTTTTAAAAGCCAGCAGCTACAAATACTGCAGCTGCTGACTTTTAATAAATGGACACTTACCTGTCACAGGTTCCAGCGATGTCGGCAGCAGAGGCCGATCAATCGCTCGGCTCTCTGCTGCTGCCGGCACCATTCTCGGTGAGGGAATCAGGAAGTGAAGCGTTGCGGCTTCACTTCCCGGTTCCCTACTGCACATGCGCGAGTCACGCAGCGCAATGAGAATCGTCCGCACTGTCTGCTGGGACCCGTGTGGGTCCCGGCAGACAGCGCGCCGGACAGGAAGTGGCGTAAACTCCCGTGGGAGTTTATGCCCGGAAGTGGGTGTAAATACCTGTCTTAGACAGGTATCTGCACCCCCTCCCCCCTGAAAGGTGCCAAATGTGACACCGAAGGGGGGAGGGTTCAAAAGAGCGGAAGTTCCACTTTAGTGTGCTTAAAGCAGTATTCCACCCTAAAGTTGTTACATATTCTGAACAATCAGTAAAGGCAATTTAAAAAAAAGACAACATTTATTTCTGTATCAAAAGGGAATTGTGGAGAAATGTACTTTAAAATTTCACACTACAGACATTGAAATCTTGACAGCCCCCTTTCCATTAATGTAAACACATAGCAGATGTTTCTAAGCTCTACTAAAGCAACTGAAACCAACAGACGGTGATCTTTTTAAATAAATTAATTCACATTAAATGGCAGATAGAGAGGCCAGTGAGAGCTTTGTTACTGCTTGAGATATACATCTATCTATCTATCTATCTAATTTATTGCCCCTAGCCTAGCCAGAGTTACACTTTACCTTTACACAAATAAAAACAGCTGACAAGGTTAAGGCACTCCCAGAAACCCATCAACACTATGAATATACACATTTTTAATCACAACAAAGGCACAAAAGGAAAAAGTTTTGGGATCAAATTGTTTATTTCAATAGGCACGTGTAATTTGCACAGTGGTAAGGGATTCGTAGACCCGTACGTTAAGTAGGTAAGTAGAGTGTTGACCAAATCTAGTTCTCGCTGTGTTAAGGGGATGAAGAGTAGATGGATAATTAAAAACACATTTAAATTTTATTCCTATAAGTCAAAAGTATACAAAAATGGAAGTTCATTATTTGTAACAAGAGCACATTGTTTCAAATTTTTTAAATATTTGTTCATGAGTTCTGCCACTGGGTATATAAGGAATACCTATGTGCAGCAATTGTTAGCTTGATGTGCAAAAAACAACCGTTTAAAAGTCACTATTCAACTATCCTGAGATTTGGGATAGTTCAAACCTTGTGTTTGGAAGGTTTACTAGCAGGTAGAATTCACTGGTCATAACAGACTTGTCAGTCCTTTGCTCTCTAGGAATGCTTCCTGCTTCGGGTCACGCCCAAGGAAGTTACGTAGCATTACAATGGCATCCAGAGATCCCCCAGGTTTCAGGATACAGTTTCTGTAATCTGCACCCACCTAAAATGGATGTTCAGAAAATACAATTAACAAGGCATAAAACACAATAAACCATATGCAAACTATGGAGCATCTACTTTTTTCAGATTTTATTTAAAAAAAAAAAAATTTCTAACCATTTATAACAGATAGAGAAAAAAGAACGCTAACAGAAACCAAAAACAAATAAAAAGTATCAATACATTTATTTAAACTACTATCAAATGGTTTCCAATATTTAGAAAGATATTCAAAAATATCCAAGAATATTCATAAAAACTCAGAAATTACACTTAGTGTAGTCAAGCTACAAGAATTTCAAATCGCTGTTCTAGAGGGCTGGGGTACAGACTGGTCATCATTTTGTGTTGATCTAGGATGGGATAAGGAGTATATTCCAGAGGCAGGATATATTAATATTAGGGATTTCTTACACTTTAGTTAATTTCACTGGTATTAGGGTGAAATTTGAGCTGTAGGGTAAGGTTAAGGTTATGTTTTTTACCTTCACCTGGATCAACTGCAGGTATAGAATTCTGTACATGGAGGTTCTTTGTTAATTATTTTTTTTCTATTGGTAGAATTAGATGAACTTGTGTCTTCTTTTCAGCTTACCCAATATCTTTTTGTATCATTCAGTTACATCAGCAGTAAAATCCCCAGTGTCTAGTTCAGGCGACACAAATTTAGAGCGAAGTAGGCAGGGGATTCAACAACTCAACATCTATTTAAAACTGAAATATCTATTTAAAACTGAAATATCAGTTTTGGGTGATCTTTTAAAGTTTAATATATATCGTATTTATTTCTCCCCCTGAAAATAGAGGGTACCTAACGTGTGTGTGTGTTATATACCGATATTTTGCCTGGGCTGCCTCGGAGGGGAAGGTGGGGGTGAGTGCCGCCAGATAATACAGAGCTGGAATCTCCTGTTTACTCTGCGCTCACAGTCACACACAGTCCTGCCCCCTAGGATAGACGTCACATACGTCACACCGGCATTGGACCAGTGTTCTGTCTATCATAGGAGCCAGTCCAGGAGGCAGGACTGTGTGACTGCGAGCGCTGAGTAAACAGGAGATCTCTCTGTGTAATTCGGCACAGATCAAGCTGCATTGATGGGCAATGGCGAGGCTGCTGCTGGGCACTGATCTGGCTGCAATGATGGGCAATGGAGAGGCTGCAGATGGACACTGATCAGGCTGCAAAGGTGGGCAATGGCGAGGCTGCACATGGGCACTGATAAGGCTGCATTAATGGGCAATGTCGAGGCTACAGATGAGCACTGATCAGGTTGCATTAATGGGCAATGGTGAGGCTGCAGATGGGCACTGATCAGGCTGCACTGATGGGCAATGGTGAGGTTGCATTGATGGGCACTGACCCTTATTTTGCTTCAAAGTTCTTTATTTAAAATGTATGTTTTTTTTCCTGAAACCACAATAGGAAAATGTCGGTAAGATTCTATTACAACACTGGCATATTCAAACACATAAGTGAAATCGGAGAGATTGTAGGCCTGAAGGCCAATGTTGGTGGCTAAACGAGCCAGCAATCTGAATGATATACTAGTGCAATCCAAAATTTGTTAAAACTCCAAATAGAAACTGGCTAACTGACCTCTCTATATTGCAAGGCATGTATCCCTGTGGCCATTGCGGTATTTGTAAATTCGTTGATAGCTCTAATGTGTTCACCAATTCAAAACGGAACTGAAAATTATCAAATTAAGCATTTCATCAACTGTACAACAAGAGTGCTATATATTATGGAATGCCCCTGCCAAAAATTCTATGTAGGGAAGACAAAAAGACAGCTCCGTATAGGATTGGTGTACACATTAAGAGCATCAAACAAAATGAAGAGACCCCCATAGCATTTCTTTTTAACGAATGTCATGATGGAAAGCTTTCAGGACTCAAAGTAAACGGCTTTTATGCCCTGAAACTGGGGACTTTGATACGGTATTATTAAGAAAGGAAAAATCCTGGATCTTTAGACTTAGGACTTTAGTGCCAAAGGGGATCAATAACAAAATTAGTCTAAAAGTCTTTCTAGAACCCTAAGATAAAAGAAGCAATATTATGCTTTCCCCTGAAAAATAGTCTCTACAGGCTAGTTAATGTCAGTGTATTTGTCACCCCCTATGCTGAAATCTGAATGATATGGGTGGAAATGGTGGTAAATGTAAACTATGATAATACTCCCACGTTTTAACAAATCTACTGAAAGTTGTTATATGCCATTTGTAGAAGCCTCCTTTAAGAACAGCTGTGATAGCTTCAAATTTGAAGATGGACGCAAGGTCCCCTTTAAAAGCTGGAGACACAGTACATCTTTATGTTCTGACAAAGCACGTGATGACATTCGAAATGCATCAACGTAGATTGCACCGGTGAGAGCAGAACCTGCAGACATAGCCCGCAGCTGTGACATGACATGCTATCTCTAACAATTCAGGTGTGACAGGATATCCAGCACTGCAAGCGGCACTGAGACAATGTCAGGAGTTACAGCGTCCCAAGTGACTTTTACCTTCCGGCATCATCCCGGACACCATCATGAACATAGGGATGTGATCCGGGAGCTGATCTACTACACTTCACATCAGTGAAACGGAGGCTGAATAGACTATACACTGACTTGAATAGACAGGAACGGTGAGAGCCTATGGGCAGCCTTTTCTATTATTCATCCTATACCAAAAAGATGTGGCATTTGGCCAAGTGTATTGAATCTGCACTCTCCCTAGGCGGTCCAAGTGACACTCTACACCAGTGTTTCTCAACTCCAGTCCTCAAGGCGCCCCCAACAGGTCATGTTTTCAGGATTTCCCTCAGATGAAACGGCTATGGTAATTACTAAGGCAGTGAAACAAATCACCTGTGCAAAATAATGGAAAGCCTGAAAACATGACCTGTTGGGGCTCCTTGAGGATTGGAGTTGAGAAACACTGTTCCACACCGTCCACAGTCATGCTTGGACGTGGTTCCTCATGCTAAATCAGTATTCATACTTGTCCACCACCTATTGTGGTAACAGCACCCGTATCTCGCTGTCCAAGTCGGAACTATATCCTATATATGTGGAGTCACTATAGGTCTTCTCACAACTGCTGTGAACAAGCCAGAATATTGAAATTCCCCTTACACATCTATGCTGGGATAGCCTATTTGGATCACCACAAGTCGGAAAATTGCTTTCACAACGCTGAAAAGCGACCAACCTTTTGCAAAATCCCACCATAGTACCTGCCATCCACGTTGGGTGTCAAAGTCTGGACACACAATACTAATTCCATTAGAGTGACTCTGTACTTTAATTAATTAAAGTGCGGCCTTCTAGTTAATCAGCATATTGAACAAACCGAACACTGCAAGTTTGCCGAGACCCATCCACTGCCAAGATGGAGTAAAACCATGTGCACTTGTTGAGCATTGCTTGACACAGAGAATGATTGGCACCTGTCTGCATGATTCTGAGCTCAGTTATGTGTAAATTTATGTGACAACGTTGTCTCATTTAAATTGTTTGTTCAGAGGGTTGCTGGACATGTTCCAGCAGTCTGGTTGATTATTGTACAAAGATTGTGTATGGCATAAAGTATTTTTTCACAATTGGGAAAGATGCTTTAATTAGGACCAAACGCGGTATTACGAGTGGTCATTCTTGACCCTCATTTTGTATAATATATGACCCGTGTTGCTTTAACCGCTAGCCGACCAGCCGCCGCAGTTATACTGCGGCAGGTTGGCATGGCTGTGCAAATCGCCGTAGCTGTACAATGCTCCTTTAAGACGTCACAGCAGGCGCGCGCGCCTGGAGCGTGTCCCCGGAGCCGATGCGCGTTGACCGCCGGGCACCCGCAACCACTCGAGACAGAGCGAGAACTGGGATCTGTGTGTGTGTGTGTGTGTGTGTGTGTGTGTGTGTGAAAAAAGCACAAATCCTGGTTCTCTCAGAGGAGAGGGGACAGATCGTGTGTTCATACAAAGTATGAACACCCATCCCCCTACAGTTAGAACACACTGAGGGAACACAGTTAACCCCTTGATTGCCCCCTAATGTTAACCCCTTCCCTGCCAGTGACATATATACTGTAATCAGTGGCTATTGTTGGCTCTGATCGCTGTATAAATTTCAATGGTCCCAAAATAGTGTCAAAAGTGTCCGATCTGTCCGCCGCAATGCCGCAGTCCTGATACAAATTGCAGGTCGCCTCCATTACTAGTAAAAAATAAATAAAAAAATGACATAAATCTATCCCCTATTTTTTTTAGACGCTATAACTTTTGCGAAAACCAATCATACGCTTATTTCAATTTATTTTTTTTTAACTAAAAATATGTAGAAGAATATATATCAGCCTAAACCGATGAAGAAATTTGTGTTTTTTTGGGGGATATTTATTATAGCAAAAAGTACAAAATATTGTTTGTTTTTTTTTTCAAAATTGTCTGTCTTTTTTTTTGTTTATAGCGCAAAAAATAAAAACCGCAGAGGTGATCAAATACCACCAAAAGAAAGCTCTATTTGTGGGGAAAAACATACATAAATTTTGTTTGGGTACAGCATTGCACGACCACACAATTGTCAGTTAAAGCAACGCAGTGCTGTATCGCAAAAAATGGCCTGGTCAGGAAGGGGGCAAATCCTTCCGGGGCTGAAGTGGTTAAGAAAAGAGGTCGACCGATATGGGTTTTTCTCTGGTCAATGCCGCTATTTAGAAATAGCGGCGGCCGATGGCCGATATATGATGCCGATTTTTTTGGGCCGATATGTTAGGCCGATTTTTTTTGTTTTTGTCTTCATCTCATAAAATCTAACAGTTAAAACCTTTCACACTGGGGCGTTTTTCAGGCGCTTTTGGGCTAAAAATAGCGCCTGTAAAGTGCCTGCAAAACGGCTCCCCTGCAGTCTCAGTGTGAAAGCACTCGGGCTTTCACACTGAGGCGATGCGCTGGCAGGACGTTAAAAAAAAGTCCTACAAGCAGCATCTTTGGAGCGGTGTATACCGCTCCTACGCCACTCCTGCACATTGAAATGAATGGGCACCACTGCCGAAGCGCCTGCAATGCGATTTTAAATGCGCTTCACGCCGCATTTAACCCCTTCCTTGGCCGCTAGCTGGGTTATAAGCGCCCTGCTAGCGGCTGAATAGCGCCGCTAAAATTACGGTAAATCGCCACTAAAACTAGCAGTGTTTTACCCTCAATGCCCGCCCGCTCCAGTGTGTAAGCAGCCTTAAGTAATACAGAAAATTTCGTACATTTTATTAAACAAAACAGACCTCCAATCAGTTCACTAGTATGTATAATTTATATAAAAAAAAAAAAAAAAAAACGAACTAACTATCTTAAAGCAGAGCTCCACCCCCCCCCCCCTCTGGTGTCACAATTGGCACCTTTCGGGGGGAGGGGGGACAGGATACCTGTCAAAGACGGGTATCCTTTCCCACTTCCGGAAGTACGGCGCGATCGTGCCATGACTTCACCGCGGGGCTCCCTCGGCCGCTGGGCTAATAGCAGAGAGAAGCAGGGCCTCGCGCATGTGCAGTAGGGTTCCGGGGGGGGGGGGGGGGCGAAAGGCTACACTGCCGGGTTACCTTACCCGCAATAGCAGCGGCAGCAACCGACAGCTGATGGAGACATCAGCTGCGGTGCCGACATCGAGGGACAGCAGGACAGGTAAGTGTCCATTTATTAAAAGCCAGCAGCTGCAGTATGTGTAGCTGCTGGCTTTTAATTTTTTTTTTCCCGGAACACCCCTTTAAATATTAAATACACAAAAACAGGTAATCAAAACTTTTGGACCAAAAAAAAAAAATGGGCTAACTTTATGGTTTCTTTTTCTTTTTTTTTTAATCATTCGTGTATTTTTTCCAAAAAATTGCGTTTGAAAGACCGCTGCGCAAATACCATGTGACATAAAATATTGCAACAACTGCTATTTTATTCCCTAGGGTCTCTGCTAAAAAAATATATATCATTTTTTGGGGGTTCCAAGTGATTTTCTAGCAGAAAATACAGGATTTTTACTTGTAAGCAACAAGTGTCAGAAAAGATTTAGACTTTAAATGGTTAAACTGAGAACTCCTCCACATGAGATCAGTCTTATTGATAAGTGTAAACATTGTATCTTTTTAGACTTTTCTTGGCAGACTGCCCAGACAAGAGAAGTCCCTCCAGGGGAAGACTCAGGCAACTTAGTTACATAGTTAGTTAAGTTGAAAAAAGACACAAGTCCATCCAGTTCAACCACAAATAACATATACATATATATATATATATATATATATATATATATATATATATATATATATATATATATATATATCTCTCTATCTCCATCATACAATCCCATATACCCCATTCTATACCCACAGTTGATCCAGAGGAAGGCAAAAAAAAAACCCCAGCAGCGCATGCTCCAATTTGCTAAAGCAGGGGAAAAAATTCCTTCCTGATCCCCCGAGATGCAATCGGATTTTCCCCGGATCAACTTTACCTATAAATGTTGGTACCCAGTTATATTATGTACATTTAGGAAAGTATCCAGGCCTTTCTTAAAGCAATCTACTGAGCTGGCCAGAACCACCTCTGCAGAGAGTCTATTCCACATTTTCACAGCTCTTACTGTGAAGAAACCTTTCCGTATTTGGAGATGAAATCTCTTTTCCTCTAGACGTAAAGAGTGCCCCCTTGTCCTCTGTGTTGACTGTAAAGTGAATAACTCAACACCAAGTTCACTATATGGACCCTTATATATATTGTACATGTTCATTATATCCCCCCTTAATCTCCTCTTATCAAGGGTAAATAAATTCAGTTCCTCTAATCTTTCCTCATAGCTGAGCTCCTTGCATTGCAATCAGCACAATTGGCCGATGCTGATTAAATAAAAAACGCCAAATATCGGCCGATATATCGGTCGACCTCTAGTTAAGAACCCCTCCCAATTGGTGAGACGGTATGTGGCCTGCATATTGTGGGAAGTTGTTTATGAACCCCCCTTTGTTCTTTTTTAAATTTTACTATGCAATGCTTTCCAGGCGCCTAAAATAAAAAATTGTAAATGCTAATTTTTCTATATGCAAATAAAAGTGCATTTATTCTTATTTTTTGCTAAAGGGTGAATTTATCTTTTTTTAAAACTCCCCCACCCCCCCCCCCCCCGAGGATTAGAGTGGTTTGCAGAGGGTGCTGCAGCTGAAATCAAGGGACCTTAACCACTTTCCGACCGGCGCACGACGATGTACGCCCCTTTTTTGAAGAGGGATATCTCGGTATCGGCAGCAGCTGCTGCCACAACCGAGGTATCCATCTCCTTGGGCGCCGGTCGGCTGTCCGATAATGGTGGTCATCGCGGCGGATTCGCCGCAAGATCACCGTTATCGGCGGCGGGAGAGGTGCCCCCCCCCTCCCGCCGCTCTCCCGCCGCTTGCTAAGATGGCCGCCACTCATCTCTATACCATAGGAGGGCGGAAGCGACGTCAAAAAACGTCACTTCCGCCCATACCTCTTAAAGAGGAATTTTCAAATGACATTTTTTTTTTTTTTTTTTCATTGAAGTCCAAATATGAGATCTGAGGACTTTTTGACCCCAGATCTCATATTTAAGAGGACCTGTCATGCTTTTTTCTATTACAAGGAATGTTTACATTCCTTGTAATAGGAATAAAAGTGAGCCAATTAATTTTTTTTTAAAAAAAAACAGTGTAAAAATAAATAGAAACAAGAAAAATAAATAAGAAAAACCAAAAAATATTTTTTTAAAGCGCCCCGTCCCGACGAGCTTGTGCGCAGAAGCGAACGCATACGTGAGTAGCGCCCGCATATGAAAACGGTGGTCAAACCACACATGTGAGGTATCGCCGCGATCGGTAGAGCGAGAGCAATAATTATAGCCGTAGACCTCCTCTGTAACGCAAAATATGCAACCTGTAGAATTTTTTAAACGTCGCCTATGGAGATTTTTGAGGGTAAAAGTTTGATGCCATTCCACGAGCGGGTGCAATTTTGAAGCGTGACATGTTAGGTATCAATTTACTCGGCGTAACATTATCTTTCACAATATATAAAAAAATTGGACTAACTTTACTGTGGTCTTATTTTTTTATTCAAAAAATGAATTTTTTCCCAAAAAAGTGCGCTTGCAAGACCGCTGTGCAAATACGGTGTGAAAAAAAGTATTTCAACGACCGCCATTTTATTCTCTAGGGTGTTAGAAAAAAAACAATATATAATGTTTGGGGGTCCTAAGATTTTTTCTAGCAAAAAAAACTGTTTTAAACATGTAAACACCTAAAATCCAAAACGAGGCTGGTCTTAAAGTGGTTAATAAAATGGTTAAAGCGGAAGCAAACCCATCTATTTATCCGTTTTAAATAAGTTACATTTCCGGCACGTTCCACAAATGTAACCCTCCCACTGGTTGTGCTCTCAACCAGACTGTCAAACCATTCAATGGCTGGTGTCATAACTGATCACATGTGCAGCATCATGACAGTTGTAGATTAAACAGAGGCCAAGATGGCAGCTTCCTTGGCTGAAAATGATAGGAGGGTTTACTTCCACTTTAAGGCTCCTGTGCAAGTAAAAAATATTATAGTTAAAGTGTTTGTTAAGGTCAAAAATGTTCTTCTAGAGTTCCCTCTGGTATACAACACCAAGCTTCCCAGTGGATGTAATTTTTTAAAATATGCAGTATAATAGCTTACTGCAGATCGCCATTTGGCGCTCAGCAGACTGCCAGTCGGTCTCCTGTCCCAATCAGATAGCTGCAGGGGGAGGTGCTGGGAAACCCCCCACTGATGTCCGATAAGGAGAGGGGGGTGTGGTTTTAGACCGGTGGGCAGTCACGTGAGCGCCGAACGGCACTCTAAAGTATGCTATTCTACCGCATATTTTAAAAAATTACATCTACTGGGAGCTTAATATTATATAATAGACGTAACTATAGAAGGAAAAAAAACGTTTTTATTTTTAAGAGCAGGAGGGGAGGATCGGGGCGCTGACAAGCAGGGAGGGGAGGGGGAGGTGGACAGAGGGAGACACAGAACCAGAGAGCAGGGCTGCAGCTTACGGAGGCACATACGCTAACAACGGTTTCAGGGTTCAGCAGCCCTGATTATTGTGGTCAGCGTACATAGGGGAGGGCAGAAACTGGCAGGATCACCCAGGTATTTCAGGTGATACAGGGGACCAAATTACAGAGCACAAGCACTGTGCTGTACAACATGCTTTAAAGAAACAGGATCGATTTTTTTGGGGGTTAACACTTTAACATTACACAGTTTTGCTCTCTGTTCAACACAGGGAAAGTGTCTGTCCCCGACTTACGAACGCCCGACCTACGAACATCCCCTACTTACGAGCCGGCGCTGCAGGGACCCTCCGCCATTTTCCGCCGTCCTTCGGCCATTCTGCGCATGCGCGGCCAGACGGAGCCTAGGAAAATGACGGCAAACATCGGAAATGTCCGTAATTTGCCGCGCATGCGCAGAGCGGCATTCGACGGAACATCGGAAATGTCCGTAATTGTCTGTAAGCACATGCGCGGCCGACTTATGAACAATTCCAAGTTAAGATATAGTAAAAGATATTGCGCAAACTAAGTACAAATAAATAATTGTAAATGATAGATTAAGTGCAATATTAACTAGATCCCACAAGGGGCGCTAGTCTAGGGATGAGGAAGGAGACAGGGACCAAAAGCTAATATCCTGATAGTGATTTGTGCAAAAATTGCAAAAATAAAGTGCATAAACAATGAATGAATAATTAATAAATAAATAATTCATAAGGTGAATAAATAAACGATATCTCGCATAAACTAAAATAATTCATACGTGGTTCATGAATGAGTACAAAAACAATAAAGTGATAAAAATAGATCAATTCAGGTGCTAAAAACATCAATGAGGAAATAAATACTGTGCTATAATTGTAGTATATCCTGTGATAAAAATAATAGCAAATGAAAATAGAGCCGTACTTTAAATGGAAAAAATACGATAAGAAACACATTAATAAATAAATAGATGAATAAAAAGATTTGAATAAAAATGTGTGAATAAAAATAGTCCAGATATGCGACAATGTCCAAATCAATGGATAAAAAGAGAAATCAGATGCAGAATAAAAATCATCATAACATAGAATAAAGGTAAGGCCAATCCTCCATGTGTGAATAGAAATGGAATAATGGCTCTTTGGTGCGTATAATTGAATATTTCCGCAGATGTTCTATGTGTGTAGATGTGTTTGTCTATATTGCTGACATAGGACTGTATTCACGCTGGTATTCATCTATTTTTGAATGAATCCTTTTCTGGTCTCCCAGAACTCTCACCTTAAGGTAGAGAAAAATACGCCTTTCTGAGGTATCCAAATAAGCCCCAGGGTACAGGTTACAGAGGTCAAGGTGTCCTAGTGAGGGGTTCAGCCTGATCCTTCTCCTTTAGGAGCCTTTAAATCCCGGACCTAAAGTGCTAAGTGTCTCCAAGTTAAAATAGCAGCATGCCAGGGTAAGGAAAAGGAGAGAGAGGGAAGCCTTCACTAGTGTAGTACGTTTTAAAATGTTGGCAATTTATTAAAGCGGTTGTATACCCGTTTACAACAATTTTTTTTTTTTGTTAACTACCTGCAAGACAAAGTCATAATGAGCTAGTATGACTAGCATACTATCTCATTATGCATCACTTACCTTAGTACGGGGCCCCCGACGCCGTCCTCTTCTCCCCCTCCGGCCGCATCTCTCCACAGATACCTTTCCCGGTAGCGCCGCTCCGGCCAATCACAGCGCCGCTGCGGCACTGATTGGTCAGAGCGGCGAGGACATCGCTCCACGCATGCGCGGGACACTTCAACTGCGGTGAGCCGCAGTTGTGAATGGGGATTAACCCTGTAAATGCACCGCCGTAGACAACGTTGTAAAACGTTCTTTGCAAATATCTCCTAAACCGTGCAGGTTTAGGAGATATTTCTTGTACCTACAGGTAAGCCTTAATCTAGGCTTACCTGTAGGTTCAAGTTGAATTTAAGGGTATACAACCAATTTAACCACTGGGCACTTAAACACCCTTAATAACCAGACCAATTTTCAGCTTTCGGTGCTCTCACATTTTGAATGACAATTACTCAGTCATACAACACTGTACCCATATGAAATTTTTGTCCTTTTTTTTACACAAATAGAGCTTTCTTTGGTGGTATTTAATCACCGTTGGGTTTTTTATTTTTTGCGCTATAAAAGAAAAAAGACTGAAAATTTTTCTTCGTTTCTGTTTATAAAATTTAGCAAATTTGTAATTTTTCTTGATAAATTTTGGCCAAAATTTATACTGCTACATATCCTTGGTAAAAATAAGTACAAATTGGGGTATATTATTTGGTCTTTGTGAAAGTTATAGAGTCCACAAGCCAATAACAATCAAACAATGGTGCCAATATCTGAAAATTGATCACACCTGAAGTACTGACGGCCTATCTCATTTCTTGAGACCCTAACATGCCAGAAAAGTACAAATACCCCCCAAATTACCCCTTTTTGGAAAGAAGACATTCCAAGGTATTTAGAAAGAGGCATGGTGAGTTTTTTGAAGTTGTAATTTTTTTCCCACAATTCTTTGCAATATCAAGATTTTTTTATCTTTTTTTTTTTTTTCTTCACAAAATTGTCATATTAGCAGGTTATTTTTCACACACAGCATATGCATAGCACAAATTACTCCCCCAAAACACATTCTGCTATTACTCCTGAGTACGGCGATACCACATGTGTGAGACTTTTACACAGCGTGGCCACATACAGAGGCCCAACATGCAGGGAGCACCATCAGGTGTTCTGGAGCACCCGGGCCAATTCTGACATTTCTCTCCTACATGTAAAAATCATCAATTATTTGCTAGAAAATTACATAGAACCCCAAAACATTATATATGTTTTTTTAGCAAAGACCCTAGAGAATACAATGGTGGTCGTTGCAACTTTTTATCTAGCACGGTACTTGCGCAGCAATTTTTCAAACGCGGTTTTTTTGGGGGAAAAAAAGTTTTGTGCTTTACAAAAAACAAAACTGTAAATTTAGCCCAATGTTTTTGCATAATGTGAAAGATGAAGTTACGTCGAGTAAATAGATACCTAACATGTCACCCTTCAAAAGACGCTCGTGTAATGGCGCCAAACTTCGCTACTTAAAAATCCCCATAGGCGGCGCTTTAAAAATTTTTACTGGTTACATGTTTTGAGTTACAGAGGAGGTCTAGGGCCAAAATTATTGTTCTCGCTCCAACGTTCGCAGCGATACCTCACATGTGTGGTTTGAACACCGTTTTCATATGTGGGCGGGACTTACATATGCGTTCGCTTCTGCATGCAAGCACACGGGGACAGGGGCGCTTTAAAATTTTATTTTTTTTTTTTTTTATTGTTCATTTTACTTTATTAATTTTAGTTTGACACTTTTTTTTCCCCCAAAATTTTTTTTTGATCACTTTTATTCCTATTACAAGGAATGTAAACATCCCTTGTAATAGGAATATGGCATTACAGGTCCTCTTTACCGTGAGATATGGGGTCAATAAAACCCCACATCTCACCTCTAGGCTGGAAAGCCTGAAATAAAATAAAAAAACGATCCTGGCTTTGATCGTAGCGAGCATTGCATGGTATTGCAGGGTATTGCATGGTATGGCAGGGTATCGCAGAATATAGCAGGGTATTGCAGAGTATGGCAGAGTATGGCAGGGTATGGCAGGGTATGGCAGATTATGGCAGGGTATCGCATGGTATTGCAGAGTATGGCAGGTATGGCAGGGTATGGCAGAGTATCGCAGGGTATGGCAGGGTATGGCAGAGTATGGCAGAGTATCGCAGGGTATGGCAGAGTATCACAGAGTACTGCTGGGTATACATCCATCCATGCTCAGCCATCCCTCCATACCCTGCAATACCCAGCATTACACTGCAGGCTATTGCTGTGTATTGCAGGGTATGGAAGGATGGCTGAGCATGGATGTATGGATCGGTGGTGACTGCAGAGCAGGCTGTGGGCACTACAGATCCCGCCCACAGCACTGCTGCCACCGATCCCTCCCCCTCTCCTCTCGCACTGTACCGATCGGATTCGATACAGAGAGAGGAGGGGATAGGAACTGGCGTCATCAAATGACGCCGGTTTGCTTACATGTGATCGCGCCGTCATTTGACGGCGCGATCACGTGGTAAACGGCCGCGATGAGCGGCCGTTTACCGTGATCTGCCGGGTCCTCTGGACCCGGCGATCACAGATGTTCTCGAGTGCGCGCCCCAGTCATATGACGCCCTCCCAGAGTTAAGCAACCGCCCTGTAGCCGTTTTTTCGGCTATGGGCCGGTTGTGAAGTGGTTAAGAATAAAAATTAGGACTCGTACATTTAAAACAGTAAAATTATGCAAAATAAGGGTTAAGTGTGTCACCAGGCTTTCTCATCGCCTTCTCGCGTCCTCCTCTGAGTTAGTCTGCCTACGGCCACCCCCTTATTTTGCATACTTTTACTGTTTTAAATGTACGAGTCCTAATTTTATTCTTAATAAATTGCCAACATTTTAAAACTTACTACACTAGTGAAGGCTTCCCTCTCTCTCCTTTTCCTTACCCTGGCATGCTGCTATTTTAACTTGGAGACACTTAGCACTTTAGGTCCGGGATTTAAAGGCTCTTAAAGGAGAAGGATCAGGCTGGACCCCTCACTAGGACACCTTGACCTCTGTAACCTGTACCCTGGGGCTTATTTGGATACCTCAGAAAGGCGTATTTTTCTCTACCCTAAGGTGAGAGTTCTGGGAGACCAGAAAAGGATTCATTCAAAAATAGATGAATACCAGCGTGAATACAGTCCTATGTCAGCAATATAGAGAAACACACCTACACACATAGAACATCTGCGGAAATATTCAATTATACCCACCAAAGAGCCATTATTCCATTTCTATTCACACATGGAGGATTGGCCTCACCTTTATTCTATGTTATGATGATTTTTATTCTGCATCTGATTTCTCTTTTTATCCATTGATTTGGACATTGTCGCATATCTGGACTATTTTTATTCACATTTTTATTCACATCTTTTTATTCATCTATTTATTTATTTCTTATCGTATTTTTTCCATTCAAAGTACGGCTCTATTTTCATTTGCTATTATTTTTATCACAGGATATACTACAATTATAGCACAGTATTTTATTTCCTCATTGATGTTTTAGCACCTGAATTGTTCTATTTTTATCACTTTATTGTGTTTATGAATTATTTTAGTTTATGCGAGATATCGTTTATTTATTCACCTTATGAATTATTTATTTATTAATTATTCATTCATCGTTTATGCACTTTATTTTTGCAATTTTTGCACAATTCACTATCAGGATATTAGACCACAGTCTATTACCTTTTGGTCCTTGTCTCCTTCCTCATCCCTAGACTAGCACCCCTTGTGGGATCTAGTTAATATTGCACTTAATCTATAATTTACAAATATTTATTTGTATTTAGTTTGCGCAAAATCTTTTACTATATCTATCTCTTGAAGTGCTTTCGTGATCACTATTCTATTTGCTGCAAACAGCTATAGTCATCATTTTTACTTTGAACTACACATTACTCAAAGTAGCACTAGGGATTCACATACACCCAATTCTGAGTTAAGAACAGGCGGGCGGTAGCTGCTCTGGGGGGCGTGACCAGATGTGAGTGCTGAGCGGCGCAGAGTGAAGAGGGATGTGTGAGGGAGAGGAGTGAGAAGCTGCCCGTGTGTGTCCTCCCGACCTCCCGATCCACTCCCATGCCGTGAGGTCCGGGAATCCCTCCCCTGGTAATACAGCTCTATGGCCGCAACATCGCTATAGAGCTGCAATAGACGCCGGAGACACGTGGGTTGCGGAGTTCCCTGGCTCTCCCGGAGCCTTAGGTCTGAGACTGTGGATGGACGCAGAGGGCTGGAGGTGACGTCACACGCTACCCCCGATACCATACCCGTACCGAGCCGAGAGAGCGGTGGGGGTTCCCGTGGCCATCGTGGAAGCAGGCAAGCCGACAAACTGCATGGCGAGGTGACAACATTCCCTCCAGAGACACGGGAGGTTTGCGGTATACTAGCGCATACATCTTTCGATATATGGACAGAAAGACGGGCATTCCAGGGTCGGTTGCGTGAGTACCAGTAAATCTCAGCAATGAAAGTTTAAAAATACCTGAAACAAGGGAAAAATGTGTGACCAGAAGCTGTTTTGGATATAGACTGTCATGTCTCTGGCTAATGTGGCTGGTCTGGCTAAATGTTTTTTTTTTTTTTTCCCTGCTGAGACCTTTTTGATATAAACTTTTCATAAAGCAAGGAGGTGTGCGAGGGCGATCCCTCTGCCTGGGATCACATGTGATGTAATATTGCTGAAAGGATATAAGGCTATATGCATTTAAACCACTCACGCATAGAGATACGGTAGATACCCTGGGCCCGGGTGTTTTGTGTATATCTATATGAGAAAAGGAAGAGACTCTGCCCACCTCTCCCTGCAGGTGAAGAGCCGCAACTACTGCTCCACTAATTGATCATATACTTGGCGGTTTGTGCTCTTTCCCCCCCCTTTTTTTTTTTTTTTTTCTTCTTTTTCCTATATGTGGACTGTTTATCTATAGAGACGTAAACTACGAAAGAAAGAGAAAAAGAGAATATTTCCGGCCAGGCTGTTTTTTTTTTTTTTTTTCTTCCTTTTTTTCTGCCATATAACCTGCCAGATAACCCACGGGGACATACGGTTGTGCAGGTTAAACCATATATATATATGAAAAATACTATGTGGAAAATACCCAGGGTCTGGCTGTCTTTGCAGGGGAAAAGGAGGATATCCTGTGTACTTGTTTGTCTGGGCCTCCTATAGGTGTAGATGTTCAGCTAATATTCGGACTATCAGTAGATTATTGATCTGGTTGTTTGTACTCTCATATGAGAACTGTCTATCTATATTAAATACACTTTGAATGCATCTTGAGGAATATACTCCCTGCCCTGCGGGTCGCAATACCACGTGATCATAAGATTCCATCAGGTGAAGAACCGTAGCCTATGGGTGAATACCAGTTGACTACCCACCTGGTAGTTTATACTTTTAAATGAGAAAAAGACTGTTTGGTTTGTTTATTCCATTAAGTGGCTGGGTGGCCTGTTCTGCTGCTTAGGTCGGAGTGACCATTGTTCAGAATCATTCTTTTCTGCTGGGTCTCCCGAGGGAAAGAGGGAAAATGCAGCAACTACGCTCAGCAAAGGACAAGGATAAAAATGCTCAGCAGACAGGCATGGCAGCGGCAGCAAGACTAGAACAATTTGCTCACTCAACAGGGCACATACTTGGGCAACCCATGTCGCAGTCTCCGCCAAAAAAGGGGACCCAGCCTAAAACCCAACAAGGAGGTACAGGAGAGAGAAAAAGTCAAGGGCAGAGTCAACCAAATGCTACAACACCTAGAGCCCAGGGGGCAAAGGTACAGACACAGGGTGGTAAAAATACATTGTTACCAGATCAAAACCCTAAAACAAATACAGAATCAGTTGGCCCCGTGGTAGGGCCCGCCCTGCCTATGGAGAAAGAACCAACGTTACTCGACGTTTTTAGGGCAGTAAAAACCTCTAATGATTCACTTAAAGATTTGTGTGAACAGATGAGGGGAGTTAAAGAGGACCTGGCATTGGTAAGACAAGATATGCAAAGGATTGCCGAGAGAACTACAGAACTGGAAGGAAGGATCAGCCAGGTGGAGGATGATGTTCTTCCTCTGGTCAAAGAGATGAAGAATATAAGGGAACAACTACACCGGCAAGCCGCCAAATTAGAGGAAATCGAGAACAGGAGTCGAAGAGATAATATCAGGATAGTAGGAATGCCCGAGAAGAGTGAAGGATCCAATCCAACTGAATTCTTGGAAGGCTGGTTAATTGAGATTTTTGGGAGAGAATCCTTCTCAGGATCATTCAGTATTGAAAGGGCACATAGGGTGCCGTTCCGCCCTCCTCCAGTAGGAGGCTATCCACGAACCCTGTTAATGAAGTTCCTCAACTTTAAGGACAAAGTGACACTTCTACGAAAAGCTAGGGATGAGGGGAATATTTTTTTTAATGGGATTAAAGTTTCTTTTTATTCAGATTTTTCTCAGGAACTCCAAAAACGCAGAGCAGAATTCATCCAGGTTAAACGTTCATTACAAAAATTTAAAATTCAGTACGCTCTCTTATACCCGGCCAAATTGAGGGTAATTGCTATGGGGGAAACCCGGTACTTTGAGGATCCAGGGGGGTGGAGAAATGGGTGGAGGAGAACAGGGAAAGGTTGTTGGCACTGTGATATACCATGCTACTCTGAATAGACTACATGAAGGGGGGGGGTGGATTCGGGGAGGGGGGGTTGCACAGAGGGCGGGCACGAGAGGATGATGGTATGGGTATATGTGAAGAAAGTGAAGAAAGGGTCAAAAGTATGGGTTAAGGTCACTGGTAGCCCCTTGGGGGTTCACCTAGAGAGGTGGGGATGGGGGGAGGGAGGGGGGGAGGGGGGGGGGGTATGGGTATAGGTACAATTAGAGAACAAAGGTGTGTAAAGGGTCAAGGGAAAAAGGGGCACATCCACTGATATAAGAGAGAGAATCATAGCAGACGCACAGAAGAGGGAAGGAAAAAGGGAGATATTAAGAGTTTTTGCAGGGGGAACCATTAGGATAATGAGTGAAAACACTGTTATAGAGATAAAACACGATTGGTTAAAAATATATATAGATATTGGGTGAAATTTGATGCAATCTAAAATATTAAGAATGGGGTCATGGAATATAAGGGGATTGGGCACTGCGGGTAAGAGGGCAATTGTGTTTTCAATGATGGGTAATTTTGGGATCGACATGGTTTGCCTGCAGGAAACTCACTTAATAAAAGAAACAGCCCAACAATTACAAAGGCAGAAAGGGATATACCAACATCAGTACCACTCGGTTTACGGATCATATAGTAGGGGGGTTAGCATAATGGTCAAGAAAGGAGTGAATTTTTCCTGCACGCAAGCCATCTCAGATGAAATGGGTCGGTATATTTTTCTTTGTTGTCAAATTGAAGATAAAAGGATGGTGGTAGCAAATGTGTATGTTCCCCCCCCCCCCCCATTTAAAATGGAGATCATGCTTAAATTAAACGAGTTCCTGCTGGATAAGCAGGGAATACCAATTATAATAGTAGGAGATTTTAACCAGGTATTGGATTACAATATGGATAGATTCCCAGCCCAGAGGATAGGGGAACCCACGAAGAAAGGGCAGTTGAGTCGGTTTATGGGGGAGGTGGGTTGGATAGACTTCTGGAGGGTGCGGAACCCTGACGCTCAGCAATTTTCTTGCTGGTCGGCCACGCATTCTACTCTCTCCAGAATCGACATGGTCATGGGAAATGACAGAGCACTGGAGTTGGTGGAAGAAGTTAAGTACTGGCCTAGGGGGATTTCAGATCACTCCCCCCTCACGCTTAGTCTAAAGATAGGGAGGGAGGAAATACAGAGGGGGTGGAAAATTAACCCGTGCTGGTTTGAGATACTTAGAAATATAGATACTATTCCATCAATATTGAGAGAATTTATCGAAATCAATGCAAATACAGCAGAATCAGGGATCCTATGGGATACCCTGAAGGCCTTTCTGAGGGGATTATTAATTCAGCAGGTAGCGAAGTATAATAAGGGGGTAAGGGCACAAGAAGAAAATAAAAGGAGGGAAGTGGCTGCAGCAGAGGATAATTATATATTAGCCCCAACAATGGAGGGGAAAAAAAAATGTCTGGAAAAACAACAGGAATATAAACTATGTGTAATACAGAGAGTCGAGACTAAACAGTTGCTACAGCGGCAGGAGGCCTTCATGGAAGGAGAGATGGTGGGGAGAATGCTGGCCCAGGTAGTAAGGACGAACAGGGCCCCCAGTAATGTATTAGCAATTCGGAGTAGAGAAGGGGGGGGGTAACCTCGAATCCTAAAAAGTATACTGGAAAGCTTTGAGGAGTTCTATAGGGACTTATACTCCGCACGGGTAAGGGGAGCTGGGAGAACAGTGATGGAGAGCTTCTTTGGGAATTTAGCCCTCCCAAAGATAACACAGGAAGAAAGAGATGGTCTGGATTCCCCAATAACGCTCCCTGAACTACAACAGGCCGTAGCCGATATGGCAAATCAAAAGTCGCCGGGTCCGGATGGTTTGCCAACGGAAACGTACAAACACTATGGAGATATCCTACTTCCAGAACTATTGAAGACATTGGGGGGGGGCAATGGAGGTGGGTTATCTCCCTGGTTCAATGAGAGAGGCAACCATCATTGTGCTCCATAAGGAAGGGAAGGACCCCCTAGACGCTGCCTCATACAGGCCAATTTCCCTTTTATGTACGGATGCAAAAATTTTAGCAAAAGTCATTTCAGCTAGAATGGAGAAAGTTATCTCAAAATTGGTCCACCCTGATCAGTCTGGGTTCATAACAAACAGATCAACTAGTACAAACATAAGGAGAGCCTTTTTAAATATCCAAACACCAACAGATAATGAAGGGTTGAAGGCGATATTATCATTAGATGTGACCAAAGCTTTCGACTCTATTGAGTGGGAATATATTTGGCGCATCCTGGAAGAGTTTGGATTTGGGCCTAGGCTGATCGGATGGATCAAAATGCTCTATGACAGACCGGTAGCTAGATTAAAAATAAACAATAGATTTTCAAATCAAATAAAATTGGAAAGGGGAACTAGGCATTGGTGCCCTATGTCGCCCTTGCTTTTTGCCTTAGCAATGGAGCCCCTGGCAGAGCATATCAGAAGGAGCCCTGAGATTGTAGGCTTTCGCAGGAGCATAGGAGAAGAACGTATAGCATTATATGCTGATGATATATTGCTCTTCCTGGGGGACATGGAACACTCGCTGGAAGAAGCAATGAAAGCTGTGGAGAGGTTTGGTAGCTTTACGGGCTTAGAGATTAACTGGACAAAGTCAGAGCTCCTTCCGATGGCCGAAACAGGGGACGGGATGGTATGGAACTGCCCCAAATTAGCAATTGTAGACTCCCTCAAATATCTAGGGATCAGGATAACAAGAGACCCCAATCAATACGTGTACAATAATTTGATTCCAATATTGGGGAAGTTTAGGGAAAAAATAAAAATCTGTAAATCTCTCCCACTGTCTAGAGCCGGTAGATGCTCATTAATAAAAATGATCTGGTTGCCCCAGCTGTTGTATGTGCTGCACAATGCCCCTATATGGATCCCCAGAAAATGGTTTGACAAAATAGAGAGCCTATTTAGGGAATTGGTCTGGAAGGGGGGACAAGCAAGAATACGACTTCGTACCCTGCAATTGCCATTAGGGGAAGGGGGTCTTGCACTGCCCAATCCTGAGTTATATTACCTAGCTTCACAACTACAACAATTAGCGGGATGCTGTGCTCAAGGGGGTGGGTCCCCTAACGGAAAAATCCTTCTAACAGGCGCTCTTCATGAGACCATAATAGAATCATTAGAGGCAGGGTCATTTGGGTTTGTGAACCCAACAATAAAAATGGTCAGTAAAATATGGAAAGTTGTCAAAAAAAAGTTAAAACATAGGGAGATTAATATATATACCCCAGTTTGGAATAACAGTAACCTACAGGAATTAAGTGCAATGGGTAAAATTAGGGAATGGGAAAATAGGGGAATTAAGAAAGTGAGCCAACTGTATGAGGGTCAGACCATTAAAAAATTCGAAGTATTAAAAAGGGAATTTAATATCCCCCAGAATACACAGTTTAAGTATCTTCAAATCAACCACGCCCTAGAAGCCCAGTTCAGAAACCAACTTATGGTATGGGAGGAATTACCAGTGCTACAGGTTATTGGGGATCCAGGAACTACTAAAGGACTAATATCCACAATATATAAATTATTAAATAGAGAGACTTTAGGAGAAGAAAAGTTATCAGAGGTGAAAAAAAAATGGGAACAGGATGTAGGAGCCTTGCCACAGGGACAATGGAAGAGAATATTAGAACTAAGCCCGTTGATATCGGTTTCACCCGCACAGAGATTTTCGCATTTAATGCTACTTAATAGAGTGTACTACACCCCAAAGATGTTATGTAAATTCGGAAGAAGACCTAATGATAAATGCCCGAGGTGCCAGGGGTTGGGGGATCTTATCCACATGATGTGGAGATGCCCCAAGCTCTTTCGGTACTGGGAAGGGGTGATAGAAGTACTGAAGAGTATATACAACAGGGAATTGGTGGGGGAAGTCGGACTCTGTATTTTGGGGTATAGACAGGAAAAAGGAGAAACAAAAAGCATAACAGTAGCAATACTAAGGGGCCTGTATCAAGCTAGGAAGATGATAATGATGAGATGGCAATCACAGGCGCCACCTACAGTAAAAAACTGGATTGATATAATGAACGAAACCATTCCGAAGGAGAGAGCCGCGTATACAAGGAGATACAATATGAAGGAATTTGATAGGATGTGGAGACCTTGGATAGAGGGAATACACCAGATACAGTTAGAATAGAGGGGGGGGGGGTGGGGGGGGGGGGAAATGTAGTGGGGAAAGAGGGGGACAATATGTGAGGATCAAATTTGGGAAGTATCACTTTGAAAGCGGCTCCCTCTTTTTTTCTTTTTCAGTAGATGGAGTATAGATAGCTCTCTTTTTTAAAAGTGGTATAGGTTTGTGCTAAGTATAATATGTATGTAAATAGAATATCACTCATTGAATATTGAGATGAAATGTAAATTGTATTTATGGATGGAAAAATCAATAAAGATTATAATTTAAAAAAAAAAAGAACAGGCGGGCAGTCCCTAACGAGTTCGTAACTCGGGGACCCCCTGTAGTAGCATGCCTTTTCACCTCACCGCAGACCACATTGCAAGAATGAAAACACATTCTCAAAGGATTGAGTTAGGTAAAAACTCTACCTTCTGGCTCATGATTCCTTCATGTTTAAACCGTGCGTGGTACATGTCCATGGAATACACCTCACTCCATAAGTAGCCGTAATACTGGGCATCATATCCTCCAGCCAAATGTCCAAAAGTTGCAGGCATATTTGACCCTGTTAAAAACAAAAAAACAAAGCATTCAAATGATACCATACATAAAAGCTAAATGTATCCATCTAGCATCTAATTTTACACACACACAGGCAAAGTGGAGCTCAAATGATGATCCACAGCATGTGTGCAATGCAAGTAAAAACATTTTTCCATTACTGAAAATTTTGGACCTATTCCAAGTCTTTTTTTCATGCAGACAACAGGCATTAAAAGACCAAAATATATACTGCTAAGCTGTATAATTAACTTTTGGCACCCAGGAACAGCATGCATATACAGTAGATATGATCAAAAAAATAAATTGTATTGAGATTGGGATAAGTCACTCATCTAACTCAGCTGTCTGAGCTTGAGCTAATAAATCCTGTAAATGCGTTATTTTTTCTTCAGAAAATCAGTTAAAGAGGAGTCAAACCTCCACAAAAAAGGAGGTTTGAGCTATAATTCATATTAGCACATTATAGAGTCTTGGGAGTGACCTCCTCAAGTGCTACTATCCATCACAGGCTCTTCTATCTTCACCAGGTCTAGATTCCAGGCTCAAACTCTTTAGCTGATTGATTAGCTGGGCTGGAATGATGTCACATCATCTCGGAACAGAACCGTGCCCCAACTGTAAGCTGAGCAGCAATTCAGAAAAAAAAAAACTGACAAGCAGGGAGAAGGATTCATGACAGAAGAGATTTCTGTTAAAAAATTGCCTGACAGGTAGGATTTTTATATTTGCTTAATTCCACTTTAAGAGCAGGTTCACAAAAAAGGAAGAGGAAAAAGGTTATTTCTCTGTAGGTAGTGATCGCAGCTGAGGGGCAGTGCCTTGCATTTTTATAATGCAATATACTGTCCCGCCTCCCCTTTTTTTCCCCTAAACTTTAATGGAATGCCGCACAGAAACGCAGAGTCACAGAGGCAGCTGCAGAGTGGTGCAGAAAAATTCAGACATATTCCAATTTTTCTACACTGCTCTACCCCGCAGCTAATGGGGCACACAGAAAACCATTTTCTTCTGCATGCCCTTGTGGAGAGCTGTGTTTTTCTTCTACAGAAAAACACAGCTCTCTGCACTAGTGTGAATCCACCCTAAATCTAGTACTGACCAAAAATCCAGATTTTTCTATTTTTTTTTTTTTAACTGAAGAATACACGGCGCTCATTTACACGCCTGTGTGTATAAGCACATTACAATTAATGGGCTGCATTTTAGCTCAGTAAAAAAAGAAAAGTTGTACTGAGCTTTTTTTACAGTACACGTTCAAGATCAGAGACTCCTCATACTGAAAAAAATGGTAAGTCAGCCAGACCAGGCAACTATCATTTTCAGGAGAGTTCAGCAATGGCAGCCTTCATATTTTTCTAGTCTCAAGGCAAAGAGGAGTTCAAAACAAAAAACTAAAAACCAAATAACTCCCTAACCCCTTCAATTTCTGTACATTATCCTTCAGATTTACCAAAACTATATAATAAAATGACTCTCCTATCTCCACAATCAATCTGTATCCAATCTGGCAGGACCTTTCACTACAGATTTGATGATAGATCTAAAGCTGATTGTACAATTAGATTGTATAGTGTATAGATCGCTTTAGGCTGTGCCCTTTTGCATGTATAGTTCTGAAAACATTAAAAGGAGAACTCCAGCCTGAGCTTTTTAGGCTGGGCTTCTCCTATGGGTCACAGGAGTGCAATTCGTTTTGCACTCCTGTGACACGTTTTCAGCAGAGAGTGGTCTGAAGTCCGCTCTCCACTGACGCCACCAAGTTCAGTCGAGGCAGCGCGTCATCCGCCAGCTGCCTGGACTGATGGCAGATGGCTGAGACAGCTGCTGCCCGCCCCTCCACAGTTCAGCACTCCAATGAGTGTGGAGGAGCAGAGCAGGAGAGATGACTGACAGGGAGCTGGGAGAACCGAGCCATCTGCGATGTTCGGTGGCTCGGTTCTCAGTGAAGAGGCGCCGGGGGACAGATGCAGCATCGGTCTGATGCTGCATCCACCTAGGCAAGTATCAATAGGGGGGGGGGCATATTTCTTTTTTAAATATAAAGCGCCTATACGGTTTAAAAATCTGGTAATGCATTCTCACCCTGCTCTGTACATGTTCAATTGCACTCTATTCTTGGCACTGTGTAATATCAGAGCCACTAGAGGCCCGTCAGCTGACAGCTTTAAGATTTTCTGTTGCTGAAGAGGGAAGAAAGCAACAGGAATAACACAGGGAGGTGGTGGGGTTGGGGAATAGATGGAGGAGGACTTCACCTTACAGATAAGGCTTCAGCACAAGGGACATATCCTATGGACTTAAGTTTTGTTTCCTGTGCTGATTTTTTTTGTATTGCACTTCAGCTTTAACATTTAGAGGCTCAATAAAACTCCACTTATAAAGGGTTAAAATCTGCGATTTTGAAAAATAAGCCATACAAAGAAAAGAAAAAAAAAAAAAAAAAAGAAGAAGGAATGACCACTTAAAGTGGTTGTAAAGCCACTTGTAATGTCCCTACAATCCGCTCTGTTAGGTAACAATATGTGCCTCACTGTATGTCCTTTATTAACCACTTCAGCCCCGGAAGGTTTTACCCCCTTCCTGACCAGAACACTTTTTACAATTTGGCACCGTCGCTTTCACTGGTAATTGAGTGGTCATGCAATGCTGTACCCAAACAAAAATTTGCGTCCTTTTTTTCCCACAAATAGAGCTTTCTTTTGGTGCCATTTGATCACCTCTGCGTTTTTTAGTTTTTGCGCTATACACAAAAAAAAAAAGAGCAACAATTTTGAAAAAATAAATAAAAACAATATTTTTAAACTTTTTGCTATAATAAATATCCCCAAAAATGTTTTTAAAAAAAAAAATTTCTTCATCAGTTTAGGCCAATATATATTCTTCTACATATTCTTGGTAAAAAAGAAAAAATGGTAACGGTTTTAACGGTATTGCAAAATTTTGACGGACAGATCGGACACTTTTGACACATTTTTGGGACCAGTGACATTTATACAGCGATAAGTGCACTGGTAGGGAAGGGGTTAACACTAGGGGGCGATCAATGGGTTAAATATGTGTTCCCTCAGTGTGTTCTAACTGTATGGGGATTGGACTGAGTAGGAGAGGAGACATGTTGCTGTTCCTACATAGTAGGACCAAACGACATGTCTCCTCTCCTCTGACAGCACAGAAATTTCTGTGTTTACACACAAATCCCCGTGCTGGCACTTGTGCACGTAATCGCGCGTGGCGGGCAGCGATTGTGACCACTGGCCACGTGCAGCAGGCGCACCCTCTGGCGGCTCTTAAAAAGGAACCCCGTACCTGTATGGGGTTTCGCACAGGGGAGCCATTCTGCCCTGAATATAGACGCGAGCCAGCCGGGAACCGGTTAAAAAAAAAAAAAGCCGATATTTACCTTATTTTAGAGCGCCTCCGGGGCTCACGTGACCGTCCCCTTCTTTCCTCTCCCTGTCTGACAGCTGCAGCGAGAGGGCCGAAAACTGCCACTGACATTACCCGGGAGGAGAGGAGGAGAAAGGAGAGAGGTGGCCGGTCACGTGAGCACATATTCGGTGGATATCGGCTTTTTTAAAATAAAGGACATGCAGTGGGGCACATATTGTTACCTAACAGAGCGGATTGTAGGGACATTAAACTGTAATGAAAGCAGTGAGAGGGGAGGATCGGGGAGCGGATGGAGCCGACAGACAGGAAGGGGAGGGGGGAGAGGACAGTGGAGAGGATGCAGGAGAGCTGCGGATGATGGAGGCACATAAACTGACCACGGTGTCAGGGCTCAGCAGCCAATATATACCGTGGTCAGTTTACAGGTGGGAGGGCAGAAACAGGCATTTCAGGTGATACAAGTGGCCAAATTACACAGCACAAGCACTGTGCTGTATAACATGCTTTAAAAGGAACAGGATCTATTTTTTTTTTTTAGGGTTACAAACACTTTAAGAGAGAAACGCTTATGCAATGCAATGACTACAGTGTTACTACTGTGCTGAAATGGCTCTTACCCAGAACCTATATTTAAATGTCAACTTTTTAACAGCCTATCTGTGATAAAGGGTAACCAAAAGGGTCAAAATACCTTTCGTGAACTTAAATTCTGCTCTAGGTTCCCTCTAGTGATGGTCATGTGACCAAGGGCCTATGCATTTGGTCAAGAGCTTTATGCTGAAAGGAATCACAATTCAGATAGGCTAATCCAATCAAAGTTCATGTAACCAAATATCTAGGCTACTATGTGGGCAGGATTGGAGAGAGTTGGGAGCACCACTTTCTCTGGGAAATTTACATAAATCATTGCTACCAATATCATTTATCTATGTATTCCAGGATCGTTTGAATATAGGTTTACTTAAATACGCCCTTACCTGCCGTTGCTGGCACTCCAAGAATGTCATTGCACAGTTTACTATACTCATCAACTGGATCCATATTCTTCTGTGTATGCAAGACTTGGTCTATCTTAGCCAGAACTATCTGGCGAAGATTCAGCAGACCTGTAAAAACAGATTTAAAATGTATATCAATACTATAATATTACCAAACAGTACAATTTACCTTCCTTTAAAGAGACTATCAGCACAGGGTAACTTGTAACCAAATCATACCCGAACAAAGAAAAGGGAATATGCTTATTATTTATTATTTCCTATATCTGCTTCACTTCTCTCTGCCTGCTGCAAGTATTTGACTGGCTGGATGGGTCAAATACCTGTTTCCCCTGTAGCACACAGTGGTTCTTCTTGCTGGCTCACATTTCCTTTAGTAATGTGTGAGCTAGTTGGAGAAATCACAATGCAAGGTAGGGAAGTATTTCACAAATGTATAGTAAACATAAAGGGGTCAGAGAAGCGATGGCATTTCAAGACATGGATGTTGGCTTACTTTCTCTTCTTTAAGCAGGTGGTGGTTTTGGCTACAAGTCTTCCTGTGCTGACAGAGTAACTTCAAGAAAATTAGTCCAGCCTGGCATTTAACATTTCACTTAACCACTTCAGCCCCGGACCAATTGGCAGCCAAAGGACCAGGCCCCTTTTTGTGATTCGGCACTGCGTCGCAATTGCGCGGTCGTGCGACGTGGCTCCAAAACAAAATTGGTGTCCTTTTTTCCCACAAATAGAGCTTTCTTTTGGTGGTATTTGATCGCCCTGCGGTTTTTATTTTTTGCGCTATAAACAAAAATAGAGCGACAATTTTGAAAACAATGCAATATTTTTTGCTTTTTGCTATAATAAATATCCCCCAAAAATATATAAAAAAACATTTTTTTCCTCAGTTTAGGCCGATACGTATTCTTCTACATATTTTTGGTAAAAAAATAAATAAATAAAAAAAAAAAAAAAAAAAAAATCGCAATTAGCGATTATTGATTGGTTTGCGCAAAAGTTATAGCGTTTACAAAATAGGGGATAGTTTTATAGCATTTTTATTAATATTTTTTTTTTTACTAGTAATGGCGGCGATCAGCGATTTTTATTGTGACTGCGACATTATGGCGGACACATCGGACATTTTTGACACATTTTTGGGACCATTGTCATTTATACAGCAATCAATGCTATTTAAATGCATTGTTTCCTGTATAAATGACAGTTGTGGTGAAGGGGTTAACCACTAGGGGGAGGGGAGGGGTTATGGGCTGTGACGTGTGTGTTTTTTTTTACATTAGGGGGCGGGGCTGACGTCTGACGTCATTGATCGGCTTTCCCGATGACCGGGAACAGCCAATCAATGACAGGCAGAGTAGGAAGCGCGGGGAGAGGTTTGTTTACACATACCTCTCCCCATTCTTCAGCTCCGTAACCCGATCGCGGGACACCAGCGGCGATCGGGTCCGCTGGTCCCGCGGCCGGGGTCACGGAGCTCCCGACCGGGTCGCGAGCGCGCGACCCACAGGCAGGCAAATGCACGATCACGTACAGGTACGTGCTTTTGCCTGCCCGTGCCATTCTGCTGACGTATATATGCAGTGGGCGGTCGGGAAGCGGTTAAAGTACCGTATATGTAAACCCAGATACTAAAATCGCATATATTAAACATGATATGGTAGATTCAAATGTAATTTCCAATATATTTACATCTCCAGCTTTTATTTATACAGTTCCTGGTGATCCTGACATGAAGGTCATTGTTCAGACACTTCCTGACAATGTTCTATTCCCGTCTCCCAGACACATGATCTTCTAACAGACTACAAATGGCCATTACAACAAGTTATGCAGGAATGGTCCACCTTTATTTCAAAATTTCCAAGCTAGGATCATATTCTCTTTAGATCCTTCCTAGTTGCTGAAGGTCATAACCAGATTACCTTGGCTTTCACTCATGTCCATCAAAAAAAGAGAGATAGTCTTTTTAAAATTGTTTGTTAAGAAATTTCCTGCTACAATATTTACAGGATAGGTAGATGGATAGATAGATAATTCTACACCAAAAGAGTAAACTGAGAAATATAGCTTAGAAAAATCACTACTGCCCCATGGATTACAAGCCATCTAATAAATTAACTGGTCATTGATAAGTCTTCAAGTGTTTAAAAGTTCATTCTACCAGGTCAGCCCCTGATTCTTGGGTCACAGCAGCATCAGCAACAGTAAACCAGACCTGTAAATGACTACTGGGACTATCGTGAATGCCTTTGTGAAAAACCATAGACTAAACAAGGACCTGGATCAGAAGGCAGACTTTGGCTGAAAAGTTCATTTAATTTGCGACCCACTCATAGGGTACTTATCTAGTAAATCTCTGGGGTGTGTTTTTGGATAGGGTATAGTAGAAAACATTACATTGTCTTATTAGTAATTCGCTTTCCATGTAGTCACCGGCATCACAGGCTAAACTTCCCACCATTTAATACGTATAAGTCCTTCTTTTTGCTGGGTTATGTACTAAGGAGGTGCTCTGGTGTTCATAAAATTGTCGCTCTCGGATTCCAGTCACTTACAGGTTGGTGGTCTCTCCGGCATGTACTGTCAAAGACGTAGTTTAACCACTTGCCGACTGCGTCACGCAGCTAAACTGTGGCACAATGGCACTCCTGAGCAAAATCCCAAACGGGTACTTCCTACCCGTTTTCAGCCCCAGAGGGCGCGTGCGCGCCTGCGGCACGGTGGGGGACCCGATGCAGGTGGCCGTCAGGCACGATCGCCGCCGGCCACATGCGATCGCGTGTACGAGCACCAGCACGGATATTTGTGTGTGATGTCAGAGGAGAGGAGCCATATAGTTTCTTCCTTCTAAGTAGGAAAAACAATATGGCTCCTCTCCTAGGCACTCCCATCCCCACACAGTTAGAACATGCTGAGCAGATGCCAAAGGACTGCATGGGAGGTCGTCATAGGTCTGGTCAGGGAGTTACAGTGGTGGGGCAGATGTGCAGGGGATTACAGTGGTGGGAGAGATTTTCAGGGGGTTACAGTGATCTGAGGAGTGAAGGTGCATGAATTGGGGCTGATCTGAGGCTGGGAGAGTGCAGAATGTTAATTTCTTAATGATACTCAAGTAGTTTACAGCATTTACTTTATAAAAAATAGTTTTCATGATTGAGTGTGAAGTTGACTTTTTTTTTTTTGGTTATAAAATCAGCACGCTCAATTTCTTTGGAAACATTTTTCGGCACACTGCCTCACCACTGTAACCCCCTGCACATCTGCCCCACCACTGTAACCCCCTGCACATCTGCCTCACCACTATAACCCCCCTTGCCCCCACCATGTCCCCCCTTTCTCATCTGCCCCACCACTGTACCTCCATGCTCTTCTGTCTCACTGCTCGTTTTTTGCTTTTAAACCCTGATTTTAATGTAAGAGTCCACCCAATGTACTCTTCATGTGTCTCAATCTACCCGGTGACGGCTGAGGTAGTCTGCTAAACAATTTTGTGTGCCCTTCAAGTGCACAGCTGAAATTGAAGCCAGATTCCCCATACCCCAGGGAACTCGTGCCCCCCTGCTTGTTGAGGTATGCGACTGTCGCAACGTTGTCCGACAGAATTTGAAGATTGTGGCCCCTGATCTCTATCTGAAAGGACTGCAGGGCTCTGTGAACCGCTAGAAGCTCTCTTTGATTGGATGAAGCCCTTGCCTCCCTCGAGGACCACTCTCCATGTGCCACTGCATTGTTGAGATGGGCCCCCCATCCCCAGGAACTCGCATCCGTAGTAATCCTTTGGGAAATGGGGATGGACCATGGGAGACCTCCTGCTAGGTGCTGGCTTGCTCTCCACCACCACAGGCTTCTCTTTACCCTGGTGGGAAGCCGGACCCTTGACTCCAGGGACCTTGCATCCCCGTTCCAGTTTCTTAAGAGGAACAGTTGTAGTGGACGTTGATGAAGTCTTGCCCATGGGACTGCAGGAAAGCATGAGGTCATCAGACCCACTGCCCTCGAAACCTGTCTTAGGGAGACCGACTGGTTTGTCTGCAATGCTGACATAGATTGGATCATTTTGGTAATCTTCTCCTGAGAAGAAAGACCCTTTGATCTACTGAGCAAAAGTCGTAACCCAGGTAAGTCACCTTCTGGGCCGGAGTTAAGGACGACTTTTCTACTTTTATTAACCAGCCTAAGGACTGTAGGAAGTCCCGTACAGCCTGGAGATCCACTAACAACTTCTGGTATGATGCTGCTACCACCAGGAGGTCGTCTAAGTAAGGGATAATAGTTATCGCTTTTTTAGCCTGAGTGGAGCTAGGGCTTCCCCCAACACTTTTGTGAAAATGCGTGGGGCTGAGGAAAGACCAAAGGGGAGGGCCTGAAACTGGAAGTGTCGGGTCCCTGTCCTCATCTTCACTGCTAATCTTAAATATCTCTGGAAGGCTCAGTGGATAGGGATGTGAAGATAAGTATCCTCAAGTCCAACGTGGCCATGTAGCAGTTTGGGTAGAGTAGGCTTTTGATAGTGAAAACCGTCTCCATCCGGAAATGTTTGTATCTGATTGATTTGTTTAAAGCTCGGAGATTCAGGATAAGTCGAAACTTCCCTGACGGCTTTTTGACAACAAATACATGGGAATAGAATCCCTTGCTCTGATCTGACTGGGGAACAGGAATCAGGACCTTCTGATCCAACAGGTCTCCGATCTGGAGACCCAGGGCCTGCGCTTTCTCCCGATCCTGGGGAGGAAAGGTGACCAAAAACCGCTCTGGTGGTTGGTGGGCGAATTCCAGCCTGTACCCGTTGGTCACAAGCTCCAGAATAAAGGGGCTTGAAGTAACTGCTGCCCACTGTGGAAGAAGGCCCTCAATCTTCCTCCCACTGGGGAACGCAAGTCACTGCGGTTTGGTGGGCTGTTGAGGAGGGTTAAACAGGACCCCCCCTTTTGCCTCTGCCCTTGTGCCCTGTCCAGTGTTTTTTCGGGCCTGCTGTCCTTTCCTTTAGGACCCTGCTGCCTGCCTTGGCCACGAAAAAACTTCCTGCTGCTGGGATTCTCTTTTTCTCTGGGAAAGCCTTCTTCCTGTCGGCAGTGCGTTCCAGTGCCTCCTGCAGCCCTGGGCCAAATAAGTGATCGCCTGTTAAGGGGAGCCCACAAAGGTGTAAACTTGGAGGCTGAGTCCCCTGACCAGGTCTTAAGCCAAAGGCTTCTCCTGGCCGAGTTCACTAAAGCCGAGGTCCTGGCCGACATTCTCACACGGAGGCGACTCTGCGGAAGAATCTGCCAAAAAACCTACTGCCTGAAAGAGGAGAGGAAAAGACTTCAAAATCTGCTCTCTGGAGGTACCTGCCAACAGATGAGTCTGAATCTGGGTTAACCACACCTCCAGATTTCTGGCCACACAAGTGGAGGCCAGAGCAGGTTTGAGGTTCCCAACCGCAGAGTCCCAGGCTCTGTGGAGAAGGATATCCCCCCTCTTGTCCATCGGATCCTTAAGCATACCCCATATCATCGAACGCTAGGTCCGAAGTTCTTTGAAACCTTTGAAAGGGGTGCGTCTAGCTTGGATTTTTATTCCACGGCTGCGTAGTGTCCTCATCAAAAGGAACCTCCTTTTAAGGTTACTAGAGAAGAAAGGTTTTCTCTCAGGATTATCCCATTCCAGTTTGATAGTATCAATCAATGAGCTATGGACTGGAAAAAACTCTAGATTTTTTCTTGTGCAATCCCTTATACATGAGATCATGTTTGGATAGCTGAACCTCCTCTTCTTTCAATTCAAGGGTAGTATAGATGGCCTTCAATAAGTCATCCACATCTTCTACGGATAACTTAAATCTGCTCATCTGCCCCACCACTGTAACCCCCTTGCTCATCTTTCCCACCACTGTACCTCCTGCACAACTGTTCACCTTGCTCTTCTGCCCCACCACTGTAACCCCCTGCTCATGTGTTCCACTGATGTACCTCCTTTCTCCTCTGCACCCCTCTGCCCCACCTCTGCTTATCTGTCCCACCACTCCACCACTAACTCCCTGTACATTTGCCCCACCACTGTACCACCCTGCTCTTCTGTCCCACCACTGTGACCCCCCATGCTCATCTGCCCCACCACTGTACCCCCCTGCTCATCTGTCCCACCATTATAACCCCCTGTACATCTGCCCCACCACTGCAACTCCCTGCTCATGTGTTCCACTGATGTACCTCCTTTCTCCTCCGCACTCCTCTACCCCACAGCTGTAACCCCCTGCTCATCGCTCCCACCAATGTACCTCCTTTCTCCTATGCCCGCCACGGTTTCCCCCTGGTCACCTGCCCCACCTCTGTGACCCCTGCTCTTCTGCCCAACCACTGTAACCCCCTGCTCATCTGTCCCACCAATGCACCTTCTTTCACACCTGCCCCACCGCTGAACCCCCTTCTCATCTGCCCCAACACTGAACCCCCTCCCCCGCTCATCTTTCCCACCACTGTAACCCCCTGCCCCATCACTGTACTCCCCTGCTTTTCTGTCCCACCGCTGAACCCCCTTCTCATCCCTCCCACCACTGTACCTCCTGCACGTCTGCCCCACCACTGTAACCCCCCTGCTCATCTGCCCCATCAATGTACCCCTTTTCTCATCCGCCCCAACAATGTACCTCCCTGCACATCTGCTCCACCGCGGTATCCCCATGCTACATAGTAGGTGAGGTTGAAAAAAGACACAAATCCATCAAGTCCAACCTATGTGTGTGATCATATGTCAGTATTACATTGTATATCCCTGTATGTTGCGGTCGTTCAGGTGCTTATCTAATAGTTTTTTTAAAATATCAATGTTCCCCGCTGAGACCACCGCCTGTGGAAGGGAATTTCACATCCTTGCCACACTTACAGTAAAGAACCCTCTACGTAGTTTAAGGTTAAACCTCTTTTCTTCTAATTTTAATGAGTGGCCACGTGTCTTGTTAAATTCCCTTCCCCGAAAAAGTTTTATCCCTATTGTGGGGTCACCAGTATGGTATTTATAAATTGAAATCATATCCCCTCTCAAGCATCTCTTCTCCAGAGAGAATAAGTTTAGTGCTCGCAACCTTTCCTCATAACTAATATCCTCCAGACCCTTTATTAGCTTTGTTGCCCTTCTTTGTACTCACTCTATTTCCAGTGCATCCTTCCTGAGGACTGGTGCCCATAACTGGACAGCATACTCTAGGTCAGAGGTCTCAAACTGGCGGCCCTCCAGCTGTTGCAAAACTGCAAGTCCCATCATGCCTCTGCCTGTGGGAGTAATGCTTGGAACTGTCAGCCTTGCAATGCCTCATGGGACTTGTAGTTTTGCAACAGCTGGAGGACCGCCAATTTGAGACCCCTGCTCTAGGTGCTTGTATATCGGGAGAATTATCGTTTTATCTCTGGCGTTGATCCCCTTTTTAATGCATGCCAATATTCTGTTTGCTTTGTTAGCAGCAGCTTGGCATTGCATGCCATTGCTGAGCCCATCATCTACTAGGACCCCAGGTCCTTTTCCATCCTAGATTCCCCCAGAAGTTCTCACCCCAGTGTATAGATTGCATTCATATTTTTGACACCCAAATGCATTATTTTACATTAAACCTAATTTTCCATGTAGTTGCCCACCCCATTAATGTTCAGATCTTTTTGCAAGGTTTCCACATCCTGCGGTGAAGTTATTGCCCTTCTGTCTCACTGCGGAATAACCTTCTCATCTGTCCCAACACTGAACCCATCTGCTCATCTGCCCCACCACTGTAACCTGCTTTCTCATCTGCCCCACTAATGTACCTCCTGCACATCTGTTTTACCTCTGTACCCCCTGCTCTTCTGCCCCACCTCTGTTCCCCCTGCTCTCCTGCCCCACCACTGTAACCCCCTGCTCATCTGTCCCACCAATACACCACCTTTCACATCTGCCCCACTGCTCTAACCCCCTGCTTTTCTGTCCCACCACTGAACCCTCCTGCTTATCTGCTCCACCGCTGTACCCTCTTCTCATCTACGATATGCGTCATATGAAACGTGGTGAAAGGGAGCAGAGAGGAGACAAATCTACCTGTCCTGGCACACTCATCCTGCTGATCCACCTCTCACATCCAGCCCACATGCTTATATGTGATGTCACATACAAGCATCTGGAATGTGACAAGAAAATGAAAAAACTGTTTTTTTATTTTTTACACAAAGTTGTCCATTTATACAATATTTCTAACGCATGTACATACCAAAAATTACACCCCAAAATAGATTCTCCTACTCCTCCCGAGTACGGCGATACCACGTCTGAGATTTTTACACTGCCTGGCCACATAGAGAGGCCCAACATGCAGGGAGCACCATCAGGTGTTCTAGGGGTATAAATGTCAAATCTAATTGGACTACCTATTACACTTTTGTGAAGCACTGTAGTGGCATGGATGAGAACTGATGAGGCATGGATGAGCATGAATGGGGATGGATGAGCATGAATGGGGATGGATGAGCATGAATGGGGATGGCTGAGTATTGCCGAGTATGGATGGGATGGCTGAGCATGGATGGATGAGCATTGCTGGGTATGGATGGCTGGCTATGGATGAATGGATGAGTATTGCGGAGTATTGCTGAGTAAGGATGGGTATTGCTGAGTAAGGATGAGTATTGCTGAGTAAGGATGGATGAGTATTGATGAGTATTGCTGAGTAAGGATGAGTATTGCTGAGTATGGATGGATGAATATTGCAGAGTATGGATGGATGAATATTGCAGAGTATTGATGGATGGATGAATATTGCAGAGTATGGATGGATGAATATTGCAGAGTATGGATGGATGAATATTGCAGAGTATGGATGGATGAATATTGCAGAGTATGGATGGATGAATATTGCAGAGTATGGATGGATGAATATTGCAGAGTATGGATGGATGAATATTGCAGAGTATGGATGGATGAATATTGCAGAGTATGGATGGATGAATATTGCAGAGTATGGATGGATGAATATTGCAGAGTATGGATGGATGAATATTGCAGAGTATGGATGGATGAATATTGCAGAGTATGGATGGATGAATATTGCCGAGTATGGATGGATGAATATTGCCGAGTATGGATGGATGGATGATTGCATGGATGGATGGATGGATGAGCATGGCTGAGTATGCATGGCCGAGCATGGATGGATGAGTATTGCTGAGTATGCATGGCTGAGCATGGATGGATGAGTATTGCTGAGTATGCATGGCGGAGCATGGATGGATGAGTATTGCTGAGTATGCATGGCTGAACATGGATGGATGAGTATTGCTGAGTATGGATGGCTGGCTGAGCATAGATGGATGGATGGCTGAGCATGGATGGATGGATGGCTGGCTGGCTGGCTGAGCATGGATGGATGGATGGCTGGCTGAGCATGGATGGATGGATGGCTGGCTGAGCATGGATGGATAGCTCAGTATGGATGGATGGCTCAGTATGGATGGATGGCTCAGTATGGATGGATGGCTGGAGTGGGCAGAGAGGGGAGAGAGGAACCAGACGCGACGCCAGTCTCATGCTTGTGATAGTGTGCAAGACCTGATCAAGCTGTCCATTTGTCTGCGCTGCTAGATTGCATTTCCCTGTGTAGGACTTTGAAACTGATAACTATTCTCTGTACTCTACCTGCCTATTACCTGGACTGTCATTGAACCACTCTGCCCGTCTACCAACCTCAAGTACTTGTTTGTTCAGTTTGCGCATGCCCTGGCATGGTAGCCAGGCATTATAGCATTTTGTATAAGTCCTGGGGGCAACTGAGTACCGGTAGGCCAGCTTGCCTTCTGGAAAAGGGGGCTGCTACAGCATCTGACCACCTGAGTTAAGCCCCATACACACGGTAGGATTTTTGCATGGATTCTGTCCGATCGGACAATGTTGTCGAAAAATCCGACCGTGTGTAGGCACCATCGGACAGTGTACGTCGGATTGTCCGACGGACAAAGTCATATCTCCTGCTGGATAGATTTTTGGACAACAAGGTCCGATCACACCAAATCCGATCGTGTGTAGCGTTGTCCGACGGACAAAGTGCTACGTATGCTCAGATCACATTACAAGACCAAAGCTATTGGCTACTAGCCTCTACGTAGTCCCGTCGTAGGCAACAAACGTCACCACGTTCAGAATGATCGGATTTTCCGACAACTTTGTCCGACCGTGTGTACGCAAAACCAACATCGGACAAAGTACGACGGACATGATCCGACGGACCTGGTCCTCGGATAATCCGAGCGTGTGTATGGGGCTTTAGAGGTAAGCGTGGCAATACTACAAGGCAGAAATCACACTGCACAGTAAAGGATTCTATAATAAGCTTTTAAAGGGGTTGTAAACCTTCGTGTTTTTTCACCCTCTGCAGCCCAGGAGCTGTATCTAATACACTCAATGGGTCTATTGGGATGGACATAACCAGATAGGAAAGGTGCATGCTACACTACCTATTCATGAAGAGTCAGAGGCACACAGTGTGGAAGGGAGGGGGAGAAATTTTAAGAACAGTACAGTTTTCCATCAAGCATCAGAGGCAGAAGCAGATGGGGGAGAAACAGGTAAGGCTGGAGTTCTACTGTAAAGAAAAAAGCTCTAGCCACAAATGACAAGATAAAAGTCCTCTTACAGTGGTGTTGCCACCAAAAAAAAAAAAAAATAATGGAAAAAAAAAGTTTTTACTCACCTCTAAATGCCTGTTGCTAGGGGGTCCCTCGTAGTCTGCCACCTTCAGTGCCCGGGCACTGACGTTACTTCCCCTAGGCCCCGCACAGTCATCTGGGACCTGTCACGTGTCCCAGATGAGTGAGCGTCGAATCACGGCGCTGCTCGCGGAATGGCGGCGGGGGGGGGGCCCTCGTTCCCCCGCATCGCTGGACCCTGGAACAGGTAAATGTCCGATTATTAAAAGTCAGCAGCTGCAGTATTTGTAGCTGCTGACTTTTAATTTTTTTTATGAGCCCTCCTCTTTAAGCTGGCTTCCTCTTTCATGTGCAGGAAGCCAGCTACCAATGACATTTTGGGCCTGCCCTCCAACCCACCCCCTCCGGCCGCTGTGTGCTCAATCCTGCAGACATCTGGAAGACGTGATGTAAGTATTCCAGGAGACTGTGAGACTAAGTACAAGTCATTCTGGCCTAGGCCACCCCTCCCAAAAAAAATAAAAATAAACTCAGGGGAAAACAAAAAATGCTAATCTGCTTGGTAGCAGGTGTTTAAAAGGAATTAACTCCCATTAGTTTCTGTTTTTATAATACATAGCTGCATTAATTTGTGCGGCTCTAAATATCTTGCATGGAGCAATTCACTTTGACAACTTTGGTTGATTAGGCACAAGGCCAATCTACAATTGACATAAATTGCTTATTATAGGTATGGAAGAGTAAAGCCTCACACACACGATCGGACTTTGTACAAACTTTCCTGTGGATTTTTGTACAAAGGGCGCCGGCCCTGAACTTGTATTGCATACACACGGCAGGACTTTTTCAGCCAACTTTCACCAAATCACGTGTTTTTTTCTGCTCTTTACCGCCACCTTTGGTCAACTTCTGTATTGTTGTCTGATCTTTTGCATTGGTTCTGAGCATGCGTGTTTGTACTTTGTACTTATGGTCCTATGGTTTTCTGTACACACGATCGGACTTTGCTCCATCAGACTTTTGTTGCCAGAGAGTTTGCCGGAAAGTTTGTCCGTTCGCACAGCCAACAAAAGTCAGATGAAAACCAAAAAAAAGTTTGTCCGATGGAGCGCATGTTGCCTTAAAACAGCTAATTTGCATGTTTGTTGTCAAAAAGTCAGATTGTGTGTATGGGCCTTAGGATTAGAAGACTGTAAATTTCATCTTGCAATTATAAAAACATCAAGGATACACTTTTTAGATAATTTACAGTGAATCATACCTGTGTTTGCCAGACGAGATTTTATAAGCTTTTCCAAAGTCTCTTCTGGAATGGGAATACCCGTTTTATAGTGTTTTGACATTCTTTGAAGTGACTGCCTCTCCCACACCCAATTTTCCAGCATTTGAGATGGTGCTTCAACGAAATCTCTCTCTACATGTGTTCCACTAAACATTGCAAAATCTGCCTGTGACACACATATAATGTTAAAGTAGAGTCCAATACAATCAATGTACATTATAGAAAAGAACACCAATGTCACCTACCTGAGAACAAAGCTGATGCATTACATGCCCAAATTCATGGAAGTATGTCTCCACTTCATCATGCTGTAAAAGAGATGGGGCATCCTGTGTGGGTTTGGTGAAGTTGGCAACCATGGCAGCCACAGATATCTGTCTTGTGCCATCTGGTAAAAGGCATCCTGGTTGCAGTCCAAAGCAAGCTGCATGGGAATACTTTCCCTCACTGCAAAATACAATACAAAAAAAAAAAGGTAAAAAAATGCAATGGTCCAAGTCAATTCTAGTCAGTAGCATGGAAAAAAATATAGTAGCTTACCGAGGATACAAGTCAAGATAGAATTTTCCTAGAAGCTGTCCAGTTGCTACATCTTTCACAGAGAACAAGGACACATCCTCATGCCACGCAGGAGCACCCTTCTCCAGTTCAAAGGTCAGGCCTAGCAGCTCTTGATAAATATCCAGCAGACCAGATGTCACCACTTCCATTGGAAAATACTCTTTTAGAAGATTCTGGTCCACGCTATATGTGGTCTCTTCTACCTGGTTCATAAAGTACCTCATGTCCCAGGCATTAATCTGGCCATCAAATTCAAGACCTCTCTTCTCACACTCCTTCCTCTTGAGTTCCCACATGACAGCTCTTTCCTGCTCTCCCAAAGGTTTCAGTTTTTGTGATAATTCATCTGGAAAAATACATACATACATGTAAAATAATGTTTACAGTAAGGGAGATGTGTATATCAAATTAAATAGATCTTTAAATAGAAGATCTGGCTCAATATATCTATTTGGGTGCTTTTGGTGTTAAAGGAGCTGCAAAGTCAAGGTTTTTCACCTTAATGCATTCTATACATTAAGGTGAAAAACCTTCTGTGGTGCAGCTGCTCCCCAGAACCCCCCCCCCCACCCTTTACTTACCTGAACCAGATCTTTCCAGCGATGAGAACGAGCCCAGCAGCTCCAGCCGCTGTCTCAGGTCCCTTATTGTATAGATTTATAGCAGCAGGAGCCAATCGCTCCTGCTACCATCAATCAAATCCATTGGCACAGGAACCGGGGGGCGGGGCCAAGTCCTGCTGTCTGTGTCAATAGATGCAGCCGCAGGACTCGGGAGGAATGCGGCTCTCCTTGGGGGCCCTCGATCCCATCACAGACTTGTGCAAGCAATACGTTTTGGACTAAATGGTTGCAGCACTTTGGATCAATTAATTAAACAATCTCTGGCGAAGAATATCAGGATCTGTGTAGCAGAGAAGCTAAATCTTGCTATATAGTGTACACTGTGTGTCTGCTTTTAACCCAATCCAATGTTAGACAGCAGCTAATGCCACTTCTGTTATAAAATTAGGTTAGTAACACTAATGTTGCAGTGTAATTCTATTTGTCCTCCACAGCACACTATATGAAATCAAATTTCAACAGCTCACCTGTCATGCTTCTCCACTGGCAAAACTTATAGCACATGGTGTGCAGTGTAAAGTCCAAAAACGACAAGCGCTTTCAAAAGTGTACTCCTTAAAAGCTGTTCTTTAATTACCGTTAAGTCATAATGGAAAGTTACAGAGCCCCTAAACATTTCAGGCTTTTGTCCTTTGTCACCACAAATTTTATAATTTTTAGTTACTATAAATGCTCTCACACCATTAAGTTTTTTTTTGTGTGTAATCCAGCGAGTTGCACGAAAAAAAAAAAGATCTGACTGCTCCGGTTGGAGACACTGTACTAACCATGCAAGGTTAGTCCAGCGATCTCACCCGCTGAGCTGTTGTGCTCTGACAGGGGGACGATCCCCCTGCCAGATAATTCCAATCAGCGCTCTCTGCCATCTGGAGTCAGCCGGCTGCTGGTTTTTCAGCATGCTCGTCCGACAGACGTCTGCCAAAAGGTAGGCTTCTGTCGGACAGACTGACATACACATGGGCAGAATGTCGGAGGTTTTTTTCTTTTTGGACCGGCAAATGTTACCGACATTCTGCCCATATGTAGCGGGCTTTAAAGTAGTATTAAACTCAGCATTTTTAGCTTGACATATTAAGCACAATAAAATAAAAAATCCCCAGTAACCTATTTGTTAAAATGCTTACCCTAGCACCTGCAGTTTACAACTTTAAATTGTCTGGTCTTCATAGGAAAGCGTTAAAAGCACATAGTGCAGTCTCATGTCAGTCTGTTGGGTTGGAAAAGGGAGGGGGCAGGTGGGATGTAAAAAGGAGTGCTTTGCCATCCTAGGCTAAAGGCTGCGTGTTTTTACTGACACACAGTGTATGGAGACACAACTCTAGTCCCTGCATGCAAGGATAGCTCCATAGGATGCTGCAAGAGAAAGAAGTCACCGTGAAAAAGGAAACCTGGGGCAGCAGTCATGGAACCATCTTAAACTGGAACATATGAAAGGATTAAAAGATAAGGAATCTGTATACTCAGTAAGTGATTAATCAGCAAAACTGAGGGTTAAATATCACTTTATTGGAAAACGCACAAAAACAAAAAGGTGTGTTGACCTCTCCTAAAAAGAAAATTAAAAAAAGGGTTAACCATCAAATACTAAAAACTACACTTTGGAGTCTAGGACATCCTCATTTATTTCCTCTCTGAGCTTGTAGGCTACATTCAGTAGATAATGTCACATTTAAAACATATAGGTTTACAGTGAACTCAATGCAAACACATAAAAAAAAAAAAGCACATGAGGCGGCATTTTCCTGTTTTGCATTGAAAATTGACATGTGTTTATATGTAACCACTGGAAACACAAGCATGTCAATACAGACAGGTGTGAATGCAGGCTTAAAAAACAAAGACAAACAAACAAAAAAAAAAAACATAAAAACGCAAACACAAGGGAACCACAGTGAAAGAGATTTTAAGGTGTATAGTTTTCAAGCGCTTTCTTTTTTTAAATATAAAACAAAGGCCTGTTTAAAATATAATGTCATATTTTCTAATCAAATTGTGCATCTTTTCCTCAATGCAAAACTATGGGCTTCATCTGTCAAGAGGACTACTAAAAACTGTAAATGCTCCCCTGTAGCATCAAACACGTTCTTGTACAATGAACAGAAAAACAGAATTTTAATCTGTTACTTGGAGTTCATTAAAGGACACAGGATTAGTAATGATTCAAAGATAATTAGATTATACTGCTGCCTTCTGGAGGAGTTGGACACGGGCAAACAAAAAAAATAGTTGCCCAGCCACGTATGACCCCAGTGCAGAAGCAAACATTTATATTAAATGTTGGTTGATGTGTGCTCCATTGGCACACACAAACCTTTAACATATTCCAAAACCTTGAATATCAGCATCAACTTTACTCTTATATTATTCATGGTTATCATGTCAATAAAAAAAATAAAGCACGTCTTTACCCAAGAAGCTTGCCACAGTTTTGCTGTTCTTTGCCATGTTCATCTCCAATATAAAATCTGCATGTGTCTTAAAGCCAAGTAAACTGCTTTTCTCTTCTCTTAACTTGACAAGTTCACAAAGAATTTTGTTGTTCTCCTGTAAAAGGTCAATTAAAAGACAATTATTGAGACAGCCCTGTAAAGATGTGGACTCTCAGGTCAGCACCTTGAGTATTTTCATTACCTCCTTACAGCGGGAGTTAAAAGCCAACTCCACTTTTCTCCGTGTTTCAGGAACAAAGCATTTTTTCATCAACGGGAAATAATGAGGATATTTCAAAGTAACCTTTAGTTTTCCATCTTCATCTTTCTCCAGGGAATTCAAAAAGTCATCAGGAAGCCCTCCTACAAAAATCAGTATTTTATAACTACATATATAAATTAAGTATTCAAAAGCAATGCAATAAGCTAGGAAAATGTATCTTATAGGATGTTCTATTCCTTTATAATATGGTTGCCTGTTTAGAAATGAAGGTGTCAGTCCTAAGTAGATATCAAATATGGGTAAATAGTGACAGCTGAACGCACAAATATCTAAATCAAACACAGGCTTCATGTACTCTTAGGCAACTCCTGTAGTGTAGCTGGGTGCAGAGACAGCAGCATTATCTCTTTCTTTGCCATTTATAGCCAGACCTGTGGTAACTTGTGGTTTTGATGGTGTGGCTTCATGAGAACTGAGCTGCACAAAGACCGACTTCACACTTGTACAAAAAAGGCTCCGACATTGGGAGCTTATGTCGCATGACGTGTGAAAACCAATGTTTCCCTATAAGAGCCATCTTAACTGGTCCGACACAAGTCGGTCCGACTTTGAAAATGCTTCCTGCGCTACTTTGGTCCGACTTTGATCCTACTTCAGCCCATCGAATATCACTGAAGTCGGATCACCGTCTTGACTGGCATGCGACTTGTGCTCTGATGATCTTGAAGGGGAATCCCACACCAAATGAAAGGAAAAAAAAAAAAATGGCATGGGTTCCCCCTCCAAGAGCATACCAGGCCCTTTGGTCTGGTATAGATTTTAAGTGGAATCCCCATGCTAAAAAAAACGGTGTGGGGTCCCCTCCCAAATTCATACCAGACCCTTATCAGAGCATGTAGCCCGGCAGGTCAGGAAAGGGGGTGGGGACAAGAGCGAGCCTGAACCATACCAGGCCGCATGCCCTCAACATGGGGGGTGGGTGCGCCCCCCACCCCAAAGCACCTTGTCCCCATGTTGATGAGGACAAGGGTCTCTTCCCGACAACCCTGGCCGTTGGTTGCCGGGGTCTGCGGGCAGTGGGCTTATCGGAATCTGGAAGCCCCCTTTAACAAGGGGGCCCCCAGATGACGGCCCCCACCCTATGTGAATGAGTATGGGGTACATTTTACCCCTACCCATTCACCTAAAAAAAAAAAAAAAGGTCAAAAAAAAAAAAAAACGCAGTACACACGTTTTTAAAGTAATTAAGGCAGCACCAGCTTCTTTTTTCCGATTTCTTCTCCCCGTTCCGGCTCTTCTCCCTCCTCCACTAATGTTGATCCGGTGACGTCATAAGGGGGTGTGGCCTATATATCACCAGATGGCCCTGCCCCATGTCTTTATAAGTCATAGCATGCGGCAGATCTGGCATTACAGCGGGAGAGCACGTCGAGGCAACATCAGAAGAAGAACAAAGGGAGAAGACAGCGCAGAGAGGAGACCTGGCAGAGGCTAAAGACAGGGGACAGAGGGAGAAGAACTGGAGAGGGCTAAAGGACATCAGCGGAGAGCGGAGAAGAACCGTCAGAGGCAGAAGACATCAGTGGAGGAGACGCTGGAGCTGCCTAAATAAAATGACTTTAAAAACCTGTGTACTGTTTTATTTTTGACACTTTTATTTTTTTTTGGTGATTGGGTAGGGGGTTCAGTGTACCCCATACTTATTCACATAGGGTGAAAGGCTGGGATCTTGGGCCCCCCCCCCCTGTGTTAAAGGGGGCTTCCAGATTCCAATAAGCCCCCCCACAGACCCCGACAACCAAGGGACAGGGTTGTCGGGAAGAGGCCCTTGTCCTCACCAACATGGGGACAAGGTGCTTTGGAGTGGGGGGCGCAGAGCCCCCCTGCCCCAAAGCACCTTCCCTCCTATGTTCAGGGCATGTGGCCTGGTATGGTTCAGGAGGGGGTGCTCGCTTGTCCCCTCCCCTTTCCTGACCTGCCGAGCTGCGTGCTCGGATAAGGGTCTGGTATGGATTTTTGGGGGGCCCCCCCATGCCCTTTTTTCGACGTGGGGGTTCCCCTTAAAATCCATACCAGACTGAAGGGCCTGGTATGCTCTTGGAGGGGGAACCCATCACGTGTTTTTGTTTTTTTTTGGCGTGGAGTTTCTCCTAAAGATTCATACCAGACACAAAGTGCCTAGCATTGTCGGATCCCCGTTCATTGAAGTCGGATGGGTGTCGGACTTCAAGTCGAAGGGGAAAGTTGGATCCACAGTGGTACGACTGTTGTGTCGTACCAGTGTGAACCTGGCCTTAGGCCACGCTCACACTGGCGCGACACGACTGTTGTATGACTGTCATCCTACTTTGACCTACGACATCAGTCCTACTTCCATCCGACTTGAATGAACAGGATAAGATTTTTCTCCGACTTTGAGATAGTCTGACTTGTCCTTTGACCAACCAAAACAATCCCAGTGCGAGATAAATTCCTTTTACTGCCGCTGCAATAACCATGTTGGATGGTTAGGACAAGGATCAGACTTTGAAACAACTTAAATGATCTCAATGGGCTGAAGTAGGACCAAAGTAGTGCAGGAACCTTTTTCAAAGTCGGGCCAGTAAAGACAGCTCTCATAGGGAATCATTTATACACACGTCATGTTATATGTGCTCCCAAAGTCAGAGCGTATGCTGTACCAGTGTAAACCTGGCCTTAAGCAACCCTGGGGGTAACAAGCCTGGCATGGTCACAGTTCAGTACTAACTACCTAACATTTCTGCCCCCTCTGGTGCTTGCCACACTAATCCCCTGCAAATATCCATGCCCAGGAATAATCCCCCTAGGAAACTGATGATTTAAATGCATAAAGGAGAATAAAGCTTATTCTTATTTACTGGCAAAGGAAAACAATATAAAATTACCATTGCATGTTTGATAGCACAGGCTTAAAGTCATAGTATACTCTGTACTACCACTTGTACCTACAGGGAAGCCTATAATAAGGCTTACCTGTAGGTACTGCTAATATCTCCTAAACTTGCACAGTTTAGGAGATATTCAGAGTGCATACAGCTGATGACATCGGCACATGCGCTCTGAGAGTCCAGCTTACATATAACCACAGCGGGAGACGATCAGCGGGTAGCATGGACTCTACGTCCGCCGGGACACGCCGATCATCGTGCGGAGAGAAGGAATTGCGGTCTGCCTATGTAGACAAGGCAGAGCGCTGTTCTTCTGAGTCATGGAATCTTGAACATCCATCACCATGGCATACAAATATATGAACAGGTATATGCCATTTATACAGTTTCTCATCATTTAAGCAAAGTCCTATAAGTGTTTTAATGATATGAATTAAAAAAAAAAAAAATAATAATTTAAAAAATTATAAAAAATACTTGAACTTGAAAACTAAGGTGCAGTAATCTTGATGTTGGTGTCTCTGAAATACATTGATCAGCTATAACATTATGACCACTGACAGGTGAAGTGAATAACATTGATTATCTCATTACAGTGGCATCTGAAAGTGGGTGGGGATATATTAGGCAGCAAGTGAACATGTTGCCCCTGAAGTTGAAAGCATAAAAAAAAATGGACAAGCGTAAGGATTTGAGTGACTTTGACCAGGGCCAAATTGTAATGGCTGGATGACTGGGACAGAGCATCTCCAAAGCTGCAGCTCTTGCGGGATGTTCCCAGTCTGCAGTGGTCAGGTCCTATCAAACGTTCTCCATGAAAGGAAAACCAGCGAACTGGTGAAAGGGCCATGGATGGCACGTGGGAAGCAGAGGATGGCCTCTATTGAGGCCCCACTCTTCAATTTATAGGATTATCTGCTGGTGATGGCTTGGTGCCAGGTAACAGCATACCTTCAGAGGTCTAGTGGAGTCCATGCCTCTACAAGTTATGGTGAGTGGTCATAATGTCATAACTGATCTATTTAGTTGAAACTCTGAGCGGACATTGAACTTGCCTGATACCCAGCTGCCAAATTATAAAATCCTATGGTGTGACTGACAGTCCACCATGAACTCACAAATCTGCTCTCTCATAACACACATGGAAGAAATGTGTAGGTTGCCATTGCTGACCTCTCCCTCTGAAAAATCTGTGAAATTATAAATTATCCCATTTTTGGAATATGCAATGGGATTAGACACTTGAACACATTCTGTTCTAAAATGCTAGAGGGCTTTACTGTGCCATGATTCGGTAGGAGGACTTTTTAATTTTTTTTTTTAAGTTCCTTCTTACCACAACCTTTATGGTTATACTGTTTACTTGTGCAAAAACATTTTCATTATTTCCATTTTACCTAGCTCTTCCCTGGTAAAAGGCAGAAATGTAATGTCTTCATTTAAATTCTTGCTGAAGTCAATGGAAAGATTGCTTATCTTCTTCTTGATATCCTTGATTTTCTACAAGGAGACAAAAAACACAAGGACTCACAAAATGCGACAGTTATGGCTCACAATCATAAAATGTGCATCTGAGCAATCTACAACAATTTTTATCTTGTCAAATCAAATACATTAACTGGAATAAATCAGTTTTACTTCCCTTTGACCCCAATACACCACCTCTCAAATCAGGATAGTGGACTAACAGGGTCACTAGTTCAACCAGGGATTCCCTCATTTTGGAGGGATTTCCTCTTACTTCCTGTGTTGGCTACAGCCGTGTCATGAATCGCCAGTAATACTTTCATACCCTGTCTGTCTGTCAGTCTTGGGCTGCACTCTCACACCTGCATGGTTAAGTAATCTTCCCTCAGTGTGGCTCCACCCTAGCCTCTACAGCAGGGATATGCAATTAGTGGACCTCCAGCTGTTACAAAACTAAGTTCCATCATGCCTCTGGGTGTTATGCTTGTGGCTGTCAGAGTTTTGCTGTGCCTCATGGGACTTGTAGTTCTGCAACAGTTGGAGGTCCGCTAATTGCATATCCCTGCTCTACAGGATACACTATTTAACACTGTGCTGTTTAAGCCTGCCTTGCCCGAGCAATATTGTGCATTTGGTTTTCTGTCTCCTGCTTGCCGTGTGCTCTACGTCTTTCGGTTACCGATTTTGGCTTGTTCTTTGACTCTCTCTGCCTGCTTGTTACCCTGACCTTTGGCATGTTCTCCGTTTATCCTTGTCTGCTAGTTGCCTCGACCTTTGGCTTATCTCCGGACTATCCCTTGTCCTGTGTAACAAAAAACTTCTCACACTCCACTTGAGTGCTTTCGTCATATACCGCTTCCTCACAGTCTGAATATAGATATCAGATATTCCAACCACAATTCTCGTTTGGTTGCTGAACATGGACTGTTTATTAGAACAAGAATACAGTCTTATATACAGTTGAAGAGGAGGTTCCCCCCTCCTGCTCATATTACTCTAACAATACACCTGTAACCAGAAACCTAATTAACATGAGCTAGTTATCTAATCATTTACCCAGACTTGGTTCTCAGAAATATGACCTTTCAGGGTAGACTTGCCATCTCCTCACTCAACTTACAATACACATAAGTATAAACACATCCCCAATAGTTTGCTAGGAGATAAAAGGTGTGTTAATGAGCACAATAAACTATTGGGTGAAAGACCCAGGCTTTCCAGATCTCATAAATCATTCACATACATCTGTCCCTAGGCCCAAGCTGGCAGAGAGCATAATGGCCTCCTTAATAATGTCCTTTTGCATTACATAACAGAATATCTTCCTAAATGCTTGTAGTTCCCTCAAATGCCAGGGCCCATAGTCGGTAGGCAAGAGGCTAGCATTCAGTCCCCTCCAAAAGCCTCTGTCCTGGGTGAGTCTGTCACATCCTGGTCTGCCACTTCCTCTCTATCCTCCTGTAGCCTACCTTAAGCGTGAGCTGGGAGACCCTGGGGGTCGCGACTTGGAGCCAGTTGCAGCGCAGTCCATCCTCACCACTAGAGGCTCTGGTGAACACCTGCTGGCTCTTAGACTCCATGCCCTGGGGAATCTTATGCTCTAGCTCCCAGTGGGTTACGTGTTGGTGCTCCAGTGGACCTGCTTTTCTGAACCACCCAGAGTTCCATGCGCAGCAGTCAGCCATAGAGTCCATTACCATGGTTGGGCACGCCTGACCCCAACGGTGTGCATCTGTCACCTGGCCTCAGGTGACAGGACAAGCTGCCACACTTGACAACTAAAGAATCTAGTTTCTGTGCAGCTTAAATCCAATCCAATCATAATGGTGCTTAGTACATGATTTTAAGGGTTAAAGCTTAGCACGATTGTTTAGATGGTACTGTTTTTGAGTATCCCAAAATACACCCCCTATAACCTACCAGGTTTCCACTGTCTGCCACACAAGATCTGACCGATTACTACATTCATGTGAAAAGATCTGCAATGTATATAACACCAAAGAAAATCGTGTGACAAAGATGATGAACAGTGGTACAGTTGGAACCACTCCAGTCTTCAAGATGTTGACCTTAGTTACGCAGACTCAGAATTGTTTCCAGAGTTAATGTGCCCTCCAACTATCACAATGCTCACAGGGCAATCAGCAGCCCCTTACACATGTATTTATTATTGGCTTTGTTATCCTTGATTCTATTATTTAATGTTAGGTTACTGGATTATCCTATGCTTGAAAGGGGAGCAGATGTGAGATTGGATCGTTTTATTTTACTGCGCTTTTTGCATAATTACTTAAAAAAAAGTTAAAAGTTAAGTTAAAAAAAAAAAAAAAAATCTTAGACAAAAATGTTACACATTAGGCCTTTGTGCATCAGGTGACCTCTGACTGCATTCATACGTATAAGGCCTGTATAATTTAGGGATGTCCAGACAGACTGTTTTATTAATCCGTCCATATTCTCCTGAGACATCAGGAGGTAGCTGAGAGAGATACACATACTGGAAAACCTATAGCTGGGCACAATGGTGAAAAGGGTGTATATAATTATTATAAGTGATGTTATACCTAAAGCAAATCCATCATAATCCTGGGCAATTCAATCTGAGCATATGAGGAAAAATACATAAACAGTGGTTTCCCTCAGTGAAAATTGCAAGTCAAAAGAACAGTATAGCTAGAGATATAGGCAGCAGAAGTTATACCCAAATCCCAACTTTCAGTGAAAAAGTAAAGCTTGAGGGAAACTCCCCCCCCCCCCCTTTTGCAGTTAAAATATTTAGAACATTTAAGTGAAAAGAAAAAAAAAAAAAAAAAGACTGGATTGGTTTGAAATATGCTTCCGTTCTCTATCACCAAAAATATTATTATAATATTATATATATATATATATATATATATATATATATATATATATATATATATATACATACACATACACACACATACGTGTGTGTGTGTGTGTGTGTGTGTGTGTGTGTGTGTGTGTGTGTGTGTGTGTGTGTGTGTGTATATACACACACACACACACACACACACACACACACTATAATATATATATATATTATGGTATCTGCAACTTACAAGGCAGTTATCCTGCATCAGCAAGGTCTCTATGATGCAGACGTTTTGCAGCAAGTGTTTCTAGATGTGCTTCCAAAGCTCTTCTGAAAACCAGATGTCCAGCACCATTATCAGCTTAAAGTGTTACTAAGGGCTATTTTTCTTTATTAAAATAATAAACATGTTATACTTACCTGGTCAATAATATACAAATTAGCAGAAAGCAACTCCTAGGTATTCCAAGACATTAATACATTTAGACGACTGTATATGACAGGAACAGCTGAATGATCGTAAAGATTGGGACATCCCATTGCCCACTCCTCAGATCTTCTCATTGGTCAGGACATTTCTGTCCACACCCTCCTCAGGGACCAGAAAAGAGGCTGATCAGCAGTCTGGAGCTCTCTTTTACTACCAAAACACGGGACATCAGCCAAGATCTTTGACAGCCAATGATCCATCTTCCTTATTGACTGGACTCTGCTGAACTCCCCAATCCAGACTTTAAGTACTTTTTAAACCTTTTGTTTTTCTGTTGCAACATTGCATCTTTTTCTTTGTAATGCTACTTATATGCAAATATTTTAGTGCCTTTTCTAGTATCAAACAATGTTTTGAAAAATGTTATTATTGTCTCTAATGCACTAACACAGAGCTTATAGTGATACTAAAGTCTATTTTTTTTTGCCAAAAAATAACAAACATGTTACACTTACCTGCCCTGTGTAGTCCTATCAGCCAAAAGTGGAACATCTTTTTGCAGGGTGAGGCTAAAAGTGTCATTGTCACATATGAGTGACAGCATGGTGCGAGAGAGAGATGCTCCCAGGCACATTGTTGAATTGACATCAGGCTCAGGTAAATATTTTAGGGGCTTGGTGCAGAGAATGCATTAAGATAAAAAACCTTTAGCCTTTCAAACCACTTTAAAGCTGCCAGATACCACAGGGACCTTACTACACCCATTTGCAGTCCAGAAAAGCCTTATCATCAGGAGAGGTTTTAAACAGAAGAGTTGTGAACTTGTGACCAGAAACACATTCCTTCAAGGTTTAAAAAAAAAAAAAAAAAAAAAAAAAAAACATGCATCTCCTTTCCTTCAGTAAAGAAACCCAATCCATCCATGCTCACCCATCCATACTCTGTATACCGATCTATCCATACTCGGCATACTCATCCATCCATCCTAAGCAATACTCATCCATCCATGCTCAGCCATCCCATCCACCCCCATCCATAATTAGCCATACCCATCCATACTCAGCCATACCCAGCCATCCATACTCTGCATACCCATCCATCCATACTCATCCATGCCACTACAGTGCCTCACAAAAGTGTAATAGGTTGTCAAATTAGATTTGAAACTTATGTCCCTAGAACACCCGACGGTGCTCCCGGAACCTTGGGCCTCTGTATGTGGCCAGGCTGTGGAAGTCTCACATGTGGTAACGCCGTACTCAGGAGGAGTAGGAGAATCTATTTTTGGGTGTAATTTTTGGTATGTACATGTTATGTGTTAGAAATATTGTGTAAATGGACAATGTTGTGTAAAAAAAAAAAAAAATGCGTTTTCATTTTCTTTTCACACTTTCCAAAAACTTGTATAAAATAAATGACATGTTCAAAAGACTCGATATGCCTCAGATTATACATTGGGTTGTTTTATTTCCAAAAATGGGGTGTTTCCATTGTCCTGGTTCTCCAGTGCCTTCAAAAGTGTAGTCAAGAAATGATATGTGTAATTTATGCTCCAAGAAGAATGCCTGATGGTGCTCCCTGCATGTTGGGCTTCTGTATGTGGCCACGCTGTGTAAAAGTCTCACACATGTGGTATCGCCATACTCAGGAGTAGTAGAATGTGTTTTGGGGTGCAATTTGTGCTATGCATATGCTGTGTGTGAGAAATAACCTGCTAATATAACAATTTTGTGAAAAAAAAAAAAAAAAAGAAAATCTTGATTTTGCAAAGAATTGTGGGAAAAAATTGCAACTTCAAAAAACTCACCATGCATCTTACTAAATACCTTGGAATGTCTTCTTTCCAAAAAGGGTAATTGGGGGGGGGGGGGTATTTGTACTTTCCTGGCTTGTTAGGGTCTCAAGAAATGATATAGGCCGTCAGTACTTCAGGTGTGATCAATTTTCAGAGATTGGCACCATAGCTTATGGACTCTATAACTTTCACAAAGACCAAATAATATACACCGATTTGGGTTATTTTTACCAAAGATATGTAGTGGCCAAAATATATCAAGAAAAAATTACTAAATTTGCTAAATTTTATAACAGAAACAAAGAAAAATTCTTTTTTTTTTTTTTTTTTTTTTACAGAATTTTCTGTCTTTTTTCTTTTATAGCGCAAAAAAATAAATTAAAAAAAAAAAAAAAAAAAACCCAGCGGTGATTAAATACCACCAAAAGAAAGCTCCATTTGTGTGAAAAAAGGACAAAAATTTCAAATAGGTACAGTGTTGCATGACTGAGTAATTGTCATTCAAAATGTGAGAGCACCGAAAGCTGAAAATTGGTCTGGTTATTAAGAGGGAAGAAGCCGAAGAAGATTATTTGCTGTCCCCTCAAAGTAACAACACACAGCCATTAATGTCTAAACCACTGGCAACAAAAATAGTATTTTTAAAAATGCTTACCTGTAAAATCCTTTTCTTTGAAGTACATCACGGGACACAGAGCCATAGTAGTTACTATGTGGGTTATAGCCCACCTTCAAGTGATGGACACTGGCACGCCCTAAGACAAAAAGTCCACTCCCTATACAATTCCTCCCACTACTGGGAGTACCTCAGTTTTGTAAAGTAATACACTTGTATAACCAAGAAGGGAGGGACCTCTGTGTCCTGTGATGCACTTCAAAAGAAAAAGATTTTACAGGTAAGCCGTTTTAAAAATCCTATTTTTTTTTTATTGTACATCACGGGACACAGAGCCATAGTAGTTACTATGTGGGATGTCCCATAGCAATGCTGGGGTTAAATTGAGGTGGACCTTAATTGCTTTAACAACAATTTCTAATAATTTTTAAGATATATATTTTCTAAAGATAGAGTTTTGAGTTAGGTCTACCACCAATGTGCACCATTTACTCCACCGTGGTCACATTGATTATTTTATATTTTTTCTATATACACCTTATTTTACATGATTAATAGGGGAATTAATGGATATAGTGTGAAGAATTTGGGGACCTGCATACTAATGAGTCTAATAAGCCTGTAGATCCAGGTTAGTTATGACGTAATTTTTATATACAGGTTCCCAATTCTAATAGTCCATGTGATTCCCATTTCTCTATGTTGTTGGTGCCATCTAACAATTGAAAAAAATACTATAGATGGACTTTGGTTTAACAACTAATAGTGCCAATATATAAGCTGAACCAAATTAATAGTCTGCATATGGCTAACAATTAAGTTAGTGGAATGATGATACCGTGTTTCCCCGAAAATAAGACATCCTCCGAAAATAAGGCCTACTTACAGTTTTGCCTCTCGTTGTAATAGAAGGCATCCCACCGATAATAAGGCATCCACCGATAATAGGGTATCCACCGAACATACCGTAAGGTACCCCCCGAACATAAGGCATCTGACTCTAGACTCTCGTACGGTAGCGGCAGGCACCGCTGCACAGCTCACTAATTGGCCGCAGCTGTTCAGGCAGTGCAAGGTCTCTTCAAATCAGTGAGCTGCGGCGGGATCTCTGGATGACGAGCGACGTCCCTGATGTTGCGCAGGGGAACGTCGCCCGTCAGAGAGCCCGTGCCGCCGCTGCCAGACACATGAGTCGGGCACATTGTGTGTTATCTCGCCGCCACAGGGGTGACTGAGATGTGGGGGGGGGGATGTCTGGTGAAGGTGGGAGGGGGAAGAGACTAAACTGTCCACTGGCACAGGGGTGGGGGGAGGGGGGCTAAAAATGACACATGGTGGATTTAAGGGGGGGGGGGGAATCAAAATCGGCACAGGAGGATCAGAAAGGGGGAATCAAAATGGCACAGGAGGTTCTAAAATGGTAATCCCCCCTCTGATCCTTCTGTGCCATTTTTATTGATTCCCCCCTCTGATCCCCCCTGTGTCATTTTAAGTGATCCCCCCATTTCAATCCCCACTCTGATCCAGTGTGTCACTTTAGGGGTTGACTGCTTTTCTGCTGATACAAGAAATACTGGTAAAACAGTGCTGGTATATTTTTACCCCTAGACATGAGCGCAAAAAGAAAGAGCTACTCCATGGAGTACAAGCAAGGAATCGTGGAAGACTCTTGGGGCCAAAATCTTACTGCTTTCTGCAAAGAGAAGATGTTGAATATCCGATTGGTCCGAAAATGGCGAGCAGAGTACGGTAACCTCATTGAACAAGTGGACAAGGGAAATGCTAAAAAGCGCAAGTGTGGATCAGGTCGGCAACCATTATTTTCCGAGCTGGAAGACCTAATCTGTGAATGGGTTGTTGACAGGAGAGCAAAGGCTTTGGTTGTGAATAGGGCTCAGATTCAAGAATTTGCCCTTGCAATGGCACCACAGTTTGACATAGCCCCCGAAGACTTCAAAGCATCACAACACTGGCTGGATAATTTCCTTCAGCGAAGTGAACTGTCTTTAAGAAGATCCACAACACTGTTTAGGCTGGAAGATGCTCAAGTTATTCAGCGAGCACTTGCATTCAAGTCCTTTATTGATGATGCTGACTTCTCTAAATACAATCTTTCCAACATGATTGCTATGGATGAAACTGCAGTGTTTATGGGCCAATCATCTCAAACAACAATTGAACAGCGGGGTGTCTCCTCAGTGTACATTCCCTCCACTGCTTACGAAAGTGCACGTGTTACCTGTATTTTGGCAATTCGTCTGGATGGCACTAAAATCCCACCTTTAATCATTTCTAAGGGCAAGAAGGAAAAGATTGAACGTGTTTCGGGCATTTTTATTCTTGAAACTGAAAAAGCCTGGGCCACACAAGCAGTTATAAGGAAGTGGGTCGATTTAATGCTGCCGCTTGTTATGCGAGGGAGCCAAAGAGGTCTGCTAGTCTGGGATGCAGCCAGCACTCACCACGCTAAAGACGAAGAAATTTCTTCACGAAAGAAAAATAGATCAAATAATGATTCCCGCAGGAATGACGGCCTATCTCCAGACTCTTGATATTGCAATAAACAAGCCATTCAAGGACAATTTGCGCATGGAAATTAACGACTACATTGAAAATAGAATGGAGAGAAATCAGCGTGGAAACTTTGTGAAACCTAAACTGCAAGAGGTTGTGACTTGGGTGAAGAATTCATGGGAGAAAATCACTGACAGTTGCATTGCAAATGCACTACGAGCAGGCTACCTTGACAAGAAGTACTCATTTAAGGACAGTGCTATTGCTAAACATGAGAGATTTGGCCCACTGATTCTGAAAGAAATTCACCAGGAAATTCAGGGTTTGGATTGTTATGATGATGTTCCAGAAGATGATGACATGACGGTCATTGAATAAATCTTACTTTGTGTTCATACCAGTAAATATCAGTATCTGTAAATGTACCATAGATTGTTGTACATGGAAATGGTAGTAACAAGAAATTCTTGATACCGTAGGATTCACAGTTTGTCTGGTTATGCTGGTTTGTGATGACCACTACTACTGTACCGTATACAGGTAATAAATGTACTTTTTTTTTGTTCAACAAAAAATGTGTACCGTATTCTTCTTCATTGAAAAATAAGACATCCCCTGAAAATAAGACCTAGCGCATCTTTGGGAGCAAAAATTAATATAAGACACGGTCTTATTTTCGGGGAAACCGGGTATGTATGATAGTAACATCAGGATGGTACACTTATATAATAACATAAGAATTGATTAGATTCAGATTTTATGTTTTATATATATATGTATATATATATATATATATATATTTTTTTTTTTTTTTTTTTACCTTTTTATTATTCATAATGTTCGTTTTTTAAATTGCCAAACCACCACAGTATTTGTAATAGAGTCAAATGTGACCGGCAAATTAGAGACATTGATGTATGAATCAGAAATGGTGTCTCTATGTATCTGGCTTTATGTTTTAAATGAGCATATTGTATACTGAGACATGTTGCCTTGTTCATGTGGGATACTACATGTGCGCAGACGCATCACATCTTGTTGAATGGAGTTCCTCAATTACAATGTTAGGTCCTTGTTTACGTGCGCAGACCGATGTGATGGTGCGCGCGCTGCCATTACAGGATGCGCGGGGAGGGTTAGTACGCATGCGCAAGTCCCCAATGATGTAAGACGTGCGCGACTCGATCACGCAGTATGCGATGGGAGGAGGCACACAGGTGAGGAGACTCAGCTGTTGCGATGTGCGCATCCGCACACGGGGGGGGGGGACCAATTGCGATCCAATTGGGAGCTATATAAAAAGAGGTATTGGAAGTCCGTGTGGCCAATCCCTAAGAGGAAGTCACATGACGAAACATGTCAGGGACGTGGCCACACGGACATTGAAAATTCTTTTGACATTTTGGCATTCTCAGAGATCTGCTCTGCTCACCGCTCAGGATATTCGCCATTCAGAGTCCATTCATTATTGGGTGCACCTTGATCAGCGTCTAAGGAGTGGGTGAGGTCTGATGCGGCATTTTTGGTATCCCATGCGATTATTTGTACGTACCATCAAGTCATCCTTCGTTGCAGTGTGCTGTGGAACATTTTGCTGTGTTTTGCTGTTTTTTACACTTTGAACATGTGAGTTTAATTATTGAAGTGTGTGTGGAGGATATGTTTGATTAAATCGTTTTGCAAACAGAATCACGCTATGTGGAGCACTTTTCATTTCTTATTTTCACATATGGAGGTATTTGCTTTGGATTGATCCTATCTCTAACCCAGGTGTGGTTAAACAGCGTTTATGCCAACCATGAGAGTGGGAGGCAACATTATCTGGTGAGTGCGGTCTTATTGGGAAAGGGATCACGAGACACGTCGGTGTGGTAGAAGATTATAAAGGAGTGTTATGAAGATTGACCTTTATTGGACATATCTTGCTATATACTGTTTTTTTATTTCACTACAGTTATCAAAAGGACTTTTTTTCACTTAACATTATTTCACGAGGTGTTGTTGTTTTATGATAATTTTGCAACATCGTTTATTTCACATTAGTATTATATTTTTTTGCGCCACTTGATTATTTCTTTTCAAACACTTTGGTACATTACACGTTTGAGTATAATCTAGACACTATTCAACATATATTTAAAGTGGTAGCTAGGTGTAATTCACTGATTTGTTTTGTATATTCTTTATATACACACTTATTTACTCACTCATTTTTTGGAAAGATTGGAGCAGTGAAGGTACGATATTGCAGCGTGAAGATATATAGAGTACCATCAGACCAGATTTAATGATCAGGAATAATCTTGAGTACCTCTTTAAACTGGACCTTCAAGGACTGAGATACCCCGATCGCTGCCAGCGCAGGTTGAACCACTGAACCTGCCAGCGAAACATAGTTTTTAAAAGGGATTCCAACTTCTTATGTTGGATCCTTCAGCATTTGAGCATTGTCTACTGGACAGTCAAGTTTTTGTTCACCGAGGATATAGCAGCGTCAATTGCTGGAATCCCCCATTTCTTATTGAACTCTTCCTCCATAGGATAAAGTGTTAAACCGTTTTTTCCTCCAAAAAAGTTTTCATCTGGGTGCTCACACTCAGACTACATAAGCTTTTTTAGGAATGAATGGATAGGAAAAGCATGAATAGTTTGGGGAGGCTTTAGCGAACCCAAACCAGAAGTGGGCTCATAGACTGACTCCACTACTGGCAGCAAAAATGTGGAGCGGACCAATTCAGTGGGAGATTGGACCAACAACCTTTCTTGTGAACCTGATCCTTCCGTATTAGAGGAGTCACTAGCCTCTTCCTGGTCCCCTGAGAGAAATTAGTTATCTCTCGCCCCCTGTTCCTCAGTTTGAGGGTCCCGAGTAATGGACGGGGAACTGTTACGCTTAGTCCCACTCTGGGATGCGATTAAGGCATCATTTTTTTGTTCCAAGCCTAAAAATGGTTGAGGAAAAAACCTCCTTAGTAATATATACAGGGGCTGCAGTGTTAAGAGCAGCTGCAACACCCGACGTCCCTGATGGCTCACTCTGACCAGCCATATCACTCTCAGGGGAGGATGCCATCTTTTTTGGAGTGCCATCTTTTTTGAGATGGTTCTAGGTTTCCTTGTGGCTGTAGAACCCTTTTTTGAGGTGCTTTACCCCCCCCCCCCCCCTTCTGACCATAGCCTGATGCAAAGCAGAGGTACTACCAGAAGGAACGCATCCACTGCTTGAGCAATAGTCCAGCCCTGTCACTGCTATTAGTGCTCAGACTGATGCAATAGTAAATGTGTCAAAGGAATGCCTGTGTCACCAAACCTCTTTCATGCCACCCTTGCTCATGTCCCTCCGCAGCTTGCAGCAGTAACAATGGTGCTTTTTAAAAACACACTTTCCCGCAGTTGACGTTGGAGGACGCCAACGCTGCGCTAAGCTCCGCCGCCTACGGCCCCCCTCCTTTCTTTTAAAAAAGAGCTTTCCCGCATGAGCACGGGCCTCTGATCCTATGGGATCGTATAACGAGGGGGAAAAATGGTGAAGAGGGAGCCTGGAAGTTGCCGAGCAGGGCGGCGTGCCGCTCGTTTTTTTTTTTTGGGCACTTCTTCCTCGTGAAGTGGGGTAGGAAAATAGCACAGGTGGGTGGGTGTCTGGTGGGGAGGAACACCCCACCCCCCAGACTTACCAGAGGTCTGCTGCTGGCTGGAGGAAAGGAAGCTGCTGTTCCGGACACAACGTGAGCTCTCTGAGGAAGGATGAGAAGGTATGAGCTCTATACAGCCCCCAGTGGTGACACAAAGGCATGACAACATTCACTAAATTAAGGAAGACATAAGAAAATTCATAAATTTCGTAAAAAAACTTCACTTACCTTTCCCGCCGGTTTTCAGTGGTAAAACCAACAAACCCAATCTTCACCCTTTACGGTGGGTTCTGTTAACAAATCTTCAGGAGCTGGGGACCCTCAGGGAAACCCACAATCCTGGACCTGTAATAGCACCACCGCCAGTAAAACTTTATGGCCTTAATACCAAAAGTACTGGATCCCGGGGTCCAGCTCTATAAAAAAAAGAAGCGTTACAGGCAAAACCTTGTTTCTTCAGATACGAGGCCCAGATACCATTCAATTCAGCCTAAAAGACACTTTGGATGGATCCGGCTGCAAGGCTATCCCCATCTTTACTTGTGACCAACACCAATTGAGGTACTCCCAGTAGGGGGGGGGGGTATATAGGGAGTGGACTTTGTCTTAGGGCGTGCCAGTGTCCATCACCTGAAGGTGGCACATAACCCACATAGTAACTACTATGGCTCTGTGTCCCGTGATGTGCGATAAGAAAGTGAGTACATGCATGGTTCCCTCAATGAACTGTAGCTCCCCAGTGCCAGCAGCACTCATGCAGCCCCAGACCATGACACTCCCACCACCATGCTTGACTGTAGGCAAGACACACTTGTCTTTGTACTCCTCACCTTGTTGCCGCCACACACGCTTAACACCATCTGAAACAAATAAGTTTATCTTGGTCTCATCAGACCACAGGACATGGTTCCAGTAATCCATTTCCTTAGTCTGCTTGTCTTTAGCAAACTATTTGCGGGCTCTCTTGTGCATCATCTTTAGAAGGGGATGGGATGACAGCCATGCAGCCAATTTGATGCAGTGTGCAGCGTATGGTCTGAGCACTGGCAGGCTGACATCCCACCCACCCTGCCCACCCCTATAATCGTTGCAGCAATGCTAGCAGCACTCATATGTCTATTTCCCAAAGACAACCTCTGGATATGACGCTGAGCATGTGCACTCAGCTTTTTTGGTAGACCATGGCGAGGCCTGTTCCGAGTGGCACCAGTCCTGTTAATTCACTGCATGGTCTTGGCTACCGTGCTGCAGCTCAGTTTCAGGGTCTTAGCACTGCTATTGTTTCATGATTACCTTAACTATCTTGTGCCGGATTTTCGATTTAACATTATTTATAGTACTTTACAGGCATCTTTTTTAGATACCATGTTGAGTATACAGGGATCTAAAATCATGAGTAATCTATATATTTTTTTTTCTTTCATGAAATTTTATTAAAGTTTTCAATATTACAGAGATTGCAAGAAGAAAAATTACAGACGGTAAGCGGTAATGTACAAGATATATCAAACAGTACAACCGTAAAAGTGGTATAAAGTTACAATGTAGATTTCAATACCTAGAGATTTTATTATGGAACCTCAATAGTGCAACTTTTCTGCGTCTATCAGCAGGGAATAGGAACGATGGTGTCATAAGTGATCTATATATTAAAGCAACAGATCAAAAGCAGCTTTTACACTATACTAGCTTTCATCCTCCAGCTGTTTTTAGATCTATTCCCAAGAGTCAACTAGGATTGTAAACGATTCTGAGAGGCGTCATCAGCAACTTAACGAGATGGAAGAGAGACTCACTCAAAAGGATTACCCTTTAGGAGGTGGTACAAAAAGAACGGGGGATGGTTTCCTCTGGTATTAGACCAAAAACTGTTAGACACAATAGGATACCATGTGTCTCAGTTTCATCCCTTTTCCTTCTGGATATTTAGTATTATCAGGAAACACTGGTTAAAATATCTCAATATTTCTGAATTTAAAGTACCTCCTCTGCCGTCTTGCAGATGAGGTAGGACACTTCGAGACAGACTGGTGAGGACTGATCAATTCTTTATCCCAACACCCCCTGTTTTGGGAGCTCGCAATAATGGTTCCTTCCCATGTCTGAGCTGCATTTATTGCAACTCAATGACGAAGGGTACATTTTTTGACTCACCCCCATAGAGGTCATAGAATTGATATTAACCCCTTCAGTACCCGCCCATAGTCATATAACGCCCACAAGGTGGATCTACCATCCTGGGTGGGCGTAATACGACGTCCTCCCATTCCTGGCCACCTGGGGGCGCCCCCCCGCGGCGTCGCTTGGGACCCGGTGCGGGTGCCCGGCGGCCTCGATGTCCGCCGGGCACCCGCGATTGCCCGTTAAAACAACGGGACCGTGGAGCTGTGTGTGTAAACACACAGCTCCATGTCCTGTCAGCGAGCAGGAGACCGATCATATGATCCCAGTACGGAGGAACACATGATCGGTCTCCTCCCCTTAAGTCCCCTCCCCCCACAGTTAGAATCACACATATAGGGAATACATTAACCCCTGCAGCGCCCCCTAGTGTTAACCCCTTCCCTGCCAGTCACATTTACACAGTAATCAATGCAATTTTATAGCAACGATCGCTGTGTAAATGTGAATGGTCCCAAAAATGTGTAAAAAGTGTCCGAAGTGTCCACCGCAATGTCGCAGTCACGAAAAAAAAAAAAAAAAATAAAAAAAAAAAAATAAAAAATAAAAAAATCGCAGATCGCCGCCATTACTAGTAAAAAAATAAAAATGCAATAAATCTATCCCCTATTTTGTAGACGCTATAACTTTTGCGCAAACCGATCAATATACACTTATTGCGATTTTTTTTTACCAAAAATATGTAGAAGAATACGTATCGGCCTAAACTGAGTAAAAAAAAATAGTTTTTTTTTTTAAAAAAAAATGGATATTTATTATAGCAAAAAGTAAAAAATATTGTGTTTTTTTTTCAAAATTGTCGCTCTTCTTTTGTTTATAGCGCAAAAAATAAAAACCGCAGGGGCGATCAAATACCACCAAAAGAAAGCTCTATTTGTGGGAAAAAAAAGGACGTCAATTTTTGTTTGGGTGTAACGTCGCACGACGCGCAATTGTCAGTTAAAACGCAGTGCCGAATCGCAAAAAGTGCTCTGGTAAGGAAGGGTGAAAAATGGCCCGGTGCTGAAGCGGTTAAAGGATATTACACCTGCCAATCTTCATACGTTGTTTATGCGATTCAAATGTGGGTGAGACAACACAAAAAGTCAAAGATCGCATTGCCTGTCATAAGTATTCTATAAGAGATAAAGTTACACAATTGCCATTAGCTAGGCACTTTGTTGAAAAAGTTCATGCAATTTCACAACTTAAATTTATGGTTATAGACGGTGTGAGCCGTAATAGGAGAGGGGATAACTGTGAACTAAATTTGAGAATGAAGAAGTACAGTGGATACACTCCCTAGATACGATGTACCCCAAAGGGTTAAAAGCAGAAACTAATCTATACTTATTTGTATGAGATCATGACTCTGTTTATACTGATGAATTGTTGATAGTAGTTAGGCATAAGAAGGGTTGTTGATATGTGGGTTGTTTTGAACGATATATGTGATATAGGTAAGATAAAAAAAGTGAATGTCTTTTTATTACAGGTTACTGTCCCGGATGTATATTAGACTGAGTGGGAATTTGTATCCAGCCTATAGCCTTTCATTATGCTACTTTGATTCCTGACCGATGTTGCACTGCCCTTGGAGATTGCCAACGTGCCGTTCACCACATTTATGTGTATATGTAAATTTATATATTTTTACATATACACACACACACACACACACACACACACACACACACACACACCACACACACACACACACACATTATCCAATACTATCAGGAAAGAGTCTGTGTCGGTCCTAACTTCATTCTGCAAAATGCCCCCAAACACATTACCAAACCATAAAGAACCATCTGCAATGAAATGATGAACAAGCACTTGTGCAGCAGATGGTTTGGCCACCACAGAGCCCTGATCTCAATATCATAGAGCTAGTTTGGGATTACTTTGCAGAGACAGAAGGAAATAAGACCAAAATATTAACTGTGGCAAGTTCTTTGGGATGCTTAGAACAATCCAGAACCCCCAGAAACTACATGCAAGTGTATGTAAAAAAGCAACTGTACTAAAACCAAAAATTGTGGACGAATTTTTTCTCTTTAAATCACGTTTTAGGAAGTTTATTGGTTAATAAAAATATTAATTGCATTATTTATGAAAGCTTTTATGCTTTATAGCATCCCCCCCCCCCCCCCCCCCCCATGTGATAAAAATATTTGCACAGTACTATTTTTCACCATATGCTCAACTAATTTTGAAATGCTCAGGCTTGTGACAGGTATGCACCAATTCTACAGTACATAAGTAACTGAACAGCTTACCTGTTGCAACTCAGATGAAAGATTTAGACCATTTCTCTGACCCAGTTTGATCAACCTTTCCAAAAGCCTTTCTGCCTCAGGTTTCAAGGAATCAGGAGGTAGCACTGACTGCAATAAATGTAAAACACACAAGAGTCACAAAGAGCAAATAATTTTAGTCCATATGTGAATCCATAGATGTCACTCTTTAGAAAAAAAGAAATCATCATCAATTGTAGCAGATATATGCCCATTTCAAAAATGCAGCAAATAAGAATTTAATCCTCAATGCAGAAAAGCTGGGAAGTGTTTGCCGTGACCATACATTTCCTTTGCCTGACACTTTTATACCCTTTCAACATCAGCATTGTACATCCAATGTAAGCTTACTTGAAATTATCTCATTTCATTTCATTTTGTGAATACTGCCTGTCTGTTGGCCACCTCTTTCTACAACTTCTTGTATTGTCTGCATGCTTTGCAGCTTCTTCTCTGCAGTTTACATTTTTTTTTCGATTTCTAAAGACTACGTGTCTCATGGTACCATGCTGCTTGCAAGCAGTGGCTCCTATACCCATTCTGCCTCCCGCCACTTCTCTCAGCACTGCTGCATTTCAGAAAGCAAGCTCTGAATTACGTAACACAGCAGTGCCTACTCACAGGGCATATTGAAAGCGTGTCACAGAATTCAAGGGTTAACCACTTTAAGACCATTTTGCTGGCTTAAGGCCAGAGCACTTTTTGCAATTCGGCACTGCGTCGCTTTAACTGACAATTGCGCATTCGTGCGATGTGGCTCCCAAACAAAATTGACGCTTTTTTTCCCACAAATAGAGCCTTTTGGTGGTATTTGATCACCTTTTTTTGCGCGATAAACAAAAAAAAAACGTCAATTTTTACTTTTTGCTACAATAAATATCCCCCAAAAATATATAAAAACATTTTTTTTTTCCTGAGTTTAGACCGATACGTATTCTTCTACATATTTTTATTTATTTATTTTACCAAAAATTGTTGATTGGTTTGCGCAAAAGTTATAGCGTTTACAAAATTTTTATGGCATTTTTATTAATATTTTTTTTTTTTTTTTACTAGTAATGCGATCAGCGATTTTTATTGTGACTGCAACATTATGGCGGACACATCGGACATTTTTGGGACCATTGTCATTTATACAGCAATCAGTGCTATACAAATTCACTGATTCCTGTGTAAATGACACTGGCAGTGAAGGGGTTAACCAGGGAATGGCAGTGAAGGGGTTAATCAGGGAATGGCAGTGTAGGGGTTAAGTGTGTCCTAGGGCGTGTTACTAACTGTGGGGGGCGTAGCTGTGCGTTAGTGATCACTGATCTCTTCTCCAATCACAGGGAGCAGAGATCAGTGTCACTTGTTGCTAGGCAGAACGGGGAGATGCTGTTAACTTCCGCATCTCTCCGTTCGTCCTCCCCGTGGGGCGATCGCGGGTACCCCCGCAGCAAGCGAGTCCGCGGGACCCGCGACCGGACTCACGGGGGCCCCGACCGGTGCGCACGCGATGGCATGGTGGCATATTCAAAGGGACGTACCTGTACGCTCTTATGCCTGTCCGTGCCATTCTGCCTACGTACATCTGTGTGCGCTGGTCGGGAAGTGGTTAAATGTTAAATTCTTCACAAAGTCAAGCTAGATCACTTCATGTTGGCCCCTTTTGCATGTATAGCTATGTAAAACATTGCAAATAACTGTCTATCCAGTAATACACTGTTACACTCTGCCCTGCACATGCTCAGTGGTTCTAAATTTAATTAAATTTTTTTTTTTTTTTTTTAGGCACACACAGCTTGGCTCAGCCACGCTCCCTCTTCACAGGATATGATTGACAGCAGCTGGAGCCAATGCCTCCTGTTGCTGCCTCTGTAAAGATGGAAAGAGAACAGTGCTGGCTGCAAACAGGCACAGCACAGGATTGATATAGGTGGTGGGCATACACCTACTGAGACCTTTTTTTACCAAAATTTTTTTTTATTAATAACACACATGTTATACTTACCTGCTCTGTGCAGTGGTTTTGCAGATCCTCCTCTTCTCAGGTCCCTCTCAGGCCCCTCCCCCTGCTGGAGTGCCCCCACAGCAAGCAGCACAAGTCACCTTTTAATTGGAACAGTTCATATAGACTATTATATGGTACAGTGTATTGTTTTTTCACAGATATAGTATATTTGTTTGGTTCACTATGAACTTTAAGATTATAAAGGTCACATATATCTGTTGTGTGGTTGCACATCTCTCAAAGAGAGAGGTGTCGATTTTATTTTTTAGCACCCAGCATCTCTTAAAAGCATCCACCCATTATTACTTTTTAACTTAGATTGTTTTTATCATCTGTTAGATTTATTCACGTTGTTGCCCTTTTGCACATATGAATTTCCATTTACAGGACACTATGCACTTTGGTCACCGTGTTGGATAGTTTTAAGACATTTGATTTAGCTTAATATTACCACCCCCCCCTTTTTTCCCCCCCCATTTATAAATTTACACGCTTTATACATAGAATCACCTTTACATTCGGTGTTATGATTTATCCAGTTTACCATTTAGCACATTTAAAAAAGGGGCAGTACACGGCATTAGCACTCATATTATATATTTATATCAGGCAGAGCCACCCATACTTCTTTTTATACATTTAATTTATCAATACTTCCTGTTGACACCACTGATTGTGGAAGAGATTTCCACATCCTTAAAAGAGAAGTAAAAGGATTTTTTTTTGCAGTTTTATACTTTACTAGGTGGATTTTGCATCTGTCCCCCCCCCCCCCCCCCCCCCCTGTCACCTCTTCACTGAGAACTGAGCGATTGAACACCTCCGATCGCTCTGTTTTCAAAGCTCAGTGAGCAGAGAGCTGTAGACTGTCAGTCACAGCTCTCTGCTCTGCTCCCTTCTTGCTCATTGTAGCGCTGGGCTATGGAGGGGACATCGGCGACCAGCGGCTCGCCGAGAGGCTGAGCCGGGTGTAAGTGCAGGCACCTTGTGGATCCAGACTTTGTTGCAGTGCCTAGACTAACACCTGTGACGTCTGCAGAGAGCAGACTTCAGCCCGCTATCTGCTGAAAATGGGTCACAGGAGTGCAAAATGAACTGCACTAATGTGATTCATAGGAGAAGAAGTACAGCCAATAAAGCTTTGTCTGGATTTCGCCTTTAATGCCCTGACACAAAAAAAAAAACCCTTATGCAGCCTAAGTTTAGACAGATTCTCTTCCAATCCCTGTGTGGCCCCGTGTACTCTTATGCCCTGTACACACAATAGGATTTTCCGATTGAAAATGTGTGATAAGACTTTGTTGTCGGAAATGCCGACCGTGTGTAGGCTCCATCACACATTTTCCATAGGAATTTCCGTCACACAAAAAATTTGAGATCTGGTTCTCAAATTTTCCGACCGTGTGTAGGCTCCATCACACATTTTCCATAGGAATTTCCGTCACACAAAATTTGAGATCTGGTTCTCAAATCTTCCGACAACAAAATCCGTTGTCTGGATTTCCGATTGTGAGTACACAATTCTGATGCACAAAGTGCCACGCATGCTCGGAATCAAGCAGAAGAGCAGCACTGGCTATTGAACTTAATTTTTCTCGGCACGTCGTACGTGTTGTACGTCACCGGGTTCTTGACATTCGGAATTTCCGACCAACTTTGTGTGACCGTGTGTATGCAAGACAAGTTTGAGCCAACATCCGTCGGAAAAAAATCCCATGGATTTTGTCGTCGGAAAATCCTATTGTGTGTACAGGGCATTGACACTCCCTGAGACTGAATAGTTTCTCAACTACACTGGGATTACCATTGAGATATTTGTATATTACTATCATATCTCCTCTGAGGTGAGAATTTAGCGCTCGTAGTCATTCCTGAGGTCCTCCATAAAGTGGTAGAATTATAGTTTTATCTCTGGAGTAAATCCCTTTTTTAATGCATGCTAATATTCTGCTGGCTTTGCTTACTGCAGTATGACAATGCATGCCATTGCCAAGTCTGTCATCTACTAGGACCCCCAGATCCTTCTCCATCCTGGAATCCCCCAGAGCTTCTCCCCCTAGTAAGTAACCTGTGTTTATATTATTTTTAACCCCCAACTGCATTCATTTACATTTTTCATTGTTAAACCTCATTTGCCATCTAGTTGCCCACTCCATTCATTTATTGAGGTCTTCTTGTAAGGTTTCTACATCCTGCTGTGATGTTATTGCCCTACTCATTTTTGTGTCACCTGCAAACACTGAGATTAATTTATTTATAAATTATATCAAACAGAATTGGTCCCAGGACAGAGCCTTGGGGTACCCCACTTACCACTCTAGACCATTCTGAGTATACGTTATTTAACACCACCCTTTGCACCTGCCCCTGTAGCTAGTTTTCTATCCAAGAGCAGACCCTATGGTCCATGCCTACGGACCTCAGTTTGTAGATTAAGCGTTTGTGGGGGACTGTATCAAATGCTTTTGCAAAATCAAGATACACCACATCCACAGGCCTACCCTTGTCCAGGTGGCAGCTCACTTCTTCATAGAAGGTTAATAGGTTGGTTTGGCAAGAATGACCTTTTGTAAACCCATGCTGATTACTACTAAATGATATGGTTTTCATAAGCAAATTCTTGGATATAGTCCCTCATCATGCCCTCAAATAGTTGACATACTATTGCTATTGGCTGGCAGGCCTGTAGTTACCAGGAATATACCTCTGCCCCTTTTTGAATAGTGAAAGAAAGGTTTACCCCCTAAATGGGACTTTAAATGGCAACAACGCTACAAAAGTGAGATAAAATGCTAATGTTTATTGAAAAATAGATTCAAAAAATCAATCGCACATGTGATGATTAGTATAAAAAAACAAGTAGACTAGGGCTGAAACAACCAATCGATTATGAAATTAATTTCACTATTTTCATAATCGATTAATCGGCCAGTAACATAATGGGGTTTAAAAAAAAAAAAAAATTAGCCCTTTATAGTACAAAAAGAGTAAATAAGCGCTACTGTAAATAATACTTTCACAGTTCTACAGTAAAAAAAAAAAAAAAAAAAAAAAAAAAAAATGAACCCCTACAATAGTGATTATCTGCTTTTTTTTTTTTTTGTACTATAAAAAGGGATAATTTTTGTTTTTTTAACCCCCATTATGTTAAACGTCTCAAGCCTGGTTCACACCCATGTGTTTTTTGGGGCTTTTTTCAGAAACGCACTACAGTTCATTTACATGGTTTCCTATGGGACACATTCACATCTATGCTTTTTTCAGTCACTGCCGTTTGGAAAGGGTCAGGGACTTTTTTTTTTTAAACGCAAAACTGTGCTTTTTTTTGGTTCAATATACTTCAATGGAGAAGCTGCAGAAAAGCATTTCATGTGTTTTTGCAGCATTTTGTGTTTTCTAATCAGCCCAACAACTAATTGGCCAAAAAAGTACATCTCTTCTGTCTGTTATTCTCAGTGTGGATTAAATATTTTGCTTCCTAACCATATAGTTGGTTATTTATATTCACCACTGCATACAGATATTTAAGAATAAATTGCCTTTTTTTTTTTCTTAAAAACTTTACATATTAACTAAATTATACACCACACTTTTTTTTTAAAGGTTATTAACCGATCGATTATTCGAAACAATAAAAATCGGCCAACTAATCAATTATAAAAATAATCGTTAGTTGCACCCCTAAAGTAGACAAATCAAAAAAACACACAGTTTCTAACAATCATGAATATAAATTGTACATATAGATCTGAATAATTGTCTCCAATGTCCGAGAACACTCTTCGGTTACCGTGGCGTTTTAGGTTTCAGGAACCTGAAACGCGTCGGACAATTATTCAGACTTATATGTACAATTTATATTCATGATTGTTAGAAACTGTGTGTTTTTGATTTGTCTACTTGTTTTTTTTATACTAATCATCACATGTGCGGTTGATTTTTTTAATCTATTTTTCAATAAACATTAGCATTTTATCTCACTTTTGTAGCGTTGTTGCCATTTCAAGTCCCATTTAGGGGGGTAAACCCTTCTTTCTATGTACAGGGATGCTGCAACACACTATACGTGTTCTGATATGGTGAAAACACAATTAGCTTTTTGAATATTGGTACCACATGGGCTTTTCGCCAATTAGCTGGTACCATTCCTGTCAGTATGCTGTCCATAAAGATTAGGAATAGTGGTCTGGCTAGAACCTCATTGAGTTCCTTGAGGATTCTCGGGTGCAAGGCATCAGGTCCTGGTGATTTGTTTGTGTTAAGTTTTTCTAGACACTGACTTCTGTAAGCCACAAGGTTGTATCCTGTGATGTGTTCCTAACAATACAGTCGTGGTTGTTATACCCTTTCTTTTCCTGTGTAAAAACTGAGGAGAATAAAGCATTTAGTACAGTTGCCTTCTCTGTCATCTGTAACCAAATTCCCCCCACCCCCCCCCCCCTTTATGGGGCCAATGTGCTCTGACCTCACTTTTTTTACTGTTTATAGAATTTCTTGGGATTTTTTTTATTTACTCTCCTCCACTATGTGTCTCTCGGGCTCTATTTTAGGCACCCTGGTGGCATTCTTACACTTATTGTTGCATTCGTTTTAGTGTTGAAATGCTGACAATGACCCATCCGCTTTATATTTTTATAAAGGCCATTTTTTTGTCTTTAACCACTTGACAACTGGGCACTTAAACACCCTTCCTAACCAGACCAATTTTCAGCTTTCGGTGCTCTCACACTTTGAATGACAATTACTCAGTCATGCAACACTGTACCCAAATGAAATTTTCGTCCTTTTTTTAACACAAATAGAGCTTTCTTTTGGTGGTTTTGATCACCTCTGGGTTTTTTATTTTCTGTGCTATAAATGAAAAAAGACTGAAAATTTTGTAAAAAAATGAGTTTTTCTTCATTTCTATTATAAAATTTTGCAAATAAGTAATTTTTCTTCATAAATTTGGGCCAAAATTTATACTGCTACATATCTTTGGTAAAAATAACCCAAATTAGTGGATATTATTTAGTCTGTGGGACACCTGATGTACTGAGGCCTATCTCATTTCTTGAGACCCCTAACAAGCCAGGAAAGTACAAATACCCCCCAAAATACCCCTTTTTGGAAAGTAGACATTCCAAGGTATTTAGTAAGAGGCATGGTGAGTTTTTTGAAGTTGTCATTTTTTTCCCACAATTCTTAGCAAAATTAAGATTTTTTTTTTTTCACACCAAATTGTCATTATAACAGGTTATTTCTCTCGCATGGCATGTGCATAGCAAAAATTACACCCCAAAATATATTCTGCTACTCCCCCTGAGTATGGCGATACCACATGTGTGAGACTTTTACACAGCCTGGCCACATACAGAGGCCTAACATTGAAGTAGCACATTCAGGCGTTCTAGGAGCATAAATTACATATCTAATCTCTCAACCACCTATTACACTTTTGAAGGCCCTGGAGCACCAGAACAATGGAAACGCCCACAAAGTGACCCCATTTTGGAAAGCTAACACCCCCAACGTATAATCTATGAGGCATAATGAGTCTTTTGAAATGGTTCATTTTTTTCCAGAAGTTTTTTGGAAAATGTGGGAAAAAAATGAAAACGCATTTTTTTTACACAAAGTTGTCAATTTTTAAAATATTTTCAACACATAGCATGTACATAGCAAAAATGACACCCCAAAATATATTCTGCTACTCCTTCTGAGTATGGCGATACCACATGTGTGAGACTTTTACACAGCCTGGCCACATACAGAGGCCTAACATTGAAGTAGCACATTCAGGCGTTCTAGGAGCATAAATTACATATCTAATCTCTCAACCACCTATTACACTTTTGAAGGCCGTGGAGCACCAGAACAATGGAAACGCCCACAAAGTGACCCCATTTTGGAAAGCTAACACCCCAACGTATAATCTATGAGGCATACTGAGTCTTTTGAATGGTTCGTTTTTTTCCAGAAGTTTTTGGAAAATGTGGGAAAAAAATGAAAACGCATTTTTTTTTACACAAAGTTGTCAATTTCTAAGATATTTCCAACACATAGCATGTACATAGCAAAAATGACACCCCAAAATATATTCTGCTACTCCTCCTGAGTATGGCAATACCAAATGTGTGAGACTTTTACACACCCTGGCCATATACAGAAGCCCAACATTGAAGTAGCACATTCAGGCGTTCTAGGAGCATAAATTACACATCTAATTTCCATACAATCTATCACATTTTTGAAGGCCCTTCATATTTCTAACACATAGCATGAACATACCAAGAATTACACCCTAAAATACATTCTGCTGAGCAAAGGGTAAACAAAAGATTACCTGTGGTTTTAGTAGTGCAGTTGTCCACAGGAGAAGAGCCCTGATCCAGGCAGCAGGCAGGGACGTGGTCAGCGACAGTGAATGGAAATGTCCAGGCAGCAGGCAGGAATATTGTCCATAGTCAGTACAGGCAGGATACTGTCCATATACAGCCCAGGGTCAGTGCAAGTAGAGACATTGCCTGCAGTGCCAAAATATAGGTCCTGGTAGTAAGCAGGAACATAGTCCAAGTAGCAGGCCAGGAAAGAATGGGGACAGGGGTAGAGGCTTCTCCCACCCAAATCTCTTTGAAGCCTCCGAGCCTCCAGACCCTAATCCGGGAATGAGAAAACTAAAAAATTAGTTTTCTTCATCCAGAAAAATCTATTCTGGAGCCCCTCACACATGTGAGACCCCTGTGTTCCCACTAGCATATCAGGGTAAAAGATCAATCCAAGAGGCAGGCAAAAAACGTGGTCAAACAGTCCAGGGTCAGTTCCAGAGCAGGCAGAGGTAGGTACAGTTTAGCATTAGGCAGAAGAGTGGTCGTTTAGCAGGCCAGGGTCAGTTCCAGAGCAGGCAGAGGTAGGTACAGTTTAGCGTTAGGCAGAAGCGTGGTCGTTTAGCAGGCCAGGGTCAGTTCCGGAGAAGGCAGAAGTAGGTACAGTTTAGCATTAGGCAGAAGCGTGGTCGTTTAGCAGGCCAGGGTCAGTTCCGGAGAAGGCAGCGGTATGTACAGTGGCATAAAGGGGTGTGGCGGTAAATGACAATTACGTTTACCATACTTCCCTAATAATGTAGAGAAGTATGGTAACGGCGGAAACATTTTTTTTTTCTGGCGTTTCCGGCCGTTGTCATGGTAAGGGAGTTTCTCAGGAAAGTGGCGTTCGTGGAGTCTGCTCACTGAATCCGAGCGAATACTTTCTGGTGGGCCTTCAGGGTACAAAAGGGTGGAGATAATTTCTTCTTGGTACTGAAGATAAGATACGGGGCTCTCTTTAGATTTACGGTAAATAACAAAACTATTGTAAATGGCCAAACTGAAAAGATATATGGAGACTTTTTTATACCAAAAGCGGCTTTTTCTTGTGGGAAGATAGGGTTCGATCATCTGATCATTGAAATCGACTCCCCCCATGAACAAATTATAGTCATGAATACATTTTGGTTTTTGGATTGGGCCGTTTCGTCTGGGGATTTCCACGTAGGTGTCGTTGTGGATGGTTGTAAGCATGTGGACATTTCTTCGGTCCCTCCACCTGAGAGCCAATATCTCTTCATTGCGCAAAGACGCCGTCTCCCCTTGTCTTAGTCTTTCCGTAACGAGCCTTTGCGGGAAGCCCTTCCTATTGGCTCGCACTGTACCACACGCTGGAGTGTCCTTGCGGTAAAGATTGCGGAAGAGGGGCAAGCTCGTATAATAGTTATCCACATAAAGGTGGTAACCCTTTCCCAGGAGTGGATATACAAGGTCCCAAACAACCTTTCCGCTGGCTCCGATATATTCTGGACATTCTGGGGGATGCAGTTGGGTGTCCTTCCCTTCGTACACCCGGAAGGCATAGATATACCCCGTTTCTCTGTCGCATAGCTTGTAGAGCTTAACCCCATATCGGGCCCTTTTGCTGGGGATAAACTGCTTGAAGCCAAGCCTGCCTGTGAAGTGGACCAATGACTCATCCACTGAGATATTTTGGTCAGGGATAAATAGTTGGGGGAATTTCTCTGAGAAAAAATTTAGAAGTGGCCGAATTTTTGAATAATTTGTCATGTGATGGGTCATTTCGGGGAGGGCACTGGGTGTTGTCACTGTCAATGATCTCCACAGATAGGGACGGGCATAACTTGAACCAGGGTTGCTTGTTATGAACTGTTGTGCATAGAGGTTGCACTGGGCCACGATGGAGCATAATAGGTCTTGGGTAAAAATTAAATTAAAAAAATCAATAGGGGCAAAATTCTCTGTGTTCACCTGAACACCTGGCTGGGCGGTGAAAGGGGGGATGTTTGCTGCTGCTGACTTTATGGGGCCAATGTGCTCTGACCTCACTTTTTTTTACTGTTTATTATATTTAAAGAATTTCTTGGGATTTTTTTACTCTCCTCCCCTATGGGTCTCTTGTGCTCTATTTTAGGCACCCCGATTGCATTCCTTTTAGTTTTGGAATGCTGACAGTGACCCCTCCGCTTTATATTTTTTAAATGACATTTTTTTGTCTTTAATATGACTTTTTACGTTACGGTTTTGCCACCCAGGTTTAACCTTTGTTCTTCTATATTTACTGCCCATTGGAATGCACTTGGCGATACCTTTAATATGTTCCTAAAGCACTCCCATTTATCTTTTGTGTTTAATGCATCTAAGGTTTGGTTCCATTTAATATCTTGCATTATTGAGCGCAGTTTTGAAAAATTGGCTTGTCTGAAATTTAGTGTTTGTGTACTATGCTCAAGCCTCCTTTTCCTATGATTTATGCTGAAAGTGATTATTTTGTGATCGCTATATCCCAAGTTGTCCCATATTTCCAGACATTCACTTGTAATTAATAGATCTAGTAATGCATCATTTCTAGTCGGGAATCCACCAATTGGGACAGGAAGTTGTCCTGTAGGACATTTAGGAAATAACGGGCCTTTACTGAGTGAGCTGTCCCTGCTGCCCAGTCAATATCGGCATTGTTAAAGTCCCCCCTTAAAATTAAATTTCCCTGCCTCAACGCTATTTCTAGCTGTGAAAGGAGATCCAGCTCCTCCTCTTCCTTTAGGTTGGGGGGCCTGTAACATACCCCCACTATTAAGTTCCCACTTGCTTCTTGCCTTTGAAGTTCCACCCACACATATTCCACCTCCCCCTTGCCCCATCCCTGATGCAATTCCTCTCCTCCACCCATACATCGTTCTTGATATATAGACACACCCCTCCCCCTCTTTTACCCGCCCTGCCCCTCCGATATCCCCGATGTACTGTATGGCTTTTTATAACAACAAAAAAAAAAAAATAAAATAAATAAAAAAAATAATAAAAATAAAATCGCAATACTGAACTGACCTGTTAAAGGGATAAGAACTATGACATTTTGGAAGTCTATATTATGAAAAACATTTATGCAAAGAAGGGCATTACAGAGATTGTGTAAAACAAAGTTATGAAAAGAGCTTCATAAAAAATCTGAGATCTACAGAAACCAAACCATAAGTGTCAAGGGTCAAGAGGAGCTCATTGATTTTGCTGGTCTAACCTGCAAATGCTCAAGTCTTTTATAGACGTCTTCCCTCATACTTTTCTCGACGTCAAATTCAGACAATTGTTTATCGGCCTCAGTACTTGCGGTCCGGACATCTTTGTTTGTGGACACATGCTGAAGGAAATCCAGCATACTTCTCTCAACTGCAACAATAAACAACACATTTTTGGGGTAATATAAGGACACAATGCAAAACCAGGGCAGTAATTGTGCACATCACAAAAATACAGAATAGAACCATTACCCTATAGATCTCACAGTAATCCTTTTAGCAAAGATACAATGCCGGAAATTTCCCACAGTTACAATACTGTTTAATGGGCAGTCAGCGGACTATACAAATGCTGAGCTCATGGTTCTCTTATTCAAGCCCTTGGGAGCTTGTAGAAATTAAATAAAACACAGGAATGTTCTATTACACAGATTTTTGACTAGTGGACAGCTGTAAGAAGAAGTAGATTAAGAAGAAGAATAAACATTAAATTGTCCAATTACCTAGTAGCACATAAAGCTACCCTGTTACAATAAAAAAAAAAAATAATTATATATATGAATGCACAATCACCTGTAAAAGAAGTCCAAATACCTTTCAGGGAAGCCAGGAGTCAAATCTCCACTTTCTTGAAGTGCTACGGGCACCACTGGCACTTCTGTGTGTTGTATACCTAGTTCTCACTTGGCACTGTGGTTAACCCCACTAGCTGCCATCATGTCAGGACATGGTAGGGACATAGTAGTCTGAGGTGGTGGGATGAAAATTTACTACTAATTTACTACGGTTTCTGGAGTTTTCAATCAAGGTAACCTCTCCTCATGCAAGTTTTCATCATATGCCCTGTTTGAATTGCCCAGGGGTATTTTCAAAAGAACTAAAATGACTTCAAAGTGGACTTCACACTATACCATCATAAGGGGGTCCCTAGTACACTTCTAGTAGAAGGAAAAAAAAAAAAAAAACACAGAGGCCTTTGTAGTATATATATTTGCAAATACATGTTGAAGCCGGGCAGCTTCCCCAAGACACCTCTGTAGAGTGTGCTTTCCAACTATGATGCATACATAAGTAGTGCACAGACTAAGAGCAGTTTACCTCGTGGCAGTCTCTTCCTCTTTACAGGTACAGCAACACACCAGAAGCCCACACATTGCCTTTAAAAAGCTGAAGACTTCAAATGTGTGTCAGTAAGCACTCCCCATGGAAATTGTTGACTTTACAAACTCATTTGAGCAAGCAAACAGATATTCATTTAAACAATACCTACAGATAAAGGCAATATACTTGAATAAAAACAGAAGGAAAATTGGCTTTTTTCATTATTTGTTGCCTCAAGGAAAATCGAAGTTAAACCTACTGGAAACTGCTTTCAGGAAAAGTGTAGGACAGCACTATGAGGGTATATTTCCTCCTTCTGGAACACTACCACAAAGTGAACCTATCATGGAAGAAGTATGGAGGCCGTCATTGCCAACTGCCTTCAGAAAGCGCTAGATGCCTGGATTTTAAAATGATCCACTGGGTTCAATACTTAAAGTGGATGTAAATAATGATGTCATAATGTAGAGTATATGATTTCCTATCATTTGAGCACAGGCTTGCCACAAAGAGTTAATTCAGCTCTGAGCAATCTTCTTATTGTTCAGTGAGATAAATCTTGTCAAACAGAAAAACGTTTTCAAATCTTCCCCCTTGCTGTGAGTGTCAGGTGATTTACATATCTTGTGCAGGAGCCTAAGAGACATGTATTATTTTTTAATTCCCTCCCACTCCTTTCTTCTGCTGCTCTGCCAGGATTGGATGTTCCACACCTCAGCATAATTGGGCATGCTGACGTCATGTAGTTACTCTCCTGTCTTTTCACTGGATGTTAGAGATCATAGCAGAAGTTCAGTGTAAGAAATACACAGGAGAAAATGCATATGGATAAGGGGAGTGTAGAGGTGGGCGGGGAGTCTACTGACATCACGACTCCACCCACCGAGCTCCAGACAACAGACCCACCCACAGAGTCTGCAGTTTTTCGGGTCTCATAACAGACAGAGGGGAGACATTTGACAGGTAAAGATACATGCAGGAGGCATGAATATCCTTTATAGACAACCCCTATGGCAGTAGTTTAGAAAGGACGACATTGGGTTTACATACACATTTAAACAGATCAGGAAAGTCAGAAAAAGTTTCCGAGAGTTCCTACCTGCATGCTTGTTCTGGACAAGTAACTGAGAAATTATAGAAGTTTGAGGCAGTAGGAGAGCATTTTCAGAAGAGATAAAAAAAAAAAGAAGAGCAGATGAGGTTTGTGTCTGTTCAGTTTATGCAGAGCGGACACAGACAGAGCCTGCTCTGCTCTAAGGGGTGTCTAGAAGTAAACAGACTTTTCTGTCCGTTTACATGCAACTGCCCTCTGATCCAATTGGCTTACATGGAGAAGGACAGGTCCCCTTCTGTTTTTTTTTTTTTTTTTTTTTTTATACTGGACCAAATCAGAGGTAGGCAGGTGAAAACAGACACAAGTCCGTTTAAACCAGTCAGTCTATAGAGGTGAATAGGTCATCAGATCAGGTCTGCCTGAAAAACTAACTAAAGGGGGACCTCATTGGACCCTTCATGCGAAAGGGGCCTAAAAATACATTAGGTAAAAACAGCATAATAATATGCGAGGTAAAATGCTGCTGTCCTGGAAAAGTCTTTCAGGGCAGCACAAGAAAATTCATTGTATAAGAAATGGGGGCTGGTTACTCCTGAACCAACAGGTGCTAGGAGGTAAAGAGGTCCAGACAAATAAAACATTATAATAGGCTATATTTGCTGTTAGTGGCACGACTCTGTTCAGCTCAAGAAGTGGCAAAGTAGGAATAATGAAGAATCAACTTTTATAACCTTGTAGGTCTACTAAACTGGCAGTGTGATCAGCCTGACAACAGAATTTTTTGAAGATGTATGACCCCTTCTTGTACCAGAAATCGGGGGCAAAAGAGGTTTCACACTCCTCAAGGAGAAATGCAAAGAGCCTGGAATCTTGATAGTGACCATTTTCTAGAAAGTGGATGAAAAAAAAATGGCTTAAACCAGTTCTAGCAAAAATCTTCAAAAAAAACATCCTTTCACCAGATAATTGATTTTTTTAGGTGCCAAAAACAAATGCCAAACTAATTCTTGTATGAAATACATTGTATTCTTTATATATCTGCATATACAAAGAAGTTAATTCGGTGACTAAACAATCATTTTTGCATCACCAAAACATAGTCACATAACATGGCAATATAGTACAGACGACAAAATACTTTGACCCCTTTATGATACATTTGTGTAGCAATTTCTATGTATAGTGGCCATTTATTCTCAATGTTTTTTACGGTTTGATTCTTCAGGAAAGCAAGAGACAATCTAGGTTAAGAACAAGAAGGTGAGTATACATACAAATATCATTAAAACAAACCATGTAACCTTTTACCAAAGTTCCTCTTAAGGCTAAGTTACCACCTAAAATCGGATGCGGCTCGCAGCAGGGGTCCGGTTCGTCCCAGTTTCCCTTTACAGGGACGAATCATGGCTAAATTTTTGCCTGAATTCGGCCCTGAAATGGAGCCAAAGACGCACAGATATATGTGCATGCCGCAATAGATATATGTGAACCGGCTCCATAGAGAGCCGGTCACAATCTCCTGTCATACGAATTGGATGCAGGAAAACCTGCATACAATTTGCATAGGTGTGAACCAGCCTAAAAAAGGATAAGTACAGCCAAAGCTCTTTTGGCTGTACTTCTCCTGTGGATCACAGGAGTGCAGTCTGTTCTGACATCACAGAGCCGGGTCAGGCTGGGTAAAGGTGGTGACCATATGGTCGGGATCCACCAAAATGCCTGGACCGCCAACTGGGTCAGGCTCTCAGTGGATAGCCGAGAGCCTGAGCCAGCCACTCCCCTCCACAGCCCAGCGCTCCAGTGAGTGCAGGAGGGGCAGAGCAGAGAGCCGGTGAATGACAGTCACTGGCTCTCTACTCACGGAGCTCTGAGAACTGAGCGATGAGCAAGCTTTGATAGCTCATTTCTGTCTTAGAGGCGGTGGGGGACGGATGCAGCATTGGACCAATGCTGCATCCACCTAGGTAAGTACGACAAAAAAAATAAAAACCCTTACTTCACTTTTCAATTAATATTTAGTGGTGGCATGTAATTACACTCAGCACCACACCCAATGGGTGTAGTGCAGGGTGTAATTACATGCCACTGCTAACAAAGATTGCAAAGTATTTTATGTGTAAGCATTTGTGTGTCATATGTTCTTGGCACGTAAAAATCCCTTATCTGTTGAAAGGATACATTTTATACTATGGACCCAATGACCACAGCCTGCACCAATGACTTCTAATGTAGTATTCCAAAACTTCCCTGCATAGAACTATAGGAAAGGAGCTTTTGATTTTTCTGTAGCCTTTATATGGGCAAACAAAAAAAATCACCAGTATACAACAATCCTAAATAACCATTAGACACACACCTGAGGTACAAATACCAACCGTGCTGAAAAGGACAACTAGAAACTAAGCTTTTAAGAAAGACGTTATTGCAGCTGAGAGAAGGGCTCATTAAGAGAATGGCCCCAGTATCTGTGTGCTGCTGTTCCAGAAACCAGGCGGAACGGAGGTTACCCCTTACCACCTTTCCCTCTGTGTTGCTTCAAAAGCTGAAACTCAAGGTTGCAGTACTTGCCTAGTAAGATTCCTTCCCTTGCAAAAAAATACCCAGTCTGCTATCAACAGGGATCGGTGTGATAAAGTGCTGCGCTAAAATATCATTTTTGTGGTTCCTTTCATTGGACCACTGATATCTCAACTGTGATCAGAAATATAAAACCTGCTAAATATATACAACTATTATATTAATAAAGATTACATACATTACATACAAACCATTGTATCAAAAAGAGTGTTACATGTGAATAACAAAATATATGTAACAAATTTAAAAAAAAATCCGCACAAGTGAGCATTAAAGTGCAATGTGTACATAACACAAAAAAAAGGTGATAATGGTCCCAAATTAAACAGTCCAGTATTAAATGACGCATATATAAATCTTCAGAGTGTAAATAATCCTGTGATAGTAGGCAATTCCACATAAGACCTCAGGTTAACCACCAAGAAAGTGATAGCCACCACTGGGAAAAATTAAAACGCGCTTACCAGAAAGTGTGGACTCAGAAACACAGACAGGACAGGACAGGACTTGAAATGTCTAAAAGAGCTTCACTTTGAAGTTTGAATAATTTTCTTCATATTTCTCTAGAGCGTATGATATTACAGAGAGAGTGGTAGAGAGTGAGATATTACAGAGATATTACAGAGAGAGTGGTATCTCAGCTACAGCCTGGCAATGTGAGACCCCTGGATCCACCCAATGAATTACTCCTGTAGAGATTTATTTCCTAGTCAGCCTGTCCGACTCAGCACCGTAAGGTTTCCAAGTCCACGCTTCCTGGTAAGCGCATTTCATTTTTTCAGGTGGTGATTTCCTTGGTGGACAACCTGAGGTCTTATGTGGAATTGCCCACTATCACGGGATTTACACTCTGAAGATTTATACATGCGTCTTTTTTTTTTGCGTTATATGCACGTTGCAATTTAATGCCCACTTGTGAGGATTTTTTTAAACATTTGTTACATATATTTTGTTATTCACATGTAACACTCGTTTTGATACAATGGTTTGTATGTAATATATGTACCGGTAATCTTTATTAATATCTTTGTTATGTACATTAAGCATGTTTTCTATTTATGATCACAGTTGAGATATAATTGTGTGGTTCCTCTGTGGACCACAGATATTTTGGCACAGCACTTTATCACGCAGATTTCTTTAACACAATATTTTGTCCACTGTAGCATTTTTCAGCCTTTTAAATTTTAGACCATTAGCGCGATAATTTCCATTATTTTTAGATATCCACAGAGACATAGTTCTAATGATTTTAGCAGCACTGCATAAACAACATCCATTGAAGAGACACTGTAGTATCAGGGCAAAGTGACAGTGTCTGACGATATTTCGACCCCCAGCCTTTTACACTTATTGTGCAATACTCCCTCGCCACCTCATCACTGCAGCATTCCAGACTGCCTGAAAGGGCAAAGTGACAGCATCTTGTTAAGAAGTGAGATGCACCAACAGTCCTGGCCTGAGCATAGAAAGGAGAAAGACCAGGTGCAAACCTCGCCGATCAAAAGGAGAACCTGGAGCCTAGAAGTAAAAGACTCAAGCATCAAAGTTCCTATCTAAACAGAGGAAACACAAATAACTTATAGGAGGGTTTTAAAAATTTGTGGTACTTTGTTAATTCATGTTCTGGTAGATGGATCACATGCTCTAATGTGCTATTCTGGAAGATAATTTGGGAAACTGGGGTTTCACTTGAATTATTTTTTTAAAACCAGTGTTTGATACAGGACCATTTTAAGTATATAGGCAAAAAGGGACAGCTGCCCCAGGCCCTATTGGTCTAGGTAGCCCAACCAGACCCAGGCCTGTTTCTAGCTCTGATCATGGTGACATTATTATAACAGGAGTAGTTCAGGAAATGCACTGGAGATAACTATGTTAAAATGTATACAAACCCAAGAACCAAAATGTAAAATATTGCAGCTGAGCAGTACTAGCTGTGGTGGCTGCATTAGTTTCTTTTTTGAGGCTGCCAGTAACACTTCCTATCCTTAGGGAACAATGCTCACTCACCATACTCTATGGAAGAGTAGCACCTTGACCCTAGGACAGAAAGTGTTTAGGACTACAAAATGCTTACTCTTCACCTTTCCTTTATAGGAGACAGGTGTTCTGTAGTCCACATAGATTGCCTGGAACAATTGTAACTGAAAAAGTCAGCAAAGGCAGAGATTGCGGGAACTTTTCAAATCACATGATTTCTGGCAGGATCAACACATTATTTTTACAGATTTAACAAAACCTGCACAATGTTATTTTCCAGAGTCCAAAAGGGAGCAAACTGAAGAAGACGTTTCATTGTTAGGGTTAATATACCGTATATACTCGAGTATAAGCCGAGTTTTTCAGCACATTTTTTTGTGCTGAAAGTGCCCCCCTCGGCTTATACTTGAGTCAAGCACTTTTCTGCAGCAGGGCCACTTGGGTCTAGGAGTCCCAAATTTGGTGTGCCAACCCAGTGGACCTAGCACTACAACATATCCAAATATGGGGTTCCTAGCACCAAGTGGCCCCGAGATACGGGGCCCCAAAGTCGGTTCGGAAAATGTCATTCTCTGCTGCAGAAAAGTGCTTGAGATGTTCTGACCCGAATTTGGGGCCCCATATCTCGGGGACACTTGGAGCTAGGAACCCCAAATGTTGTATTCCAACCCAGTGGAATTAGCACTACAACATATCTAAAGATGGGGTTCCTAGCACTAAGTGACCCTGAGATACAGGGCCCCAAATCGGTCAACTGTGTCCATCTGCATGGGCACAGTGAGGCTGCAAATGGGCATCGTTGACCCTCTTTTCCACTTACAGTAGCTGCGCATTTCTCACCCTAGGCTTATACTCGAGTCAATAAGTTTTCCCAGTTGTTTGTGGTAAAATTAGGTGCCTCGGCTTATATTCGGGTCGGCCTATACTCGAGTATATACGGTACACTTTAATCATTTATATTACTTGCCTTGCCCTTAAGCCCAAAACAAATAAATATAACAACATTAACACCAAAATGTTATGCGAATTCGTATCAGTTACTAGCTAGTACAGATTCTTACCTGCATACTCAACTTCTACATCAGCCAGAGCTTTTAAAGTATTTTCATAGGTGACACAGTTTATATCAAGACATCCAACGTTATCATAAACACCCTTGGTTTTCTCAGTGAGCTCAATGGTCTTTAGCCGTATCTGTTCTGGAGTTAGATCCCATCTCAGACGGTTCTCTTCATTTTTGAGTTGCAATTCCATTATATGATCTAGGATAGAATTTAAAAAGAAAAAGATGATTCCCTATGGACTGGGGCATTCCCTGCAATATAAACTCAAGCCGAGCTCTAGGTGTCTTAAGGATACACAGAGCAGGGCTCAGGAGTAAGTACCCCCATTGCAAGCGGCTTACTATGGGGGATCTAGGCAGATGGTACCAGAAGAGGAGGATTGAGGGCTGCTCAATTACACAGAGCAGGTAAGTATAACATGTTTCTTATTTAAAGCGTTTGTTACCCCAAAAAAAAAAAAAAAATGGCCCCTGTTACTTCAAAGCATGTTATACAGCACAAGCACACAAGTGCTTGTGCTGTGTAAATTGGCTCCCTGCATCACCTAAAATACCTGGCTGATCCTGCCCTCCCCTCTGTAAACTGAATACAGTTTATCATGGCTGCTGAGCCCTGACACCATGGTCAGTTTACATGCCTCCATCATCCACAGCTCTCCTCTCCCCTGCCTGTCAGCTAGTGACAGTGTCTCCCCCCCGCTGAAATTACATGCAATCCGCTCTGTTAGAAATCACCCTATGCTGCATTGTATGCGCGTTGTAAAAAATATGCCCATTTCTACCTGAATTTACAGCGCCGCTCAAATGACTCCTTGCTGCTCCCGCCCTCCCCGGCTGACGTCTCAGCTCTCTCCTCCCGACTGATGTCAGCGGGGGAATCTCGGCCCCTCTCGCTCTAGCTGTCAGATCGGAGAGGGTGCAGCGAGGAGTCACGTGAGCGCCGCTGTGAATTCAGGTAGAAATGGGCAACTTTTTTACAGCCACTTTAAGGGAAAAAAATAGCATTTATAAAATCACTTTAAAGTGATTGTAAAGGTTTGTTTAAAAAAAAAAACATATTATACTTACCACCTCTGTGCAAGGGTCCCCCGGCGGCACTCCTGGCTCCTCCTCCGCATTGAGTGCCCCCCCCATGGAGAGCCACTTTCCATGGGGGCACACAACCCCCCCTCCCAGCAAGACTCGGCCCTGTGTCACTGGATTTGACTGACAGCAGCGGGAGCCAATGGCTCCTGTTGCTATCAATCTATCCCATGAGATCCGATTGGGTTCAGGGGGGGGGCTCTGGGGGGTAGCTGCAGCACAAAAGAAAAACTTCAAGACTTTACAACTTCTTTAAGGCTTGACATATTTAGAATCTATTGACTCAAACACAATCCCATCTTTTATATTTTACCAAAAATTGGGCATTCTATTTGCGTGCACTAAAAATCTTGTCGGTGTATATTTTTTTGGCAAATAGGGGTTTGCGCAAATAAAACGGTTGCATTTTATTCTCAGGGGGCCTCTTGCTTTCAGAAAAGAGATCAGGGAGTTCTTGGGGAGGGGTTCCAGTCATTTTCTAGCAAAAAAAAAAACCTGCAGGAGTGCAAACAAAAAAAAAAAAAAAAATGAACAAATTGCCCTGGCAGGAAAGTGGTTAATCTCGTGGAGGTTTTCAGAAAAGAAGCAGTTCTGTATAGTCAATGGAAATGCCCATGATTGTCCTGAGGAAGAGTATATTTGGCTGCTAGCTATTCCCCCTGTAAATAAAGCTGAGATCCTATGGCAGCCTTACCTAGACGGTTGAGCAGTAAGAGCAGCAGGCGTGCAGCAGACGTTGAGCCAGGTGATTGGGGACAAATGACAGAACAGGCACATTATCCCATGGAAAGCTCTCCGCCCTCCCCCTCCCCCGGCCTCTTCCAATACCTGTAGGTGACATGTCCTGTGCGTGTTGGAGCTGGGCGGAGAATGCTCGGATAGGCTCAGCCGTGTCCCTTATGTCCTACGTACACGCTTTATTTCCGTTCTCAATGCATACACACGACTCCGTATCTCACATGCTATACCAGGAACATACAAACCTAACAATAAAGGGTTACACGAGGGGCATAGCTCTAAGGACACGCCACTTCCGCTTGTGTTCCGTACAACTCATTCCGCTTCCGGTTCCAGAGACTGTTCGCTTGCATGTGCCGAGTGTCCAGTGAGTGAGCTGTTGTTTGTTCGTTGTGTCCTAGGGGAGCTTTCGGAGGGGTGGTGAGGTTACAGTGGGAGTAGAGCTGGGTGGTCAGACATGATATGGAGGGAGACGATGGGATACACACTGGGCACCCCCTCACAGGGACAGTCAGCTGAGGGAGTACTGCTTCCTGTCTGCTCATCATCATATACAACACTATTACAGGGGAATGTCTCATCAGGGCAACCTACCACCAGTAGTCTTTCATAGTGCCAGGAGGTGCTGGCTGTGATTGGAGCTCAACACACACACACACACACACACACACACACACACACACACACACACACACACACACCAATCTGATTATACAATCTCCTTCAGATCTACCAACAAGGAAGTACAAGAGTCTGCCTGGCAGGACATACATTGATTGATTGGATAGATTAGGTATAGCTGTATGGAAGGGTTGCCACCCCATCCCTTTAAACCCAAACACATATGAATTACACAGGTTCTGAGGCTAACTCGATGCAGCTAACGCACTGAGTTTAATTGCCACCTTAATCAGCCGCAGAACCTGTGTAAATAATATGTGTTTGGTTTTAAAGGAATGAGGTGGCAACTCTACTTATATGGTCAGATTGTAATGTGTATGGTCATAAGGACATAAACCCTTGCACATTAAGCATTAAGGATGAGCGCCGGCGTGTTTGCACAGCCCACGTGCAGAGCCCGCCAGGAAGTCGACACTGCTCTGCGCTACTCGCAGGCAGTGAGACATTGTCCCGATGCGCGGCTGCAGAGATCAGGAAATGTCTCGCTGCCTGTGATTAGAGCAGTGCAGACTTCCTGGTGGGCTCTGCACGTGGAATGTGCGAACGCGCCGGAGCTCATTCTTATTAGGCATACCTCCCAACTGTCCCTGATTTCGAGAGACCGTCCCTGATTTGGAACAATGTCCCTCATTTTGGTCTGATCTATATAGATGTATATAAAATGCACTGTATCTATCAAAGTGTTTTCCAGCACTAAACCTAACATCTGATTTCTAAATTGCTACATTTGTAAATTCCAAAAGCCAATATAAAAGAATAGTAGTGGTTAAAAAAGCAATTGTGGGTTTAACCGTTCTTGTTTTTTTGTAAAATTCTCCTTTTTAAGGGGTGTGTCCTATGCCTGAATACTTTTGCTGATAGTTGTCCCTCATTCCCATCTCAAAAAGTTGGGAGGTCTGGATTAGGACATAAGTGTGAGGTACTGCCCATTTTAATTATTATTGAACAGGATTTAAATAGCGCTAGCAGCGCTTTACAACACGAGGGCAGACAGTACAGTTACACAATACAATTCAATACAGGAGGAATCAGAGGGTCCCGCTCCTTGGAGCTTACACCCTAGAAGGGAGGGTCAAGTGATACAAAAGGTAATAACTGTGGGGGGGGGGGGGTGAGCTGATGGAGAAATGCAGCTTAGGGGCTAAGGCTCTGTTCACATTTCAGATGCCAGTCGCACAGAATTGCATGACAATCACATTTATTTTTTTCAGTGGTGTCCGTTCACATCAATGTGACTCAGTACAGAACAATTTGAAAGGTTTGGTGCGATTCTGGCCCATAGACTTCAATAGAAACACACAAATTGCAGGTGCATGCGATCGTAATGTGATTCCATGGTGTGTTTTTTTTTTTTTTTTTTTTTTTTTAAACCCTTGACCCTCCTCCCAGAATTTTTTGTACCTACATAGTAGTACATCATGGCCACAGCAAGCATACAATCCTTTTAGGCTCTTTTTGTAGCTTAACCACTTGACCACTGGGCACTTAAACACCCTTAATAACCAGACCAATTTTCAGCTTTCGGTGCTCTCACACTTTGAATGACAATTACTCAGTCATACAACACTGTACCCATATGAAATTTTTGTCCTTTTTTTCACACAAATAGAGCTTTCTTTTGGTGGTATTTAATCACCTCTGGGTTTTTTATTTTTTGCGCTATAAAAGAAAAATGACTGAAAATTCTGTAAAAAAAATGAATTTTTCTTCGTTTTTGTTATAAAATTTAGCAAATTTGTAATTTTTCTTGATAAATTTTGGCCAAAATTTATACTGCTACATATCCTTGGTAAAAATAAGTACAAATTGGGGTATATTATTTGGTCTTTGTGAAAGTTATAGAGTCCACAAGCTATGGTGCCAATATCTGAAAATTGATCACACCTGAAGTACTGACGGCCTATCTCATTTCTTGAGACCCTAACAAGCCATAAAAGTACAAATACCCCCCAAATGACCCCTTTTTGGAAAGAAGACATTCCAAGGTATTTGGAAAGAGGCATGGTGAGTTTTTTGAAGTTGTCATTTTTTCCCACAATTCTTTGCAATATCAAGATTTTTTTTAATTTTTTTTTTTTTTCACAAAATTGTCATATTAGCAGGTTATTTCTCACACACAGCATATGCATACCACAAATTACACCCCAAAACACATTCTGCTATTACTCCTGAGTACGGCGATACCACATGTGTGAGACTTTTACACAGCGTGGCCACATACAGAGGCCCAACATGCAGGGAGCACCATCAGGCGTTCTGGAGCACCCAGGACAATTCTGACATTTCTCTCCTACATGTAAAAATCATCATTTATTTGCTAGAAAATTACATAGAACCCCAAAACAATATATATGTTTTTTTAGCAAAGACCCCAGAGAATACAATGGCGGTCGTTGCAACTTTTTATCTAGCACGGTACTTGCGCAGCAATTTTTTCGAACGTGTTTTATTTGGAAAAAAAATGTTTTGTGCTTTACAAAAAACAAAACTGTAAATTTAGCCCAATGTTTTTGCATAATGTGAAAGATGAAGTTACGCCGAGTAAATAGATACCCAACATGTCACGCTTCAAAATTGCACACACTCGTGAAATGGCGCCAAACTTTGCTACTTAAAAATCCCCATAGGCTTTAATTTTGTTTACTGGTTACATGTTTTGAGTTACAGAGGAGGTCTAGGGCCAAAATTATTGTTCTCGCTCTAACGTTCGCAGCGATACCTCACATGTGTGGTTTGAACACCGTTTTCATATGTGGGCGGGACTTACGTATGCGTTCGCTTCTGCGTGCGAGCACACGGGGACAGGGACGCTTTAAAAAAAATATATATATTTTATTGTTCATTTTACTTTATTTATTTTAGTTTGACCCTTTTTTTTCCCCCAAAAAATTTTTTGATCACTTTTATTCCTATTACAAGGAATGTAAACATCCCTTGTAATAGGAATATGGCATTACAGGTCCTCTTTACAGTGAGATATGGGGTCAATAAGACCCCACATCTCACCTCTAGGCTGGAAAGCCTGAAAAAAAAAAAAAAAAAACGATCCTGGCTTTGATCGTAGCGAGTATCGCAGGGTATTGCAGAGTATCGCAGGGTATTGCAGAGTATCGCAGGGTATTGCAGAGTATCGCAGGGTATGGTAGAGTATCGCAGGGTATGGTAGAGTATCGCAGGGTATGGTAGAGTATCGCAGGGTATGGTAGAGTATTGCAGAGTATCGCCGGGTATTGCAGAGTATCGCCGGGTATTGCAGAGTATCGCCAGGTATTGCAGAGTATCGCCGGGTATTGCAGAGTATCGCCGGGTATTGCAGAGTATCGCCGGGTATTGCAGAGTATCGCCGGGTATTGCAGAGTATCGCCGGGTATTGCAGAGTATCGCCGGGTATTGCAGAGTATCGCCGGGTATTGCAGAGTATCGCCGGGTATTGCAGGGTATCGCCGGGTATCGCCGGGTATCGCCGGGTATCGCCGAGCATCGCAGAGTATCAAAGGGGATTGCAGGGTATGGCAGGGTATGGCAGAGTATCGCAGGGTATGGCAGAGTATCGCAGGGTATGGCAGAGTATCGCAGGGTATGGCAGAGTATCGCGGGGTATGGCAGGGCATCGCGGGGTATGGCAGAGCATCGCGGGGTATGGCAGAGCATCGCGGGGTATGGCAGAGCATCGCGGGGTATGGCAGAGCATCGCGGGGTATGGCAGAGCATTGCGGGGTATGGCAGAGTATTGCGGGGTATGGCAGAGTATTGCGGGGTATGGCAGAGTATTGCGGGGTATGGCAGAGTATTGCGGGGTATGGCAGAGTATTGCGGGGTATGGCAGAGTATTGCGGGGTATGGCAGAGTATTGCGGGGTATGGCAGAGTATTGCGGGGTATGGCAGAGTATTGGGGGGTATGGCAGAGAATCCATCCATGCTCAGCCATCCCTCCATACCCTGCAATACCCAGCAATACACTGCAGGCTATTGCTGGGTATTGCAGGGTATGGAGGGATGGCTGAGCATGGATGGATGGATGGATCGGTGGTGGCAGAGCAGGCTGTGGGCACTACAGATCCCGCCCACAGCACTGCTGCCACCGATCCCTCCCCCTCTCCTCTCACACTGTACCGATCGGTACAGAGAGAGGAGGAGAGAGGAACCGGCGTCATCAAATGACGCCGGTTTGCTTACATGTGATCACTCCGTCATTTGACGGAGCGATCACGTGGTAAACGGCCGCGATGAGCGGCCGTTTACCGTGATCCATGATCCGCCGGGTCCTCTGGACCCGGCGATCATGGATGCTCTCGAGTGCGCGCCCCAGGGGGCGCGCAAGAGCAGAATTCTGTGAGGCCGTTAATTAACGGCCTCCCAGAGTTAAGCAACCGCCCTGTAGCCGTTTTTCGGCTATGGGCCGGTTGTTAACTGGTTAAGGCCCCTTTCACACTTGTGCGACTTGGGACTGCAAAGTCCCATGACAAGTCGTGCCCCAAGATTTCCAAGGAGCGCCATTCATATCGTTGCGACTTTGGTCCAACTTTGATGCCAGTTGAGGTCCATAGACCTTACGTTTACACCGGCATTCCCTGAAATCGCATCAAAATCACGCAAAATCACGCAACTTTCAAGTTGTGCCAGTGTGAAAGGGGCCTAAAGTGGTAGTAAACCGCTAGGTGAGGGTTTTTTTTCTGACCTGCAAGGTAATATCATAATGTGCCAGGCTAACACCACGTCGGTCCTGAGGAGCTGCAGGCAGGAGTTTTTATGCAAGGCTGTGGCTTCGGCCTAGTCCGCACGGCCGGACGCCGTGGACTAGGCCGAAGCCGTGGCCTTGCCTAAAAACTCCTGCCCGCAGCTCCTCAGGACCGGCGTGGTGTCATCAAAAAAAAAACTTGATTGGAATTGTTAATAGAGTGTTTGTTTTTTTTGTTTTTTATATCGCAGATTTCTTTTGGGGGGGGGAAATCGCCTAGCTCTAGTTGAGAGCACAAGCAACTGTGACAGCTAGCAATCACTGAATGCCTTGAATGTAACTGTTAAATCCTTGGGTTTACTTTCTCTTTAAAGAGGAAGTAAACCTTCTTTATTCCCCTGCAAAGTAAAAGCATAATGGGCTAGTATGTGTAAAGGTTTACAACCACTTTAAGGGATAATTTATACTAATGGTTGGGCTGGGGGCAGTAAAACCATGCAGTTAAGCTGCATTTTTATCAGCTAGAAAGACACCAACCAGTGGTGCACACATGCTGCATCAGGAATTATGCGCCCTGTTGCGCTCAGCGGTCCAACATTTAAGGGGTTAAGGCCGGGTTCATGCATATGCGAATTTGATGTGGCTTACGCCACATCCAATTCGCAGAACATTTGAAAATATGTTCTTTTCAATGGGTCTGGTTCACATATGTGCGTTGCGTCCGCATTGCACAAAAAACGTGTGCGTTTTCTAGGCAGTGCAGTGCGAATTGCAGGCACATAATCTTCAGTGGGAACGCGTATGATTTGCAGAATTGTTCCGTTCTGAACAGGAATTCTCTCTCCCTCCTCCACCTCTCCCCTCTCCCTGCTCTGCAGCTACAACTGGGAGGAACCACTGAATGAATCATTTTTATCTTTGCAGGGAAACCAGAGCTGCAATTCGCACCGCACATGTGTGAACACAGCCTAAAACAGGTGGTAAGAAGGCAATACAACGCCTCCTCAGCACTGGTCAAATGCTCTAAAGAGCGATCCATATGCAGATTGCTCTTTAGAGAGCAACACAAATGTAAATGAGTCCAGGATGGAGCCTTAAAAACATAGCTCAGTCATTTGATTTTAATTGTTCTTTTGAGAACTAAAAGTCCACTTGTCACAGTGGCAGAGATCTTTTTGCATGAATGATGTGTCTGTGGAGGGGGAGCCCTGCACAGCTGAGGCAATTTCAAAAGTGACAGCTGCTATGGATGAGACAAACCCCTGCCATGCAGTCACTGGGCGGGGGGGGGGGGGGGGGGGGGTTGTTGAGCAACATGTTACACCCTAAATATGGATGTAACATGTTGCTGAAGGTGGAGTTAGCCATGAAGTGCCTGTAATGATTACATGTTACTTAGAATGAATACATTTCTGAAAAATATCTGACGCTAGGCTCTTTGAACCATATGGCTATTTTTAAATTATTTCACACGTTTTTTTTGGCGTCTATTAGAAAACTGTAAATCCTGGAAGTTGTTACTCTGTTCTGAAAATTATTTACTAAAGATGTAAAGAGTTCACACACAAAAAGAGTTAAGATTCACTTTTATTATACAACCGTGTACAGGTAAAATGAATGTACAAAAATGTACTTATGTGATTGATCTTTTTTTATGTGAGCATTCTCAGCTCCTTAAGGCTAACCATACACATAGTCTAAATTAAAGAAATCAATTCCCCCTATCCATGCTAAACACAAATGGATGAATCTCCCCTGCTAGCTATAGTATGCAGACAGCCAGCACCCATGGTTGCCTGAATACCCGAACAGTTCCTGTTGGATGCTTTTTTTGAAGTGGTTTGCATGTTCTATGGGGCCAAATTTGTACTGGAATTGCACCAAAGTAGTACAGGAATCTTTTCCAAAATCACGCCTTGCTGGGTGTGAACGGGCACCATTGAAAACAATGTGATTTCCATTGTCATGTGATTCTGTAAGAGTCAAGTTCAATTTGCATCTGAAATCACACTAGTGTGAATGGAGCCTGAATATGACCTCATTCAACATTACCACTTCATCCAGTGCTACACAGAAAAATGCCACCAGTGTAAGGGTAACAACTCATTCTGACAGTTGGTTTTATTTTTATTTTTTTTATTTAAATAGTACTTTTTGAGGAAAGGGTTTACCTCGCTAAACATCAGAAGAGGCAGCAGAAAACTCATTTAAATATGCGCCTGTAAAGTAGAAAGTTTCTGCCACATGTACAGCTTCACTAAGAGGAAATGTTGTATGAAGTTTTTGACTCTAAGGGCTCTTTCACACGGGGCGGATCAGTGCTGATCCGCCCCGTGGATATCCGCTTGCTCAGCGGGGATCGCCGGAGCAATCTCCGCTGAGCAGGAAGATGACAGGTCCGTCTCTGCACACTGTGCAGAGACGGGCCTTTCAGAGCGCCGCTCTCCCCTATGGGAGATCGGGTGACGACGGACCGTAGAGTCCTTCGTCATCGGATCCGCTCTGCAGACGGATGAAAAAATAGGGTTTTCCTCCATCTGCAGAAACGGAGCAGAGCGGACACGGAAGAGGGCGGGTGTCAGCGGATGCTCATCCGCTGACACCCGCTATCCCATAGGGATACATGTATGTCTGTTTTTCATCCGAAAACGGATGGATGAAAAACAGACATACGGTCCGTCCGTGTGAAAGAGCCCTTAAAGTGGGGTTGCGGTCAAAAAAACAAAAGGGGCTTAAAAATCATAAATAAAATTAAAAAAAAAATAATTGGAAAAAAAATAATTTTTTACTCGCCTCTAAATGCCTGTTGCTAGGGGGTCCCTCGAAGTCTGCCACCTTTATTGCCCGGGCAAAACGTCACTTCCCCCTCTGCGCCGCACAGTCATCTGGGACCTGTCGCGTGTCCCAGATGACTGAGCGTCAAATCACGGCGCCGCTCGCGCATGCGCAGTGGGTGCCCGGCTGTGAAGCCACAGCCGGGTTCCCACATTAGGAATGTCGGCGCCGTGAGCGGCTCGGGGAACGAGGGGGGGTCTCGTTCCCCCGCATCGCTGGACCCTGGGACAGGTAAGTGTCCGATTTTTAAAAGTCAGCAGCTGCAATATTTGTAGAGCTCCACTTTAATAGAGTGTTGATCTCTTGTGTCCCCTGCAGCTCTAAGGCTGCTTTTACACTGAGGCGCTACAGCACGAAAAATAGCGCCTGTAAAGAGCCTCTCGTCTCTCCAGTGTGAAATCTCCAGTGTGAAAGCACTCGGGCTTTCACACTGGAGCGGTGGCAGGACGGTAAAAAAAAGTCCTGCAAGCTGCATCTTTGCAGTGCTGTAGGAGCAGTGTATACACCACTCCTAAAGCGCCCCTGCCCATTGAGATCAAGGGGGCAGTGTTGCCGAACCGATGCTGTTGCGGGCAGTTTTAACCTTTTTTTTTCGGCTGCTAGCGGGGTTTAAAAGTGCCCCGCTAGTGGCTGACTAGCGCCGCTAAAAAATAGCGTCGCTTTACCGCCGACGCCCTCAACGCCTCGGTGTGAAAGCTCCCTAAGTGTTCTGCTGACCCCAACGCCACTAAGGCTATTTTCACACTGGGGCGGTGCTGGCATTAGCGGTAAAGTGCCGCTCGTTTTAGCTGCTCTTTAACACTTTTTAACACATTTGTTATAGTGGCACTTTGGCGCCGCTTTTCGGGTGGTAGCGGGGAGCTTTTAGGCCCCAAGAAAGGGTTAAAAACGCCCGTGATGCGGCGCTTCAGAAACGCTTTTCAGGCTCTTCAGAAGCGGGGCAGTTTGGGAGCACTCGGGCTTTCACACTGGGGTGGCATGAGGCAGTTTTCAGGCGCTATTTTTAGCGCTAAAATGCCTGAAGTCTGCCTCGGTGTGAAAGGGGTCTAACCCTAGGTTCACTCTGACAGCGGGAATGAAGTTGTGCGAGTTCTCACCTGAACTTGCACAATTTCATTCCCACAGGTCAGTCCCGACTTCAGGGGCAATTTCAGAGACATCTGTGCAGGTTGCTGCACAGATGTCTATGGAAATAACACCCCAAACAAAGTCACCAAAAGTAGTACAGAAACTACTTTTGGGAATCGGTGCGGCGTCGCACCGATTCAGATCTGACATGTCAAATCGCTCCAATGTGAACCAGGGCTAAAGGACAAAGTAATGACTTGAAGGATGGCGGGTGGAAGCAATGAGTGCTGCAGGGGACACAGGAGGACAACTCTCCCTAATTGAACTTCCCAAAGCAAGTCTTTTTTTAATGAAGCTGTACGGGTGAACAGAGAAGTACTGTATACAGGCAGTACCCGGCTTACAAACAAGGTTCTTTAGGTTTGTTCTTAAAGAGGAGCTCCACCCAAAAGGGAAAGCTCTATTTGTTTCCACTATGCTATTATTAATTTAGCCCAGCGCTATTCTTGGTTTTGCATATTTTATGTAGGATGATTTAATTTTCAAATGAATATGCCTTTCATGTTTCTAGGCCAATTGACCAATTCACAATGAAACTCACACCACTGCTTTTTTACCCTTTACTGTATTGTGCCTAGCTGTGACATTTCACACTTTGTAAGATGATGGTTTGCATTAGTATCCTAACAGCTGTTTAATGCTTTTGTAGAGGTGGCTCTTGTGACATTAAAGATTTGTAAAAATAATGGCGGACAAGAAACGTTTGGCATTTTCCATCATCCAGTATTTACAAGACCAGTTGCAAAATGGAGAACTTTCCTCTGATGCCCAAGAAAGTCTTGAAGGTTTGTCTGTTTCTCAGTTTTTTTACGGACAGGGTTTGTTATTGAATAGATTGCATGGTGTATTTGTAGTATTTTGACACATTGGGGAAGACTTACTAAAACTGGTGCACACATAATCTGGTGTAGCTGTGCATGGTAACCAATTGGTTTCTACAGCTTGTTCAATTAAGCTTTTGACAATAAGCCCCCTTTCACACCGTAGCAACTTGTCATGCCATTTGACAGGTAGCACCCTATTGTCAGCAGTGGCACTGATCAAATCAGTGCGATGCTGACTTTGCAGTGCTGCATCGATTTTTAAAAAGTAGTTCCTGCTCTACTTTTGGCGACTTCAGGTGCGACTTGCATAGACATCTGTGCATGAAGCCACACAGATGATGTCTTCCAAGTCGCACCTAAAGTTGCACTGGCATGCAGCTTTGAAATTGCACGATTTCAAAGCTGCATTCAATGTGAATGAGGGCTAAAACCTAGAAGCTGATTGGTTTCTATGCAGAGCGGTACCAAGTTGTGTGTGTGCACAAGTGTGAAAGCACAAGGTTTGCTAACAGATACAATTGTAGCAGTCAGACAGTGATTAATTTACCACCAGGTTCTGAAGAGCGGTGTGAGCCTTTAGACTTTAGAAATGTAATATTACATTTAGAAGTCCTCAGAATATTTATTTTTAATGTGCTATTCATTCAGTCTTGAAATATATTTTGGATTTACAATTTTCAGTTTTGTGTTTTTCTTCTTGGCCCTCATTTACACCTAAGCTGAGCGTTTTTCAGACGTTTTTGTGCGTGTATACAAGGTCAGACATTTCTTTTTGATTGGTTGAATGGAAAGCAAGCAGTATAATCTGTGACATCCTATTTGTACTTGCATCATACAGTATATGGGCATACTTGGTCCTGCAAACATATAGAGGCTTACTGTGGCTGTGTGGAAGGGTATGACTGCCAATCTGGGTCCCAACGTCCTTTGCCTACTGTTCCTCTTTTTAGAATGCGTATCATAAATATTAGGGTATGCCCACATCTCGCATACATATAAATCCCTCTGCATTCAGCATAGCAAGGCTTTGCACCTCCCATATTTATTATTTTTTTTTTTTTTTAAGCTGGGCTTCCTGGGTGGGAGTAAACATTATTTCAGGTGCAAAATTACTTGTGCTGCATGTTTACAGACTCTTGCATCAAATTCTATGGGGCCAAAAACGGCAACACCACTCCAATAAAAAGGCTCATGTACCCTTCCAGCTTCGTGCGGTGAGCATATAGTGATATTATAGAAAATAGGATTTTCTCTAGTCATCTTCCAGGACGGCACACCTGAGAGGATGACTGGTCACACCTGGCAGGAAACACAATTAACAAAGTTTAAAAAGCCCCACCCCTCCCTCTGACCCTCAGTTATTGATTGTGTTTCCCACACGCTGATGGCTGCGAAACCGTTTGTTATTTTTTTCTAAGACCTCAGGTCTGGGACCATGGTCGCCCCCTTAATGAACAAACCCAGAGCAGTCAGTGGTGCCTGTGGGGTTCTCTGTTCAAGCATTTTTCAAATGCCATTAAATTAAGGGGTTTTCCCTCTGCTCTCCCTAGAAAGCTGAATGGGAGAGGCTGGGGCACTAGGACAGGTGAGTTGTCCATAACCCCAGGGGCCACCTAACCTTCCCTCTTTTCCTCCCCTCATACCTGACAGTGGTGGACGGTTGGGGGGGGGCGCTGATACACCCCACGTCGGCCGGAAGCTGGGCTCCAATGGCCGAACGTTTTCTTCCCCTTAGGGGGCCGTGCCATCCTTAGGGATAGACCGCGGCGCAGAGCGGCGTCTGTAGCCGCTAGTGCGCATGTCCGGAAGCCGCCGGGCGCCGGTGTGACGTCATATCCGGCGCGCCGGGGCTTCAACAAAATGGCGGCGAGCGCGGCGGTCAGAGCACGAGGCGGCTGTTTGGAAAGAGGGGCCCAAGGTCCACAGCCTTCACAGTCGATCCATCTACCGGTGTAGAGGCAGAGGATGGAAGGCGGACCAGAGCTCGCGGCATCAGAGGTCGCCACAGGGGGTGAGTGACTCGGCTGGAGCGAGGGGGGCAGACATTTGGGGTGGCCCTATTGTCCTTGTCCCCCACACTGTATGTGTATGTGATGTGGCTAATGGGGTGTCCCTTTCTTACAGAGACCGAATGCCCTGCTCAGGAGAGAGCCAGTAGGTCTGGGAAAGCCACATCCAAAACTAAACGCTGTGGGTCTTGTAGCACTAAACTCCCACAGGACCACAGCAAGCCTTTTTGTTACAAATGTATTTACAAATTGGCAGGCAAAGAGACAGCAGAAGTTGCGAAGGAATGCAGGGCACTTCAGGTTGAGATGCTAGCTACCCTTCAGTCTTTTAAAGCCGTACTTGATCAGCGTCAGGGGGATGCCAGATCAGTAAGGGAAAGCTCTCCCTCACAGGAAGATAGATCTACCTTTACAGGAGGGTCTCAGGAACCTGCCCCATACTATTCAGAGGAGGAGGTTTGCAGCTCTGACCTGAGTTCCCAGGAGGGGGAGGACTCAGATCAGGATAGCCATGTAGAGACCAGATCTGGGGGACACCTCTTTTCAGCAGAGGATATGGAGGGTCTCCTCAGGGCAGTATATGCGTCAGAGGACATTCAGTTACCTTCCGCCCAAGTGTCAGCTCAGGATAAGGTCTATAGAGGTTTGGGTAAGCCACAGGCCAGATCCTTCCCAGTTCACCAGTCCCTGAAAGATATTATCTTGAGGGAATGGAAGGAACCTGAGCGTAAACTCCTCAGACTTAAAACTTGGAAACGGAGATGTCCTTTTAAGGAGGAGGAGGAAGAAAAATTTTTCAAAGTCCCACGTTTAGATGCGTCCTTGGCGCAGGTTTCTAAACGGTCGGACTTATCTTTTGAGGACGCGGGTAACATTCAGGACCAGATGGATAAAAAATCTGAGATCCTGTTGCGTAGAGCTTGGGAAGCGAATGCATCGGCCATGAGCCCTGCATTAGCTTCAGCTTGTGTAGCCAGGAACGCGGACGCATGGCTCAACAAGCTGATGGACCATCTCACACGTAAGAAAGAATCCAGGGAGGTAGTAGAATCCCTGGAAGTGGTGGGGAGAGCTATCGCCTTTTTGGCGGACGCGGCTGTAGAGACAGTAAGGACGACTGCTAAGTCAGCGGCATTACTGAACTCAGCCAGGAGGGCCCTTTGGGTTAAGACTTGGGACGGAGACTTCACTTCTAAGTCCCGACTCTGTGGTATTCCCTTTGAGGGCTCCCTACTCTTTGGTTCGGGTCTGGAACAGGTCCTTTCCCGATCCACAGAAAAAGGTAAGAAATTTCCCTCCAAACCCAAGAAGGAAAAAGGGAGGAAATTTTTTCGTGGCCCCCCTGCAAAAGGCCAGTTCAAGGGCAAAGGGGGACAGAGGAAGAAATGGGGGATCGGAAAGGGCAAAGAAAAAGGTGGAATCCTTTTTTCTGGGTCCGGACCGTCCAGCAAGGATTCTAAATGACGCCATAAAAGTGGGCGCAAGGCTCTCGTGTTTCCTTCCCCAATGGGAGAAGATCTCAGAGAGCCCTTATATTTTAGACCTAATAAAACTAGGTTACAAGCTGGAATTTCGGTCACTCCCACCTCAAAATTTTTTGGTTACTTACCTTCCCAAAGATTCTCTGAAGGCAAGGGGCTTGCTAGACAGCGTTCGCATGCTCGCAGAACAGGAAGTGATTATCCCGGTCCCAGTAACTCAGAGGGCTTTCGGTTTTTATTCCCACATTTTTGTGGTCCCGAAGCCATCGGGCAAGTTTCGGTTGATTATCAATCTACGGAAACTGAACCACTACCTGTTGTACAAGCGATTCAGAATGGAGAGCATCTACACGGTCAGAAAACACCTCCAGAAGGGAGTTTTCATGATCACATTAGATCTCAAAGATGCTTACCTGCATGTACCCATTGCCCCGGATCATCAGAAGTACTTGCGTTTCGCAGTACGGACAGAGCAGGGGGTGCAGCATTGGCAGTTCAGGGCACTTCCCTTCGGCCTTGCGGCCAGTCCAAGGATTTTTACCAAAGTCCTGGCAGAGGTAGTATCCTTTCTACACCTTCAGGGGGTAGCTCTGATACCATACCTCGACGATCTGTTGATCTACAGTCCATCCAGAGACCAGCTCCTGAGAGATCGAGAGTTGGTCTTGTCGACCCTGGATTCCCTAGGTTGGATGGTGAGTCAGGAGAAATCCTCCCTGGATCCCTCACAGTCAAAGGTATACTTGGGGTATCAGTTGGACTCAGTAGCCCAGAAAGTGTTTCTTCCTCCCGAAAAGGTCGAAAAAATTCGGGGCGCAGTGACAGTGTGTCTCGAAGCCCCGGAGGTATCTTTGAGAAACATCATGAGGGTGTTGGGCCTGATGGCCTCTTGCATCCCGGCAGTTCCCTGGGCTCAGCTCCACTCACGAGTCCTCCAGGGCTTCCTTCTCTCCTCTTGGGGCGGGAGAAGAGAAACCCTGGAGGAGAAAGTTCCTCTGTCAGAGGAGGTAAGAAGCTCCCTAGTTTGGTGGCTCGATCCCGTCAACCTATCGGGAGGTCGGACGTGGACACAGCTAGACCCAATAGGCATTACAACAGACGCAAGTGCCTGGGGTTGGGGGGCTCATTTAGGAGACCGCTACGCCCAGGGTCCCTGGGATCAGAGTCAGAGCAGAGCTTCCTCAAACTTCAGGGAGCTTCTGGCAGTCGGGAAGGCATTAAGTGTCTTCCGGGACTTGATCCAAGGAAGGGAAGTCCAAATTTTCTCGGACAACCGGGTGGCAGTATCCTATTTGAACCGTCAAGGGGGAACAAGGTCAGTCAGTCTAAGGGCACTGACCCAAGATTTCCTGGGAGAAGCAGAGAAAAACATTCTCTCAATCTCTGCGGTCCACATAAAGGGATCCCTCAATATACAAGCAGACTTCCTCAGCAGACAACCCATTCTTCAGGGAGAATGGGAGCTGAACGAAGAAGTTTTCGCTCTGGTAAAACATCATTTCGGAGTACCAGAGATAGATTTATTCGCTTGTCAAAGGAACGCAAAGGTGCGGAGATTCTTTTCTCTCACGAGAGAACAGAGATCCTCAGGAGTAGACGCTCTCGCTCAGAATTGGGACTTCAGCCTGGCATATGCCTTTCCTCCCCTGGTACTCATCCCACGAGTGCTTCAAAAGCTGTCACAGTCGGATGGAGACCTTATCCTGATTGCACCCTGGTGGCCGAAGCGGGTCTGGTTCCCCACCATGTGGAGGTGGTCAGTCGTGCCTCCGCTGCATCTCCCGGTCAGGCGGGATCTTCTCTGCCAGGGCCCAGTGCTGCATCCCAACCCGGGGTTTCTGTCCCTGACGGCCTGGCTCTTGAGAGGGAGATCCTCAGGAACAGGGGATGCTCGGAGAAGGTAATTGACACTCTTCTCCTTAGCAGGAAGAAGGTTACCAGACAGATTTATGCAAAGGTCTGGAAGGTCTTCTCTAGATGGGCTCAAGCAAATCAGAGAACTATCCAGACGATTCCAACCGTGCTGGATTTTCTCCAGGAAGGGGTAGACCAAGGGTTAGCGGTCAGTACCCTTAGGGTCCAGGTAGCAGCCCTGTCAGTGTTCTTTGACACAAGGTTAGCTCAAGACCCTCTTGTTAAGAGATTCTTGCTAGCCAGGGAAAGGTTAACCCCGGTAAGGACAGTTAGTTTCCCGCCGTGGGATTTGTCCCTGGTTCTGGACGCCCTGACGAAAGGGCCATTTGAGCCGTTGGATCAAATTTCATTTAAATTTCTTTCCCTTAAAATGTCCTTTCTTCTAGCCATCACCTCAGCTAGAAGAGTAGGCGACCTACAGGCCCTGACAATAAAAGAGCCTTTTTTGTTGATCCTAGAGGACAGGGTAATCCTTAGACAGGATCCTCTTTATTTACCAAAAGTGACCTCGGGGTTCCACAGGTCACAAGAGATTATTCTTCCATCATTCTGCCAGAATCCGAAGAATGAGAAGGAAGAAAGATTGCACCTTTTAGATGTTAGACGCTGTCTTTTAGTCTATCTAGAAAGGGCAAGGGAGTTTAGGAGATCAAATCATCTTCTAGTTACTTTTGGGGGCCAAAGAAAGGGTCTTCAGGCCTCAAAACCTACGATAGCCAGGTGGATTAAGCAGGCAATAGTTTTAGCCTATAAACACTCGGATAAACCGGTGCCATCCCACCTTAAGGCTCATTCAACCAGATCTCTGGCGACCTCCTGGGCAGAAAGGGCAGGTGCTTCCATAGATCAGATCTGCAAGGCAGCAACATGGACGAGCCATAATACCTTCCTGAGGCATTACAGAGTGGAGCTGTTGTCCCCTCAGGACTTGGCTTTTGGCAGGAAGGTCCTACAGGCGGTGGTCCCACCCTAAGGTAGGCCTTAACTTCTTGCTCATCGTCTCAGGTGTGCCGTCCTGGAAGATGACTAGAGAAAAATACCAGTTACACTTACCGGTAACGGATTTTCTAGGAAATCTTCCAGGACGGCAGGCCTACTTCCCTACCCTTAAATGTTGGTGATGTTTTATTCTTCACAGAATGTACCCTCTGACACTGGTGTGGGTGTTTACTTTGCCATAACTGAGGGTCAGAGGGAGGGGTGGGGCTTTTTAAACTTTGTTAATTGTGTTTCCTGCCAGGTGTGACCAGTCATCCTCTCAGGTGTGCCGTCCTGGAAGATTTCCTAGAAAATCCGTTACCGGTAAGTGTAACTGGTATTTTTTGATGTCATGGGGGGGGGGGGGGGGGATGCATGAAAATGCACAGTAAAATGCTCAGGTGTGAATGGGGGCTTAAATTGGTGTATCTTTTGCTACACCTGTCTATCTTATGACAACTTTTTCAGGCCTACATTATTGCTAGGGAACTCATTCTATCCCTGCATTACAGGGCATTAATAATTTATGACAATCACTCAACTAGAGAAAATATATTAAAGTACATTATTGTACTTTGATTTTATTAAAAGCCCATTAAGCACCTTATGGGTATATGAAGTACTACTTGGACTACTAAAGCTATATTATAATTAATGTCTCTTGGTTTGAATAAAAAAAGTGTGCCCAGATGCAGTCTTAAATGTGGACTTCTATACTTTACTGGCTTGCCTGTCTATCAATGTCGTCATATTCAAACTAGCCAACACTGGGCAGTTTTAAACCACTGCTGTGAGAGAGAAACTGACTGCAATAGGAACATTTTTTTTGTTTTTGTTTTTTTGGTTTCAGTAAGAGTGGGAAGAATTTGAGTCCTCTTCAGTTTATGGCTTTTTTGTTTTGGATGATTACCTGCACTATCCCGGTAACAGTTTTTTTTAAATCCGTACACAAAGGGCAAAAAGAAACGTTTCTATCATTCATTCTGGAACTCTTAAAAAAAATATAAAAATAAAAATCCAGGTATAGCCCTTGCCTCTACCAGGCTTTCTCAGTGGCTACACTCCCTTCAACATACAAATACAGAAGTAAGTGTAATGAGACTTTAAATACCCCTCCAATGGACGCACTATATATATATATATATATATATATATATATATATAATATATATATATATATATATATATATATATATATATATATATATATATATATATATATATATATATATATATACTCAACTGCATTAAAAAGTATACATATCTTTCATTCCATTGAAATCTCATGTTAAAAACTATTTTACAAGGACTTCAATTCTACCACTCATCTTCCACTGGGAAAGTAACAGATGTATAATTTGGTAATCCTAGAGATGTGTAGGTCGACACGATTAACGGCATCCCTTCAACATACAGAACTAGCTTGGTGTATTTTGGTATCAACTATTAAACTTCACTCCTCCCCTCCATGATCTTCTCAGCTGTTGTCGGCAGTTCCACACAGGGCCCCCAGATGCTAGATTCACTGCAGCAGCAGATTCATGGTGGGTGCGTCTTTGGGTGCCTCTCTACCAGGAAGTTGGTTGCATTCCCACTATGGTGATCCCTATGGTGTGGGAACTGTGCTGGAAGGTAATCCTTGCAGCACTTCTCTACTCTGCATTTACACTTCTATCTACATCTGAGGACATAGCAGACTGGGATTCCTGGTGACCACATGCTTTCTGTAAGTGCTGACTAGGATAGCTTACCAACACTTTGCTTTGCCAGGGGCAAAGGAGGTACTGCTCAGTCCTGATTAGCACCTGTCCCTTTGTATCTGCTGGAACTCAAATCTAGGCGCTTACCCTCAGCACTAGTGCAGTGGTCTCTAAAATGTCAACACCTGATAATTTGTATTTCCCACACTGCTCTCCCTTGACTCTGACAGCCTGTCTGATATAAGAATTAAGGACAGTTTGTTGACATTGGTGGACCTCTACAGACTATACTTCATGGTTTGATCATGGTATGGGTGAGTCACTTTGTAACAGTTATAAACTCCCACTGAGCTACCTTCATCTACTGTCACTTTAGTCTTCCAAAGTGTTACTGCAGCTTGTGTTTTCGCAGTTAGGTCCTGTATTTGAGGGTTTTCTGCCCCTTCACCTAAAGTACTAGAGAGGCCTTAGGCATCCGTCGTGACCATAGAGGTCTTAAAGACAATCCTCTTCCCCCACCCCGGATCATCTGTTAAGTCTGATCCAGAGTGAGTGATCTCAAGGGACTCCCCAGAGACCTCAGCAACTGCATGCATCTCACATAAACTACTTTATCCTTGCTTAGTAAGGGGGAATTTTTTCACGCATAGATCTTTTCATCACACAGAAGTTGACAGTTTGGTCTATCTAAGCTTTTCAAAATTCAGTATCCAGTAAGCAACCACCTCTGGCGTTTTTCTGTCCCAAAATGCCTTGATAACTTTTGCTCATTTTCTGAGGAATTGGTGAAGATGTGGCTAGTGCCACCATTGGTGATCCCACCTGTGTGTTGCCTTAACATGGTGTTATCCCAGTTGCCAATTCTGAATATTTTAAGAAACCAGTGGATAAATGGAGACCTTGGCCAAACAAGTTCTTTTTAGCTAGTTGGGCTTTTAGACCAGTTTCTCTGGTACATGGATGTACCAGGCTGTGGCAGCGCAAGCAGGATTCCATATCAGTAACTTTAATCCAAAGGGCTCACCTTAATACTTGATTTTTAAAGTAGGTTGGTTCTGGTGGCCAAGTACATATGTGATGCCTCCCTGAACAGAGGAGTGATGAGTGCCCATATCAATGCTATGACTGCAACAATGAAAAGTCTCCCAGCTCAATTGTTGATCTCTGGGCAAAACTTCTAAAGCCGCGTACACGCGATCGGATTTTCTGACGGGAATTGTGTGATGACAGGCTATTGGCCAAAAATCCGATCGTTTGTACACTCCATCGGACAATTGTCGGATTTTCCGCAGACAAATGTATGGCAGGCTTTAAAATTTTCCGCGGACAAATGTCTGTTGTCAGGTTTTCCGAGCGTGTGTACGCTCGGAAAACCGGACAAAAGTACAAACACGCATTACTCGGAAGCAAGCATGAGCCAGAAGCGGTCGGTTTTGTAAACTTGCGTTCATAATGAAGAATTAACATTCGTGACGTGGCAAATTAGGAAATCTTGAATGCAGCGCACAATTCTCTTCTTCTTTAATGGGATAATGAAGCTGCTTTGCTGGTGATACTGATGGAGTTATTGCAAACAAATTTTCAAAGGCTTTTTTTTTTCCTAGTGATATCAAGAAGAATAATATGCTTGTGTTGTGTGTTGTTTTTTTTTTTTTTCAAGTTACCACAACACCATTATCCCTTTAGTTTAAGAAGATACAACTATGTTGGTGTCACTTGTTAATTTTACATTGTACTTTTTAAAATGTAACTGCCTACTCCCAAACTGTCATTTGAAGTAAAACACATAGCCAAGTATTCTCCACCATTTTTTTTTATTGTGCATTAAAAAAATAAAACAAAATTAGACATGTGATCTGCCAATAGAACTTAACCAAAAAGTGCATTCTATGCATCCAGAAAAATATAAAAAATATATCAAATCATTATTATTCAACCCTAAAATAAAAGCCTCCTGCTCCTTAATATAGGGGGTCAACAATGTCAAGAGTTGGTGAAAGCAGGGGTCCGTCATCAGGAGATAATTCCTAAAATCATCCGGATTATTCTCCTGGAGCTCCCGCAGCAAAGGCATATGACATAATTGGTCACGATTTTAATAAAGCAACCAATTTTTGGTCCAAGGAATCCTCCTTCTGTTCCTGGACTGGACTTGGGTTAAAGTAATAACTCCAAGGCCAATAATATATAACACGTTATCTCCTTTGATTCCACAACATGGCTGGTTGACCAACGGCCGTTCAGAAACTAACTGAAAAGTGCGAAATGAAAAGTGCAAATCAACACTCGCCAAAATTAGCAGAAGGACCACAAAGGGTGGCGTCTGACAATTGAACTTCCTCTTTTTTGGCTCGTAGTACGTCACTAAGTTCGTGTTTGTTGGCTGACAATTGTGTACCATTTGTATCAAGACAAAATCCATGCACACGCCTTCGGACAAAAGTCTGAGGTTGTGTCTGCGGAAAATCCGATCGTGTACGAGGCTTGAGTTTCTTGTGACTTTTCCCTATACAAACTGGCTTTTTGGGGCTTCCCTGACTACAGTTATCTATACATATGAAGGGAAAACGCTTGCATTTCTCAGACCAGTAGACAGAAGTGCTCCCCCATTTGGTCACTTTTGGTGAGCCTTTCCTAAGAAGGCTCTGAATCCTTCTGTTCTTCAAAAATGATGCCTCGATCTAAGCAAATGTTCTCCTCCTGATACGTTATGCAGCATGGACTAACCCCAACTGTGGACAACAGATTTTTAGAGTTTTTATTTATTTTTATTTTATTGACTGTTGCCAAATTTTGGATGCTGGGTTAGGGAGGTTACATAGTTTGAAAAAAGACACAAGTCCATCCAGTTCAACCACAAATAGGTTGTCTCAGTTACATACAAGACAGATTCTATGGCCTACTGATGACTGTTTTTTATTTTTATTTTTTCCACTTCACTTAACCTTATTGAACTTTTGCACATTTCCAAGGCTCTACAGGATCTCATTATTTTATTTTTTATTTTTTTTTGAGAATTGTGATTCCTTCACCAGCATTGGAGCGATTTCCAGGATTTTCAAGTTTATTTATGGTACCCAAACAAACTGGGATGTTTTTGATTCATCTTGGATCTCAAGGCTTTAAATGTGTTTTGAATGGCCCAGTATCCTAGGTTAAACTGGATAGATTTTTATTTTTTTATTTTTTTCAACCTTTAAACTATGTATCCAATCTCCCTGAGGCAGAGTTTATACTCAAAGGTCGACTGTTTCCCCCCCAACAAAAATCTATTTTCTAAATTGCCACCAAGACAGGAGCAGAGGGCAATCGCCTTTTCATTGGGGGCACCTGTTCCAGTAACTGTCAAAAGGCAGTTTGTTCCATTCACTTTGGATATATGATGTTCTGCTTAAAACACCGAAAGTGGAACTAATCCTCGATATTTTTTTTTTTTTTTTAACAGTATCCGCATGTGTCGGGAATGTAACTCGCATTAGTTGTGCTCTCAACCAAACTGTTAAACAATTAAATGTCTGGTTTCATAACTGATCATTTGTGAAGCACCATGGCAGTTGAAGATCAAAACAGATGCCACGATGGCGGTTTCATTGGCTGAAAATTATAGGATTTAGTTCCGCTTTAATGGGCTTTTTTTCATCCGAACTATGTTTTTGGGGACATTGCCCCATATTTTCTGTCTTGACTCTGGAAAAGGAGCAACCACGGGTTTGCCGTAAAGAAATTTTGCATGATTCCCCCATCAACAGACATTGTTGACAGGGGAATCTCTCCTGCCAAGACATTGTATTCTTCCGGCGGGGATCGCTCTTGACAGTGATTATTGCAAGCAGCTGCTAGTGATAATCGCAAGTAAATCTGGCAGGCCAGTTGTACCCAAGTTGATTGATCAACTTGGTACATTCAGCCTGCCCCCACACGGTTCAAATCTCTTTCCTGCTGAGCCGAGATCCGAAATGTCTACGGTTGGCCTAACACCAGCCAAAAATTATTAAGTTTTGAATAGAATAGGGAAGGGTTAACTGGCCATGCAGGGATTGCTGACCGGTCTGCCAGACAGTAGGGGTGCAACGGATCGTCGGCGATCTGTGATCCAAACGGGTCTCCCTGTTCGGATCGGCACACCCCGCGATCCGCAGAGCGCTCTGCGGCCTCGGCCTTAGGAAAGGCCGCGGCTTCGGCCTAGCTCCGGATCGGCAGCCATCTTAGTACACCCGGCGGCCGTTTACAATGTGATCGATCCGTCAAATGACGGAGCAATCACTTGTAAACAAACTCTGCATTGCCCAGCCAGTACTCTGCCATACTCAGACAATATTGCAGTGGGGGAGATGATGTGGATATTACAGTAGGGACTATTTGGTGGAATTTTCACATGTTTTTGCAAATTCAATTATTTGCTGATCCGATCCGTGACTCTGATCCGAGGAACGATTTTTTTTTTTGATCCGTTGCACCCCCTACCAGACAGTAGGTGGCAGCAAGAGTTCTGGGATCAGCATGACTACACGCTGCCTTCATTTTTAAGTACAAGTTGTATGCAAGTCCAGATGTTTAACTCAGAGACTTCAAAAAAATGGTTCCCCTTTTAACTTGTTAAGCTGCTCCTTTTGCTTATATGAAATTGTACAGTAATAATTGAACTGCTTATCTCATTCCCACAGTTGCAATCCAGTGTCTGGAAACAGCATTTGACGTTTCAATAGAGGATCGCAGCTTGGCCGTATGTCAGACACTCCCAGAGATTTTTGCATCGGCTACAGAAAAGGTAGACTTGATATACTGTGCATCCGGAAAGTATTCACAGCGCTTTACTTTTTCCACATTTTGTTATGTTAAAACCTTATTCCAAAATGGATTAAATTCATTCTTTTTCTCAAATTCTACAAACAATACCCCATAATGACAACATGAAAGAAGTTTGTTTGAAATCTTTGCAAATTTATTAAAAATAGAAAACAAAAAAATCCCAAGTATATAAGTATTCACAAGCTTTCCCATGACACTAAAATTGGAGCTCAGGTGCCTCGTGTCTCCACTGATCATCCTTGAGATGTTTCTACCACGAGACTGGAGTCCACCTGTGCTAAATTCAGTTGATTGGACTTTGATTTGTAAAGGCACACACCTGTCATCTGTCACGTTGTAATTATGGGGTATTGTTTGTAGAATTTTTTAGGAAAAAAATTTAATACATTTTGGAATAAGGCTGTAACATAACATGTGGATAAAGTGAAGCGCTTTGAGTACTTTCCAGATGCACTGCATCTAGTGCTCTACAGATATATCAGAAAATGTATTAATTTAGTCTGTCTTGCACAGTTTTTTTATTTGCATGTTGCGTACAAATAGTTTACTCATATTTACAATTTTAGTTCAGGAGATGTTTTGGTAGTTTAAACACCGTCAAAATTTTAGCTGTGTAATTTTTGAGAAGAGATAGAATGCTTGTTTTACACACAGTATGTTTGTGCTAAAAGAAGTCATCTTCGATTTTTATTAATGTGTTCTGTACCCTAAGAGACAAAGAACACGTAGGCCCCATGCACACGAGACGCTGTTAAACGCGCGTTCAGAGGCAGTTGGACGCTTTTTTCAACTGCACCTGAACGCATGCAATGTTATCCTATGTGTCCATGTACACAGTCTTATCTTTTCTTGTTTTTATGCAGTTGCGTTTTTAACCTCGTTTTTCCAGAAGCAAAAAAATGCGTTCAGACACTTTGCTTTTCCACGTTTCAGACGCAAAACGCAGCTAAACGCAGGCACCTGCGTTTATAAGCCTTTTTAAAGGAACCCAATTTTTTGGACCAGAAAACTCAGAAATATGATGGTAAACCATAAAAAGTTTAAAATGTCGTAATTAATTTAGATAGTTCATAGAGCATATATACTCACGAATGTATACATGTTTGTGAAATGCATACATGTTTGTGAAATATCCAACGGACATTCGCTGTGCCATCAATGGATGGGTCCAATATCACCAAGCTCTGATTCTGGACCTCTCATGCAAATTTGCGACGACGTTGCTGCCTCATCAAGAGCAACATCAGGAGCATTTCCTGACATATTCAATATGGGATCCATTTCCAAAAAAAAACACAGAAAGAGAGGCAAATGCAAGTGTGCAACTGCTCTCTCTGCTGCTGCTGCTGCTCACAAAATGGCAGAAATAGTTAATAATAAATGCTTTCTGAGCTTGGGGAGGGTCTATATGATATCTTTACATATGCTTATAGACGCAAACGCGTCTAAACGCGACATGAAAACACAGCAAAAAGCGTGTTTTTAAACGCAGGTTTCTGCTTTTTAAAACATGCGTTCAGCAGAGTTTGCATCTGCGTCTCGTGTGCATGGGGCCGTATTACTGCGATGTATAGTAGAAATGAAGAGAAGTGAGATTTGTGCCCATGATCTCACAAGATCACGCACAAAATACTCTTCTATTAAAATTAAAAGCAAGAAAATGGGTTAAAATAAAAAAAATAGCGTTCAAGACCTTTTTGGAAACCTACCATTCATACGTGTTGTTGTTGTTTTTTTTGTTTTTTTTTTTGTATATCAATACATTTCTGTGACTCTGGTAAACTGGGTGTATTTATGATTATACAAATACTTAGTACAAGTGTCACAGGACTGTTATTAATATAAAACACACTTATTTATGAATGATGCCTTATTTATGAATGATGGGTCTCTTAACTTTTATTTGTTATATTTTACTGCCTTTTATATATAATAAACATATACTGGGGGTTTTGTGTGTAAATATACCCACATTAGATCCCAAGGAATATAAATTACACATCCCTACGGATTATTTAATTTTTTTTGAGGGTAAAGGTCCCTGACCTGATACCATATAACCTGCTCGAAGTAGAGATTATTTATGTATTTATTATTATTTAAGGTACTTGTATAGCACTGTCAATTTACACAGCGCTTTTACCTATACATTGTGCATCCACATCAGTCCCTACCCTCAAGGAGCTTACAATCTAATGTATAATTCTTCCTTATCACATCGCTGCTGAAAAGGGTTGACATCCCTTGACTCTCCATGGTATTGCCACCCCTGGAATAATTTACGCAAGCACAGTCATCTGCTGCACTTTATAGTCACTATCATGGCTTTTCTCAGTTTCATATTGTACATTTTATGATTTACAATAAAGCCAGCTTATCTGTAAAAACAAAAGATAGATGTATATAATTTTTTTAATTAAATTACCTCCCTTGTTATTACAGATGAAAATTGGTAATACACTGCTAATCAGATGAATAAATTTGCCTGTAATGATTCAATCAACTGGACTTGTCCTGTAATGTTGTAGCCATTTCTTAGCTTCTCTGTGCCCTTTCTTCAGTTTTTAAGGAGTTTTACATACCCCAGTGTATTGTCCAAGTACTGGATTGGAGGTGTGACGGTTGTGGAACCATGGTGTTCCAGTTACATGGCAACCTGTGTGGATTTAAATGGAGTATTTTCCTGACACTTATTAGAACTGAGTAGTGTCTTGGGGAAACTACAGAACAAGTAGAAGTGAATATAGCTATATATGCTATACTATGAACTGGATAAATGAGAACCTTCACAGATATGATTCAAAGTCTTGCTTTTCTCCGAGTTAGTGGTTTTATGAGAACTTTGTCTTCTCTATTGCTTCTAGATTTATTGAAATGCTTGCATGGGTATTGCCAGAAACACAATAAATCTCTGCTTACGTAACCTAGATGTATGAATAAAAAATTTTAAATCAAGGCTAAGGCTGTATAGTAGGCACCCCAAAAAAATATTTATATAGGCTCCAGTTGCAAATACAGTAGATTAAACATATTGTCCTATTGAGTTGATTTTGAAGCATAAACCATGTTCACTTTCTTTAGGAAGTTCCAGATATAACTTCAAATGAACATTCGCCATCAGAAGATGACGTAACAGAGGCTGAAAGACTAAAAACTGAAGGTAAATATTTTTTTTTTACATTGCTTTTAACCTTTTATTTTTTTGCAAATGTTTTATCTCCCAGAATGTATATCTTTTTATAGGGAAAAGGACAGGAAAATGTAAGCCCAATAAAACAATTGTTTCTGTTTGGGTTCCACTAGGTAACCCAAAGTTGATGCTGTAATAATTGGCATTGGAGAATCTTCCTCCTACTTCGTCTTCAGGTTCTCCGTTTTTTTTCCCTCCTGTGAATGTTAAGTCCAGGGTATGGAGGGTGTTTAAAACAATATGAAACAAGACGTCTGAACAAAATTGAGAGTTGTTAGTTTTATGGTAGAACGCACCAGTCTGTTTCAATATTGTTCTACAGCATGTAAAACATTGCTGTCATCTTCCAGAATCTTGTATTGGATGGATATATCCCCCAGCTAGATGGCAAACCTAATCTTCAGAATAACTTTTTAAAAGAATACTTCATCAGTACTACCCTAGTCCTGCATTTCCTGCATATTGACAGTCGCTTTCCCTTATGTTAATTTTACATGGGTCGGTTACAGGTGAAGTAATGCCTCCCTCTTTGCTGATGACCATGTAGCACAGTCCTGAGGTGTTGGTGAACCTAAGGCTAGTGAAAGAGGAAGGAATATGTATTTTTTTTATTTTTCCCATGCCTAAATATTTTGGTTCCCTCTAGACTCATGGTGGAGTCATTGTTTTACCCTCTTCTCGACTTTTGTCTATGATATTCCTCTTTGAATACCTAATGGGTCTGATGATCTTTAAAAATGTACTGGTGCTTTCTGGATGCTTTGGGAGTACTTTAGGCCGATTCCCCAAAGTAATGCTTAATAATATTTGCCTATTCTCCCAAAGATAGATGTAGTTAGAAGTATAATATTTTGCTCTGAATTTTGCTAACTCTGAAGGGAGCAAGAAAGAAAGCATAAAGTATATTTTCAATAAGTACAGAAAACACCAATTTGATGCCACCAGAAATCCTGTATTCTTGTCACTTATGTGAACTAAACTGAAATCATAAACAATCTTATCAGGCTTCCCAACTATCTTCTGTCAACTACAGGCCACCTTCCCTTCTAGGTAATGGAGATGTGGACAGGAAGGTACTCTGTAGTCCTAGGGTGACAATGCTACTCCTCGATATAATACAGTGTTTGAGCAATGTCACCATAGAGCAAGAAATGTTACTTTTCACCTGGTAATTCTGCCAGTAAGGGAAAAGGAGCCTGACTAAAGACTGTACGCTGCAATATATATCACATTTTTGTTCATAGGTTGAAATATGCTTTTAAACTTTTTTTCTGTTAGTTTTCAGTTGAAAAGAGGTGGCTAGATGTATGGCATAACCTGTATGTAGCTGTGGCTACATACAGCGTACTGTACTGTGTTCCGGGTGCGAGCCGAGATTTTGTCTCATACCTGGAACACGGAAGAGTCTACCACAGAGGTGCTTATCTGCTCAGAGCAAGCAATGTATTCTATCAATGCAACAATACAAAGCTTCGATTGGCTAAGTCAGAGAGGCGGGCTGATGAAGTCACAAATGAAGCCTTGTATTCATTGATGGAATAAATCGCTTGCTCTGAGAGGCTAAGCGCTTCTGTGGTAGACTCTTCTGTGTTCCAGGTATGAGACACAAAATCTCGGCTCGCACCCAGAACACAGTACAGTACGCTGTATGTAGCCACAGCTACATACAGGTTATACCATACATCTAGCCACCTCTTTTCAACTGAAAACTAACAGAAAAAAAAGTTTAAAAAGAGGTGGCTAGATGTATGGTATAACCTGTATGTAGCTGTGATTTCTCAACTGAAATACTGCTAGCATTAGTAAATGGGCAAGTATAACAAATTTACTTTTGTGTTTTTGTGTTTGGTGGTGCTCAAATGCAGTGAAGCTCAACTTTGTCAGTGCCCCTTTAATTGGCATCATGCATGCCTGGGGTTTTGCTAGTAGTATGCTACCAAAAGGAATGCCACATTTTGTCAAAAGACCAGAAAAACAGTACAGGTTTTAATGTAAGGTGTCAACCTTAGCAGTTAGTGTATTTACACAAAAAAAAATTACAATATTGAAGCTTACCAGTACCTAGATGTAGTAGTTGCGTTTTTTTTTTTTTGTATATTCTTTTTTTCAAGCTAACATTTTCAGCAAATAGAGAATATACTACATACAGTGCCAAAATGCATTGTCTGTCACTTTCTTTGAAAGATGGCACAAACATCCTTTTCTCTTTGTGGAAAATACTAGTCACATCAAGTACCGGTGAGTCTAAGCTATGCCAATGTTGCATGTGCAGGGCAGTGTTCAATCTAAAGAAATTTCTTAGCAGGCAGATGAGTAGCTTAGTCTTAGTATGTCCCTTCCTGAATAAAAAGCCTTCCTGTTTGCATTTTCTTCTTCCTGAAGTAAAGTTCCCCTTTAAAGTACAACTGTGACTGATGCCCAAAGCATGTATTCAGTTTCTATATTTCGTTCTTTGCTGCTGCTTTGAAACACAAAAAGTGACATTTTAATTCTGACAAATTACTATGGGACATCAGTTTTTTTGCATATATTTATATGAGGTAAAGCCATCATGTTTATAAGTATACCTTTTGTATATACAACATTTAAAATTGCATTGTATTTTAAGGTAACGAACAAATGAAGTTGGAAAACTTTGAAAGTGCTGTCACCTTCTACACCAAAGCAATTGAGCATAATCCAGCTAATGCGGTCTATTACTGCAATAGGTATGTACTTATTACTGTGAAATATGGTCTTCTTAAATTGTCTAATATATTGCTGTCCAAAGATTGGCTGTGATTTTGTAACATGACTTTTTATTTAAAGCGGGACTGTACCTGAAAAATGTTTTTTTTTAAAAGCCAGCAGCTGCTGACTTTTTTAAAAAAAATGGACACTTACCTGTATCCCAGTTCCAGCGATGTCGGCAGCAGAGGCCAATCGATGGCTCGGCTCTCTGCTGTTGTCGGGCGCCATTCTCGGGGAGGGAATCGGGAAGTAAAGCCTGCGGCTTCACTTCCCGGTTCCCTACTGCGCATGCGCGAGTCGCAATGAGAATCTTCAGCGCTGTCTGCCGGGACACGTGCGTGTGTCCTGGCAGACAGCACGCCGGGACAGGAAGCTGCGTAATCTCCCGTGGGAGTTTATGCCTCGTCTTAGACAGGTATCTGCACCCCCTCCCCTCTGAAAGGGGCCAAATGTGACACCAGAGGGGAGAAGGGGGGGGTTCCGAAAAGCGGAAGTTCCACTTTAGGGTGGAATCCCGCTTTAAGCTGAAAGGAGGACTAAATGGAGTTATCCATTACTTTTTACGGTTCCAGTAAGGTATAGAATAAAACCAGAAAGGACATACTTGCAACATTAAGATTCTATTTCTTTTCATACATCAGGGGACACAGAGCCATAGTAGTTACTATGTGGGTTATAGGCCACCTTCAGGGGATGGACACTGGCACGCCCTAAGACAAGAAGTGCACTCCCTATATAACTCCTCCCACTACTGGGAGTACCGCAGTTTTTTCGCCAGTGTCTAAGGTGTTGGACTAGAGCAAAGATGTGCTGTACTGATCTCCACTGGAGCAATCCTTGCTGGGGCTAGCCATGCTGACCGGATCCATTTAAAGTGTCCTTTTTTTTTTTTTTTTTTTTTTCTTTGGGCCAAATTGAATGGTACCCGGGTCTCGTATGCGAAGAAACAAGGTTTTGCCTGTGAATGCTTCTCTTTTTAGAGAGCTGGACCCTGGGATCCAGTACTTTTTGGTAGTAAGGCCATAAATTTTTTACTGGCAGGGTGCTGTTGCAGGCCAGGATAGTGGGTTCCCTCTAGGGTCCCCAGCTCCTGAAGGTTTAACGGAACCCACCGTGAAGGGTGAAGATTGGGTCTGTTGGTTTACCACGGAAAACCCTGCGGCGGGAAAAGGTAAGGAGTTTTTTTTCTAAGAAATTCTTGTAATTTTCTTATTAATTAAAAAAAATAAAATAAAATGTGTGTCCTGCTACACCACTGGGTGCTGTATTGAGCACTCACCGCCTAATGCTGGAAACAACGCTGTGTCAGGAGCCGAACACTTCCTCCTTCTCCCTAGGCCAAAGCAGCAGTTCCTCCGGTAAGCCAAGGGGGGGGATTTGTCTCCCCGCCTGTTGCCCCCTATGCAATGGATTCCCAAAAGCGCCCGGGTCCTTTTTTGTGAAAAAAAAAAAAAAGGAAAAGCACAGCGGCCGCTCATCGGCCTTTTTGCATATTCCCCCACCCCCTCGCCATGCTCGCTCTAGGTCCAAGGGTAGCTGTAGTCCGCCACTCGCGTGGGAAAACCCATCCTTTTGAAAACGGGGGTGGAGCTGTAAGCGACGAGGGGGTGGGGGCTAATGGCGTTGGCGTTCTCCGATGCCAGTTGCATGGGGACAAGCTTTTAAAAAGCCCACTGTATGCTGCTGCTGGCTGGGGAGGGGACACGAGCAAAAGAGGTGGCTGTTTTTCAGGTTTGGTGACAGGCATTTTTCCTCTTGACCCATTGTTACTGATCCAGGATGGGCATTAATAGCAGCAATTTTTTGCTGGACTATAGCCCTAGCAGTGTATGCATTCCTTCTGGTAGTGCCTCTGCTTTGTGCATCAGGCTTTGAGTGGAAGGGGGACAAGGAACTCCTCAAAGGATTCTAAGGGATCAATTGTTTTGCAACAACCTAAATCCATGTCCAAGAAAATGTCATCCTCCTCTGAGAGTGATGCGGCTGGTCAGAGTGAGCCGTCAGGGGGGGGACTGGTGTTGCAGCAGCACTGGACACTTTAGCCCCTATAAATATTACCCAGGAGGTTTTTTCTTTTACCATTTCCAGTTTGGAACAGAAGATTTATGCTTTGATCACTTTCCATATTGGATCCAAGCGTAGCAGATCCCCCGTCCAGTGCTCGGGACCCTCAAGTGCAAGTGGCAGGGGATCAGGATGTTCTTCCCAAAGATCAGGAAGACGCTGATATCTCCTCTTCCGAGGATCCTAATCTATAGGGTGTAGTTTCACAAGAATTTTTGTTGGTACACTCAACTTTTTTGCTGCCTGTGGCGCAGTCTATTGATGAGCCCACCTCTGGTTTGGGTTCACTAAAGCCTCCCTCATCTGGGGACGCCTTTCCTATCCATTCCTGGCTAAAAAAGCTGATGTATTCTAAATGGGAACACCCGGATAAGCATTTTTTTCCTCCAAAGAAGTTTTCTACACTTTATTCTATGGAGGAGGAATTCTATAAAAAATGGGGGGGGGGGGGGGGGGGGGGGGGGGGGGGGTCCAGCAATTGATGCTGCAATCTCCTCTGTGAATAAAAATCTCACTTGTCCGGCAGGCAATGCACAAATTTTGAAGGATCCAACAGATAAGAAGTTGGAATTTCTTTTTAAAAACATTTCTCTGGCAAGTTCAGTGGTGCAGCCAGCTCTTGTAGCAATTGGAGTGTCTCAGTCCATAAAGGACCAGTTTGAAGAGCTATTTTAAGATTATTCCTGATCAGCAGGCCCAGCAATGGGCTGGCGTATCAGAAGCACTATGTTTTACAGTGGATGCTATGAAAGATTCTATTCAAGCCTCACGGCTTATGCTAGGACTGGTACATAAACGCAGAGTCCTATGGTTGAAAATGTGGTCAGCCGAAGCACCATGTAAAAAGCTCTTTGGCCAGCTTCCCTTTTCATGGTGAACGATTTGGATAAATATATCCAAAGAATTTCTAATGGAAAAAGTTTAAGCACTTTTTTTTCCTTTTTATAAATGTGCATCCTCTCCAATGCCAGGAGTATCTGCCTCTAGGCAGTCTCGACGTCCTCCACTGTCGAGCTCAAGAGGAAGACCGCAGGGGGAGTCCCTGGGCCAAAAGAGGACTTGGGGCAGAAAGCCTTCAAAGCAAAATCCCAATGCCTACTTATGAAGGGACGCCCCCGCCAGCTCACTCGAGTGGGGGGAAGGCTTCTGAAATTTTCAGAGATCTGGCAGGAACAATGTCAAGACAGATGGGTGGCTTCCTCAATTTCTCTAGGTTACAAACTTCCGAGAATTCCTGTCTCCTCGTTTTCTAAGATCAAACGTTCCCAGAGACCCAGGGAAAATGAAGTCTCTCCTTCTAGCTCTGGATCATCTCTTATCCCAGAAAGTGATATCCAAGGTTCCCGCAGAGTTTTATTCAAACCTTTTCACGGTTCCAAAACCGAACAGGGAGGTAAGACCCATTCTAGATCTGAACCGGTACTTAAATATCCGGTCCTTTCACATGGAGTAAATCCAATCGGTGGTCTCCATTTTACAGGGAGGGGAATTTTTATCATCGATATCAAGGATGCATATCTCCACATGCCCATAGTTCCCGCTCCTCAGAAGTTTCTACGCTTCGAGGTAGAAAATCGTCATTTTCAGTCTGTGGCTCTGTCTGTGGATTCTCAACCTAGAAAAATCCTCCCTAAAACCATGAAATTGTTAGGAAAGATGGTGGCCTCTTTCGAGGCCGTTCATTATGCGCAGTTTCATTCAAGACTGCTGCAAAACACCATTCTGCCGGCTTGGAATAAGAAGGTCCAGGCTTTGGACTTTCCAATGCGCTTATCCCCAGAGGTGCGTCAGCCTCAATTGGTGGTTGATATCCAGCAACCTCCAAAAGGGGGAAATCCCTTTCTACCAGTATCCTGGAAAGTGGTAATAACGGATGCCAGCCTTCTAGGCTGGGGAGCAGTCCTGGAAGAAGCATCTGTCCAAGGGAAGTGGTCCAAGTCAGAAAGGATCTTGCCCATCAATATTCTGGAAATTCGGGCTGTACATCTGGCCCTAGAGGCCTGGATGCTCAGACTACGGATTTGTCCTGTCAGGATTCAATCCGACAATTCCACGGCTGTCAATCACCAAGGGGGCACAAGAAGTCGTGCAGCCCAAAAAAGTGAATCATGTTCTAGCTTGGGCAGAAAGCAACATTCCTTTTCTATCAGCGATTTTCATTCCAGGGTTCGAAAATTGGCAGGCGGACTACTTGAGTCGCCAACAATTGTTTCCGGGAGAATGGTCCCTTCACCCCCGAAATTTTTTCTATCGATATGTCAAAAATGGGGTGTTCAGGACGTGGAACTGTTCGCATACAGATTCAACAACAAAGTCGACAACTTTCTATCAAGGACAAGGGATCCGCTAGCGTGTGGATCTTTCCACGCCTTGGTCTTTCCATGAAATCATTTTTCACTGATCAATGCGTTTCCTTCAGTTCTGCTTCCACGCCTCCTCCGCAGGAACGGAAAGAGGTGATCATAATAATGGCGGTAGGGGAACCTTGGATCCTGCCGCTATGGCCAGACCTTCTTGCACAAGGTCCGGTATTCCATCCTACCTTACAAACGCAAAATTTAACGGTTTGGCTATTGAAACCCACATTCTGAAGGACCGTGGGTTATCTCCTTCAGTAGTGTCTACTTTGGTTAATGCTAGGAAGCCAGCCTCCAGAGTCATTAACTATAGTCTGGAAGGCATATGTCTCCTGGTGTGGATCCAGGGGTTGGCACCCCAGGAAGCATGTCATGGGTAGGATTCTTGAATTTCTGCAAATGGGATTGGAAATGAAGCTGGCCTTGAGTACTATCAAGGGCCAGGTCTCGGTCTTATCAGTATTCTTTCAGCGGCCTCTTGCTTCTCACTCTACGTAGATACTTTTGTTCAGGGGGTAATGTGGATTAACCCCCCCCCCCCCCCCCCACGTCAGGGCTCCCCTGAATCCTTGGGATTTAAATTTTAGTCTTGTCGGCTTTACAGAAACAGCCTTTTGAGCCTATACGGGAAATTCCCTTGGTTCTTTTGACGAGAAAAATAATCTTTTTGGTTGCCATATCCTCTGCCAGAAGAGTATCGGAATTGGCAGCTCTGTCTTGTAAAGAGCCATATTTGATTAAGGGTAAGGTGGTATTACGGCCTCATCCTGAATTCCTACCGAAGGTAGTGACAGATTTTCATTTAAACCAGGATATTATTCTGCCTTTTTTTTTTTTTTTTTTTTTTTTTCCAGAACCTCGGTCTAGGGAAGAAAAGTCACTACATTCCCTTGATGTAGTAAGAGCAATCAAGGTCTATTTAAAGCAGACCGCTCAGATTCGCAAAACAGATGTTTTGTTTGTACTGCCGGAAGGTCCTAACAGAGGACAGGCAGCATCAAAATCTACAATTTCCAAATGTATTCGTCAAGTGATTGTTCAAGCTTATGGTCTAAAGAAGAAAATTCCTCCTTTTCATTTTAAAGCACACTCCACCAGGGCTGTTAGTGCCTCTTGGGCGGTGCATCACCAGGCCTCCATGGCTCAGATCTGCAAGGCCGCAACTTGGTCTTCAGTCCATACATTTACCAGATTCAATCAAATCGATGTTAAAGGTTATGAGGATATTGCCTTTGGGTGTAGTGTACTGCAGGCTGCAGTATAAGTCCTCTAGCCTCTAAAATGCCCTACTTTTATTTTATTTTTTATTTATTTTTATTTTTTTGTTGCGTCTCCCTCCCTTCAGTTGCCATTGCTATGGGACATCCCACATAGTAACTACTATGGCTCTGTGTCCCCTGATGTATGAAAAGAAAACCAGGATTTTTTTAAAACGGCTTACCTGTAAAATCCCAGTTACCTGTAAAAACTGAGGTACTCTCCAGTAGTGGGAGGGGTTATATAGGCAGTGCACTTCTTGTCTTAAGGTGTGCCAGTGTCCATCACCTGAAGATGGCCTATAACCCACATAGTAACTACTATGGCTCTGTGTCCCCTAATGTACTTTCAAAGAAAAGGATTTTACAGGTAAAGTTTAAAAAATCCTGTTTTTGTAATATCTTGACATGACTATAAAGCCAAGTAAAATTGGCTTTATGAATTCATATTTAAGGATTTGGGATGCTTTTTTTTTTTTTTTTTTTTGTGTGAGCTCTAAGTGCATTGGTCTTTGGAAATCAGTAATGTTAATTATATGTATGAACTAAATAGAGTAAAAGTAGGTAAATCATTTGGAGTACATACTTGGGTATGTGTAGGAAAAGTACAATATACAAAACGATTAGTCCATCGTACCTAATAAGCATTTTATACTTCATGACCTTATTGTTTAAAAGAGGTGAGTGACAAACCATTATGGTTAATATATATCAGTACTGCTCCTTGCAAAAGGAAGTTAAAAAAATAAAAAATAAACCCTGCAAGGTTAAGGCATAATGAGCTAGTATGCATAGCATACTAGCTCATTATGAATAACTTACCTGAGATCGAAGCGGTCCTCGCTCTTCATCTTCGTTGCTGCCATGTATCCCAGAGTGACTTCCGGGACTCGCGGTTCCGGCGCTGTGATTGGTCGGAGCCGTGATGACGTCACTCCGGCGCATGCGCGTGGGAGCCGTCAGTGATGACATGTTTGCCTTCACTTGCTGTGCACCTGCGCTGTTGTCTACGGCGCATGCGCGCCGTAGACCGCATTGCCCTTTTTTTGAAAAAAATCTCGTTAACCATGTAGGTCGTCCTCCCCTATTTATCCTGGTTACCATTGTTTTTGGTGCAGTAAAACCCAAAATGTTGGAGTTGTCAAACGGGAGGTTAGGATGCTCAATGCAGCCTCACCAGTGCCCTCATATGCAGCCTCACTGTGCCCAGCAGCCTACCAGTACCCGTCATGTAGCCTGCCTGTGCCTCACCAGTGCATATAAACACACACGTATATAAACTTATAACGCGCACTTATATAACGCGCACACGCATATAACGCAATAGAAAATAAAGTAATAAGCGCCACACCACTGGCCTTGAAATTCAAAATGTAGGTAATTTTACTGTATTTATAAGCATGTGGGCATGGAAGAAAATGGCCTTCATGTTTTAGGGGCTAAGAGCATTTCCTCATTCATCAGGGATTTAAAAGCTGCATAGAAAGCTGAACTCTGGGATTAATAAAGATACACTTGCTGGTTTCTCTGGGTTTAGAGTAAAGGCATATCTTGGCAGGAGGTGAATTTTTTATTTTTTTCACCTCATGCTAGCCGATGCCTTCATTCAGAGAGAAATCGAGAAAGGTGATGGGTTAGTAATACATTACAGCTCTGTCAGTAATTCATCACAAGATTCAATTTACTGCTATATTATCAATGGTGCTTGGAATAGTCTTTTTAAATATTCATTCTTTTAATGGACAACTGTATCTATTGTCCATTAATTAATTCCCCTGAGCACAGCCTGCATGGTAAATTGTTTGCTTCTCTCCCCGTCCAGCAAACTTCACTATGTAACCCTGCTCAGAGCAGCCCATCCTTTGTAAGGAAAATGTTCCTGCCAATCCTATTCATTGCTTTGGAGGAGCTTGGCTCATCCAGTATCTTCAGTATGTATTTATTTAACTTATAACTTTTTTGCATTGTTTAGGGCTGCAGCTTACAGTAAAATAGGAAACTATGCTGGGGCTGTACGGGACTGTGAAGAGGCTATAACCATTGACCCCGGTTACAGCAAAGCATATGGCAGAATGGGGTAAGCGCAAGTTAAAAGCTTATTTTATGTAAGACTTGCTGACAACTTACTTTTTTGTCGCATGTATTTTATTTTTTTTTATGATTCCAGGTTGGCACTTTCAAGTTTGAACAAGCACGCTGAAGCTGTGAGCTTTTACCAAAGAGCACTGGAGCTGGATCCCGATAACGATACCTATAAATCAAACCTTAAGATTGCTGAACAGAAAATGAAGGAGCTTCCAAGTCCAGTAAGTGTCTTGGCTTTAGTTTTGATATTTGGCGCAATCTTGGTCATTAACTGATCTTTGTTTCCACTACAGATGGCTGCTCCTGGTGGTTTTGATCTAGCTGGGCTGCTCAACAATCCCAGTTTTATGAGTATGGTAAGTCAGCTGATTTATTTATTTATTTTTTCCCTATTCCTACAAATTTTATTTTGTAACACTGCTTCTTTTGATTTGAAAATGGTATCAAAACTGTAAAGCATACACCTCAATGTACTTCTAATGGAGTAGGGTGGCTTATAAAACATATTGCAGTATATAAGAGCTGGGTGAGTTGAATATATTAAAACTGGGGCAGCTGTGCATGACAACTAGCCAACTAATGTCTTTCATTTTCAAAGCTTGTTCTGCTTCCCCAAACTAAGCATTGCAAGTGTGATCTCTATAACTGAACCAGTTGTGGTGAGATGGCTATAACTTACAATCTCAGCAGCGTTAGTAGACAGTGACTCGATCCAAATGATATCTTGCAGATCGTAAAAAAGCTTTAATTGAAAACCCAAGCAGATCTTCACAGATGAAGATCAGATAGGTCATAGTTTGTCTAGCTCCAGCAATTACATGTGCTCAGAACACAAACTAAAGACACAATGAAAAGAGGGTGGGACTAACTATACAGAGCATCTCCTAGTTGGAGTAGGGAAGGGACAAAATTTATTTAAAGGCAAACAATGTATGTGTAACATGATACTCCCTGTCGAAATATATGCTTTCAAATTTTAAACAATTGAGAATCAAGTCCAAACTTTGCAAGAGGAAAAATATTCAGGAAACGCCTGAAAAAAATTTATTGGATAGAACGTGAAAGAATAATAGAAACATGGAAGAATGATGTAGACATTGACTGACATACTACAAAACTTGTAAAGTTTACTGCTGTCTGTGTAAGATACGCCTTACCTCCCTTTGCATCAAATTGTTGGTTTAGAAGACAAATCCTTTACCGTTGGCAAAAGAAGTATTTAGTTCCTTGATAGACTTGTCACACTGTACCTTTCCACCATTTCTTGACACAGTCTTTGTAATGAGACCCATTGGTTGTGGTGGGCATACTTTTCTTTCAAGAAGACTGTCAGACACTTGTAGGTTGGGTCTGCCATTTGCCATGACCTTGAAAGTTGCAAAGGTACTCCTTCCAACAACTCCAGAAAACATTGACAAGGTACTGAACCTGCTCTTTGTGGTATTGCAGTGCAGGGATGTGATGTCGACCTGGCACAATAAGGGGGTTCTGTTCCTCATTAAACAGGTTGGACTTCCGTATGTGACTTCCAACTCGAAGTAGTTTTTTGTGATCAGTCATTTGGTTCAATTTGTAGAGCGGGCTATCCTTAGTCCCTTTTTTGATATGTTATCAATCTTTTGTGAGTACACTTCAAGTTGAACACCCTAATGATGACCTTTTCTGCTCGTATAATTTCTTTGATGGCGGGAGGCCCTTTAAAGATGTGCCACCCATGAGACACTTTATGGTCCTCGGTATTGGTTGCAAATTGAGCAACACTGATTGCTCATACAACTGAAGACCACTTCAAAGGGCCTTCAAAATGGTGAGGGTCAGCCTTATCTTTGACTTCACAAAAATGTTTAGTGTAACTATTATCGCTGATTTTCTTTTTATCTGACTCTGGATTAACCAGTTCAAATATAGAATCAGTGCGAATTTGAGATGGGTTTATTGTTGCGATACCATCGGAACCTGAGGAAATGTCTGTTGTCTTATCAAACAATGAAACAAATTTTCTAAATGCTGGCCATAACAGCAACTGGTTGGCTTGTCTGAAGCAGACCAAAACTCTTGTAAGGTGATTGTTCAGATTAGGCCCAGAGATGAGGGAAACACTTTCTTTCGTATTGAGAATTTGAGTCGAAGACTATACTGATCTGCTAAGGCTTGCAGGGATGGTGCATGCCAAAGCATGGGAAGTAACAACATTCCTCTTTTCCTAAGAGCTGGTGCAGGCTCAGCATGATCTCTGGCTAACACTTTCTGCATAAAGTCAACAACCTGTTTTTCCTCTTAGGTTTTCTGTTCAGGGTGCATTGTAAAGAAATTGTATTTCTGCATGCTAAACTTAATTTGGTAGTTTCTTGAGGTGCACAATGGTAGTGGTGCCACTCAGCTGTTAAACTGTCCTGATAGAACTCCTTAAAGTGGAACATTAGTCAGAAAATTAAGTCCTGCTAGGTGACTTCAGGCTGGCCCCTTTAGCAGGTTTAGCTACATAAAACATTGAAAATAAGGGCCTTGCCTGCTTACTAACGTTCCACCAAGAACCTGCTCACAGTGAGTACCCAGATTGGGTGACAGGTTCTACCTCCTATTGAGGCCATTTTCTACTATACCGTGAGAAGCCTGCATATGCATTGTTTAAACCTTGAGCTCCTCTTTTTGTATATCTAACATTATGTACTAACTGTAACCTACCTTGTACCGTACATTATTGATTTTCACAAACAACTATGGTTAAAAAAATTTTTTTTTTTTTTTTTTTGTCCTTTCAAAAACTGAAATAAAAAAAAAGCTTGAAACGGACATTTCGAGCAGTTTATCAGGAACCAGAAGAATTTTGATCCATGTATGGGCAGGCTGGTTGTACAGAAACTGATCTACCTTGAGCGATCTCTAGGTAGCTGAGGCAGGGTGAGTGGGTATCGGCTTTGGAAAGTTGAAGGTCACTGAGCTCTTGAAACTTAAAGCAGTTCTGCACACATTTTATTTAGTAAATCTCTTTGCCTTCCAAATCAGGCAAAGAGTACTAAATGAAATGTGTTTTTTTTTTTTTTTTTCACTTACCTTGTAATCGATGACTTCCGGTCCTCTGTCTCTGCTGGGGTGGGCGGGGTCTGTGCGGGGATCCTCGTCACAACGCACTGTCTCCTGGGATCTGGTGTCATTGATCCCAGGAGCCTGTGCGGGCATCTTCCGAAATCTCGCGAGATTTCGGGCACATCTTTCGAAATCTCGCGAGATGTCGGCAGATGTGCCGACATCTCGCGAGATTTCGGAGAACGTGAGCTGCACTTTGCCGTTACTGCGCACGCGCGAGCTCGGCGCAGTAACGGCGGTGCATGCTGGGCCATCTAAAGTGCCTGTGGGGTTTCACATGCCCACAGGCAAGATGGCCCCCAGCAGAAAAGAAGAAGATAAAGAACTTCATCGGACGAAAACCGGCAGCGATCACGAATGAAGATGGAACAGGTGAGTCCCCTAATTTTCCTATTACCCCTTAGCATATTCCCCCCAAAAAAAAAAACCCTGGTGCAGAACCGCTTTAAGATTGTATCGGCTAGATATTTTTGATAAGGTTTGCACCTTTTTAAATTGTCTTCAATGGCTTCTGGGCTGCCAAAGCTTCACTCAAGCAACATTAAGACCTGTGGCAAGGTTGGCCATGTGAACAGCTTTGGGTCTTTTGAATACATTCGGCAGATTGAGGACCTAGCCACCTGATAAGCAGATCTAGTTCACTGATTGTGGCTTTGAAGGAGGATTTCCAGCCTCTGTAGTTTTCAGGTTTGTCATCAAATGTAGTTTCAGTGAGCTCTTTGCCGAGCATGTATTTAATAAACTGTGACATGTCTGTGTGTTTTCAGACTTTAGATGCACAGCTGCATGCGGAACAAAGTTAGTTACAGTGACTGGTGTGCTGAGATTAAGCGACTTTGGGAGGTAGGTGGTGCAAAGGCCTGACACTAGCTTGGATTTGATTATGTTGTGTTGCAGTAGGAGGTAATTGACTAGTCCCGTGGTAAGGTGTATTGTCTATCTGCATACTGTCCACAGTTTGCAGGTGCGCAAAAACCTGGCGTACTGGGAGATGAGTAGACAGATTGTCTTGAGAGGTGGTAGGCATGGCATACTGACCTTAGTTGAGGGGTTCCGCTGCTGTGACTGGGAGCTGAAGTTTTGGGAGACTGAAGAATATGATGCAACTTGGTGTTTGCTGCTGTTGCATCCTTCACTTTCACTAGCAGCCTGCTCTAGAACTTGCTTTCTTGCCTGCAGCTTCTGCTTCTATTCCTGCTTTCTTTCCTGCAGCTTCTGCTTCCATCTTTATTTTCTTTTGGGCAAAGGCTGCCTGAATGTTTGAAGCGTCAACATCGGAATGGGCTTTAAAGTGGTTGTAAACTCAAAAAAACAAAACCTGCAAGACAAAGGCATAATGCATGCTAGCTCATTATAAAATACTTGCCTTAGATCAAAGCTGTTGCATCGGTCCCCGCACATCACTGTGTCGGCGACATGTCTCCCGGATTTATTTCCGGGTTCAGGGAGGTCTGGCGCTTTGGTCGAAGCCGCAATGACGTCGCTCCTGCTCATGCGCGTGGGAGCCAGCGATCATGGCAAGGCTCCTGAAGGAACCACACGAGCGGGCCGTTTCTTCAGTGTGCATTTGCCGATGACATGCGGATACAGTAAATATCTCCTAGACTGTGCAAGTTTAGGAGAAATTCACGGTACCTACAGGTAAGCCTTATTATATACATAATTATGGTTTACATGTGCACATTTGCATTTCATATTTAGTTTGCACATATTTGCATCTGATCATTTCTAGTGCTGCACTTTTTTGTTTATTTTTTATGCCTAATATCTGGATTATAGTGCTTAGCTGCTCTGCCAACTCCTCCACTGGCTTCCACCCACAGTGAACTGTTGTAGCCAGAAGTAGCAAGGTTGGGGCAGGACAGGGATAAGACTTTGTCGTAGAGGTAATCTGTAGCAGAAAAAAGAGCAGAGTTGAGATGGCAAAGGTTTCTACGGGTAGTTGGAAGACAAGGAGGAAGATGAGAGTGAAATGAATAAAGTGGTGTTCAGAGAGAGGAAAAGGCATGTTGGAGAGGTTGCGAGGAAGTGCATAGGTAGGAGAATATAAGGTCAAGGCAGTTGCTATCAAAATGAGTAGAAGTGGGGATGTTGAAGTCACCAAGAATGAGTGTGGAAATTTCAAAAGGGAGAACCTAAAATAAAATTATCCTCTGCTCCTAGCGTCTAATTCCTCATCAAAACCATCTCTAGTTCCACTGGGTGGGGCTGAGTACTACAGTCGTGCAGGAGTTTTTCGTTCAGTTCACGAAGTGAATTATTGGCCTGCGATCACAAAGGCTTTAAGCTTTCTCCCACACCTACCCCCACAGACTCTGGCTGATCTGCCTGTGACCCTATTGATTTCTGAGCCATCTGTCATTGTGACTATACCTGATTTTTGAGTCTCTGCAATCTCTACCTGATAAAATTATGCTTGAAGACAGTCCTCTGTTTTACGCCAGAATTAGAAGACCATTTTTAAGTTTGTATAGATGTGATGTGCACCATTCTGAAACTGGAAGATCAGCCTGATATCTCCCATTATCAGGTCTTTCAGAGCCTCTGAAGCGGCTAAGACCTTCCCATTGCACCCACTTCTAGAGGTCTTCCACTATGGGGATTGAAAACACCCACTACATGCCCGTGACCCCCCAAACACCTGTTTTGAAAGGATTTTGTCTAACTGTGGCTTTGTTAGTGGCCCATCTTAACAGGGAGACCACTAGGGTAGTAGAGGGTGTTCCTGCATTTAAGCATCTTGCCTAGCCACTTCCCGACCGCCCCCTGTATATATACGTCGGCAGAATGGCACGTACAGGCAGAATCACGTACCTGTACGTGACATTCTTCCGGCGGTTGGGGGGTCCGATCGGACCCCCCTCCGCCGGCGGGGACGGTCGGGATGGCTTCAGAAGCGATGCGGGACGAGGTAACGGCCAGTCGTTTCTGGCCACCCCCTCCCGATCGCTCTGGCCAATGGGATTCGTCCGCTTCCTTCCCCTTCCTGTGTAATTGTAAACACAGGCAAGGGGAAGTGATGTCACGCTCCTCGTGTCGGTCTTTCTGACCGGGACGCCGAGCGGAGAAGACATCAAGTAAGTGCACAAACACTACACTGACACCAGGCACACATAGGCACACATTTCACCCCCCTGTCACCCCCTGATCACCCCCCAGATCACCCCCTGCCCCCCCCAGTCACAGTGTCACTGATTGCAGTGATCATTTATTTTACTGATCACTGCATTTAGTGTCAGTGTGACTGTAATAACTGTCAGGGCAGTTAGTTTTAGGCCCCTTTAGGTCCAAGGTAGCCCCCTACCCCCCCCAATAAAGGTTTAACCCCTTGATTGCCCCCTAGGTAACCCTTTCACCCCCTTTTGCCAGTGTCACTAAGCGATCGTTTTTTTTGATCGCTCTATTAGTGTCACTGGTGCCGCTAGGTAGCCAGTTTTTTTTTTAGGTAACCGCCAGGTTTATATAGGATTATAAATAGGTTTATAGGTCAGGTACCCCCATATTACAACCTAAATAAAGGTTTTAACCCCTTGATTGCCCCTAGAGTTAACTCTTTCACCAGTGATCACAGTATAAGTGTCACTGGTGACGCTGGTTAGCCAGTTAGTTATTTAGTTATTTAGGTTCCCCGTCAGGTTTTTATATAGTGTCAGGTACCCCCATATATTACCTAATAAAGGTTTTAACCCCCTGATTGCCCCTAGTTAACCCTTTCACCAGTGATCACCGTATAACTGTTACGGGTGACGCTGGTTAGTTAGCTTGTTTTTTTATACTGTCAGGGCACCCGCCATTTATTACCCAACTATCGGTTTAACCCCCTGATCGCCCGGCGGGTGATATCAATTAGGTGTTAGGGTCAAATAAGGTCTGCGTCGCCCCAGGTTAGTGCCAGTACCGCAAACACCCACGCGCAAAGCATACACCTCCCTTAGTGGTATAGTATCTGAACAGATCAATATCTGATCTGATCAGATCTATACTAGCGTCCCAGCAGTTTAGGGTTCCAAAAAACGCATTGTTAGCGGGATCAGCCCAGATACCTGCTAGCACCTGCGTTTTCCCCCTCCGCCCAGCCCAGCCCAGCCCACCCAAGTGCAGTATCGATCGATCACTGTCACTTCCAAAACACTAAGCACACATAACTGCAGCGTTCGCAGAGTCAGGCCTGATCCCTGCGATCGCTAACAGTTTTTTTGGTAGCGTTTTGATTCATTCGCCAGCAGCCTAGGAGCTTTTTTTCCTGTGAATCTCACTAGTGTACTACTAAATTTAGAGCCCAAAATGGCAAATCGCAAGTACACTAGTGAACAGGCCTACTTGTTTCTGAGTATGTCAGATAGTGAAGAGGAGGTCACTCATCTGTCACAATCAGGCTCAGAATACGATCCAGTAGACGACAGCGGCTCCATGACAGATAGCTCTGGCGACGAAGGTGTGGTCCCTGCTAAGGTCAGGCGTACCCGATCCCGATCTTCTGATGTTGTTGAGGTGCAGGAACCGCAGGTCTCTCGTATGGAGCAGAGAAGTACTAGCGCCGCTATTCCTTCTGGTGAACTGGCAAGCACCAGCGGCCTAGTACACCCTGGACGTAGTCAAACCAGCACTGCAGTAACACTTGGTGACGTGGCGAGTCCCATAAGTGCAGTTCAAGCTGGCGAGGTGGCAAGCACAAGTAGTGTCCCGCTGCCACCAAGAAGAAGACAAAGGCAGGTCCGTCGATCACATAGTGTCCTTCCTGCAGAATTCGCCAATCCTGATTGGGTGCCCACCACTTCTGCAGAACCCGTACTTCCCCCCATTCACTGGCCAACCCGGTATTCAGGTGGAAACAGCTGATTTTAAGCCATCCGATTTTTATTCGCTGTTTTTCACGGAAGATCTCTATAGATCTATTGTGGACCAAAGTAATATATACGCTGGTCAACACATCGCCGCTAATCCCCAAGTGCCTTCCCTTGCCAGAGATTGGAAACCAATTACGGTTTCCGAATTTAAGACCTTTCTGGGCCTTTCCCTCAACATGGGCATACACAAATTCCCGACTCTGAGGTCTTATTGGTCCACCTCACCGCACCACCATATGCCCGTGTTCTCTGCCTCCATGTCCAGGGCACGATACGAACAGATCTTGCGGTTCATGCACTTCAGTGACAATGAACTTTGTCGTCCTCGTGGAGACCCTGAATTTGATCGGCTCTACAAAATTCGGCCCCTCATAAACCACTTCAACCAACGTTTTGCAGCCTTGTTTAATCCCAATCAAGTTGTCTGCGTTGACGAGTCCCTGATTAAGTTTTCTGGCCGCTTGTCTTTCAAACAGTTCCTTCCCAGCAAGCGTGCCAGATACGGGGTCAAGCTCTACAAGCTCTGTGACAGGGCAACAGGCTATACGTGGAGCTTTTCGGTTTATGAGGGAAAAGATAGTCACGTAGAGCCGGAGAACTGTCCAGATTACATAGGGAGCGCTGGCAAGATAGTGTGGAACTTGGTGTCACCCTTATTCGGAAAGGGGTACCACTTGTACGTGGACAATTATTACACGAGCGTGCCACTGTTTAGTCACTTGTTTGATCATCAGATTGGAGCATGTGGCACCGTGCGACCTAATCGCCGGGGCTTTCCCCAGCGGCTTGTAGATTCCCCTCTTAGGCTGGGGGAGAGAGCCTGCTTCAAGTGTAATAATTTGCTCGCTGTGAAGTGGAGGGATAATAGGAATGTTTTCGTTCTTACCTCCCTTCATGCAGACACGACAGTCCAAATTCGTACGGCGGCTGGTGTTGTGACGAAACCCCTCTGTGTCCACGAATACAACCTTAATATGGGGGGGGTGGACCTCAACGACCAGTTGTTGGCGCCGTACCTAGTTGTCCGTAGGGCTAGACGCTGGTACAAAAAAGTGTCTATTTATTTATTCCAATTGGCTTTGCTGAATGCTCATGTGCTATACGGAGCTTCAGGCGGGACGTTACCCTTCCTTGAATTCCAGGGAGCGGTTGTCATGGAACTCCTGTATCCAGGCGATTCCACACCTCACCATCCCCTACCAAATGCAGTAAGCCGGCTGCATGAGAGGCATTATCCTCATGTCCTCCAGAGTACCCCTACCCAACGAGCCCCCCAATGAAGATGTCGTGTCTGTAGCAAGCGCGGATTTAGGCGTGACACCCGTTATTATTGTCCACGCTGTCCTGACAATCCTGGTCTCTGCGTTGGTGAATGCTTTGAACGCTACCACGAACTAGTGAGGTATTAGCGTAGGGTACAGCATTTCACAGGCTAGGATACACTTTCACAGGGTCTCAAGAATGCCATCGCATTTTGAGACCCGACCGTTGCAGTTAAAATTATAGTTACAGGGTCTCAAGAATGCCATCGCATTTTGAGACCCGACCGTTACAGTTAAAATTATAGTTATAGTTTAAAAAAAAAAGTGTAAAAAATAAAAATAAAAAAGTACAAAAAAAAAAAAAACCCCCAAAAAAATATAAAATAAAAAACCAAAAATAGTTGTCGTTTTATTGTTCTCTCTCTATTGTTGCTCTTTTTTACTCTATTCTATTCTGCAATGTTTTATTATGTTTTATCATGCTTGCTTTTCAGGTATGTTTTATTGTTAACCATTTTTTTGTTTTCAGGTGCGCCATTCAGTTGCAGCGCGGATTTATTTATCTTGACAGCAACAGCGTTTGCTCCCACGATACATAAAGCCGCGACTCCAACGCTGTAGGAGGTGATTTCACCACCACAGTTAAAAAAAAGAGCATATATGCCGAAGCATGGGGGCAGCAGAGGGCGGAGGAGCGATTTTGCTCCTAATGCCACGTACATACGGTCGAAAAAAGTCCGACCATGTGTACGTGGCATAACTTTTTTGCGGGAGGATGCCCCCATGCTTCGGCATATATATATTTTAGGCACCGGTTGCGTTAACAAAATGTTTTATTTTTTACTATGTTTTTTTTTTTGGTATTTGCTTTGCAGGTATGGTATGGTAAGGTCTTACTGTTATACTGTAATGTTACTTTGTTTTAATGTTAACCATTATTTGCTTAGCAGGTACGCCATTCAGTTGCAGCGTGGATTTATTTATCTTGACAGCAACAGCGTTTGCTCCCACGATACATAAAGCCGCGACTCCAATGCTGTAGGAGGTGATTTCACCACCACAGTTAAAAAAAAGAGCATATATGCCGAAGCATGGGGGCAGCAGAGGGCGGAGGAGCGATTTTGCTCCTAATGCCACGTACATACGGTCGAAAAAAGGCCGACCATGTGTACGTGGCATAACTTTTTTTGCGGGAGGATGCCCCATGCTTCGGCATATATAAATGGTGCATGTATGCCCATCATTAGAAGTGGGTGGATGAAGGGAGGTATTCTAATGGTGGGCATACCCACCGCGCCATTGGGAAATTGGGAAAGCATTTTATCACACCGATCTTGGTGTGGTCAGATGCTTTGAGGGCACAGGAAAGATCTAGGGTCTAATAGACCCCAATTTTTTCAAAAAAAGAGTACCTGTCACTGCCTATTGCTATCATAGGGGATATTTACATTCCCTGCGATAACAATAAAAATGACAACTAAGAAAAAAAAAATGGAAGGAACAGTTTAAAAAGAAAATAAAAAAGCTAAATAAAAAGAAAAACTAAAAAAAAAAAAAAAAAAAAAAGCACCCCTGCCCCCCTTCTTTTGCGCAAAGGCGAACACAAGCGTTGGTCTGGCGTCATATGTAAACAGCAATTGCACCATGCATGTGAGGTATCACCGCGAAGGTCAGATCGAGGGCAGTAATTTTAGCAGTAGACCTCCTCCGTGAATCTAATGTGGTAACCTGTAAAGGCTTTTAAAGGCTTTTAAAAATGTATGTAGTTTGTCGCCACTGCGTGTTTGTGCGCAATTTTAAAGCATGTCGTGTTTGGTATCCATGTACTCGGCCTAAGATCATATTTTTTATTTCATCAAAAATTTGAGCAATATAGTGTGTTTAAGTGCATTAAAATAAAAAAAAAGTGTATTTTTTCCACAAAAAATGCGTTTGAAAAATCGCTGCGCAAATACTGTGTGGAAAAAAAAAATGCAACACCCACCATTTTAATCTGTAGGGCCTTTGCTTTAACAATATATATAGTGTTTGGGGGTTCAACGTAATTTTCTTGCAAAAAAAAAATATGTTTTCATGTAAACAAAAAGTGTCAGAAAGGGCTTTATCTTCAAGTGGTTAGAAGAGTGGGTGACGTGTGACATAGGCTTCTAAATGTTGTGCATAAAATGCCAGGACAGTTCAAACCCCCCCCCCCAAATGACCCATTTTGGAAAGTAGACACCCCAAGCTATTTGCTGATAGCAATGTTGAGCCCATTAAATATTTTTTTTTTTGGTCCCAAGAGATTGAATAATGAAAAAAAAAAAAAAAATAATATTTTTTTTTACAAAAACTTGTCACTAAATGATATATTGCTCAAACATGCCATGGGCATATGTGGAGATACACCCCAAAATACATTCTGTTGCTTCTCCTGAGTACGGGGATACCACATGTGTGGGACTTTTTGGGAGCCTAGCCGCGTACGGGACCCCAAAATCCAAGCACCGCTTTCAGGCTTTCTAAGGGTGTAATTTTTTTATTTCACTCCTCACTGCCAATCACAGTTTCGGAGGCCATGGAATGCCCAGATGGCACAAACCACCCCCAAATGACCCCATTTTGGAAAGTAGACACCCCAAGCTATTTGCTGAGAGGTATGGTGAGTATTTTGCAGATCTCGCTTTTTGTCACAATGTTTTGAAAATTGAAAAAAGAAAAAAAAAAATTTTTTTTTCTTCATTTTCAAAAACACATGAGAGCTGTAAAATACTCACCATGCCTCTCAACAAATAGCTTGGGGTGTCTACTTTCCAAAATGGGGTCATTTGGGGGGGTTTTGTGCTATTTTGGCATTTTATGGCCTTCGAAACTGTGATAGGTAGTGAGGAGTGAAATCAAAAATTTGCACCCTTAGAAATCCTGAAGGCGGTGCTTGGGTTTCGGGGCCCCGTACGCGGCTAGGCTCCCAAAAAGTCCCACACATGTGGTATCCCCATACTCAGGAGAAGCAGCAAAATGTATTTTGGGGTGCAATTCCACATATAACCATGGCATGTGTGAGCAATATATCATTTAGTGACAACTTTTTGAATAAATTTTTTTTATTTTTATTTTTTTGTCTTTATTCAATCACTTGGGACTAAAAAAAAAAAATATTCAACGGGCTCAACATGCCTCTCAGCAAATAGCTTGGGGTGTCTACTTTCCAAAATAGGGTCATTTGGGGGGGTTTTGTGCCATCTTGGCATTTTATGGTCTTCAAAACTGTGATAGGTAGTGATAGGTAGTGAGGAGTGAAATCAAAAATTTATGCCCTTAGAAATCCTGAAAGCGGTGCTTGGTTTTCGGGGTCCCGTATGCGGATAGGCTCCCAAAAAGTCCCACACATGTGGTATCCCCGTACTCAGGAGAAGCAGCAGAATGTATTTTGGGGTGTAATTCCACATATGCCCATGGCATGTGTGGGCAATATATCATTTAGTGACAACTTTGGGCAAAAAAAAAAAAGTTTGTAATATTCCCGCAACTTGTGGCAAAATATAAAATATTCCATGTACTCAACATGCCTCTCAGCAAATAGCTTGGGTGTCTACTTTCCAAAAATGGGGTCATTTGGGGGGGGTTTTGTGCAATTTTGGCATTTTATGGCCTTCGAAACTGTGATAGGTAGTGAGGAGTGAAATCAAAAATTTACACCCTTAGAAATGCTGAAGGTGGTGCTTGGGTTTCGGGGGCCCCGTACGCGGCTAGGCTCCCAAAAAGTCCCACACATGTGGTATCCCGTACTCAGGAGAAGTGGCAAAATGTATTTTGGGGTGCAATTCCACATATAACCATGGCATGTGTGAGCAATATATCATTTAGTGACAACTTTATGAAAAAAAAAATTTTTTTTTTCTTTTGTCTTTATTCAATCCCTTGGGACTAAAAAAAAAAAATATTCAATGGGCTCAACATGCCTCTCAGCAAATAGCTTGGGGTGTCTACTTTCCAAAATGGGGTCATTTGGGGGGGTTTTGTACTTCCCTGCCATTTTAGCACCTCAAGAAATGAGATAGGCAGTCATAAATTAAAAGCGGTGTAAATTCCAGAAAATGTACTCTAGTTTGTAGACGCTATAACTTTTGCGCAAACCAATAAATATATACGCTTATTGGCATTTTTTTTTACTAAAGACATGTGGCTGAATACATTTTGGCCCAAATGTTTGACTAAAATTGAGTTTATTAGATTTTTTTTATAACAAAAAGTAGAAAATCTCTTTTTTTTCAAAATTTTCGCTCCTTTTCCGTTTATATCGCAAAAAATAAAAATCACAGAGGCAATCAAATACCATCAAAAGAAAGCTCTATTTGTGGGAAGAAAAGGACGCAAATTTCGTTTGGTTACAAAATTGCATGACCGCGCAATTACCAGTTAAAGTAGTGCAGTGCGAAATTGAAAAAAGACCTCTGGTCCTTTGGCTGCCAAATGGTCCGGGGCTGAAGTGGCTAGAAGAGGTTAGAAAGCCCTCATAGAACTCAACATCTACTGGCAGACCTTGCCCTTCGCCATGATCTGGCTTTGACTTTAATTAGTCAAACCATGGCAGAATGTTGAAAATCCCCTTAAGAGATCTCACTGCTGTGGCACTGACGGACTGTGAAAAAAGAAAGGACTTTACAGCTGCCCTAACACTGAGCAGCAGGGACACAGGATCTTTTGTGCAGTTCTAAGATTCTATTAAAGTTGTTTCCTTTTTGTCTGTACGTGTCCAATGGAGCTACTGGCAGATAAAACCTTTAACTGAATATTAGAAGTGCGCATATCTCGACCACTACCAAGCCACCCTGTAGGACAGCAGGTAATATGGCCAGTATATGCAGGGGAGAATAGCCTAGGATATAAGGAGAGAAAGAGGTGGGGAAAAAACTTTGGAAAGGAGGGTAGCAAAATAAACAGTGTGGTTAGGGGTTGGATATAAGAAAATATATCATGGACAATAGGGTGAGTGGTTTGGATAGGGAAAGGGCTGCTAGAGAACATGTGGACTAGGGGAATGCCAGAGAATGTAATAGACAGTGTGAGAAGACTTATAACAATAGTTAATGCGGATGCTAGGGAATGAGATGCAAAACGGGGTGCGGAGAGTAGTTTCAATGTGCACACTACTGAGATGACTTTGATGGTAAAATCTTTCTACCGGGTATGGGCTTTAACTTATCATTGTGGACTTACTAACAATCCTGTGGTTTTTTTTTTTTTTCAGGCATCAAACCTCATGAATAACCCACAAGTACAACAGTTGTAAGTTTTTTATTTTTTTTATTTTTTATTTTTTTAAGATATTTTTATTAAGTTTTGCAAAACAAACCAACACATACAAAAAGAAAAAACAGAACAAAACTGGGTTGGTTATTAGTATACAGTAACAAGCAGTACGCTCTTACAGTTAATAATTATTACCTATTCTTTGCTTACATTGTGCAGGTTACATAGATTTAAAAAAGACACTAGTCCATCTATTTTAACTAATCGTGAATCAAAAAATTAAACTAATAGAAAAATCTCCATATACACAATCCCATACCCACAGTTCATCCAGAGGAATCTACTCCAGTAGGGAAAAAAATTCTTCCTGATTCCTACAGAAGGCAATTGAATATTCTTATGTGAACCGTAATCTAATCATTTATAAAATTAACAAATTGTTCTGGTAAGTCCCCACACTTCATACTAGTTGGGGAATCAAAATAAGTCTGCCCAGAGATTGTATATTCACATTGTTACATGTGTTGATGGGCATGCACACAACAGTGAAGTATTGCTTGATCATAGGTTCAATAGATAACAATCCTATGCTTTGCATCAAATAAAGACTGGTTTGTTCAAATTTTGATAAGGTCAGTGCCAGGAATGATCACGTCTTTTTGATTACTATGGTTTCTGAAAAATTTGTTATCTTAAACAATCCTATGGCTCGCTGCCACCGACAAAAGGGATGCAGCGGAGCACAACTGCTTGCAGCTGGCCTACTTTGTGCATCTTCACTTCAGGGATCACAAAATTCTATCAGAAGTGAGCTCCTGCCTTTCTTCTGAGGGCAAGAATAGCTGTGATCAGGGGCTCCCCCCACCATCATCAGCGGCTACAGGCACACAGAAGGATCAGATTGTCAGGATGGCAAGTAGAGGGTTGATAAACATGTTCATATGTTTACTGAACACAAAGTGCTCTGTATAGAGTACTTGGTTCATAATGGAAGACATGGTACACATCAGTTAAAGCGGAGTTCCACCCTAAAGTGGAACTTCCGCTCATCGGCCTCTTCCTGTCCCACCACGCTGTCTGCTGGGACACACACGGGTCCCAACAGACCGCGCGGAGCATTCTCATTGTGCTGCGCGACTCGCGAAATGCGTAGTAGGGAACCGGGAAGTGAAGCCACAGCGCTTCAATTCCTGATTCCCTCAACGAGAATGGCGGCAGCAGCAGCCGAGAACCGATCGATTTCTCGGCTTCGGCTGCCGACACCGCTGGACCCTGTGACAGGTAAGTGTCCATTTATTAAAAGTCAGTTCTGCAAGGTTTCATGGTTTCAGAAAATATAAAATGTTCTGGGGGTTTTTATGTAATTTTATAGCCAAAATCGCATATTTTGTGTTCCAAAAATCTAAAAATTTGTTCTAGAGCAAAAATGGTTAAATTGCAATACAATGAGACACACAGGTATGACCTTTTACTAAACCAAAATTTAAAATGAACGCTCTTACTGGCAACACTTTTTTGATATTAATGTGCCCTTTTTTCCTCTTCTTGCCAACTGAAATGTCAAACAAGGCTGACTGATTATTAAAAAAACATTTTTATAAAGAACTGACAGCATGGGTGGCTGACAAATTATATTTTAAGTCTACAGATCTGCTAGTTGCATTTTTTTAAAGCGGATTTGTTATTCGTCACTGCATTCCCTGAACTGGAACAAATATGCACGACAGTGGTTCAGTGTTTACAAGTATCACTGACTGCCAGCTTGTTCAGGTTAGCGAATTACTAGGTATTGAATCGAGGGTTGGGATGACAACCCAGCTTTCTGTGCCATGTTATCAGTATCTGCACCTCAAACATCTCTGGTAAAGTTTTTATTTATTTTTTTTTATTTTTTTTTTTTCATTAGATTTTTTTATTTAAATGTCTTCTTGAAAAATTACATTGATGTTTATCAAACTTGCTTTTGAGTATCAATGAATATTAATTAATTCAGCTGTCACCTTTTCTCCTCAGAATGTCTGGAATGATTTCTACCCCTGGCAACCCTATGGCAAGTGCAGCTGCAACTGGAAACCCTCCTCCCACAGATCTAGCAAGTCTTATACAAGCGTATGTACCGTTTCATTTTTATTAAACCTATTTAATTTTATATTCATTTTTATAAAAGCAGAATGAGTAAAACTCTTCTGTTAAGGAAGGCCTAATATAGGTCTCGCAGATCCTTTCTCCTGATCAAAAACAGCATTTTCTCAAGGCCCACCAAGATAGGAGGCTCAACAACAGACTTGTACATAATTATGTTACCAAAGGATTGGACAAAATTGTAGGCCAAGACAGGATAACCCTTCCTACTTTCAGCATGCCTTTTTATTTATTTTTTTCTAATGTCCTAGGAGGATAAATGTATTTTCTTTACCCTGCTATGTAAAAGATAGATAGATAGATATATATATATATATATATATATATATATATTTATTTTATATATATATAGCTATATATATATATATATATATATATATATATTATATATATATATATATACACATACATTTACATTACATTATTTTTTTTTTTTTTTTTTTTATATAGCTAGCACCATTTTTTTCTTATACCGACTTAGTTTTTTTTTTTTTTTTTTTCTTTAATCAAGATTCTTCACTACACTGCTGCTAGAGATGCTTTCTCTGATTGCAGCTACTGTAGCTGCCGCCGATATTGTGTTTCCAGTGCGATCCCGTCACGCTGGTTCTCGGCAACAGGGTGCTGTACATCTCGCTCTGGCTGCAGTAGGAAAATGTTACATTTCCCTATAGCAGCGAGCGCGAGAAATGAGCGTCAATGTCGCCTCTTTAATAATAAAACCTGCATGCCTTCAGGGGCATACCAGGCCCTTAGGTCTGGTATGGATTTTAAGGGGAACCCCCCACGCCGAAAAAAACCGACGTGGGGCTCCCACCAAAATCCATACCAGACCCTTATCCGAGCACGCAGCCCGGCCGGTCAGGAAAGGGGGTGGGGACGAGCGAGTGTCTCTTCCCCCCCCCCCCCTTCTGAACTGTACCAGGCCGCATGCCCTCAACACCCCAAAGCACCTTGTCCCCATGTTGATGAGGACCAGGGCCTCTTCCCGACAACCCTGAATGTTTTGGTTGTCGGGGTCTGCGGAGGGCTTATCGGAATCCGGGAGTCCCCCAGATCCCGGCTCCTTGCCCTATGGGACTGAGTATAGGCTACATACCCCTACCCATTTACCTGGGGGGGAAAAAAACACTACACAGGTTTTTTTAAGTAATTTTAATTAGGCAGCTCCGGTGGTCTTCCGACTTTGCGGGTCTCTTCAGACTCCTTCGCGCTCGCCGGCCTTTTCTCCCCGGCTCTTCTCTCTCCTTCCAATGTTGACACAACGCTCTCTCCCCCTGAAATGCTGTGTGCGAGGTGCCCAGCGACTTGTATAGGCATGGGGCGTGGTCACCGGCTTTTTAGCGGGAGAGAGCGTCGTGTCAACATCGGGAGAAGAGGGAAGGATGGAGGAGACTGGGCCACCTCTAGTAAAAGAGCTGGAAGAAGATAGCGGAGGAGCCCGGAAGAAGAATCGGAGAGCAGGAGAAGAGGCCAGAGAGCGCAAAGGAGTCAGACCCCCGAAATTGGAAGAAGACCACCGGAGCTGACTAATAAATTACTTTAAAAACCTGTGTAGTGTGTGTGTGTGTGTAGTGGTGTGTGTAGTGGTGTGTGTAGTGGTGTGTGTGTGTGTGTGTGTGTGTGTGTGTGTGGTGTTTTTTTTTTTTTGGACTGACTTTTCCCCAGGTGAATGGGTAGAGGTACGATTTACCCCATACTCATTCACATAGGGTGGGAGGCCGGTATCTGGGGCCCCCCTTTCCCAAAGCAACCACCCCCCCCCCCCCCATGTTGAGGACATGCGACTTGGTAGGATTCGGGGGGGGGTGCTCGCTCGTCCCAACCCCCTTTCCTGACTGGCCTTGCTGCGTGCTCAGATAAGGGTCTGGTATGGATTTTGGGGGGACCCCTACACCGTTTTTTTGGCGTAGGGGGTTTCCCTTAAAATCCATACCAGACCTAAGGGCCTGGTATGCTCTTGGAGGGGGAACCCATGCCGTCTTTTTATTTAAAATTTGGCATGGAGTTCCCCCATACCAAACAGTGCCTGGTATTGGCAGGGATCCAAGTCGGATCCCTGCACCAGTGTGAACCCGACCTCAATGTCAGTGATGCTTGTCACTCATTGGAAAAGGGAAAAAACACTTTTCCTTTACCGATGCGAGCCAGCTCAGCGCTGGCTCCTGCGACGGGGCTCGCAGGGTATCAATCTCGCCGATGAAAGCGGCGGGATTGACACAATATCGCGGGCACCTACTGTATGTGGTGCAGCTGTCGCCAGCCTGGCTTTTGGAATGCCATGTTTGGACCCTGCTGGATGTTGCAGGGATTGAATGATCTTCATGCGCTTTTCAGGTACAGGGCCTTTTGGCATTGCCTCAGAGCTTGCCCTGTACCCTACATAGTGAGTGGAGTAGTCAGGCTTAACATCAGGAGCTACCCCAAGTTGTGTGTACAATTCCCCTATTTCTGTAATTTTAGCACCACAGTAGGGGTTAACGCTGTCAGACTAAGTCCTTGTTCTCTTCTGAGTAATTTTCTGCTTGAGCCTTGTAGCTCTAAAACACTCAACAAACCATTTATTTCAATGGTCCCTGTTCACATGAGCGTTCTGCCTCCTTAAGGAAAACGCCTGTCGCTCAGAAAAGTACATGAGCTTCTTTTTGGCAGAATACAAGCATTTTTGGCCCTCTAGACTTTAATAGAAATGCCTGACTTGGGTGTTTTACAAGCATTTTGTAGCTTGTTGTCTGCTCCAAACAGCAGCTCTCCACACCTAATTTCCTCTCCTACTCCTCCTTCTAGTGTATTCCTTTGGCTAAACACAATCACCTAAAGCTGTAAAATGCTTGTAATACGCTTCTAAAACTCTCTTTAAAAATGCTTGTAAAAAAAGCAAGTAAATTGTGAATGGAGTCTAACCGTTGCTGTCATCTGCTCCGTGGAGTGTGTGTATTCCAGGCTGTCCTTCCTGCCAACGAGGAAGCATCGCCCCGCTGTTTTGGCTTTGAAAAGAGCCACAAGAAACTTTGATCCTCCATTTCCTGCATACAATGACTTTGGTTACCTCCAGCCATCTGATCCTCTTCAGTTGCCAGATGTCTGATTTATGTGAATACCTGAGATGTTGCTTTTCTGCCTTGCAATCACAAGTCTTAAGGGAGGAGGGGGAGCTGTACGACGAGCCGTCGGCTTACACTGTACTAACTGCTCCAGGGCTGCTTGCAGCACACCAACGAACGTGGCCAACATTTAAAACCCTGAATACTCTTGGACCAATATCACACTTTCTCTCCTGAAATACCTGCTATCATTCTTGGTGAATTTAACATCCCTGTTAATGTTGCATCTCAAATTAAACTCCTCTTTTGACACACACTTCTACTCACTGCTACCCTTGACCTTGTATTCGCTCATCTCTGCACTCCTGGTAACCTCACCAACACCCCCTTTCCATTTTTCTGATCATAAGCTCACCAGTTTCACAGTGTCCTTGTCTCTCCCTCTCTACTGGCACCTCCCTTCTAAAGCATGCACAGATCACCCCTGTGATCGCGGCCCTGTGAGGGCGGCACAGTGGTGTAGTGGTTAGCACTCTCACCTAGCAGTAAGAAGGATCGCTGGTTCGAATCCCAACCACGACACTACCTGCCTGGAGTTTGCATGTTCTCCCTGTGCCTGCGTGGGTTTCCTCCGGGTACTCCGGTTTCCTCCCACAATCCAAAGACATGCAGGTAGGTTAATTGGCTTCTGTCCAAAAATTGGCCATAGTATATGAATGGGGACCTTGGATTGTGGGCTCCTTGAGAGTAGGGACCAATGTGAGTGTGCAATGTACAGGGATAGGGGCAATTGTAGACACTCACTCAGGTTGAAGTGGATGGACTGGTGTCTTTATTCAACCTTACTAACTATGAAACTATGAAACCCCCATACTTAACTGCTTGCTGACCAGCTGCCGGCTGGGCGAAATTGCATTACCTTACGTCGCTTCGCCTTTTGGCCACTAGGGGCGAGCGCACCCTCAACATGTGCTCGGAGCCGATGCAAGTGCCCTGCGGTGTGATGACCACCGAGCACCCATGATTGCTCGTGACAGACCGAGAACCGGGACCACAAATCGCGGTTCTTTCAGGGGAGTAGAGAAAGATCTCCCTGTCCCATCCCCTACGGTTAACCCCTTCCCTGCCAATGACATTTATACAATAATCGGGGCCTGAGGTCTTCCAGTCTATTTATTAGCTTTGTTGCTCTTCTCTGGACTCTTCAGTTCCAGCACATTCCTCCTGAGGACTGGTGCCCAGAACTGGACGGAATACTCAATATGAGGCTGGACCAGTGTCTTGTAGAGTGGGAGAATTATCGTTTTATATCTGGAGTGAATCACCTTTTTAATGCATGCCAAAATTCTGTTGGCTTTGCTAGCAGCAGCCTGGCATTGCATGCCATTGTTGAGCCTATCATCTACTAGGACTCTCAGGTTCTTTTCCATCCTAGATTTCCCCAGAGGTTCACCCCCTAGAGAGTAGATTGCATTCATATTTTTCTACATTAAATCTCATTTGCCATGTAGTTGCCCACCCCATACATTTTTTTTTTTTTTCAGCTCTTGCAAGGTTTCCAGATCCTGCAGAGAAGTTATTGCCCTACTTAGCTTAGTCCGCAAATACAGAGATTGAACTGTTTACCCCATCCTCCAGGTTGTTTACGTAGAAATTAAACAGGATTGGTCCCAGCACCCTGGGGGACCCCACAACCCACCCCTGACCATTCTGAGTACTCCCCATTTATAACTACCCTCTGAACTCGCCCTTGTAGCCAGTTTTCAATCCATTTACTCACCCTATGGTCCATGCCAACGAACCTCACTTTGTACAGTAAACGTTTATGGGGAACTGTGTAAAATGCTTTTGCAAAATCCAGATACACTAAGTCTACGGGCCTTCCTTTATCTAGATGGCAGCTCACCTCCTCATAGAAGGTTAATAGATTGGTTTGGCAAGAACGATTCTTCATGAATCCATGCAGATTACTGCTAATGATACCGTTTTCATTATTAAAATCGTCATGTATATAGTCCATCATCCCCTTCAAGAGCTTGCATACTATTGATGTTAGGCTAACTGGTCTGTAATTCCCAGGGATGTATTTGGGCCCTTATTTAAATATTGGTGCTACATTGGCTTTTCTCCAATCGGCTGGTACCATTCCAGCCTGTAGACGGTCAGTAAAAATTAGGAACAATGGTCTGGCAATTACTTGACTGAGTTCCCCAAGTACCCTCGGGTGCAAGCCATCTGGTCCTGGTGATTTAATAATAAGTTTCCCAAGTATATTTCTAATTCTGTCCTCTGTTAGCCATGAGGGTGCTTCCTGTGATGTGTCATGAGGACAAACACTGCCGTTTTGGTTACTGAAGCCCCCCCCCCCCCCCCCGCCCCCGTGGGGAAGGCCCCCCCCCCCCCCCGATTCCCCCCCCCCCCCCACGATTCCCTCGTGAAGACTGAGGAGAAGAAGAAATTCAATACCTTCGCCATCTCCCCATCCTTTGTAACCAGATGTCCTTCCTCATTCTTTATGGGACCAATATGGTCTGTCCTCCCCCTTTTTTTTTTTACTGTTTTTTTTTTTTATATACTTTTATTTTTATTTTTTTGCATCCTTTTTTTTTTTTTTTTTTTTTTTTTCCACAAATGGCGCTTTCTTTTTGATGGTATTTTGTTTGGGATTTATTTTTTTATTTTTTGGTTATATAAACGGATAAAGACAGAAAAATATAATATTTTCTGCTTTTTGTTATATAAAAAATCCAATAAACTCAATTTTAGTCATACATTTAGGCCAAAATTTATTCAGCCACATGTCTTTGGTAAAAAAAATGTCAATACGCGTATATTTATTGGTTTGCGCAAAAGTTATATCGTTTACAAACTAGGTTACATTTTCTGGAATTTACGCAGCTTTCAGTTTGACTGCCTATCTCATATCTTGAGGTGCTAAAATGGCAGGGCAGTATAACCCCCCCCCCCCCCCCCAAAATGACCCCATTTTGGAAAGTAAACACCCTAAGGAAATTGTTAAGAGGCATGTTGAGCCCATTGAATATTTCATTTTATTTTTTTTTTTTATTTGAATAATAAAAAATATTTTTTTACAAAAACTTGTCACTAAATTATATATTGCTCACACATGCCATGGTTATATGTGGAAAAGCGAGATCCTCAAAATACTCACCATAGCTCTCAGCAAATAGCTTGGGATGTCTATTTTCCAAAATGGGGTCATTTGGGGGGGGGGGGGGGGGGGTTGTGCCATCTGGGCACATTCCATGGCCTCTGAAACTGATAGGCAGTGAGGAGTGAAATCAAAAATTTACACCCTTAGGCCCCTTTCACACTGGGGCGTTTTTCAGGCGGTACAGCGCTAAAAATAGCGCCTGTTCACCGCCTGAAAAAAATCCGGCCCCTTTAACTCCAGTGTGAAAGCCGGCGGGCTTTCACACTGGAGCGGTGCGCTAGCAGGACTGCAAAAAAAGTCCTGCTAGCAGCATCTTTGGAGCGGTATAGGAGCGGTGTGTTCACCGCTCCTTTACCACTCCTTCCCATTGATTTGAATGGGAAACCGCGGCAATACCGCCGCAAAGCGCTGCTACGGCGGCGATCTGCGGGGGTGTTTAACACTTTTTCGGCCGCTCGCGGGGGTAAAACTGCACCACGAGCGGCCGAATACCGCGGTTAAAACGACGGTAAAGCAGCGCTAAATATAGCGCTGCTTTACCGTCACCGCGGCTCCCCGCACCAGTGTGAAAGGGGCCTTAGCCTGAAGATGGTGCTTGGTTTTCGGGGTCCTGTACGCGACTAGGCTCCCAAAAGGTCTCACACATGTGGTATCCCTGTACTCAGGAGAAGCAACAGAATGTATTTTGGGGTATAATTTCACATATGCCCATGGCATGTCTGAGCAATATATGCAAAAAAAATTGTCTTTCCCGCAACTTGTGTCAAAATATCTAAAATATTCCATGGACTCTACGTGTGTGTGTGTGTGTGTGTGTGTGTGTGTGTGTATATATATATATATATATATATATATATATATATATATATATATATATATATATATATATATATATATATATATATATATATATATATATATATATATATATATATATATATATATATATATATATATATATAAAATTTGTGTGTTATCTCGGGGAATGTAAATATTTCCCATATGGTAGTGACAGGTACTTAATAATAATAATAATAATATTATTATAAATATTTTTTTTTAAATTGTGGTCTATTACCCTACGACGCCAGATCTCTCCTCTGTCCTCAAAGCATCTGACCACACCAAGATCGGTGTGATAAAATGCTTTCCCAATGGCGCTGTTTATATCCGGTAAAATCAGTCATGAAATGCTCGCAGCTTACGGTTTCTTAGGCCATAGAGATGATTGGAGCCGTTCTGGTCTCTGATCAGCTCTATGGTCAGCTGGCGGAACCACCGGCTGCATTCTCAGGTTCCCTGTTGGGACAGGAGAGCCAGAGTAAACCATGGAAGACGGTGGGGGTGGGGGGCATTCCCTCCCACTCTTGTAAAAGCAGTCTAGAGGCTAATTAGTCACTAGGATTGCTTTTACATGAAAGCCGACCGCTTGCTGAAAAGAATGATGCCTGCGGGTTTAGGCATCATTCTGGTATAACCACTCAAAGTCCAGCAACATACCAGTACATTGCTGGTCCTTGTTGGGCATATATTGTAATCTTCTTTCTTTTTTTTTCTTTTTCATGCAGCCTGTCATGAGAGCTGTTGAACTAGGTTTCTGAAATTCCCACAAAATCAAATTCCTCCTCGTTTAACAGTATCTCTAGTTCACCCATCTTGTCCGCCAGGCTCCTGGCATTGGTGAACATGCCACGTAGTTTAGACCAGTTGCATACTGTCTTCTTATTGGGTGTCCTGAGATTTCAAACAGGACTTGTTACTATACTTACCTCAGGTTTATGTGCTTCAGTCAACATACCACTTAATGCCCCCAATACTAACCTCTGGAATATGTTCATTGCTGACTATCTCTACTTCTGGACACTCCCCCCCCCCCCCCCCCCACCCGGTAGCTTAGTTTAAAAAACCCTCTATCTTTTCGGCCATCTTCACTCCCAGCATATCTGCACCCTCCTCATTTAGGTGCAGTCTGTCCCCTCTATAGAACTGGTGACTGAGAAGTCAGCCCAGTTCTCCAGGAACCCAAACCCCTCCTTACTACACCAGTTCCTCAGCCACTTGTTTACTTTTCTAATCTCCCTCTGCCTTACTGGTGTGGCTCGAGTGTACTGGTAGTATTCCTGGGAATACTACCTTGGAGGTCCTTTTCCTCAATTTAGCTCTCAAGTCCCTAAAAATCGTTCTTTAGTACACTCCATCTGCCTCTGACTTTGTCATTGGTGCCAACGTGCAGCATAAAAGCTGGGTCTTCCCCAGCACCTTCCGGCAATCTGTCCACCAGATCCCTGATGTGTCAAACCCGAGCGCCCAGTAGACTGCATACAGTTTAGCGTTTCAGGTCTGTCACAGATTGCCCATTCTGTCCTTCTAAGAATTGAGTCCCCTACCACCAGAATCTGTCTATCCTTTCCCTTCGCTCCCCCCACTCTCACTGGAGGAGTTGTTCCCCCGGCAGCTAGGAGAGTCCCTCAGCTCCAGCAGTTCTGGTCCCTGACCGGTTTCACCAATGTCACTCAATGGAGCGTACTTATTGGGATGCTCCAGCCCAGGATTGGCCTCCCTGGCACTTCCCCCTCTATCCTTCCTGACTGTCACCCATCTACTCGTTTCTAGTGCCTGCACCTCTGTCTCCACCCGCCTCTGTGGTGGCCCCTGCCGGGTGTACGTTCCCGGGTCTCCTTTAGTTTGGATGGTCTTCTCAGTGCTGACAGTTGCTTCCCTAGTTTCAGAACCTGGGCTTCCAGGGAAACCATCTATATTACATTTTGCACAGCAGTTTTCGCCCTCGATCAGATCAAGGAACACATACATGCCACAAAATGTACACTGTCGCATCTCCACACCCGCTTGGCATCTTACCTACTAATTTAATGAGGATTGGGGATTATACCCTGTCCAAATTACCTAACAACTAGCTTACTGACACTAATACTCAACAATACAATACACAGGTACTCACCGACCACGTGCACTCATACTACACAGGTACTAACGATCCACACTCACTACTCGGACAACACTCAGGTACTCGCAATACTCTGGTACTATCTGACACTAAAACTCAAAAAAAGCTGTTTAAAAAATGACAGAAAAGGTGTTAAAAAAAGCTGCATAGAAAAACCAAAAAGAATCTAAAAATGCAACACTGCAATCGCCAGCATTCAAAAGCAAAACCTGTCCACACTCTCCACTCAAGGTTCCCACTGTTCAGCTTCCAACCAGCAAGTCTGAAACTCACTAATGTTTTACTAACTGATAAAACCAATGGCCACAACTCCATGCTCCTTACTACTAGACCTTTCTGTGGCCTTTGATACTGTTGACCACCTACTCCTCAATAAACTCCACTCCCTTGGCCTGCAAGATTCTGCTCTTTCCTGGTTCTCCTCTTGTCTGTCACAGCATTCCTTCAGTGTTACTCTCCACTTCCTCTTTCTGTGGGGGTCCCCCAATGCTCAGTATTTTTAACCCCTTCTATTCTCTATACCTCCTCTTAATCACTTGATAACCCAAATCTTGTTTTCTACTACTCCCCTCACTCCTTCAGTCTCCTCTTTACTGACATATCAACATGGATGTTGCGCCTCCTTCCTTAACCACTTCAGTCCCGGAAGAATTTACCCCCTTCGTGACCAGGCCATTTTTTGCAATACGGAAATGCGTCGCTTTGACAATTGTGCGGTCGTGCGACGCTGTACCCAAACAAAATTGTCCTTTTTTTTTATTTTTATTTTTTTTATCTCCACAAATAAACACAATATTTAGTATTTTGTGCTATAATAAATATCCCCAAAAATTTTAATAAACAAATTTCTTCATCAATTTAGGCCCATATGTATTCTTCTACATATTTTTAGTTTAAAAAAAAAAAAAATCGTAATAAGCGTATATTGGTTTGCACAAACCTATAGCGTCTACAAAATAGGGGATAGATTTATGGCATTTTTCTTTTTCTTTTACTTTTTTTTTTTTTTATTGTGGCGGACAGATCAGACACTTGTTGACTTTTTTTTTTTTGGGACCAGTGATATTTATACAGCGATCAAAGCTGAAAATGGCCACTAATTACTGTATAAATGTCACTGTCAGGGAAAGGGTTAACACTAGGGGGTGATCAAGGAGTTAACTGTGTTCCCTAGGTGTGTTTCTAACTGTGGGGGGGGGGGGTGGGACTGACTAGGGGAGGAGACCAATCAGTGTTCCTGACGTTCATCGCGCCCGCCGGGCACGTGCATCTGCTTCGGGGACACGCAGGCGTGCACGCCTACAAAAGCATCATAAAGAGCCAAAGTACAGCTACAACGGCTCGCGCAGGAGAGAGCCAACCTGCCGCAGTACAACTGCGGCGGCTGGTCAGGAAGGGGTTAGACGAAATCTTCCTGAAACCGAACGTATAATATTCTTCCACCACTTGTGCCCTCCTCCTGATTTTTCCATAAAGGTCAATAATACAGCTATCCGTCCCTAGTCACATGCTAGGGTACTAGGTGTAATCTTAGACTCTGAACCTGACCTTTTGGCCCAAAAGCCAATCACTGTCAAAAACTCAGACACTCCGTAACATCTCTAAAATTCACTCCCTTGTTATTTCTCACCTTGACTATTGCAGCTCCCTTCTCATAGGTCTACCTCTCTGTAGGCTATCCCCTCTTCAGTCTACCATAAATGCTGCTTCCAGACTCCTCAATCTTGCCAACCGTTCAGTGTCTGCCAATCCCTCCACTGGCTTCTGATTGCCCAGCAAATTCAATAAAAAATAATAAGATCCAAAGCCATTCACAACTCTGACCCAAGCTACATCACCAATCTTGTCTCCAAATATCACCCAAATCATCCTCCTAATCTCCCCCTGCTCTCCATCTTTCTTGTCTCCTCCTCCTATGCTTGCCTCCAGGACTTCTCCTCTACCTCAATCTGTCCAGTTATCTCGTTCTCAGCATGGTAAGAGTGGCAAGGTAGCATAAGGTGATGATGGTAAGCATGGTCCTACCACACACATCAGTGGCCTTCTCTGCTCCTTGTGGGTGCTCTTCAATGTGGCATGTTTGTACAGCATCATGACATCGCCATGGCTGACGCATCTCTCCCCGTGCACTGGTGTTCTAGAGGATGGCTGGGGGCAGGGATGGCACAGGAATCCCCAGCTCGACCAGAGAGTTAACCATCTCCCCGTCCTAAAGTTGCATATATTGGAAACCATGGCGGGCAGTAAGTACTGGACTTAAGGCAAGCAACACAGATACTTGAACATTTGCTTTTATTACTTGAGTAGTGATGAGCTGGGGTTCGGTCCAAGCTTGTGTTCTCTGAACCAAGAAGTAAGCTGTCATTCCTTGATCAATGAGCCGCAGTTGGAACATTCCCCGCCCTGCAGCTGCTCGTACAGTAATGGGTAGGCTGCTCATGATTACATTGACCCAATGTGGCCATACGATCATATTAGGTCAATTATATTGCAAGCATTGCTGTCCCTTTGTATATATGCTGCTGCAAAAAAACACTTCCTTTTTGTGTTTTGTTGTTTGCAAAGCTGCTGACTGGTTTTCTCTTAACAACGTTCTCTAAAGTCTACCAGTTGGATATTGCAACCTCATCTGAATGCCAGCATCAGGCGTATGGTCTTTCAGATGGCTCTTTAAGCTACAGGCAGCCCACAGGTTTCTGTTTACTTGAGCTTGTTGTGCATTTATTTTCTGCCTTGCACACCCATCGGTTGGACTGCTTTTGGACTTCTCGAAGGTTAAAGACTTCTTTGTCCCTCAACGTACAAGAAATTAAACTTGGAATTCAGTGAGGGATACAGATCCAACGCCTCATTTTACTCAGTACTGTTTTTCTTCAGATCTGCTCATAGTAGGGGGGGGGGGGGGGGGGGGTTGGCCTACCTTTTTTTTTATTTTATTTTTTTATTTTTTTGATTTGCCAGTGTCAATTTTCCTGTAAGTAACAGTACAACCCAAAGATAACACTTCCCATGTCCCTAAAAGGATTTTATGGTTACTACCCATAAAATCCCCCATTTGGCTAGATTTCCCTACCACCTACTCTCAAGAAATGAGACACAAATCCACAGACAATAGAAACCTTGCAGAGATTCAAACATTTCTCTTCTTTTGGTAAAAATGTTATTGATTTTGTCTGTCCTGATTAGATACATTTTTCATCCTTTGTGCTGCCCTCCTATTGTCAGAATAAATGAGTGTAAATGTCCCCAGTGGAGTCACAGGAAGCAGTAAAAGTCTAGCTAAAGTTCTAACCCCTTTCCCACTGCTATACAAAACAAACAAAGTTTGATTGGAACTTTGCTTTAAAGTGTAAGGTGTTTTCTAGAAATTCATATAGTAATTCTGTTTTTAAATTGTACGTTTTTATATTTTAGAGGACAACAGTTTGCTCAACAAATGCAACAACAAAACCCAGAATTGATAGAACAGTTACGCAGTCAGATAAGAAGCCGGACTCCAAGTACAAGCAATGAAGACCAACATCAATGAGCTGCACCTGAATATCAGAGGAGATCGTAATTTTTTTTTTCAGGGTATTTGGGCAGAAAGTACCGAGTGACCACACCACAGCCCGTCTTCCTCTTAGATATGTGTGGACAGTGGCTACTGACACACTTTTATGGGAAAAAAATGTTTTTTAAACATTACCTCATGTTTTATTCTCCATAACCACATTTAGAAGGATCCATTAAGTGTCAATTACCACAAGGTAGCCCAAAGGACTGGACCAGTATGGGCATTTGGGTTTTCTGCTGTTGAAGAAAATACTTATAGTATATTGGTGTTTCCCTTTCTCCCTGATCTTTCTTTGTGTATAATTTATACAGGTGGCCATGCCCTTCGGTTAGCACCATTTACTCATCTGTGTTTATGTACTCTCAGAAATTTCAGATTCTGCTTCACAGCACTCACTAGTTGGTACGTTGAAGTAGGCCTTTTATTATTACATGCATACTTATTGATTCTGTGACTAAAATGAATGGTGTCATCATGTGGAGATTGCAATTACTTCAAGCATCTGCAAGAGCACCCCAAGAAGCTCCAAAACTTTGTGGAGATGCAGGTGTGGGTTAGAAAATATATGGATCAGCTCTTGGCATTTCTAGAAAGTGTTGGGATTTTTTTACTGCATCCTGGGTTTAGGAGTCCCCAGTGGTGCTTATGAAGATGTTGAAAGTATGTGCATTTCATTTGTGGAATCCAGTTCAGAATATTAATCAGGTTAACTTTAAGATTCTTGATATGGACAATACATAATTATGGTTTTATAGAGATCAGCTAACAATGTTAACCTGGGCCAATTCAATTGATCTGCTCCCTTCAAACACTACTCGGGAAATAAGATTGTAAGCTGCAAGGCAACTGACAACTGTCATCCGGTCCCACAGTGTTGTAATAAAATATGGCTGACTGCAACACGTGTTTTCTTTTTTCTATGCAATGTTTTTAGTACTGATGTGTTATTTTTTTTTTCCCCTGATATAGTTTAGTAAATATCTAGTATTTATAATATCGAATGTTTGTTTTTAGACAGTGTTTTGCTTTTAAATATTTGAAAATGACACACACGTTACTTAGCACAGAATTTATTATAGTTTGGTTTGGTATAGAATGAATGTTAAAGTGTTACTAAACCCACAATGGTAAAATCTGTCGGTATCATGCTTGTAATACTTACTGTGGAACTTAAGGGGTTAATTCTTCTGTACTGTGTAGAAAGGCTCTTTTGATCCTATATGGACAGATCCTCCCTCTCCTGCAGGGTCTCTCTCAGCAAGTCCAGATAAGTCAGTAGTAAGGCTGCACATGCTCAGTTTGGTCTCTATTGCTGGAGAGAACATTTCCTTGTTGAGCTGGGCTTTACAGGTCACATGGTATTGACATCACACATTTGGGCCTGTATACAGATCCTAAATGACAACCCAGTCCCTCCCTCCCTCCTCCATGCTCAGTAACTAAAAAAGAACAATGGGTGTAATGTCGCAGCTTGATTGATGGATGATCCGCCTCCCATAACAGCATGAGGACACAGGTAGTGGAAATCTCCTACATGAACACACAACACTCGGGCAGACCCAGCTGTTTATCACGTGACCATGGTAAACTGGTATGCAGATCAGCCAAAAGGGTATATAATGGCATTTTTTTTTTTATGTAAAAAATATGATTTATAAGTTGTGGGCACTGCAGGGGGGGGGGGGTGGATGGACTGTTATTACTGGGTTTAGTAACACTTTTTAATACCAGATGTAGAAGACCGGAAGAAGTGCTTTTCCTCTCTTGCTTGTTTCCACTTGTCAATGCATCACTTTATTGAAACCGAGCCACAAAAAATATAATTGCAGTGCCTAGTTTAGAGCTGGTGGGGACTGGTATCTCTTTTACAGTTAAAGCTTGAAGTGGATGCAGCCACATTTTCATGAAATTTGAGCTGGGCACGTAAATCTATAGTGTTTTTCTTATCGCTCTTCAAAGCACTAAGTCCTGTGGCTTTCTCCTCTGTTGTTCTGTTATCAGCATGAATTTTGTGTTGGTAGGTTGCTATAGCAGAGAGCTGATCTATTCACATAACAGCTCTGCAAGTCTCTGCCTATGTGGAGAGGGGGTGTGTGCCTTCCTTCTAATCAGCTGTCCTGGCTGTATGCCCAGACTTCACTTCCAGTGCTGAACAGGAAAAGAACATTTCTAACATGATCTGCACTTTCTAAAGAATATATAAAGCTGAAGACCGCAGATATGCATGTAAAACGTATGTAGGGAGATTTGTTTAATCTCTGTGTATCATCTGTTCATTTTACTGGCTTATATGTGAGGGTTTACATCCACTTTTAAAGTATTTTGTGCTAGCTTTTCCTTTGCCTTAAGTTTTTATCGGCGTATAACACTCACCTTTTTTCCCCCTGAAAAAATAGCGTAAACAGTGACTGCATGTTATACGCCGATATATTTTTTTTATACCGGGAAGCAGTGATTGGACGGTCTGCCCCGGGAGCCACACATTGAGGTGCGTCAGGCTGGCCGCCCTGCCTCTCCTGGCCCTGGTACAGCGCTGTCTGCATAGTCTAAAGTTGAGAAAAAAAAAAATCACTTGCCAGCCCCTTGTCATACACTGCTTATCCTGTGTCATTTTAAAACTAAGCTTTTATATACCTCCTATAGCTCAGGTTTTTTTTTTTCTGGCTGCTCTCCTCCAGCTCCTCCTCAGAGTGTAGCTTTAGATTGGAGGAGAGCAGTTACTTGACCATCTAGGAAAGGTCAGAGGAGAGCAGTCATGTGACCAGGTCAGTGAAAAAACTGAACTATTTAGAACAGGCATGTCCAAAGTCTGGCCCGCGGGCCAATCGCGGCCCGCGTTCCAGTTTCGGACGGCCTGCTTGGTAATTTTGACATGTATATCTTTTGTGGCTCCCAACGAATCCCTGAGCGCTGGGGGCCACAAAAGATAGATACGCCGGCTACCTTGGAGGGGGCGGGACGAGTGCCGTGCATACAGGAGAGGATTATTTCCTGTTTACATGGCGTCTTGTGTAAAAGGAAGTCCCGTCTCCTGCGCTGCCATTGGACAACTGTTTTGTCCATCATAGGAGGCAGGACTTTCAATTAAAGAGGCTGCCGATAAAAACAGGAGTTTCTCCTGTATGTCTGTTGGTGCTTGTCCCGCCCCCCTCCCTGTCTCCTCCAAGGCTGCAGATGGACGTTAATCAGGCTGCAATGGTGAGTCTGCATTCGAGTCAGTGTGGGGGCTGCATTCATGTCAATGGAGGGGGGGGGCTGCATTCATGTCAATGGAGTGGGGGGGCTGCATTGATGGACACTGACCCTTATTTTGCTTCACAGTTCTTTATTTAAAATGTAAGAGTTTTTTTTTCCTAAAACTTGCTTTTTAAAGTTAAGGTGCGTGTTATAAGCCAATTAAATACGGTATATCCAAATAACACACCCAAGCTCATCTATTCACCACACACAGCACAAATGCAAGAGAATTCTTGTTGGGCAGTATATTAGTGCTCGGACGAACACACTTAGGCTGAATTTTAATGGTTTAAAGAATGTCAGGCAAAATGGTCGGCCCTCAAGCATGTTCACTTCATCAAATCTGGCCCTCTTTGAAAAAAGTTTGGACACCCCTGATTTAGAAGCTTCGTTTTACAATGACACTGACACAGGAGGAGCAGCGTAGAAGGGGCTGGCAGTGATTTGTTTCTTAACTGTAGAGTATGCTGCCAGTGCTGCCCCAGAAGACCACCAGAGTGCAGGGGGCCTGTGTATTGTGCAGAGGGAGCGGGGCTGTGAAAAAAAAATGTCCTTAAACTTCCCTCTTAAAATTGGAGTGCGTGTTCAATGCCGATTAAATCTGGTAAGTTGAAACTGACCCATTTAAATTGCATCCAAATTTCTTTATTCTATTGTCCATCAAGCAGACTTTGCTTTTAATTTATCACCTACATATTCTTGTTAATAAAATAAAAATGGCATAGACATAATATTGGTACTCCTAACTTAACAATACACATCACAAACTTTTGAGGCAAGAACTGTGATCAAGCTTTCTTTAGCTCTGAATAAAGGGCTTATGATTCTGAACTGGCAATCCCCCTCCCTCACACTTCACAAGAGTCCAGTCTTTGCTTTTCAATAAATCCTGAGTGCTATTGGATGCATGCTTTGGGTGTTTACCCAGCTGGAGAACCCATGTTCTGCAACAGTTTTCTCTAAGACTGGGTATTGCCATCTTCCTTTTTATAATCGAGCCTCCTCCATGCTTCACAGTAGGTTTAGTGCTCTTTTCTTGTAAAAGCTTTTTTTTTTTTTTTTTGCTGTGAACACAGAGCAGCTGCGACTCGCCAAAAAACTTAATCTCATTTCCTGTCCAAAAGACATGCTACTAAAATGAGTGTGGCTTGTTGTCATGGATTTTAGAAAAATCAAATTTAGCTTTCCTGTGCCTGTCTTTCAGAAGTGAGGTGCTTTCTAGTATGGAAGCAACTCTCTTTTTATATAGTCATGAATGGTGCCTCTTTATTATTGATGTACCATAATCTTGGAAGTCAACTCCTTTTTAGTGCCAGACGAAGAAGGACTAATAGAGTGTACGAGCGCATATGGTCCAGGTTTACTGTACACGTGTCCTCCAGGGAAAATTCTTGTAACTGTCCAGCAGTTCAAGATATTTTGAGCTTTCTTCAATCAGGACTGGATTTATCCCTAGCAATTTAGATTATAATTTTATCGAGTCTGGGGTAAATTTTTCCTCTGACAGCCATATCAAGGAGGTTTTATTATTTACAAGAATGGAAGTTGAAAAGCAAAGGATTTCATTCATGGAAAAAAAGGAATAAAGAATGATGAATATTTTAACTGGTTAATCTGGAGAAAGATGCTATAATTTCTCAAGTATCCTGTAATTGTGTACACACACACACACACACACACACGTCAAGCCTTTTCTGAAACAGGACGGTCAGTTCACTTGGTTAACAAATTTCCACAAAATTTTCCGTAAAGGCCATTTGATTATTTATACAACATATCCTTTCTCGCACACCTTAAAGGCAAATCAATTCAGATTGGTTACTTTTGACACAGCTGAGGCTCTTCAAGCACCTTATTAATTTAGTTGTCTTTAGTCTGCACTCTTTCCAGTTCCACAACATCCTTTTTGTGAGCTGCCTTAAATTTAACTGTGTATTCAAGATGAGGTCGTACTAATGCCTTGTATAGAGGCAGAATGCTCTCTTAAAGTTTTATGCCTCTTTCAATACACAAGCATCACAGCAGATTTCCTTTGCATGATGTTATTAAATCTATAATTTACCAGGCCACTCAGACCTTCCTTATTGATTCACCATATGTTACTTCTGTTAACCACTGAGTTCATAACCTTTTAATCTGCATTGAACCTTATTTGCTATGTAGTTGTACAATTACCCAACGTGTCTAGGTCAGCTGAAAAGTTAAATATCTTTCAAGGACTACATTGCTTTACCTGTAAATGTGATCATTTTAAACCAAAATATCCATCCGTTTACATACTGCAATTTTAAGGGGGGGGGGGGGGGTTAACTTGGTCTGCATGTTTTTTTGGCCTCTGATTTACATACTATTGCATTAGTGTCCATGACCATTGACGGTGAAAAGAGAGTGCATGGAAATGACCAGTGTTTTTACTACTAGACCTCTTGCACACTGAGACAGTTTTCAGATGTTTTAGTGCTAAAAATGGCCTTCATTTGAATGGGTGCTTTCACACTGGGGTGGTAGAAAAAGTCCTGAAAGCAGCATCTTTGGAGTGCTATAAAAAGCGCTCCAAAAACACCTCTGCCCATTGAAATGAAAATCACTTCGAAAGCACCGCAAAACGGGTCCTTTTTTTTTGTCACGTTGTCATGTGACCTTAAAAAGTGACCCACTAAAGAACCACAAACGGCTGGTGCTTTAGTGGCTGTTTTAGCAGCGCTTCAGTGTGAAAGGGGACCAAAACACTTCAAGACCAGGCTTTTTCTTTGTATTGTTTTGTTTAAATCAGCTAAACTTGCTTAAAAATTACTTCTAACCCCCAAACATTATTCATTATTAAATTTAATTATTTATTTTTTTGTTTAAGCGGAGACCCTAGGGCAGGGGTAGGCAAACTCGGGCCTCCAGCTGTTTTGAAACTACAAGTCCAATGAGACATTTCAAGACCCTAACAATCACAGGCATGACTCCTAGAGGTAGAAGCATGATGAGATTTGTCGTTTCGCCACAGCTGGAGGGCCGAGGTTGCCTACCTCTGCCCTAGGGCATGAGTGCTCAACCTGTGGCCCTCCAGCTGTTGCAGAACTACAAATCCCGTCATGCTTGTACTTGTCAGCCTTGCAATGCCTCTGTGATTTGTAGTTCTGCACTAGCTGGAGGGCTACAGGTTGAGCACCCATGCCCTAGGAGGGAGAGGTGTGTTTGTTTGTTTTTTTTTTTTTTTTTTTTTTTTTTATTTAATTTTTTTATTTTTATGGAGAGATCTGGACATCTCCTCCTTTTTTTTTTTTACCAAAAAAAATAATTACTTCAAGCCCAGGCTGGAAGTGATTGTCATGACTTTGCTCTGGTCCTCCAAGACCATAAAGCCTATCAAAGAGGATCTACTCTTCGATTGCCTCTGGGACTAGCTGGCGATAACTGTAAGCCTAAAGCCTCATATACACGATCGGACCGTGGACCAACTTTCCTGTGGATTTTTGTCCAAAGGGCGTTGGCCCCAAGTTGGTACTGCATACACACGGCAGAACTTTTTCAACCAACTTTCACCAAATCACTTGGTTTTTCTGCTCTTTACCGCCACCTTTGGTCAACTTCTGTATTGTTGTCTGATCTTTTGCATTGGTTCTTCATTGGTTTGTACAAAAGTCCTTTGGTTTTGTGTACACACGGTTGGACTTTGGTCCATCGGACTTTTGTTGGCAGAAAGTTGGTCTGTTCGCACAGCCAACAAAAGTCAGATGAAACCTGAAAAAAGTTGGTCCGATGGAGCGTACACACGGTCGGATATTGGTCCAAAACAGCTAATTTGCATGTTGGTTGTCAAAAAGTCCGATCGTGTGTACGGGCCTTAAACACTGGCAGGAGTCCCCTCCTGCTGTTTCTGAAAGCGTTCCTGTGGCTCATCAGCTGCTCGGAATGCTTTCATGAGAACCAGCCTGTCAGAAAAAAAATGACAGGGATTATGGCTGATATTTTCAGCCATAATACCGGTAAACCACTTCAAAGCCCCAATGTATATATACACACATATTGCGGTCTTCAAGTGGTTAACCTATGTAAAGCATTTTTGAAATTTGTCTTGTCTATACATTTTCTAAAAAAAAAAAAAAAAAAAAAGTATTCCCCCCTTCTTGGAAGGTTTCTAGCCATAAAAAATGTTTTTCTCTGCTGGGGTGTTCTGTCCTCTTCCTATATCTGAACTTCCAGTGCTCTGGGGTGCAGAACTTTACAACAAGAGGACAGTTGGTGATCGGAAGGTCTAAAAAAATACTTTTTTTTTTTAAAAGTTTACAATGATATATAATATATCTGACATGGTATTCAAACTATTTAACATGACAACATTAATGAGCAATTTCTTAGGCTTTATGTGAAATCCTAACTTATTGCAAGCTGAAGACAAGCAAATTGTGTAATACAATTCAAGTAACGCTGTACTTCGCAATGCAGTTCTTGAACAAGAGAAATATGCATTTCTGCCACTAAGGGGCCACTGTGGGGAAAAGGCTCCAGTTTAGTTTGCTTGTGGACTCCATCTTGTACCTCCTACAGTTGGGTGATTGTTGAGATCCAGTTGATGATTTTCTGTCCCCTCAGGCCTTACTGGACAGGTAAGAAGTAACATTTTTCTGACAAATTAGTTTATCTTGTTTTAACCTTTTAAATGATTCCTATTATTATTCTGCACTATCACAGCATACTTTTACCTATAGTCTGGTCAGTAAATTCGTTTTTTTCTTTTCCTCCTCTCAGTAAAAGGGTGAGGCCAACATCTAGAGTTTGGAAACCTTTCCACAGCGCAATTGCTGCTGAAAGCAAAGCTGCAATTTGCAAATATTGTGAGAAGAAATATTCTTTTCCAAATGCTGCAAGGGTGACAAAACACATCCTTGCATGCCAGAGGTGCCTTAAAGACATTAAAATATACTTTCTGGTCCACATTTAATTCAATGAAAGTGCAAGTAGCTTTTTGCTCCAGATTCCTCATTCCAGAAATGCTCACAAAGTGTTTCTTCACCAGCAGCATCTTCAAGCATGGAAGTGTTACAAACCACTGCCTCACAAAAATACACAATACCGGTACTTTCATTTACAGATAAAATAACACCTGAAAATCAGGAGAACAATGATCAAGCCCCTTTTAAGCGCAATATAGGTTTGGCCAATAACTGAATGCGTATCTGCAGGAAGCTTTTAAATTATGAGGGAAAGGGGGGGTGGTTACCTGCTGTCATGTATAATGGAAATGTTCCTAACATATACAGTGCTTGTCATTTACATGTGTAATAAAATATTAAACAAGTTTAGTTCATTTACTGAGTAAGCTATACTTTAATTTAAAGCATAATACTTTTATATACACTGCATTTCATCTTCCCAGTGTAACAAAATGACTTAATTTGTAAATCCTCCCCAGAATATATTTTTTCAGTTTTTCTGCAAATTTACATTCTCCAGGAGAAAAAAAATACATTGCCAGTGAGGGTGAAGTATGAGCTTTGTGGTGTCATTGGTTAAGTGGCGTATTTTGGAGATGTTGCAGAGGTTGAGTCAAGTATTACAGCTAGTGCCCTGGCATGCTGGGACAAGCTGATGGTTGCGCCATTGATATCAACAGAGAAGTAAGGGAAAGGGCACGTGGGGAGGAAATGTTATGAAAGATGTAACACTTGCAAGAACAACGTTTTTTTTCTGGTAGAAAAATTATGTCCTTTCAATCTCAGGTCACTGGGAAACATTATGACATGAAGTCATTTATAACATGCTCAACCAAAAACGGTGTCAATCTTATTAGGTGTCTGTGCGTTAAGAAATATGTGGGGCATACAGCCTGGGCACTACAAGTGCACTTAAATGAGCATATAGGAAATATCAAACATGTTTTTCCGGGGCATTATCTTTCCAGGCACTATGCCAAATATATTGACCGAAGTCATGCTGGCACTCTCTCTATAGAAATAGATAAGTGGGGGGGGGGGGGGTCTGTTAGGAGGGAAATTTCCAAACTCAGGACACAATGGATTTATTACCTGAAATCCTATACATCTCATGGTCTTAATGTAGACTGGGACATCAGTAGTTTTTCTTAGTACTAGTTAGTTCCTTTTTTTTTTTAATAATGCCGGGAAAGCACGCTTTGTATGTCTCTCAGTAACAAAAGCAGACACTGGTATAACCTTGAGCTCTGCAGAATCCTGCCTTAAGTGCTTTTTACTCCTTTATTTATACTGTCAACATGAATGAACAAAGGAAGGTGGTGGCTTCAGAATCAGCCAATCAGACACTTGTATTCTTTCAAAAGAAAGAAACACACACACACACACACACACACACACACACACACACGCGCGCACACACACACACACACACACACACACACACGACGTGTGCAAAACCATGCAGCAAGCACATGGTTCTGAACACAATCATGTGCACATTTCCACTGCTACCAATGATGCGAGCTGTACTCCATCATGGCTCAGTGGGGCATAATTTTGTATGGTTATGCTATGTTTTCCATGTATTCTAATCTGCTTACTTAGGAGTTTAAATGCGGTCACCATGGAGTGGCCAGTCCCTTGGTGAGGCATAAACAAACATCCTTAAAAGAGCAAACAGATCAGCTGTGTCCACGGGAAGGTTTTCCACCAGCGTCTGTATGTGCGAATACCCTTGCATGAGCTTATTACAGCAAAACAGACACTAGGGGGCATCTGACAACATAAATTAATAAAAATTTCCACAACAGCTCCTCTTCTTTGTCATATGCTCCCATGTGGCCCTCGATGAATCTTGATCTTCTTACACCTGAAAATGAATCAGTCCTTACAATCCATAACACAGCTTGACTTGTAGACTTTGTTCTTCAGGAGGGATGACTTATAGGGAGGACATGACATGGTGCGCTGTAGTAATCGCCGGTTGGTCTGGTATCCTCTGTGTCTTGTATGCGGGCTGGGCTTCGAGGCATCTCTTCTCGGTGAGGAAGGTATGGTCATCTGCTCGGGCTCTGTTCACTCATCCAATCAGGCAACAGGAGCACCTCATCACAACATAAATAAGGAATAGAAAAAAAAAAAAAAACACAACATAAGTATATATATATATATACCCCAACTTCCTTCAACCATGATCCGATGGAAAATAACAAAATCCCCCCCAAGTTTCCCAAACCCTTAAAAGGATTCCAACCTTCACTAGCTATAGCTCTGGCTTTGCCTTGCAGGAATCTAGCCTTATCCATATGGGCCTGAACTTTGTCACTAGTATCCCCAATCCAGGCATAACAATCTTTTCCTATGATTTCACAGAAACCCCCTTGGACTGTGGGAACTTCCTTGTAGCTTCAACAGTTACATGAAACATCCCATCCTCAATGGATGAGAAATTGTTCAATCGTTTCATAAGCTCAAGCCCCCACTGTGTACAAGCAGGAAACCATGCCCACACCTGGTCGAGGTTGCTTACCTTCTCTCGCGCCATCAGATCCTCACGATTGACCGCTTATAAGGCCCCACACTCCTACAAATGCAGGCTATATAAGGATGAGCTCAGGCGTGTTCGCACAGCCCACATGCAGAGCCCGCCAGGAAGTTGGCACTGTTCTGCGCTAGTCACAGGCAGTGAGACATTTCCCGATCTCTGCAGCCGCGCATCAGGACAATGTCTCACTGCCTGTGATTAGCGCAGTGCTGACTTCCTGGCGGGCTCTGCACGTGGGCTGTGCAAAACACGCCGGAGCTCATCATTATTCACATACAGTCCCTAACAAAAAAGTCTTGTCGCTTTTCTATTTTGTAGAAACTCCTGCTATTAACCTGACTTTTAATTAATCAATTGGTGTTAGAAATAGCTCATATGAAAAGCTAAAGCCCTCCCAAATGATGTTTAATGCACTGAAATAAATTAGTTTCACTGAAAAAAAAAAAAAGATTTATCATTTAATCAAGACAGACAGGTCAAATTTTGGCAAGACAAAAGTTTTGTCGCCTATACAGAAATTGAACAACTTTACTGAGAATCCAAAAATATGTCAGCAAACTAAGTAGTGGTGCTATGAAATCCAAATTTAATATCTTGTATGACTTCAATGAGCTTGAATGACAGCATCCATACGGTTTGGCAAGGATTCATACAATTTATTGATGAAGTCATCAGGAATAGCAAAGAAAACAGTCTGATTTTGCCTCCACCAAACTTCACTGTTTTCTGGGTAAATCTCGGCTCCATGCGGGTTCCAGTAGGTCTCCTGCAATATTTGCGGCGACTGTGGTGTAATTCAACAGAAGATTCATCTGAAAAAATCCACCTTCTGCCACTCTTCCAGAGTCCATCCTTTTAGCAGGCTGCCATACGGTTTTTCAATTGTCTTTTGTTTAGTGCTGGCTTATGGGCACTGATTTGACCATGGAGGCCATTTCGAGACAGAATCCGACAAACTGTTCTGGTTGACACAGGGACTTCAGGTGACCAGGTCTCGTGGAGCTCTGCTGCAGTGGAAAATGGGCTGGCCTTGGATTTCCGAGCCAACAAACGGTCCTCTCGAGCAGTTGCCTTGCGGGGTCGGCCTGACCTGGCCTTGTCCAAAACGTCTCCAGTCTCTTCAAATCTTTTTTTTATCCTCTGAACTTGACGCTGAGACACATTGAAGGTGTCTGCCACATCAGCGGTGGATCTGGTCTTCAGCCTCTTGATAATCAACACTTTAGTCTCCGGGTGAATCTTAGGCATGTTTTCAGAGGTCTAGTTGCAGTTGAGAAGGTCTAGTGTACTGGTGTTCTTTTTATACACACCTGAGACCTAATTGATCCATTATTAGTCACAGGTGAAGCTCAAATAACAAGGCAACAACACTTATGTCTTGCCAAAAATTGACTCAATGGGCTTTACCAAGCTGTGAATATTAGAATACTTTTTGTCAGTTTCGTTTTGCACTGAAACATTATTACAAAAGCTGTTGGGATTAAAATTACCCATTTCTTGTAACAAAATCTTGATTAGAAATATATTTTAGCGGCACTTCAGGTCAATTTGTACACAAGCGACAAGACTTTTGTCAGGGACTGTATATCGCATATGAACCCACATATAGCATGTACCACCATCATCGCTGGGGCACTAGAGCTCGGTGGAGACTCAGAGTAGACTCAACCATGTGTCCTGTTCGCTTTCTTAGCTAGTTGGAAAATATACTTTAAAAATATAAATAAAGATACTCCTCATCCTTTGGTGTATTTGAGCAGCTTCTTGCAGTAGCTTGCCTGGTCTCGTCCCTCAAGCTTCTTTACAATGGCCCAGTCACCTGGTTAGAAAGAATGTAAACTGTTTTTTGTGTCAGGGACCAGGAGGGACTCATGAACCCTGTGGTGGACCTTTTGAAATTCATGTTACAGTGACTGCACATACCCCATCAGCTGAGAATGTCGACAGCTGCTGAGGAAAGTACAACTCTGGTATTGGTTGACCTCCAAACAAACCTCATATGGCAATAACCCAGACATGTGGGAACTTCTTACCATCTGGGGTGTAATACCTGGAACCATTGACAAAAAGGTTCTTATGGGAGCGTCCTTCACCAGACTGCTGATTCAAATTCCATCAAAGAAAGTTGTGAAACCTGTCATTCCTACTAGGTCACAAACTTGGCTAGAATTAGAGCGGTTAGTATTATTGGTTTTAAAATTTGTCAGTCTCACCACTATCATCCCCCCCCCCCCCCCCCCCCCCCCCCCCCCCCCTTTTGCTCCTCATTACAAACTGAAGGAAGACACGCAGGGTTTAGAATGGTGCAGAAAAAAAAAACCCCAATGAAACAGCTTATGATACTTTTACCTTTTTAGGCACGTGTATTTATACATGTGTACAGCTATCTACATACACCCGCTTTCTATGTACATACACTTTCAGAAACTCCTGGACCTGAAAAGATACTTAAACAAAAGTTATTACTCTAGCCTTCATATTTAACCTGCAAAGAATGGTAAACAATACAACATTCCTGTACATTGTCACTGACGTTTCTCAAAACCGACAATAACTAAACCCTCTGTAACGCTTACTTTCACGTTCCCACTAAAATACAACACCCGCAACATGTAAGAGGGCTGTCGCGGTAGGTTAAAACATATTCTTGTTGCTACATACAAACAATGCAAAGACTACAACATGAGACAAACATTTAGATACAAATGTGGGGGAGATATTTCATAGTTCCCAAAACAAAAAATGAAAAAAACAACCAGATGGAATGTTGCCTTTACTCTTTTAGCGATAGAAAAAAATACAATGGGAAAGACACAAGAGCATCTCGACATCTTTGCATGGACCAGCCACACAAAGCTTAAAAACAGGCCTGAAAAATTTTAATCACACAAAACGTGTACTACACGTCCTTCAGCTCACTCATCATTACAGATTTCTGAAGCCACAGCTGAACTACTTCCAAGGTATTTTTATTCTGGGGTCTCGTACCTCCAGACATCAAAAGTACCTTCCAAAGGAATACACCTTAGTGTACCCTCTGACCATATACGCCAAACTTTAAGGGGTCTCATGTCCGGAGCCCCAGACCTCATGTACTGTGCAGCTGTCTGACTGGTTAAAACAACTGAAATTAAATAAAAAACGAAATGATTCTACTGGAAATGGAATTCAGTACATAAACAGACTATATTTCGCTTGAGATTAAAATCAGCAGAAACAAAAAGGCAGTTGCAACAATCGAAATCGGTCCACGGCAAAATGGTGGATGAAATCCAGACTACAGCAAAATGGCCGACATTAACAAATGAAAACCAACACAAACCAAGATTTCTCCCTACAAAAACTGACTATACAATTGAGACACCAATATTAACACTTATCCCTAGAAAAACACTTTAGGCTATATCAATTAGGGCCCATAGGAGTACTATTTATATTTAACTAAACAATATATCCAAAAACGCCAAAGTTACATAAAACATGAAATAACACACCTTAAACATACACTCTTGGTCCCAAGTCAGCCGATACTGGTTGCCCCTCCTCCGTTCAGCCACATGGTCAATTACATATGCAGCAGCCATTTTAGCACACAGTGTCAGTCTGTTCAGTCATACACACAACATACAATTACACAGCCTACTCAGTCACACACAGCATAACGTTTAGGTTTGTATTAAATGGGATCTATGGGACCTATAGAGGATTTAAATATAAGTGCTTCCCCAATTAATGGACCTACTTACAATGACAAAAAATATAACCTACAATAAAAGTCCAGTCATTATACAGAAAGCGACAAAAAAACAAGGTTCTTTGCCTGGCAGATCTTACCTCATTCAGCAGACAGAGAATCAAGATCCCGAACACAGAACAGCAAAAATGTTCAAAAAACTTGAAGTATGGTTATCTTACCATAGGCTGGCCTTTGCTGGTCTGGTTCTGGATGTCTCTTTCCCCTCGGGGTCCGCTGAATTGGGAAGATCTGTTGGCTTCCTTTCTGGCCTGCCATAATGTCAGGGAAATTCGAAGCTTCTCCCTATAAGCATATCATTTCTTTGCGCTTAAAAGCACAAACAGCTTTCTTATATAATGCTGGGAAAGCGCGCTTTGCATGTCTCTCAGTAACACAAACAGACGTTGGTATCACGTTGAGCTTAGCAGGATCCTGCCTTAAATGCTTTTTACTCATTTATACTGTCAACATGAATGAACAAAGGAAGGTGGTGGCTTCAGAATCAGCTAATCAGACACCTGTATTCTTTCAAAAGAACCAATCACACACATGTATATATTCAAATAGAAATGCAGTAGTGACATGTGCAGATGGTCATGTGCAAAACCATACCTCCCAACTGTCCCCGATTTCGAGGGACTGTCCCCGATTTTGAGCAATGTCCCTCATTCCTCCTCATTTGTCCCTCATTTTGGTCTGATCTATATAGTTGTATATAAAATGCACTTTTTATCTTTCAAAAAGTGTTTCCCAGTTCTAAACATTTCATCCAAATTCGAAATTTCTGTATTTGTACATTTTAAAAGCCAATATAAAGAAATAGTAGTGGTAAAAAAAAGCATGCATGGTTCTGAACACGATTGTGTGCACATTCCCATTGCTACCAATGATGCGAGCCATACTCTATCATGGCTCAGTGGGGCATAATTTTGTATGGTTATGCTATGGTTCCCATGTACGCTGATCTGCTTACTTAGGAGTTTAAATGCGGTCGCCATGGAGTGGCCAGTTCCTTGGTGAGGCATAAACAAACATCCTTAAAAGAGCAAACAGATCAGCCGTGTCCACGGGAAGGTTTCCGCATCCAATGATCATTCACCAGCGTCTGTATGTGTGAATACCTTTGCATGAGCGTATTACAGCAAAACAGACACTGGGGGGGCATCTGACAACATACATTATTAAAAATGTCCGGTGGATGTGTCAGTAGGGCAGTGGACAGTGTCAAAATCTATTTTATTTTTTTAGAATTTTATTTTTTTTAGAATTTTTTACAATTTTATTTTTGGGGATGATTGGGGGTGGGGGGTAGTGGATGATGTCAGTCGTTTATTTTTACATATTGATTTTTTTACAATTTAACCACTTCGGCCCCAGAAGGATTTGCCCCATCTTAACCAGGCCATTTTTTTGCAATTAGGAACTGCGTTGCATTATCTGACAATTGCGACGTTGTACCCAAACAAAATGTATGTCCTTTTTTCCCCAATAATAGAGCTTTATTTTGGTGGTGTTTGATCACCTCTGCGCTTTTGTATTTTTTGAGCTATAAACAAAAAAATAGCGACAATTTTGAAAAAAAAAAAAAAAAAACGTTTTGTACTTGTTGCTATAATAAATATCCCCAAAAAAATAATGTCTTCATCAGTTTAGGCCGATTACATGATCTACATATTTTTGGTAAAAAAAAAAAAGCGCAATAAGCGTATATTGATTGGTTTGCGCAAAAGTTATATTTTTTTTTTTACTAGTAATGGCAGCGAGCTGCAATTTTTATCAGGACTGCAACATTGCGGCAGACATATCGGATACTTTTGACACCATTTTGGGATCATTGACATTTATACAGCGGTCAGAGGTAAAAATAGCCACTGATTACTATATAAATGTCACTGGCAGGGAAGGGGTTAACACTAGGGGGCGATCAAGGGGTTAACTGTGTTCCCTAGTTGTGTTATAACTGTAGGGGGGATGGGACTGACTGGGGGAGGAGACCGATCAGTGTTTCTACTTAGTAGGAACACACAATAGGTCTCCTCTCCCCGAGAGAACAGGGATTTGTGTTTTTACACACACACACACACACACACACACACACACATTCTCATTCTGTAACAAGCAATCGCAGGTGCCCGGTAGGGATGGGCCGAACAGACCCCTGTTCAGTTCACACCGGAACTTTCTAACACTGCAAAAGTTTGGACCCGAATATTGAACCCTAAAGTCAATGGGACCCGAATGTCAAAAATCAAAAGTGCCCATTTTGAAGGCTTATATGCAAGTAATTGGGCATACAATGGTTATAGGGGTCCGGGTCCTGCCCTGGGGGACATGTTTAATAAAAAAAACATGTGAAAAACATAATAATTTTTAAATGAGCAGTAATTTTTGGATTTTTAAAGTGAAAGCATAAAAAGGAAAAATTCCATCCAATATAGTGCCTGAGTGGTTCCCTTAGTCTACCTGTAAAGTGGCAGATCTGTACCATGTCTAGAATCTGCTGCAGAAATAATTGCCAAATAAAAGCCAAAAAAAAATTAATGAAATTTTCCCTGCAAGCTGCCTTTATTTTGTGTGTATGATGAGGCCATAAAGTAGTACACTTGGAACAAGATTAGAGATTCTTTGGATACATTCTGGTGTCACTTTGACTTTGGATAGAAGTAACGGGTGCGTAAAAATTGGTCTTTGGGTGTCGGTGCGCCTTTCCACTGTAACGCTTGTAACCTGGGGAACAGGTAGCAGGTACAAAGCTCCCTGGGATGAGCTGTTATTTTAGGCACAGATACCAAATCCACTTGAGGTAGTAAAAACAGTGCTGGGTTTATTTGATTTAAATACAAGTCCATACACAGGTGCTGCACAGTCTTCCAGAAAACATATCAGAACAGAAATAACAAAACAAAAGTCCTAGCTGTGTCTCGGCTCTAACTATACCATACACAGGCCCTCACTACCAGACTGAGCAAGCCTACCGCTTGTCAGTTTCTGTATAGAGTTTTTTAAAGCATTTTACCAACCTTTTAGCTCCTCACAAACCATCAAATGTCTGTGTGTCCCAGGCAGAGAGCAAAGGCTGTCTGCTCAGGTGAGCTTAAATTAGCCTGAGAAAGAGGACTAAGATCCGAACTGGATCATGTATCAGAGACCTCTGAATGTGTATGAGAGGAGCCTGGAGACGTATAAATCCCGAACAAGACTTCTCCTGGCTCTCTCTGGGACGCTATGCTACACCCTATAGAGGTAATCTTGATGAAAGCAAGAATTGGCCTTGCTGCAAAAAATTGCAATGACTGTGTGTCGGTGGCGCCTTCCCACTGTAATCCTTTAGAGGTACTGTCACATACCTGGATTGTGAGCCTGACGTGTCGAGGAGAGCCTCTCTTGCTGCACTGGCTTGTGGGCCCCTGAGGTTGAGACAGCAGCCACAGAAGCACGGTGGCCCAGGAGTGTCTAGGATCAGTCCAGTATCGGTATGGCTAGATGCTCATGGCTGGAGATGCAGCAGGCAGACCGGGAGAGCTGGGTAGATTGTATCACAGGGGAAACAGGAACTGGTGTGATTTGCAGCACAGAACTGCAGCAGGCTGGAGGTCAGTAACGTTCTTGTGGATCAGGCAGAGCAGCAGGCAGAAGAGAAGTACAAAAAACAAGCCGGAGTCAGGGTATCAGGCAGACAAGGTTAGTAAGAGCAAGTCGGGTCAAAGATCAGAAGTCAGCACAGATAACGGGTTTCAGGCTACACAGAAGCTGCAGACCAAACAGCACAAAGTCTTTGGTGCACTCACTTTAAATAGCCTCTTTGTCGCCAACGTAGGTGACAAGCGCACGTGTGTGTGTGAGCGCGCACATGCGCGCTGGCGCGCCGTTGATGTGCGCGTCTGCTGTGCGATTCCTGGTGCATGGCCATGCCTTTCCTGACAGGTACTCTTGATGAAAGCAAGAATTGGCCTTGCTGTAAAAAATTGCAATGATGTGCACCTATCAAACAGGTGCAGAAAAGTTACTCTTTGGGTGTCAGGGGCGCCTTCTCACAGTAACCCTATAGAGGTGCTTTTGATGAAGGCAAAAAAAATTGCAATGATATGCACCTGTCAAACAGGTGCTGAAAAATTGGCCTTTGGGTGTTAATTGTGCCCATAAAACCTATACCAAAAACATTCTTCTAGATGAAATGATTGAACACCTTCAAAGCTAGACAGACTCAAAGTCCTGCAGAGATTCTACATCCCAAAAAGACTTAATCAATCAGTGAAATCAAAATCAGGGGCTTCATAGCTGGTAATCCAGGACTGATTCATTTTTATAAAAGTCAAACAGTCCACGAAGTCTGTGAACAGGCACGTTCTATGATCAGTAACGAAACTTCCTGCAGCACTGAATGCCCATCCTGAAAGCACGCTGGATGCAGGGCAGACCAACAACTCAATAGCATACTAGGCAGGTTCTGGCCAGTGGTCTATTCTCATGACCCAGTAAGTCAGTGGATCGTCATCTGGAACTTTCTCAATCTCTGTTTTGGCCACGAGGTAATCGTCCACCATGTGATGCAAACGCTGCCGATGGGGTGTGGAAGCTGACAGCCCTGGGCGGCGAGGACTAAAAAAATTCCAAAATGCCTCACTTAGACAGACGCCTTCTCCAACGCCTCTCTCTTGACCAACAGAAGAATCAAAACTAAGTTTTCCATGACACTGTAGCCTACTGGAGTCAGGAAAAACGTTCAATAAAATCCTCTTTAATGTGTTCTCCAGAGATTTTATCTTCTGCACTCTCTGTGGGGACGGGATGAGGTCTGAGACCTTCCCCTTATAACGGTGGTCAAGGAGGGTTGCCAACCAGTAATCATCCTTCTCCTTTATGCCACATATTCTTGGGTTTCGCAGGCTTTGAAGCATGAGGTTGCCCAATTTGCCAAGGCTTGAGAAGCAGACTCCTCGGGGTCACTCAAGATGACAGCATCTGGAACTTCCTCATTCCAGCGATGTACTACTCACAAGGGTCCTGGGGTTGAAAAGCCATTGCTTACAGATTGACGCATGTCTTCCTCTTCTTCAAAGCCTATGAAAGTGCCAGAATCCTCCTCCTGTGTGTTCTGTGACATAGGAATAATGATGTCTGGATAAAATGGGCCTTGAGAGGAAAGGATGTCCTCCTCTTCCTCCTGCTGCTCTGCCTCCAGTCCCCTGTCCATAATGCCTCGCAGAGTCTGCTCCAGCAGGAACACAACAGGGATTGTGTCACTGATGCATGCACTGTCATGGCTCACCATCCTTGTGGCCTCCTCAAATATTGACAATACAGTGCATGCATCCTTAATGATCAGCCATTGGCATGGGGAAAAAAAAAGCAGAGGCGGCCTGAGCCTGTCGTTGTGCCATACTCGCAGAGGTACTTGTTGATGGCCCTCTGCTGTATGTATAGCTGCTGCAGCCTTGCCAAAGTCGAGTTTAACCTGGTGGGCATGTCACAAATCAAGCAGTTTACGGGCAGGTGGAATTCCCGCTGAATTTCAGCTAACCGAGCACTGGCTGTGTATGACTGTCTGAAATGGCTACAGACTCTTCTGGCTAGCTTTAGCACATCTTGCAACCCTGGGTACGTATTCAGGAAACACTGCACCACCAAATTGAGGACATGTGCCAGGCATGGCACATGTGTCAACTTTCCCTGTTAGACAGGAGGTTTGAGCCATTATCGCATACCACCATTCCTGGCCCCAGCTGGCATGGTGTGAGCCACCTCTGGGTCTGTCCCTGCAGAGCTGCAAGAAGAATCTCTGCTCCGGTGTGGTTCCTGTCCCCTAAACACACCAGCTGAAGCACTGCATGGCACCTTTTAGCCTGACTCATGGAATAGCCCTTTGAACGCTTAGGGGGTACCTGATGTTCATAGGACAATTCTGCAGAGGAGGGCATGGAGGTGGCGGAGGAGGAGGGGCTAGAGCTCACAGGTCTGGCATCATCACCTCCAGCTGTATGGAGACATGGGGGCACAACAAGCTGCAGCACTGAATCCTGTCCTGCATCCTTTCGAGTTGCAAGCAGCGTTACCCAGTGTGCTGTGAACAAAACATATCATCCCTCCCCATGCTTGCCGGACCACGTGTCAGCAGTAAGGTGGATTTTACGGCTAACTGCCTTGCCCAATGATGCCAGAACATTCCCTTCCATGTGATTTTCCGGCTACAGTCTACAGCTGGTGGTGTGCTGCTGGCAGATGTGCTACTAGGACCTGGGGACCCTGTGCTATACCATCATCCCTGTCAGTGGAGGCTGCTGAGAGGTAATGACTCAGTATAGCAGGGGCAGCCTGAAGTGGGTAAGGAGGAGGAGGGACAGATTTGTGCCCCTTTTTTGTGGCTTTTAGGTGCTCTTGCCAACAGGCTGAGTGGCTGGGCGTTAAATGCTATGTTAAGCATGTGGTACCCAAATGGTTGGTGTTTTTGCTGATGTGCCTGAGACACAGTTTGCAGATAGCAACAGTGCGATCTTCTGCAGATGTGCTGAAAAGGGCCCAGACAGCTGAGCTTTGGGGAGTGGGCCGGGAGATAACAGCTGCAGAATGTGATGCAATAGGGTGGCTGCTCTCTATACCTTCTTGATGTCTGCCTCCTTGGGGTTTGTTCCGTCTCACCTTCAGTTTACTCCTCTGCTGTATCTGGCACCCAAGTCACATCAGTGACCTCATCATCTTCTCCATTTCCTCCATCTTCATCATTACCATTGGAGACAACTTGGCAATACGCCGCGGCTTGGGGAACATGAATGCCAATTTGTTTATCAGTGTTCCTCCCTCTCTCTAGGGTCATGTTCCGGTCATCCTCAACCTTAGAACCAACATCTGAATCCAGTAATGGCTGGGCATCATCAAGGAGCAAGTGGCTGACGCTGTGGTCAAATAACTCAGCTGACTCCTCAGTGGCTGATGTTGGGGCTATGGCAAGAATAGATGTGGACAAGGAGGCAGGTTTATCCACTCTGGCAACTGCAGGGGACTGCACACTTTTCTCTGCTTGAGTGACAGAGGATGAGGAGGATGAGGAAGGTTTAGTAAGCCAGTACACCTTCTCCTCTGCATGCTGTGGCTGGATAGCAAGGGCAAACTCACTAAACCGAGGAAATTATGCCACCACCACGTCCACCTTTGCCTGTGGACACATTTGTTGCTGGCCCCCTTACAGTGCTAAGGGAACATCTGCCTCTCCTTGTTGTGCTCCCAGGCGTTATTGGGAGGGAGGGGGTGGTGCTTATAAGCAAATGTAAAGAAGAAGTTTAAATCTGTACGTAGATGGGCTTTAATCAATGTAAAGAGGTGTTTGGTGCACATTTAATTTGGGTACTTGCACTACGCAGACACACTCCACGGATACACTATAATATACTGCAATATGATGCGCCAAATGTACAGTGATGCACAGAACTATATGGCGTTAAACTGGCAGTAATGCACACAGAACTATATGGCGTTAAACTGGCAGTAACGCACAAAACTATATGGCGTTCAACTGGCCGTAACGCACACAGAAGTAAGTGGCGTTAAACTGGCAGTAACGCACATAGAAGTAAGTGGCGTTAAACTGGCAGTAACGCAATTAAATAGACGGTGTTCAACCGTCACTAGACTGACAATATCTGAACTGTCCCTAGTCTAGCTATACACTAATGTAAGGATTACTGACACAGTCTCACTACACTACACTGAAACTATATGAGCTGTTCCTACTCTACACTAATGTATGTATGAATGACACAGTCTCACTACACTACAGTGAAACTATCTGAGCTGTCCCTACTCTAGCTGCACATTATGCAAAGCTGAATGATGGTCCTCCTCACTACACTCACACTATCCCTAGACTGACACTAAACTAATATTCTACACTGACAATTGAAACAAAATAGCACAGTATAGCACACTAACTAATAGCAATGAACAGAGCCCTGTTCTATCTCTCTCCACGCCAAAATCACACTTAAAATACTTTTATACTGTGGGGCGGGAATGAGCCATGATTGGATAAAGTCATGATGACAGTGTCCAATCATGACTGACAGTGCTCTGTGCCCTGATTGGCTGAAGCTTTCACTGCTTCAGACAATCAGGGCTTGCAATGCACTGTTCAGCGCCGCAGTGCATTGTGGTCGGTTCAGGGGCCGAACAATCGGTTGAACGACCTGTTTGTTCGGATGTTCACTGAACAAGGAAAGTTCGGCTTATGCTCCGGCCGAACCGTTCGCCCTTCCCTAGTGCCCGGCGGACATCGCACCCGTCGGGCAAGCACATCGGCTCCGGGGACACACGGACGCACGAGCCTGCTATGAAGTCTTAAAAAGGAGCGACGTATAGCTACGGCGATTTGCGCAGCCATGCCAACCTGCCGCAGTATAACTGCGGCGGCTAGTCAGCTAGTGGTTAATTCGTTTAAAAAAAAAATCACAATGCTTTTTGGGGGGAGGGGGTTGGGGCAGTGGACAGTGTTGTTAGGGCAGTTTGGAGTGGTGTCAGTAATTTTTTTATTTAATATATTTTTTTACTATTTAATTTGCTATAATTTATTTACAATTTCATTATTTAATATTTATAGCATTTTTTTTTTTTTTTAATCTGTTGGGGGGCTTTGGTGAGATATCAGGGGTCTAAACAGACCCCTGACATCTCCTCTTTGAGACAGATAAAGGGATTGAGGCCGGGATTCCCCAGTCCCTTTCCGCACTGAAGATAAATGGAGAAGAGACAGAGTACCCTCTCCATTCATAAACTGAGCAAAGTACACACAGGTTACTCTGCTCAGTTTTCACAGGACACAGGAGTGATCTTGCTCACTGTGTCCCATTCAGAAAAGGAAGGGACCGGTAAATTAGAGATTTACCAGTCGCTTCCTCCACTCTCCATCCTGACATCCCCCACAGCAGCCGACGGGAGAGAAAAGGAGGGAGCCGGCTGCGTGGGGACAAGGGGGGGCAGAGGACATGGATGCGGAGGAGGAGGACACAGGGCGGGGGGCGGAGAAGGAGGACAGGGGGCCAGAGAAAGACAGGAAACAGCTGGGAATTATCAGGAGGGACAGCTGTGAGCACCGATCTCCCTGTATACTATGAAGAGGAAGACGAGAGGAGACATTGCTGGAAGTGGCAGCCGAGGAGAATGTTTCCTCTTCCTTCTGGTTTACTGCATGATCGGGTCTGAGGCTCCTATGGGATCGATATATGCATCACTGGCGTCCCTTAACTGGCTGAACAGTTGAGCTGGCTTATACCTGAAGTGAGGGGTGAATACTCACTAATGCATGTATAGGCCTTGAAAGGTCTTATTATCTGATACTTTTGTCTTATCTATCCCCTGGGAGCACAAGGTGATACACCTGTCGTTAATTGGAAGGACACCACCTTTTTTCACCTAAGGATTAAAGTGGTTGTAAAGGTTCAGTTTAAAAAGCAAAAAAAACAATACTTACCTCCGCTGTGCAGTAGGTTTTGCACAGAGTGGCCCCGATCCTCCTCTTCTGGGGTCATTCCGCAGCGCTCCTGGCGCCTCCTCTTCTAGAATGTCCCTGCCGGAGAAGCGTTCTCCGCCGAGACACCTGTGCGGGAACGCGCTCCCGTATCCTGCTGCTACGTCCGTAGACACAGACAGCAGGACTGGGCCCTGCCGCCCACGTCATTGGATTTGATTGATAGCAGCGGGGGCCAATGGCTGCGCTGCTATCAATCTATCCAATCAGGACATGAGACACCGGCTGGAACTGGTGTGCTCGTTCCAGTTGTGGGAATTATGGGGCTCAGGTAAGTATAAGGGGGTCTTGGGGGCCTGCTGCAGTACAGGAGTTTTTTCACCTTAATGCATAGAATGCATTAAGAGGAAAAACTGCAAGGGTTTACAACCCCTTTAACTGGCATTTGGACACTTTCATCACTTTAAACATATGTGTTTTGGATTATGTGAAGGACTTTAACGGTTTATATCCTCTGATAATATATTGAGGAAAGACTTTATTATATATCACTATTTTGACAGCGCAACATTTTTTCTCTATTTATGGTGTGTACATATTTATGAATACTGCTGTTGTGTCACATATTATCAATTACAATTAGATCACTAAGCGCAATTTTCCCATATATAAGTTAGAGATGTGGGTACATTCTCCCTGGGTCTTTCCGCTTCTTGGGCATATTAGGAATGGGTTACTGAAAGCCTCACAAAAGTACAATTCCTCAAAAGGGTGAAACCTTTTGCACAACTACAAGAAAAAGAACTGCCACATAGTGAACTATTTCAATACCTGCAGATAAAACATGTCTTGCAAACCAATGTACAATGCCCAGAGGGCTCTAGGATGCTTACATCCTTTGAACCAAGGTGTGCATCAGACCTGCTTGCCCTTGACCTGATCTTTTTTTTTTACTTACAGCTTATGGCCCCCTTATCACAGCAACCACCCACCTACACTCAAAAATGGTCATCAGATCTGGAAATTTAATTAGATGCTCGTGATTTGGCCCACATTTGGGAACCCACCAAATCCTGCTCTACCAGTATTTTGGTAGTAGAAACAAATTATACAATTTTAACTAGATGGTACCTCTTTCGCTCTAGAGTAGCTCAATACAACCTAAGATGCTCACCAACTTGATTTCGCAACTGTGGACGGACAGGCAAGTTTTTACATGTATGGTGGACATGTCCTGTAGTAAGTCAATTCTGGTCCATTACTTATCAACTGATTTCAGAACTTTTTGACACGCCTGTTCTCTTTGCTGCTCAACGAGTCCTTTTGAACCCTAAGCCCCCATAAATAAATACAAACACCTTTAAATTGCTGCTACATGTCTTCACAGCAGCCAAACAAACAATTGCAAAAGCATGGCAGACCCTCTGCATTATCTTTGGCCGATACCAAGTCCAGGATCAACAAAGTCCTGCTACATAAAAAAAAATCCAGGCAAAACTCTCTACAGAGTTAAGCGGTTCCGGATCATCTGGAGGCCATGGTTTTTCCAACGCCTCCCCATGGGATTTGACCAGAACCTCTTGACTTTCTAAAAGAGTCAACAGATCTATCCATGAAACTACCCCCATCTGTCCAAATTGTGGTCCGCGGGCCCTTTGCTTGCACTTGGGGTACTATTCTTTCCACTGACACCAAAAATGAGGCACTATTCCTCCCACTGACACCAGAGATTGGGAACTAATTATTCCACTGACACCAATTATGGGGCACTATTCCTCCCACTGACACCAAAGATTGGGAACTAATTCTTCCACTGACACCAATTATGGGGCACTATTTCTCCCACTGACAACAGCAAAAAGGTACTATTGCTTCCACTGACACCAATGATGTAATTTTTTTTCTACTCCCACTAAACAAGCCTATGGTCTTGTTTACTCCCACTGATGCCAGGGCATTTTCTACTCCCACTGGCCACAGTTCAGCCAACCTAAAGCTTGAAGGGCATACAATGGCTCTTTGTTTCAAAAGTTTGGAGACCCCTTATCGAGACAATCAAGTTGAAACCATTGATGTAATTGCTACAAGCCTTCCACTATGTTGATAGGGACTGTTATTCTTTTTGAAACACTGTCTTTATTCAAAATGTTTATGTTTCACTGGCAATTATATTTTATTGTATTATTCTACGTTCATCGTAAGTGATAATTTACTACTTTTGCCTAAAACCTTATAGGCAGATTGAACAATAAAAAATTCCACTTTTACAGGCTTACAGCATTTTATGTCTTTAAATACAGTTCTATGTTAGCCTATGTAGCCATGCGTACCAGGCGTTTAGATCAGTATTTTAAGAACAGTTTAGAGGCATAGAGAAAAGAACATCAAAGCTGCATTCAGAAAGGAGCCTAGGAGCATAATTTATGCATGTACAATACATGTGTAAATGCGCAAAGATGCGTGCATATGCGAGTCAATTTATTCTAGTGGCGAGAACAAATGACTATTCTGGGCAGCATTTTTTACACTTGGCAGAAAGTGTATCTTGGCATCTCCTGGCAGAAAGATCCAGCTTAGATTCAGGAGTATTTTGTGCATGAGGCATGAAGAAATAAAGCTTTAACAGCCCAAGCTGTCCAGTAAATGTAACAGAGGTTGGTGCAAATCATATAACATGGCCAGGGGTGCTTACAGCAATCAGCATTTATTTATGTGGCTTAAACCTTTTTTCCCAAAAGCAAAAAAATAAAAACAACAAAAAAAAAAAAAAAAAAACTCAGTTGCTGCAGGGACTTGTTTGACCACGTTTGGGTTGCTCTTCAGAGAGCATTCGACAGCCAGTGAGGAGGCTTTGTATTGCCTCCTATCCATCGGACAACCGTGCTGCATGTGTTGCATGCGGTTGCAGCGTGGCCCCATTCACTTAAAGCAGAGCTCCACCCAAAAGGGGAAGCTGTGCTTGTTTGCTCCCCCCCCCCCACCGCTGCCACACTTGGCACCTTTCGGTGGAGGGGGGGGGGGGAGAGGGAAATGGATACATGTCAAAACTAGGTACCCGCTCCCACTTCCGAGTAAGATCACTGCAACCGTTCTGCGGCGATCTACGTAATTTCTGGCCCCTCCTCCTTCCCCCCCTGATGCCTTCTGGGAGACACACAGGTCCCAGAAGACAGCGGGACCATTCAGACTCACGCATGCACAGTAGGAAACAGGCCGTGAAGCCACAAGGCTTCATCTCCTGTTTCCCTTAGTGAAGATGCCGGCGCCTGCACCCAAAGCTGATTATCGGATCGACTTTGGGTGCCTACATCGTGGGATCCCTGGACGGGTAAGTGTCCTTATAATAAAAGTCAGCAGCTACAGTATATGTAGCTGCTGACTTTCAATCCCCCGCCAGCTGGAACTCCTCTTTAACCACTTGCCCACTGGGCACTTATACCCCTTCCTAACCAGGCCAATTTTCAGCTTTCAGCACTCTCACATTTTGAACGACAATTACTCAGTCATGCAACCCTGTACCCATATGACATTTTTGTCCTTTTTTTCCACACAAAACGGAAAATTGTATACTCACCTTTCCGTAATTTTCCTTTCCTGACGCACCCCATGGCAGCACACACATTGGGTTGTGACTCCGCCTCCACAACCTGATAGGACTGGTTAGCTATAAGATTCGAAGAGGAGTCCACCGTTGCATTCTCAGTAACTATCACCTTAGAGGGGTGGGTTCTGTGTGCTGCCATGGGGTGCGTCAGGAAAGGAAAATTACGGAAAGGTGAGTATACAATTTTCCGTTTTCCTGACGCACCATGGCAGCACACACATTGGGAAATAACTCGCTACATGGGTGGTTGCTTGCAAGAAAAAATTTATTAGCTTAGGTACAACGTATGGATGAATTCGTTTGGATGATTGATTTTCCAAACTCGGCTGTGGTTAACTGAGCCGGATCTATACGGTAGTGAGCCATGAAGGTGGTCTTTGAGGTCCAAGTTGCTGCCCTGCAAATGGTCTCTGGTGACACCTTACAATATGCTGCCCAGGAGGTTGCTACTGCTCTTGTCGAGTGGGCCCTTAACCGTTCTGGTATTGGAAGATGCTGAACGGAGTAGGCTTTTTTTATAACCTTCACCAGCCAAGATGCTATTGTTCTTGAGGATGCTGCCTGGTCTTTCTTTGTGCCGTGCGGTATGACCAAGAGGCGTTCCGTTTTTCTAAATGTGTGCGTGATCTCCAGGTAGGAGGAGATGGCTGACTTGACGTCTAAGGGATGGGGATTCCCTTCGCCGTTAAGGAGTACTGGAAGGTTGATTTCTGACCTGAAATGGAATGTCGTTGCCACCTTGGGCATAAACTGCTCCGATGGTCTGAGGATGACTCTGTCTGGGTAAAATACCAGGTGTGGTTCCTTGATTAGCAGGGCCTGTAGTTCCGAGACCCTCCTGGCCGACGTTATTGCCAGTAGGAAAGCTACTTTTAGAGTTAAGTCCCACAGAGATGTTAAACCCAGTGGAAAGAATGGTTCTTTTGAAAGTGCTTCTAGTACAATTGGTAGATCCCAAGTCGGGAAGATTGGTTTTCTGGGAGGCTTGATCTTCAGACATGCTTTTTGGAATTGAATTACTAGCGGATTTGCGGCCCATTTGACCCCTGTCATAGCGGACAGAGCAGAGACCTGGACCTTTAAGGTGCTAGAACTTAGCCCCTTTTCCAGTCCCAGTTGCAGGAATTCTAGGACTTGAGAGATAGAGGGAAATATTGGATCCAAGGATTGCTGGAGAGAAAAAGTGGAAAATCTTTCCCAGATTTTACTGTATACGTTGTTGGTTGATTTTTTCTGGCTTGCTGTAATGTGGATATTACTCTAAGCGAGCACCCTTGATCCAACAACCTCTCCCTCTCAACCTCCAAGCCACTAGATGAAGGCGTTCTGGGGATAGATGCAGGAATTGTCCCTGCGAGAGTAGGTCCGGGTATAGTGGAAGTGGAAGAGGCTCTTCGGTGTTGAGTTGCAGGATGGTCGCAAACCAAGGCCTCCTGGGCCAGAATGGCAGTACCGCCACTACCGTGGACGTCGAGTTCCTCAACCTGGCCAGGAATCTGGCTATTAGAGGGACTGGAGGGAATATGTACCCTAGCTGGAATTCCCAAGGATGGTGCAGGCAATCGATCCCAGTTGCTGTTGGGTATGCTGTTCTGGCTAGGAAGCGGGGACATTTGCTGTTTTCCGGTGTTGCTGCTAAGTCTATGTCTGGCGTTCCCCATCTGCGTGTAAGCAGAGCAAACGCCTGATTGCTGAGGGACCATTCGTTGTTTGACACAAACACCCGACTTAGGTCGTCCGCGAGCTGATTTTGTGCCGCTGGGACGTATATTGCCCTCAGATCCAATAGGTGGACTTGTGCCCATTCGAGTATGGGTCGCATTTCCTGCATGAGAGTGTTGCTTCGGGTACCTCCCTGTCTCTGCACGTAGTTTACTGCTACCGTATTGTCCATTCGTAGAAGGACACTTTTCCCTGTGAGGAGGTGTAAGAAGGTTCGAAGGGCTTGCCAGGCGGCCCTGAGCTCTAGGACATTCGAGACTATGCCCTGCGGTCGAAAGGGCCAATGGCCTTGCACTCCCTGGTGTTGGTAATGTGCACCCCACCCATGGAAGCTGGCATCCGTCGTTACTACTTCTGGTAGTGGGGGAACAATAGGACGATGACGTGTCAGGTTGGTGATTTTGGTCCACCACTGTGCCGAATTCTTCACTACCTGCGTGATCACTATTCGTTGATTCATCGAATGTCCATTCCATTGTTTCAGGAACGAGTTCTGGAATGTCCTCGAGTTCCACTGGGACCACTGGATCATTAGGAAGGTGGAGGACATCGACCCCAAAATGCTTAGGCATGATCTTGCAGATAGGTGGTCCGCCGCCAGGAGTCTTTCTATTTTGCCGATAAGTGGGCGTAGTTTCTCTTGGGGAAGACCCACCGTGTTGGAACTGGTGTCTAATTCTGCGCCTAAGAAGACCATCTTCTGTGTTGGTACCAAGCTGCTCTTTTTCCAGTTTATCAGCCAACCGAACTGTTGGAGTGTAAAGATTAACACGGCTCGATGTTGTAAGAGCGTTTCCCGACTGTCTGCCAGGAGGATAATGTCGTCTAAATAGTGTAGGGCTCTTAGTCCCTTCTCCCTCAGGTGTGCTATAACTGGAAGCAATACCTTTGTGAAGGTCCTGGGTGCCATTGAAATCCCAAATGGGAGACTTTGAAACTGGAAATGTTGTTGGCCGATAGTGAAGCGCAGGTATTTTTGAAAGGTTTTGTGGACTGGTATGTGCAAATAGGCGTCGGACAAATCGACTGAGAGCATCCAGTCTCCTACCCCCGTTGCTAGTAGTATGGACTGAAGACTCTCCATCTTGAATGATTCGACTTGTATTGATCGATTGAGTCGCTTCAGGTCTAGCACTGGTCTCAAGTCGCCCGTTTTCTTTGTGACCAGAAAAAGGGGGGAGTAGAAACCTGCACCCCTCTGTTCCTTTGGGACTTCTGTGATTGCTTGCTTCTGTAGAAGCTCTATGATGTATTTGACTAAAAGCTTGCGTTTCTGGATTGAAGATGGAAGTCTGGTGACCCTGTAGTAATTTTGAGGAGGAGTGTGTTTGAACCTCCACCTGTGGCCCTCTCGGATGGTGGTGATCGTCCAATGGTCTTGAATATGATCTGTCCATATTTGAGCGAATAGCCTCAGCCTCGCTCCTACTATTGCGGGGTGGGCGGTCGTGGCATCAAAAGGACTTTGGTTGATCCCCTGGGGTCGTGCCTTTGGCTTTCTGTAATCTGACAAAGGATGGCTGTGTACCCCGCCAGTTCCGCTTGAACTCCTTGCCTGGTCTGTATGATCTTGCGTCCCTGTACCTTTCAGGCAGATGGCGTCTGAAGGGGGGTTTTTTTTTGTTTGGGCCTCCTGTCCGATGGGATAAGGCCCGATTTTCCTCCCGTGACCTTAGAAATTGCCGAGTCCAGCTTGGGGCCGAAAAGGTTGATACCATCGTAGGGGATCCTACACCAGCTGGATTTAGAGGTTGTGTCTGCCACCCAGGGCTTTAACCATAGTGCCCTTCGAGCGGTCACTGAGGCCAGCATTGCTTTCGCTGAGGACCTGATTACATCCACCGCTGCTTCTGCTACAAAGTCCCCTGCCAGGTTAAGCTCTTGTAAGGTGGATATGATCTTTTCTTGATCTGCCACCTCCAGTAGCAGTTTTTCTGTGTTGGTGGCCCAACATGAGATGGCTCTACCTACTGCTGCCAAAGTGATCGCTGGCCTACAGGCTCCCCCTGCCGGTGAATAGGTCTTTTTAAGGTCAAGATCTATCTTGCGGTCCATTACGTCCTTAAATGTTACTGCGTCTTCTATTGGCAGGGTTACGTGGCGTGCTAATCGCATAAGTGAGGAATCCACTATCCGGGCCGAAATGAGGGGACTAACCATTGTTTCTTTCAGCGGGTAGAGCTTGCTTAGCCTGTTGTTTAACCCTGATTTTTTGTCTGGTTTCTGCCATTCGTCTTTTATAAGTTAATCGAGTTCCTCGATGAACGGAAATGTTTCCGGGTCCTTCTTGAGGTTTGGAAAATATTTTCTTAGCTTAGGAGGGGATTCCCCCTGCTCCTCCCATCCAATCACGTCTTTTACCGATTTTGCGAACGGTTCTATCAACGCAAAGTCAAAGGTCGTGGGTGGTAACACTTCGTCTTCCTCTGGGGAATCTTCCTGTTCTTGCCGGGAATAGGAGGTAGAGGCTGAATTAGCAGGCCCAACCGGTTCATAGGCTGCTACTTGCATGATTGATTCCTTCACTGATTCCCTTATTATATTAGATGCCTCTCTTGCATCGGATTCCTTGTCCCGGGTTGCTTCCTCTAAACATGCTTGGCATGCTAATTTGCCTGGTAGGGCTTGCGCTCCGCAAACCCAACAGGTGTTAGGCGCAGGACGTGTATGTCCTCCGTCGCGCTGTGGGTGAGCAGAAGATGAGCTTCTGTGGTGAGAGGATCTCGACCGACTCCTATGGGAGTGTGAATGCCTTGAGGGGGAGCGCTCTTTTCTTTTAGAATGCGATGACCCCGATGATCTGCCGGAACTGCCAGAGAAAGAATGGCGTTAGTGGCAATGCTCTCTTTTTCTCCTCTTCTTACTTACCTAGTCATGTTGCCCCCTTACCTTGTAGTTCGCGGCTGGTCTGCTGGAGCAGCGGCCTCCATAGGAAAAAGTAAGGTATACCTGAGAGGGTGAAAGGTGTATGTGTTTTTTTTTGTTTTTTTTTTAAATGCTTTGCAGAGTAAGCAGCAGGTGCTGGTTTAAGAGACAGAGAGATAAGATACTGCTTACCAGAGACTGAGGGTAATGGGCCAACAGGACAGCGTTTTGGAGAAAAAAAAAACCGAGGTGGAGAGTGTTTGTTTGCAGCATGTCATTGCAAAAAGGCTCAGATCGCCTTTTAAATTTGCCGCCGTCGCGGGAGTGATGTCGTCACTGCCGCGCATGCGCCGTAGCGGTCCGCGACGCTCGGCGCCATTTTGGAAGCTGGCAGATATGGGGATAGCGCTTGTGTCACTTCCTGAGCGCCGAGGGAGTACTGTGCGGCCGCCATGATGGAGGAGGCAACCCGGCCGAGGCACTACAAGGCCCAGCGCGGCCGAAAGGGGGATTTAAGACACAGGATGCGGAGGTGAAATAGCAGTTTAGTGTAAACAATAGATAAGAGTAAAAGGGAAAATAAAACGGGATGACCGCTGCATACCGTATAAAACCTGTTTAAGGTTTGTCAGGCATCTTCCATGTTCTTTTTAGCCCCTGAGACCACTAGAGTGGGGCTTCCCTTCGTTTTAGCTCATTTAGAGACTGTACAGATAGGGCTTCCAGCTAGGAGAGGCTGAACCTAGTGGGGCGAAGCGGTAAGGGGGGGTCCCATATTCTAACCGATCCTTCTTGATCAAAACGATCGACTATCAGGTGAGAAAAAAAAAGGAGAATGCAACGGTGGACTCCTCTTCGAATCTTATAGCTAACCAGTCCTATCAGGTTGTGGAGGCGGAGTCACAACCCAATGTGTGTGCTGCCATGGTGCGTCAGGAAATATAGATTTATTTTGGTGGTATTTAATCACCGTTTGGGTTTTTTTTTTTGTACTATAAATGAAAAAAGACCAACAATTTTGTAAAGAAATGCATTTTTCTTCGTTTCTGTTATAACATTTTGCAAATTAGTAATTTTTCTTTATAAATTTTGGCCAAAAGTTATACTACTACATATGTTTGGAAAAAAATTACTCAAATAAGTATATGATATTTGGTCTTTGTGAAAGTTATAGAGTCTGCAAGCTATGGTGGTAATCCATTGAAGATTGATCACCTCATTTCTTGACACACTAACAAGCCAGGACAGTACAAATACCCCCCAAATGATCCCCTTTTGAAAAGTAGACATTCCAGGGTATTTAATAAGAGGCATGGTGAGATTTTTGAAGTTGTAATTTTTTCCAACAATTCTTTGCAAAATTACGATTTCTTTTTCTCACAAAATTGTCATATTACCAAGTTATTTCTCACACACTGTATAGGCATACTTGCAACTACACCACAAAACACATTCTGCTACTCCTGAGTATGGTGATACCACATGTGTGAGACTTTTACACAGCCTGGCCACATACAGAGGCCCAACATGCAGGGAGCACCCCCAGGCGAATGCATAGGAGCATAAATTAAACATATAATTCCCTGACAACTTAGCACACTTTTGAAGGCCCTGGAGCACCAGGACAATGGAAACACCCACAAAGCAAACACCCCAACGTATATTCTAAGAGGTATTATGAGTCTTTTGAACATGTCATTTTTTTCCACAAGTTTTTGGAAAATGTGGAAAGTTTTTTACACAAACTTGTCCATTTATAATATATTTATAAGACACAGCATGTATACACCACAAATTACACCCCAAAATACGTTCTGCTACTCCTCCTGAGTATGGCAAAACCACATGTGTGAGACTTTTACACAGCCTGGCCACATACAGAGGCCCAACATGCAGGGAGCATCGTCATTAGACATGTGCACAACAAAAAAATTTGTTTATTTTCGTTTAGTTTTTTTTGTTTCCATTGATTCGTAACGATTCGTACATTTGTAAGTCGTCGGTGTTCGTATTCGTAATGATTCGTACATTCAGAAGAGTTATTTTTTCGTTGATTCGTTTTTTCGTTAGTTTAGCATTCGTATTTATTCGCACATTCGTAGATTCGTAATCGGAGCTTAATTCATAATTTTATGTAATGTGTATGCTATTATTACATTTTAATAATTTACGAGTCAAAAAAAAAAAGTTACGAATCGAAAAAAAAAAAAAAAAAAGTTACGAATGTACGAATTTTTTTCGTTCATTTTCGTTGTTCGGATTTTCTTCATTCGTACATTTGTTGTTTCTAATTATTTTTTTTCGGATTTTCATTGTTTTTCGGATTCGTTCGATTCGAACGATTCGTTCATTCGTACGAAAACGAACGAACGAAAAAAAAAGAAAAAAAAACAAAACGAATTGCACATGTCTAACCGTCATATGGGCATGAATGAGGCACAGATGGGCATAATTAAATGCACAGATGGGCATGAATAAGGGACAGAGGACGGAGTGATCACGTGGTAAAGGGCCACTGTCATTGGCCCTTTATCCCGATCAGTGACACCCCGGGTTCGATGGTCACGGACAGTGCGATTCTGGGAGGATGTCATTGTAAGCAGAATAAGCCGATCACACTGTAGCCGTCATTCGGCTATGGTCCGTGATCGCAAAACACAGATGCGGCTCTCAATGGAGCCTTTTCACACATGTTTGAGGTGGCTGCGGTCCGGAATTCAAAAAGCACATTATGCCTTTGCCTTGCAGGGTTTTTTTTTTTTAATCAACCTTTACTACTGTTTAAGGGCTGGTTCACACTGGTGCCATTGCAGACATCCCATGTGATTTGCACCGCATTCCCGTGCACATCAAATGCGATGTCAGTGCGGTGCGAATTCAGCCATACATTTTTTTCTCCTCCGCACCTGAATCGCATCGCATGAGTGTTTACACCAACGCCTTGAGATTCTGGCAATCGCACTGCGTTTTGCAATCTGTTTTGGGGTGTCGTTAAGATAACATTGACATCCGCAGCAGATTGTATGGACACTGTGTGATTGCCTAGAGTGCAATTTAATGTGGGGAATCCTGTGAGTTTCCCGCATCGCATTAGTGTGAACTGAATGACATGTCCCTCTTGGACTCTCTTGTCCACATGTGACAACATCGCTGTGCACTCTCACCACAGAACAAACGTTGTCATATTACAGGAAGTAAAAAAAAAAAAATGTATAAGAGATGCCAGAAGGCTGGAAGGTAATAGAAATACGGTACAGTGGAGACTCAAAACAAGGAGAGCTGTGTTAACCACTTCCGGACCGCCCACCATCGTTATACGTCGGTATTTTGACAAAGAATACCGTTGTTATGGCAGCAGATAGCTGTCATAATCCCAGTATTTTCTGAAAAGGCGAGTAGTCTGCTTTGAAATAAAGGTGATCTCCGCGGCAGGTTCGCTCCATATCACTTTTATCAGCAGGGGGAGAGGTGCCCACCCCCCTCCCGCCACGCTCTGTTGTCTCCGCCGCTTACCGGAGCCGTCGGTAGCGGCCGAGACGATCTGATCCTTTCCCCTCAGAGGCGCTGTGTCGAGTGAGGGAATGATGGCCCCCCACTCGACTCAATGACGTTGGATGATGGAAGCGACGTCAAACGTCACTTCCGCTCAATGGCCTTAAAAGGGACATTTTTATTTAATTTTATTATTGCATTTAAGTGTAAATGTGAGATATTTTTAACCCCAGATCTCATATTTAAGAGGTCCTGTCATGCTTTTTTTCTATTACAAAGGATGTTTACATTCCTTGTAATAGGAATAAAAGTGATCCAATTTTTTTTTAAAGCGACAGTGTAAAAATAAAAAGTAAAATAAATAAGAAAAAAATAAATACATTTCAAAGCCCCCCATCCCTCGGTGCTTGCGCGCAGAAGCAAACGCATACATAAGTCATGCTCGAGAGCAATAATTCTAGCAAAAGACCTCCTCTGAAACGTAAAACGTGTAACCTGTAGACATTTTTAAATGTTGGCTATGGAGATTTTTAAGTGTCAATGTTTGTTGCCATTCCACGAGCGGGCGCAATTTTGAAGCATGACATGTTAGGTATCAATTTACTCGGTGTAACATTATCTTTCACAATAAAAAATTGTGCTAACTTTACTTTTTCTTTTTTAATTTAAAAAAGTGTATTTCCCCCCCCAAAAAATTGCGTTTGTAAGACCACTGCGCAAATACGGTGTGACATAACGTATTGCAACGACTGCCGTTTTATTCTCTAGGGTGTCTGAAAAAAAAAAAAAATATATATAATATATATATATATATATATATATATATATATATATATATTTTTTCTAAGCAAAAAAAAAAAAAAAAAATACTGATTTTTAACCACTTCCCGCCCACCTGGGCAGCCGGGCTCTCATTCTGGGTGGACGTCATATGACGGCCCTCCAGAACGACCGCTCTCGTGCCCGTCAGTCTGACACACCGCTACATGATCTCTGATGGAGGCTCTTTACCACGTGATCAGCCGTGTCCAATCACGGCTGATCACGATGTAAACAGGAAGAGCTGTTGATCGGCTTTTCCTCACTCGCGTCTGACAGACAATCTGTGCTGATTGTTTATCAGTGCAGCACCCCTCGGATGGCCACCCTAGACCACCAGGGAAATGCCAATCAGTGCCCAGGCAGCTGCCAAGTAGTGCCCATCCCCAGTGCCTGCCAGTGCCATCAGTGATGCCTATCAATGCCATCTATCAGTGCCGCATATTAGTGCCACATATCAGTGCCACCCATAAGTACCCATCAGTGCAGCCTTTCAGTGTTGCCTACCAGTGCCCATCAATGCTGCCTACCAGTGCCCATCAGTGAAGGAGAAAACATGTTTATTTACAAAATTTTATAACAGAAAGAAAAGAAAAACTATTTTTTTCTTTCAAAATTTTAGGTCTTTTTTTATTTGTTTAACAAAAAATAAAAACCGCAGAGGTGATCAAATACCACCAAAAGAAAGCTCTATTTGTGGAAAGACAATGATAAAAATTCTGCTTGGGTGCAGTGTAGCATGACCGCGCATTGTCATTTAAACAGCGACAGCGCTGAAAAATGAAAATTGGCTTGGGCAAGAAAGGGGGGTATGTGCCTGGTATTGAAGTAGTTAGCTAGTGACAGATCGCATCATAATTGTGTCATTTATTATCTGGTCCATAATTACATTTTGGAAAGGAAGCTCTGCAAGAAAGTGAAATAATAATAATAATATAATAATAATAATAATAATATGACTAGCACTACATAGCAGCTATTGATGAGCCTATTGCTGACGCCGAGAGGTAACTGTGATTGTGTACATTGTGCGATCCTATGACAGACTAAAGATGACGTTTAGGGGGCGGGGCAGAAGAGGAGAAGCACGCAAGCTGTCTAGATAATGGTTTTGGTCGGGCCAATCAGGTATGGCATCATTTGCAGCCAATCGGTAGTCGCGGCGGCTATGTGATACTAAATGTATGTGTGGTGATGTTGGAAGCGAAGGTTTCCGGGTGCGGTGAAGCCAAGGTGTGTACAGGAGGAGCGAGCTGTCCTTGTAGTAAGAGGTGACCACACACGGAGGGGTTGGGCCATACTGTGTCCTGTGTATGCTTTCTGAATGGGATGTGTGATGGCCGGTGCTTGTTTTACTTCTAAATGGGGGAGACAATAGCGGTTCACAGCCTCAGCACCCAGACAAAACGTCTCATTGGAGAGACTGGGGAGTGTGAGGCAATCATTGGCTGGTTTTTATTCCCTCAGTGGAAAGATTTATCCTCATTTCCTGTTTAGACAGGAAGTTAGGGGAGGTCTTTTCAGTGGGAACTCTGATTGCAGCAAAACAGTTGTATTGCAGGAAAATGTCTGGGGGGCCATAACCCACACATGTGAGCCTGGCTTCAACTTAGCAGCTTTCTACCACATGCATGCTGCCAGGACAGGGAAATCGATAGGGAAGTAGAATACACTTCTGTTTTCATGTGACAATGTACTGCCATGGATTGGTGACAGGAAAGAGCAATGACATTTGACATGACACAATTTTCCATTTTAGTGGCTGTTCATTGTTCAAGGGCAGCAAGGTGTAGTGTAGTGTAGTGCTTTGCATTGCTACAACGCAAGGCAGTGTTTACCTTTTTTTTATTTTAGTGTCATAAAATTATACTTCAATCAAGTCTCTGCACTGCAGCATTGTGTGTGTGTATTTGGGATACACAATGTGCTGCAGTGCAGAGACTTGAATGAAGTATCATTTTATGACACTAAAATATTTTTTTTTATATATCAATTTTATTTTTATTTAATTGACGTCCTCCCCCACAAATAGAGCCTTTTCTTAGTGGTATTTGATTGCCTCTGCGGTTTCTATTTTTTGAGCTATAAACAAAAAAAAAGAGCGACAATTTTGGAAAAAAAAAAAAAACAATATTTTGTAGTTTTTTGCTACAATATCCCCATTTTTTTATTTTAAAGCTAATTTTTTCTTAGTTTAGGTCAATATTTATTCTTTTACATATTTTTGGTAAATAAAAATCGTGATAAGCATATATTGATTGGTTTGCGCAAAAGTTATAGCGTCTACAAAATAGGGGATGGATTTATACCATTATTATTTTTTTTTTTACTAGTAATGGCGGCGATCTGGTGATTATTATTTTTATCGGGACTGCGACATTATGGCGGACACATCGCACACTTTTGGTGCCATTGGCATTTACACAGCGATCGGTGCTATAAAAATGCACTGATTACTGTAAAAATGTCACTGGCAGGAAAGGAGTTAACACTAGGGGGCGATCAAGGGGTTAACTGTGTTCCCTATGTGTGTTTCTAACTGTAGGGGACTGACTTAGAGGAAGTGACGGATCGTGTTTCCATGCTAATAGGAACTTGCGATCTGTCACACCTCACAGAAAAGGGATTTGTGTGTTTACACACACTCGTCCCTGTTCTTCCTCTCGTGGCTGGCGGCCATCGTGATCATCGGCACCCCCCGCTGTACGCGCCTGCTATTCCGATCCCGCGAGCTGACGTATAGCTATGACGGCTTGTGGGATCGTGCCGACCTGCCACAGTAAAATGACGGCGGCTGGTTGGCAAGTGGTTAAAAGGCCCCTCTCTCTCTCCTCTGACTCTCAGTAGTTTTGTGTTTCCAAACCCTCCAAGAGCACACTGTTATGCATGTCTTTTTTTTTATAGGTCTGGTAACTGGTTGGTGGACCCCCCTTCTGTGGTGATATCCAGGACTGGTTGTGGCCATGGGGTGTTTTTCTATGTTTTTAGACCAAGAAGGGCCCCTTTATGTATTGGGTTACTTGCCTCCCTGGTGGTTTAGCAGCGGCAACTCCCTTCCAGGTCCAGCGTATAGCTGTGTGGAGAGGCATCTTCCTCGTGTCTTCGTTGGGTGTACCAAAATGGCATCGGAGGACTTCAGGATGCTGTTTTCTTAGAGGATCTCAGTGTGTTTTAATGCAGGGGACAGCAAACAGTCTGCCAGATGCAGGTCAGGCTAGGTTAGAAGTGCAGAAGCGGTCAGGAGTCTCACCAGCCGGCCTACGTTCTCTTCTATGGAACTTGAGGACAGGACTGAGGATGATGCACCCACTCGAGTTGAGCCAGCGGTGGCATCCGGGTCCAATACTGCCACCCAAGGTAAGCCCATGTCTGTGGATAAAGAGCTACTGTTGCAGGGGGGTCTGCATAAGCCTTTTTTATGGTTTTGTTTTTCTAGGTTGACAAACCTGTAAAGAAAAAAAAAAATGTGGGAACTGTAGAGCCAGACTTTGATAGTTGTAAGAAACTGGTTGATAGAAGGGAGTGATTTTTGTGGGACTTTAAATGAGGGTACGCCATGTATAGAAGAAAATGACAACATAAAGTAAACTTACAGTACATGATTTATTACAGTCTAAAATCCATAGCAAATGGTTTTATATCAAATACATAGGTAGTCACCAGACTTGCACTAAATATGCTGCTACATAGCATGCAATACAAGTAAAGATAGACATGGCAAATATGCATGGTATAGTAAATCGATTGAAAGACCAATTTAATAAAGAAAGGTAACTGTTGGCATCTAGTGGCACTCTACGCGTTTCCTGGCATTTCAGCCATCAGGAGTGTTATGAAGTAATAAACTATGAAAGAGAGAACAGGGGTTAATGATTGATACCCTTAAAAAAAAAAAAAAAAGGGGAGGACAGGGGATTAATGTCCCAACATGATGGAGATAAATTGGGATACCTACTAACAGCCCCTAAGCCCAGTCTGGTATCCACCAAGGAAGACGGGGGTAGGAGGCATGATGTCTCCCCCGGGGTTGAAACGGGGGAACCCTCCAAGGGTGGAGAACAGCGCCCAGAGCCCAGCATAGTGGTCACAGCATGATCCAATAGACTATGTGTACACCAGAAGTGCATGGTATTCCTAGAAAAAAAAGTGTGTCAATAAAGGGATTAGTTAAGTGTGTAAAAATGTGAAGGTAAGGGGACAAAAATATCTATGTGTTCCCACAGGGGGGGCTACATGAGGGTGTATGTGAAATCAAAAATCAAAACAAGTAAGGGGAGAAATAAAACACAACATACCAAAAGAGGATAGCTGATCTCCCAGCAAAGAAGATAGACTGTGTGTGGGATCAAGATGTGCTTCCTTATGATTGAATCAAGCAAATGAACCACCAACTGCCTCAAGGCTGCTATATACTCCCATTCCCAGGGAGGGGCCCCGTTAACGTCATGCCTGATTGGCCAGTGCGCACAAGAGAGGCGGAGATTCCCAGCTGCATGTGGAGGAGCTATCAGCAGTGGGTCCAACGCCTCTCTCGTGCATGGCCAAGGATGCAATAGAAATGACGTTCAATCAACGTCAATGACACCGTAGGGTGCGGCGTCGAAGCATGATGCCGATGAGCAGGAAGCCAGGCCCCGCCCCCACCTAGTTGTAAGAAACTTTTGTGAGGATTGTATTCTGTCAAAGGCAGGTTCTGGGTCTACTGCCTCTTTTAAGGAGTTGATGACTTCTATGAAGGAGGTAGTGGCCTCTTTTTGGTCCTTTAATGACAGAGTAGCCGGGCTAGGGCCTTTGACTTCTAAACCTGTGACTCGGGAGCCTTCAGTCTCACCTCTTTTAGTATCAAAGGCCAGTAGTTCACATAATGTTTCTGACCTGGAAGAAGGTTATAATCCGGTATCTACGTCTGAGGAGTCTGCATCAGAGGATACTGGTAGCTCAACTAGGTATCTTTTTCCAGTTGAAGATATTGACAAACTATTAAAGTCAATATATACTTCTGAACAGATTGAGATGCCTCAGCAAACCCATTCTGTTCAGCATAAAATGTATAGAGGTCTGCAAGGACGGAAAACTAGGTATTTTCCTGTGCATCATTCACTGAAGGACATGATCCTTTGAGGGGAAAAATCCTGAAAAAAGGTTGTTCCAGTCTAGAGGACACAAGAGAATGTTTCCCTTTCAGTCTGATTTTGAGGAAGTTTTTTTTTTTTCAAATGTCCTACATTAGATGCTCATATGTCACAAGTATCTAAAAAATCAGATCTTTCATTTGAGGACTCTGGAGTCCTTAAGGATCAGATTGATAGGAAGGCCAACTCTTTATTACGTGAAGCCTGGGATGCCTCTGCCTTTTCTTTAGGACCAGCTGTAGTGTCCACATGTGTTGCTATGAAATTTGATGTGTGGGTCCAACGTCTGGATGACCTTCTCTCCTCCGACACCCCCCATAGCTGAGATCAGGTATTCTCTACCCCTTATTGCCAAGTCAGTTGCTTTTTTGGCAGATGCGGCAGCAGATTCTGTAAAATCTGTGGCCAGAGCTTCAGCACTCATTAGTTCAGCTAGACGGGCCATCTGGCTGAAATCTTGGGAAGGTGATCTCTCACCTCCCAAGAATAAACTCTGCGGCATATCCTTTGAGGGCAAACTCTTATTCGGTTCTTCTTTAGAGGAAGTCCTAGCTCGTTCTTACGAGAAGAGTAAACGGTTTCCATCTTCTCAAAAGAATAAGCCCCAGAATAAGAGGCCTTTTCTTGACTTTCAGAACAAAGTCAATTTTAAGGCCAATAGGCAACAGACAAAGAAGTGGTAATTTAGCAAAGAAGCAACGGGACTCTTTGCTCCTTCAGCCCCTACCAAAAATCCCCAGTGACGCCAGAGTGGGGTAGGAGGGAGATTGTCCCATTTCATCAAGGAATGGGCAGAGATTTCAAGCAATCCTTTTACCCTCCAAATGATAGAAAGAGGTTACAGGTTGGAATTCAAAAGCCCCCCCCCCCCCCCACCCCAGAGGTTTTTTCTTACCCATCTGCCAAGGGACCAAGAGAGGCGGCAGGCCATGGTGAATCTGATTGCGATGTGGGAAACTGGGTGTCATTTCTCCCATTCCGGAAGATAAAAAAATTCTGAGGATCTTATTCTTGCGTCTTTCTGGTAAGGAAGGATTCCGGCGGGTTTTCGAATGGTCATCAATTTAAGCGTCCTGAACAGATTCATAGTCTACAGATGATTCCGGATGGAAAACATTTATTGTGTAAGGAATCTGTTATTACCAGGAGTGTTCATGGTAACCCTGGCTCTTCAGGACGCTTATCTTCATGTACCAATCTGTCAGAATCCTCAAAAGTTTCTCAGATTTGCAGTTCACATGGAGAACGATCCAAGTCATTGGCAGTTCAGAGCCCTCCCTTTTTGGTCTTTCGGCAGCACCAAGAATTTTCAAGAAAATCATGGCCGAAGTCATGGTCTATTTTCGGATACAGAGGGTATCGATCGTTCCATATTTAGACAATTTTTTTTGGTCTTTTCCCGAGAGAAAGAGAGCCTTGTTCAGGATCTACAATTGATCTTACGGACCTTTCAGAAATTGGGGTGGAAGGTCAAGCAACAGAAGTCTTGCCTGGTTCCCTCCCAGAGCATGCCATTTTTGGGTTACCTAATAGACACTGTTGCCCAAAAGATTTTTCTTCCGGAAGAAAAGATTTAAAAGATTCTTCTCTCTGTGCAGAAACTTCAGTTTGCTCCGGCAGGCCTCCCTTCGTCAGATCATGCAGTTATTGTGCTTAATGACTGCAGCCTTTCCGGTGGTGCCATGGGCCCAATTGCATTCCAGCCCACTTCAGGCTTTCCTCTGCGTCATTGCGATCGCAGAAAAAGCTCTATGAATCAGCTCATACAGCTTCCAAGAGAGGATTTTCTCAGTCTGTCCTGGTGGGAGCAGCGGAAACATCTGCAGGGAGGGAAGGACTGGGCACAGAATTCCCCAATGAAAATTACTACAGATGCCAGTCTGTGTGGCTGGGGAGCTCACTCAGGGGACTGACAGGCCCGTCATGGGCGGAAAGAGCGGAAGTATCATGAGAAGAAATTTCTAAAGCTGCTGTCTGGTCCATGTTCATTAATCAAGCATTATAGGAACCAGATGATCTCCAGCTAGGGCCTCTTCTTTGGTAGGAAAGTGCTTCAGGTCGTCCCTCCCTAAGGTATAAAATCTTGCTTATCCTCTCAAGTAGCTGTCCTGGAAGATGAGGGGGGGAAAACCACCGTTAGACTTACCGGTAATGGTATTTCCATGAATCTTCCAGGACAGCATCTATATTCCCACCCTATTCTGTATTCACTGGCCTCCCTTTCTTTACCTGGTGGTGGTGTTTTAGTGAGTTTCTGTTATTCCTCTGCCGAGTGCACTTTTGGTGGAGGTTTACTCGATTTTCTAACAACTGAGGGTCAGAGGAGTGGTAGGGGCCTTTTAAATTGTGTCTGATTTGTGTTTCCTGTAGAGGGGCGGAGCCAATCATCTCTCAAGTAGCTGTCCTGGAAGATTCATGGAAATACCATTACCGGTAAGTGTAACAGGGGTTTTCGCACTAAAGTGAATTTTTAGGCTTCATGTACACGGGATGTTCTTACAACCTCTTCTGAATTATTTAACTTGACAGATAGTAACTGACGGTTAAAACATTTGTTTTGCCGCATTTAAATGCCGCGTTTGATGGCGTTTTTCCGCGTTTGCATTTAGAAGCATTTTTATTTTTGGCTATTTTAAGGAGAAAAAAAAACCTGTAAACGAAACTTGCTAAATGCAAGTTACTGCGTTTAGCAGCATTCACAAGCTGTTACAGGCATTTGGCGTTTTCAAATGCCTCTGAACATCCGTCTGAACCCATTTTTTTTGCGTTACAAAATATAAATCTCAAAAAATGATGGCAAATGATGAAAAACCATTAAAAAATATATATTTTAAACAATTGTAATTGCTTGCAGTGATTTATAGACCATTTATATACCCTAATGAACCCTTGATCCAATACACCACTAGCATTGCTGTTATCCAAAGTATAATTGGAATTTGACCCATATGTTGTTATATTTGAACAAGCAACTTGTGGCAGGTGAAATGGCAAGTGGACAATCCACAACTTGTGGCAGGTGACGTGGCAAGTGGACAATCCGCAACTTGTGGCAGGTGGACAATCCGCAACTTGTGGCAGGTGGGCTGTTTTGTTTTCCGGTTTTGTACGGAGCACCTCTGATCCTCCTTCTAGGGTCAGCCGCCAGCGCTCCTGGCCCTGCCTTTCTATCGAGTGCCCCCAGAGCAAGCAGCTTGCAATGGGGGCACCCGAGCAGGTGCGCCCCCGAACTGCTGCTGTGTGTGTCTATTCAGACACAGCTGCAGCTCAGCCCTGCCTCCTCCTCATAGGCTCACTTGGCTCCTGCTGCTGTCTCAGCCAATGAGAAGCGAGAGTCCCCAGAGAGCTAATGCTCTTGTGCACATCACTGGATCAAGAGGCAGTTGATGGGGCTGCTGCACACAGGTGTGTGTGTGTGTGTGTGTGTGTGTGTGTGTGTGTTTGTGTGTGTTTTTTAGTTTTTTTATTTTTTTTAATTTTTTTTAGTTTTCTGTAGATTGCAAAAAGCCTAGTTGATCCTGCTGTTCACTACACCTCCCTCCTTGTCTGTGTCCTCGCTGCAGTCTGAGATTGTGTAGACCAGCCATTGCCACATCTATTGCGCATACAGTTACAGTTCTTTTCTAAGCCAGGCCATAAATGATGCAATTTTCTTTCCTGGAACAGGAATCCCTCCCAAGGAGCTATTGTATTGTCATGGCAGGGGGTGGTTGTGGGGCAGGGAGCCATCCCTGGCAGGACAACACAGTGATTAGTGCTAGCGGCTATAGCCGCTGTTAAATTGCAAACCTAAAAATCCAACATAGATGGTTCGAATCTCAGCTGGTCCCTGTTAAACCGGCCAAGATTCGAACCATGTATGGTCGGCTTAAAGTGTTAATAAACACAGGACCCTGTAGTCACTATATCTGGTCTCTCACAGTACACAGAACATGGAAATGCAATTATTTTAGTAAATATGAGCCACCAAATACCTTTTTTCTCATCAGCAGTATATTGCAGTCTTGTGACTTCTATCAGTGTCTGGCTGAGCACTGGTTAAAGCTTGTAGGAGAAGTTTTCATTCTCCTCTGACTGTCCTATGAGACTGCGGAACCCCTGCCTTTCTGTCTGGACAGTGCAGATTTACCTTGTGCTGGTCACACAGTCACATACACAAACTCCTAAGAATACACACAACTGAGCATGTACAGAGTGACTCCAAAGGCCCTGTCTTATCAGGAGATGGATTGTGGACAGTGGAAAAGGGGGAGGATCAAACGGCTTTTTCTTCAATACAGAGGATTAACCCTGTTTCCCCAAAAATGGCGTCCATTGGGATTGGAGAGTTCCAATCCCAGAGAATGCCATTTTTGGGGAAATGAGTTGAGCGACGTGTGTATGATGTCGTTGCGTGCCGGCCGGGAGACGCCACGGCTAGCGTGTTTTACATTTGATGGCATTTATATACTGCCTATTTTGGTTTTACTGCACTGATTTTTTTTCACTGCTTATCTTCCATATGTGATCCCATGGAGAACTACAGTGCCTTGCGAAAGTATTCGGCCCCCTTGAACTTTTCAACCTTTTGCCACATTTCAGGCTTCAAACATAAAGATATAACATTTTAATTTTTTGTGAAGAATCACCAACAAGTGGGACACAATTGTGAAGTGGAACGAAATCTATTGGATATTTTAAACTTTTTTAGCAAATAAAAAAACTGAAAAGGGGTGCGTGCAAAATTATTCGGCCCCTTTACTTTCAGTGCAGCAAACTCACTCCAGAAGTTCAGCGAGGATCTCTGAATGATCCAATGTTGTCCTAAATGACTGATGGCGATAAATAGAATCCACCTGTGTGTAATCAAGTCTCTGTATAAATGCACCTGCTCTGTGATAGTCTCGGGTTCTGTTGAAAGCGCAGAGAGCATTATGAAGACCAAGGAACACACCAGGCAGGTCCGTAATACTGTTGTGGAGAAGTTTAAAGCCGGATTTGGATACAAAAAGATTTCCCAAGCTTTAAACATCCCAAGGAGCACTGGGCAAGGGATCATTTTGAAATGGAAGGAGTATCGGACCACTGCAAATCTACCAAGACCTGGCTGTCCCTCTAAACTTTCAGCTCAGACAAGGAGAAGACTGATCAGAGATGCAGCCAAGAGGCCCATGATCACTCTGGATGAACTGCAGAGAACTACAGCTGAGGTGGGAGAGTCTGTCCATAGGACAACAATCAGTCGTACACTGCACAAATCTGGCCTTTATGGAAGAGTGGCAAGAAGAAAGCCATTTCTCAAAGATATCCATAAAAAGTCTCGTCTAAATTTTCCCACAAGCCACCTGGGAGACACACCAAACATGTGGAAGAAGGTGCTCTGGTCCGATGAAACCAAAATCGAACTTTTTGCCCACAATGCAAAACGATATGTTTGGTGTAAAAGCAACACAGCTCATCACCCTCCTCACACCATCCCCACTGTCAAACATGGTGGTGGCAGCATCCTGGTTTGGGCCTGCTTTTCTTCAGCAGGGACAGGGAAGATGGTTAAAATTGAGGGGAAGATGGATGCAGCCAAATACAGGACCATTCTGGATGAAAACCTGTTGGAGTCTGCAAAAGACCTGAAACTGGGATGGAGATTTATCTTCCAACAAGACAATGATCCCAAACATACAGCAAAATCTACAAAGGAATGGTTCACAAATAAATGTATCCAGGTGTTAGAATGGCCAAGTCAAAGTCCAGACCTGAATCCAATCGAGAATCTGTGGAGAGAGCTGAAAACTGCCGTTCACAAACGCTCTCCATCCAACCTCACTGAGCTCGAGCTGTTTTGCAAGGAAGAATGGGCAAGAATTTCAGTCTCTCGATGTGCAAAACTGATAGAGACATACCCCAAGCGACTTGCAGCGGTAATCGCAGCAAAAAGTGGCTCTACAAAGTATTAACGCAAGGGGGCCGAATAATTTTGCACGCCCCACTTTTCATTTTTTTTATTAGTTAAAAAAGTTTCAAATATCTAATAGATTTCGTTCCACTTCACAATTGTGTCCCACTTGTTGGTGATTCTTCACAAAAAATAAAAATGTTATATCTTTATGTTTGAAGCCTGAAAAGTGGCAAAAGGTTGAAAAGTTCAAGGGGGCGAATACTTTCGCAAGGCACTGTATATTATGATGATATAAGGGTCGGTTCTCAAATATTCCATTGCAGTCTACTGAGGAAGCGTATTATTATGATTTGGTTTTGTATGGGAGTTTTTCACCTGGAGATGGATTTCATGCTCTTTTGATCCCTGTAATTCGGGATCAATGCTGGTGGTAAGCGGCCATCTATTTTGAAGGAGCGCTTTTTGCACTTCAGCACTTTTCAAGGACTTTTTTTTCAGCACTGAGCACTTTTTATCACCATTATTCATACAATGATATTTGAAATAAGAGAATCCTTTTTATGCTCCTTATTATTTTTTTTTTTTTGTGTTTTTGTATACTTTCGATTTATCTACTGCTTGCTTTGCACTAGTGTGTGTGTGTGTGTGTGTGTGTGTGTGTGTGTGTGTGTGTGTGTGTGTGTTAGGGGTGCAACGGATCATCGCCGATCCGTGATCCGAACGGGTCACCCCGTTCGGATCGGCACACCCCGCGATCCGCGGCCTCGGCCTTAGGAAAGGCTGCGGCTTCGGCCTAGCTCCGGAGCAGCGGTGGCCATCTTGGTACACCCGGCGGCCTTAGGAAAGGTCGCAGCTTCGGCCTAGCTCCGGAGCAGCGGCCATCTTGCTACACCCGGCCACTGTTTACAATGTGATCGCTCCGTCAAATGACGGAGCGATCACTTGTAAACAAACTCTGCATTACCCAGCCAATACTCTGCATTTACTCTGCATTACCCAGCCTATACTCTGCGATACTCTGCATTACCCTGCCAATACTCTGCGATACCCTGCATTACCCAGCCAATACTCTGCGATACTCTGCATTACCCAGCCAATACTCTGCGATACCCTGCATTACCCAGCGAATACTCTGCGATACCCAGCCAATACTCTGCGATACCCTGCATTACCCAGCCAATACTCTGCGATACTCTGCATTACCCAGCCAATACTCTGCGATACTCTGCATTACCCTGCCAATACTCGGCGATACTCAGACAATATTGCAGTGGGGGAGATGACGTGAATATTACAGTGGGGGAGATGACGTGGATATTACAGTGGGGGAGATGACGTGAATATTACAGTGGGGGAGATGAGAATATTACAGTGGGGGAGATGACGTGAATATTACAGTGGGGGAGATGACGTGGATATTACAGTGGGGACTATATGGTGGCGGAATTTTCACAGGTTTTTGCAAATTCAATTATTATTTGCTGATCCGAAAAATGATCCGATCCGTGACTCTGATCCGAGGATCGATCCGATCCGTGAGTTTTTTGATCCGTTGCACCCCTAGTGTGTGTGTGTGTGTGTGTGTGTGTGTGTGTGTGTGTGTATTTTGCTTATTTTTGCACTCTGGGTTTGCAGGTTAATGCAGCTTAGGATTGATTTGATCATTCATTACATGATCTAAAGGGACAGTGCACTGTTTTTTGTTTTAGATTTGATGTTGGCCCAGTGTCTGGGTTACATAAGTTGCTGCAGTCCAGCATTTGTTTCGAGCTAAGTGCAAGAAAGTACTCACCATTGCAAGCATTCCAGTGGTGGCACTCGTGTAGTAATGCTCTGGGCAGACTTTAGGAATAGTAACAACTTGACTAGAGAAGATGGGTACATGAGTTCTGAGAAATCTTGTCTATAAACGGAGTACTGATGCTATGGCCATATGCATCCCATGTGACAGCTATGGTGATTGGTAAAGCGTTGAGAAGAGACAGTCCTCAGCCCTGTGTAACCTTCAAGTAAAGTGATTGGACGCTTTACACAGTTTTTCTTTGGCTTTGAGCAGAGCAGGCGGGAAGCTAAGAAAAGATAAGTATGCATTGTTTTAAATTACGCCGTTTGGAAACTGCAAAGGCTCAATATCAATTTTAATAGTTGTATTTTTTTATTGCTGACTGTGTTGGGTATTGGCGTTCTTCCTGTCTAATTATGTTATCGAATATAGTAAATGAGGAGAAAACTGAGCCTCAGATAGCAGCAGTAAGTGTCAGAAGTTCAATTCAGCATTCTATCCATTAAAGTAAAAAAAAACCTTCATGCAGCTCCCCCTTTATACTCGCATGAGCCCGATCTTGACTCAACGCTGTGCACGAGAGCAGAGGTTCTCTCTGTGCTCTCATTCCTCATTGGCTCAGAGACCGCAGCAGGGGGCCATTGGCCGGCCATACATGGATCGCAATTTGGCTGGTTCAGCAGGGACTGGCCAGGTTTTGATCCATGTATGGACTGGCTGGTTGTTCAGAAGTCAATCGACAAATCGACTTCTGAACAACCAGCTTGTCGGGTTTTTCCTGATCGCTCAGTGCCACCAGGCAGAATACAATAACTCAGTGGGAACAATTGGTTGAATGAAAAACAAAACCATGTATCTTACCACTTTGGAATGGCTTAAGTGGGGGGCTGATAAAAGGAATTGCTCCTGAGGTTTCTGGAGGCCCCTTCAGTAACGCAGGAAGTCATTATATGAAAGGGGCTGTGTGTTCCCCCCAGGTGGTGAGGTCCTCTGTTCAGTGCAGGTAAAAGGTATGGGGCACTGTGGGTGCAGCGTCGGGTCACACAGTTAAGAGCCTGTGTGTCAGATGTCAAATTTTTCTCCTTTCTTTTTACTTGTAGGTCTTTCGCTATGCAATGTGCATGAAAATGGGACACCAGCAAGTGACAGATGGTGGGGACGCCACTGGTTTCCAGGTGAGAAGAGTGTTTCTGTACCCGAGTTTGGGTGGGCTCTAATTTTATTTACACTTTTTGGACTGTTCATCACTTAAAGCACAAGTTCACCTATACGCTGGGTTCACACCATTGCGAATTGGATGCGGATTAAATTAGGGTTGCTAGTCCCACGGCTCTGAGCGGAGAGCATCTCTCTTACGGCTCAGAGCCGACAGTTCTCCCTGCTCCTCTCTCTCTGCACTACACATATACGGGAGAAGGAGCAAATCGGCTGTGTCATCCCGTGCGAGGGAGGGAGGGGGAGCAGGGAGAACTATCAGCTCTGAGCTGTATGAGAGATACGCTCTCCGCCATGCTGAGAAAGGCAGGCAGCATCGGCTGCGCTGATAAGTGGCATTCATGAGCAATGATCTGTGGCACGTATAGGCGGCGTGGCACTGATAGGCTACACTGATATGTGGCATTGACGAGCAATGGTCTGTGGCACGGATAGGCGGCACGGTATTGATGAGCACTGATAGGTGGCACTGATGGGTGGCATTGACCAATGATAGGTGTCACTGATGGGCATTAATGAGCACTGTCCTGGAAATTTATAGATAGGCAACTCCTATCCTCATATTGATTAGTGGTTCCAAATTAATAATAACTACTGCAGTAGGGAACAGACACAAAAGATACGCTCAGCATCTTTCCAAATAACCGTTCTCCTTTATTATGACGCAATTCAGGGGTTTTATACACATGATTACGTAGGTATCACATTAATATTACAATTGTTCATTTATGGTAACAAGGGGCGTATCATAGGCAGGCTTATTCTAATCAGGACTCGAAAGAATGTAAACATGTACTGAAAACATATTAGTGCCGTGTGCACAGTGAGGGCAGTGTGCAATACATACAAAATAGAATACAATTATATACAGAACTTACAAATTTCCATTACAGCACTGATGTGCATTGATAGATGGCACTGATGGGCATCATTGATGGGCATCGAGCACTGATGGGCGACACTGAAATGCGGCGCTGATTATCAGTGTGAACAATTTAATGACATTCTTGGCAGTTAACGCTTCTCCTTTCCTCACACAGTCACAGCGTGGGAGGAAAGGGCTGCTGATACCCAGCAAGTCTGTTTACATGTGATCGCCTAATCACACGTAAAGGGCCGCCATGATTGTGCTGGATGAATGTCCCAGGGGGCATAAGGGAGGCAGAGTTCTGGGGGGATATCCATGGACATCCTCCCAAAATTGGAAATTAGAAGCCAGAGGGTTGAATGGAGGGGGAGGGGTTTGGTTCAGGGGGGTCCCATCATGGTTTCTTGCATTGGGGCCCTGAAGGTACTAGTTACACCCCTGCATAGATGTAAACATGACCCATAAGAAACCATGTGTTTTTTTTTTTTTTTTTTTTTTTTTTTTTTTTAATATGCTAACAATTCTATTTTCTTCCTAGTATGTTTAGGAACACAAAGAAGATGATGGAAATTGCATTACCTTGATGTAAGTAGTTTAAAATATATGTGAATCAAAGATTAAGACATATACTAATTTTCTGTTAAGCTGTGACATTTTCAATTACTTTCATTCAATGCATTATCTTATGTAATGTTACATAGGTATTTTGAGTGCGATGGGGTTTCATTTTTATGTTTGCTTGGACTTTGTAGCATCCATGTTATGCATTGGTTTATCATCCTGACTTAATTTTGTTCCCTTTAGGCTTGGTTCACATTGGTGGGATGCGAGAACCCTGCGAATCCACTGAGGATTTTCCGCATTGCACCCGGCTCGTAAGGTAGTTCACACTGCCATATGCTAACCGCTGGGATGTCAATAGAAAGTTAGTGACACCCCCAAATCAGTTTGCATATCGCAGTGCGAACTGTCAATTTGGACAGTGAACACCCATGCAATCCGATTCTGGTGCGGACCAAAAAAAGGTTCCTGTACAAGTTTGGTCCGAATGCAATGCAAATTCAGCCAAACAATCTGTATGCATCACACAGACATCGCATGTGATATGCGGTGCGAATCACATCCAATGTCGGACAGCGCACCAGTGTGAACCGAGCCTAATGCTGGCCATAGGCTATACGAAAAATCTGCAAAACCCTTTTTTTTTTTAAAAAAAACTAACATTCTGCCGTGAGCGCAAACGATAGTGCCATCATGTAATGACCAATAAATCGTTCAGTGGACCTAAATGAATGCATTTTTTTTGTTCGTTCTTTTACATATACCTAGCGCAGATAGTTTGGACGGGAAACACATTAACCTTTCAATTTATCTTTCGTTCTGCAGAAAATTTCCAAACTTGTCCTTCGTTTTTTTTTTTATTTCAGCTCAAAATTGTCCCAACGATTATCGATTTTGTGCCCATTAACTGGCTGAAAAATTACCAAATTTTCATCCGATTTTTCATATAGTGTATGGCCAGCATAAGTCTTTTAAATAAAAAAATGTTTTAAGTAGAATTGCTCAACTCCTATAAGCTTTAACATATTAAGGCCTGTTTCACACTAGTGTGATTTTCAGATGCGACTTGGGTCACACAGGATTGCATCACAATGGAAATTACATGGATTTCAGTGGTGCCTGTTCATATCAATTGAAAGGACTACAATGCGACTATGGGCAATGTACCTGTGCTACTTTGGTGCAATGCAGTGTGATTTTTTTTTATTTATTTTTTGTGCACTATAGACTTCAGCAGAAACTCATCTGAATCGCATGCATTTTCAATGAGATTCCTCTGCAGGGTTTTTTGTTTTCCCCCCTCCCAACTTTTCTTACTACCCCTGCCCCCCCCCCCCCCCCAACACCATGTGATCTTGTCAGGCTGAAAACATGGTGACGGGAAGAAGCCTGACCTTGACAATGAAGAGCTGGTCTGTGAGCATCCTTATTTCTACGATACTTGTGACCCAATGTATAATGCGGCATACACACGCTCGGACTTTCCCGTGGGATTGTCCGCCGGACCTAGTCCAGCGGACAAACCGCCGGACTTTCCAGCGGAGGTCTGCCGGACTTTCCGAGCGTGTGGACTTGCCCACACACGCCCGGACCTTTCCGGCTGAGTTTTGGCCAAAGTCCGCAGGAATTTTGAAATGAATTTGCCCACACACGGAGGAAAGTCATTTAGAACGAAACTCCAGGTAGACGGGACTAGCAAATGAAGTCAATGCCGCCGCGCTAGCCGCGTCACCTGGTATGGATTTAAAGGGAATCCCTACGCCGGAAAAAACAGCGTGGGGGTCCCCCCCAAATCCATATCAGACCCTTATCCGAGCACGCAGCCCGGCCGGTCAGGAAAGGGGGTGGGGACGAGCGAGCACCCCCTCCTGAGCCGTACCAGGCCACGTGCCCTCAACATGGGGGGTGCCCTGGGGAAAGGGGGGGCCCTGCGGCCCCCCCACCCCAAAGCACCTTCAAGGGCCTCTTCCCGACACCCTGGCCGTTGGTTGTCGGGGTCGCGGGCGGGGGGGCTTATCGGAATCCGGGAGCCCCCTTTATTAAGGGGGCCCCCAGCTCCCGGCCCCCCACCCTATGTGAATGAGTATGTACCGATGTACCCCTACCCATTCACCTAAGGAAAAAAGTGTAAATATTTTATTGCACAGCGGGGGTCTTCTTCCGTCTCGGGGTCTTCTCGCCGGACTCCTCCGCTATCTTCTGCTCTTTTACCTAGCTCTTTCACTAGCGGAGCCCGGCTTTCTTCTTCGTCGCCACCGTCTGGGGGTCTTGTTCCGTCTTCGGCGTCTCTTCTGTTCTTCTTGCCGGGCCTCCGCTTTCTTCTTCCAGCTCTTTTACGAGCGGTGGCCCGGGCTTGTGTTGCCATCGATTTCGCCGCTGTCCCCACCGCCTTCTGCTTCTTGTTCTTCTTTCTTCTTCTTCCGATGTTAACTCGTCGCTGTCTCTTCTTCTTATGGCTCCGACGTGTTGCGCTTCCAGTTATATAGGGACAAGGGGCGGGTCACCTGCTCATGTCACATGGTGACCCCGCCCCCATATGATGTCACAGTCCCGGAGGATGCTGGGAAAGTCCTGCGGGGAAAGTCAGCTCGTGTGTGCACGGCCTTAGGATCACTGCAAGACGTAGAGAGCATGGCTGGATATTATTCGCATTCACTTCGAAGATTGGAAGATTCATGGTAGATTGGAACACCTTTTCAGCTTCAGTGCAGAAAAAGAAAAGTAAGCTTATTGTAATTTTTTTATTTTATTTTTGATATGCCTATGTATGCACAGTATGTTAGCAGACTAGAAAATGTTCCTATGGCCCAGACATGTGAGCTTAGGGAGAATAATATACCGTATTTATCGGCGTATAACACGCACCCCAAGTTTAGGAGGGCATTTTAAGGAAAAAAAGTTTTAGGAGGGAAGTTTAGGGAACAAAAAAAAAACGTACCGTATTTATCGGCGTATAACACGCACCGGCGTATAACACGCACCCCAAGTTTAGGAGGGAATTTTAAGGAAAAAAAGTTTTAGGAGAGAAGTTTAGGGAAAAAAAAAAATTACATTCAAGCGTCATTTGCAGCTTGCCAGCGTCATTTGCAGCCTTTCCCAGCGTCATTTGCAGCTTTTCCCAGCGTCATTTGCAGCCTTTCCCAGCGTCATTTGCAGCCTTGCCCAGCGTCATTTGCAGCTTGCCCAGCGTCATTTGCAGCTTGCCCAGCGTCATTTGCCAGCGTCATTTGCAGCTTGCCCAGTGTCATTTGAAGTTTGCCAGCGTTTAAATTTCCCGCCGCGAGACAAACCGCGCATGCGCGGCCGAAAAAGGCCGAGCCGACTGTTCGGCTCCGCTCGGAGTCCCGCCTCCCTGCTGTTTCGGGAGCGAGCGCAGGGAGGCGGGACTACAAGCGGAGCTGAACATCCGGCTTCGGTCTTTTTTGGCCGCGCTTCGGCTTTTTCCGGCCTTTTTCGGGCGCGGTCGCCATTTTTCGGTGCCGCAACCAATTTTTTTACAGTTTTTTTTTTTGGGGGGTATCGGCGTATACACGCACCCACGACTTTCCCCCGATTTTTAAGGGGGAAAAAGTGCGTGTTATACGCCGATAAATACGGTACATTTAAGCGCCATTTGCAGCCTTGCCCAGCGCCATTTGCAGCCTTGCCCAGCGTCATTTGCAGCCTTGCCCATGTTTAAATTTCCCGCCGCCGAGACAGACCGAGCGAGCGCCGACGAAAAAGACCGAGCCGACTCTTCGGCTCCGCTCGCAGTCCCGCCTCCCTGCTGTTTCGGGATCGAGGGAGGTGGGACTGCGAGCGGAGCCGAACAGTAGCCTCGGTCTTTTTTGGCGGCGCTCGCTATTTTTCGTTTTTTTGGGGGATCGGCATATAACACACACCCACGACTTTCCCCCGATTTTAAGGGGGAAAAGGTGCGTGTTATACGCCGATAAATACGGTACTCAAAGTCTGCATTGCCATGACCATCTATTCAGCAGCTATCATGGTATACCTTTTTGTAACAAGTTTCTTAGCTCTGAGAACAAACAGCCCAAAATGTTATCTGTATGTGTGGATATTTTAACCATATGTAGTGGTTGCCTAAAAATGTTAGCTATCATTTGTGTGTTTGCTGCTCAAATTTAAAACGGTATTAAACCCAAAATAAAAAAATTATAATATATTGCAGCATATCAATCAGATGTGGTGGCTGCATCAGTTTTCTTTCTTGAGGCTTTTTTCCCTGTTTTCACCTGGTGATCTGGCCAATAACACGCCACCTGTTTTGGCGTGCCCTCACTCTGAATTAAGGAGAACAGGGGGCATAGCAGACAGCAGCATTGTCAGTCTGGTGGGAGGGGAATGTTAGATGGACTAGCAGATTTAAAAGCACTAACAAATTGAAGCGGGATTGTAGCTCCAAATGCAGTTAAACTTTTATTTTATTTTTATTTATTTTTTTATTCTTTTGGGATAAAGGTTTTAAGGAATAAAAAAGGCTAATCATTGTAAGCACCCCTGTCAGTGTTACATTGTTTGTCTCATCCAACTAAATTGATACATTTGTAGAGAGCTTGTTCTGATGAAAAACAGACTTACTGACTGAATCACCAATTGGAAATGAAGTAAAGGTAGCTTAACCACTTTCAGACCGGACCAATTTGCAGCTAAAGGACCAGGCCACTTTTTGCGATTCGGCACTGCGTCGCTTTAACTGACAATTGCGCGGTCGTGCGACGTGGCTCCGAAACAAAATTTACGTCCTTTTTTTCCCACAAATAGAGCTTTATTTTGGTGGTATTTGATCGCCCCTACGGTTTTTATTTTTTTTTTTGCGCTATAAACAAAAAAGAGCGACAATTTTGAAAAAAAAAAAAACGCATTCTTTTTTATTTTTTGCTATAATAAATATCCCCCAAAAATATATAAAAAAAACTTTTTTTTTATTTTTTTTTTCCTCAGTTTAGGTCCATACGTATTCTTCTACATATTTTTGGTAAAAAAAATCACAATAAGCGATTGATTGGTTTGCGCAGAAGTTATAGCGTTTACAAGATAGGGGATAGTTTTATAGCATTTTTATGAATAATTTTTTTTTATTAGTAATGGCGACGATCAGCGATTTTATTTTTTTTTTTTTTTTTTTTTTTTTTTTTTTTTTTTTTGGGGGACCATTGTCATTTTATACAGCAATCAATGCTATTTAAATGCATTGATTCCTGTATAAATGACACTGGCAGTGAAGGGGTTAACCACTAGGTGGCAGTGTAGGGGTTAAGTATGCCTAGGGGTGTGTTTCTTACTGTGGGGGGGGCGTGGCTGTCAGCTAGTGAATGCTGATCTCTGCTCCAATCACAGGGAGCAGAGATCGGCGTCACTAGTTGCTAGGCAGAACGGGGAGATGCTGGTTATTTCCACATCTCCCCGTTCAGCCTTCCCGTGAGACGATCGCGGGTGTCCCCGCGGCGATCGAGTCCGCGGGACCCACGACCGGCCTCACGGGGGTCCTGACCGGCGTGGGAGCGCGCCGCTCCCGATGGCACGGCGGCATTTAAAAAGAAACTTATATATACGCCCTTATGCCTGTCCATGCCATTCTGCCGACGTACATTGGCGTGCGCCGGTCGGGAAGCTGTTAAAAAGAAAACAAATGCAGCTACCACATCTAAGAATTGGTAAGCAGTGCAGTGTCATATTTCAGCCCCCTATAGTGGTTGCTCCACAAAAAAAAATATCTCCTGTATATAGCCATATCAGCCATTTTATAATGGACAGAAAGCGAAGAAATACCAATCGTGTAACTGTTGGAATATATTTTATTAGGAAACGCAAATAACATGCTGCGTAGTAATTGATCTCCAAGGTGATTTTTTTTATTTTATGCGATGGCATCAAGCTGCCATGGGACCTGACCAGAAGGATGTAAAATGTTTGAAAATTTGTGATATTCTGCACCATTACTGTTGCCCCCTTTCATTAAGGATCATTGTGCCCCTTCCATGTCTTTGGTTAGTAAGTCCTCAGAAAGGTAGCCATCAGACTGACAAAGTTGTGGAGGGCGCATTGATGGGAGTGTGCAGCAAATGCCACTTGTATACAAGAATACCAAAAGTGCACTCCACAACTCTTTGTACCCTGGTGAGGTAATAATTGAAAATTCTCTTTTCTACACTGTGAGTAATTTGAATAAGGTCATAGCAGGTGCTCACACAGCAAAGGCCTTATTCTCCACAAACACAAAATGTAAAGAAGGATCCTTTGCCCCTGGCAGTGGACAGTTCTGGTAGGTGAAGCCCATTGTCAAGCATTTGACGAAATGTAGCCAAAACTGCTTCCATAGGACCCATTGTCGGTTTGTAGGTAAAACTAAAATTTGCATCAGCCACTGCTAATAGTACAAAAGAGAAAACATTTTTGTAGTTAAAGAATTTGCTGCCAGCTACTGGTTTGATATTCTGGATGTTTTTCTGATCAATAGCTCCCACACAACTGGGGAAATTGCAGCGCTCCCAGAAAACATTCATTATATTGGACCATTTATCCTTAGTTGGTTTCTTCATTACAACATCCTTCAGCACAACCTGTATGGCTGATGTCATGGATATTATCGCTCACTGTTGATTTCCCCACCGTAAACCTCTATTGCAGACAAACAGGAATGACCAGTCGCTAGGTACCTGAAAGGAAGAAAGAGTATAATTATTTCATTTTTTTTATGTTTTGCAGTTGCAGCCTTACGTACGCCCCGGAGAAGCATGAAAGATTGTTACAATGGATGACAAAAAAAAAAAAAAAAAACCTCAGGGAGGTGAGGAGGCAGTTCATGCCCTCCATATGTATATGCACAGGAACTGGAGTTTTTAAAGCTCAAAAGTGGAAGCTCTGAATTTGCACCACTTTTTTTGGGGGTGGGGGGTACCTGGTTTCGACGGGTACCCACTCCCACTTTGGGTTAGATCGCTGCAGCGTTCTATGAGTATGTCTGACCCTTCCCCCTTGCCCCCACCCTACTGCCTTCTGGAACACACACTGGTCCCAGAAGATGGCGGGACCATTCAGAATGCGCAGCCTGAAGGCTTCACTGACGGTTTCTACTAGTAAAGATGCTGGCGCCTGCACTCGAAGCCAATTGAAGAATCTGCTTCGGTGCCAAAATTGCTGGATCTCTGGACAGGTATGTGTCCTTATATTAAAAGTCAGCAGCTACAGTATTTGTAGCTGATTACTTTTAATTTGTTTTTGGGGAGACTGGAGCTCCTCTAAGTCCATTTAAGAAATGCAAAGGTAAGCAAGCATCTGTCAGATTAACATTTTTGCAATATGACATAGAATAATAATGCAGTGATACACAAACTGTTTGAATTTGCAGTACACAATCAAGTTGGGAGGACGCCCATTGTGACCTTGAAGAGGAAGAACCTGCTAGCCATGCTCATCGTGATGCTGGGGACACAGATTAATCCACACCAACAACCACTCTGTCTGGCATTCCGTCCCACTATTGCCAGAGGAAGAATCTGAAGTTTGTTCCAGTACTCCTGTTAGGCCTAGGGCAATGGCAATACAGCCCAAAATACCTGAATGAGGAAGAGGTGGCCCCAAAAATACTGGACTACTGCACATTTTCAGTGTAATTTCTGTCAAGCTTGACTCTCTCCACTGTAAGCTAACCACATTTGAGTCTAGTGAGAGCAGGTGCTATCTGAATGGTGTTCTGAAATGAGAATGGCTGTGCAGGGGTGCATTCACTCCTTCATTCCCCTTCCTCCCCATCTGGCCCTCCTGCTTTACCAACATCGATTCAATGCTACATCTGTCCCCCAGCGGCTCTGAACTAAATATTAATCTTTCATTGAGCTGCACACTATTTTGGAAGAATGTGTTCTGATGCTCGAGTTGGCTGGCGAGTAATCCTAGCAATGCGTCAAAACTGGAAATACAAACATTTTGGTGATTAGCTACATTTACACTGGCATAAGTCATAAGTACAGCGTTTTCTTCCCCCTTTTTTATTTTTTATTTTTTTTTTATAAATATTTTTTTATTTTTGTCCTAATTTTTTTTTTATTTATTAACAACATGATGTTTTTTTTGGAGGGGAAAAAAAAAATCTTAATCTATATTTTTTTTTTTTTTTTTTTTACTTTTTCCAGTTTAAAAATAAACTATTAACACTTCTATCTCTGGAAGCATTCTTCATTTACACTTTTTTTTTTTTTCCCCCAACTGTTGGTCAAAACAGAAACCGCAGCAATATGAAAATCGCGTCAAAGGTTGCATTGCAGTTGCTACATAATTACATTGGAAATTGGTTTAAAACTACAGTTGCACCAGTGTGAACAAGGCCTATTGCAATTTCAAAAGTATTTTTAAATGTGCAGATCTGATGATGTCATAATGGTGTTTGTTTATGCACTTTCTGTTAGAGTGACAAAAACCCTGTCCATGTTCTCCTGCATTGTCATACTGCCACACACTTTTTCAGTGAAGAGAAGATGCTGTGCCAGCATACATTGCACAGACATTCCACAGTATGTGCTTTAGCAAACAAAACGTCTTTCAGTTAGGCTTTACATTTTACAATAATGCTGTTCCCTAGGATTGCATTTTCCATTTCTCATTGTTTATCCTCACCTGTTCTTTCGTCTAAGTATAAATAACTTGTGACATGTTTGGACTGAAAAGCTAGAGGTTAACCACCTCAAGACTGGACACTTTAAACCCCAGTACAGTCCAGGCCATTTTTCATATTTCAGTGCCATCACACTTTGACAATTACTAAGGCATGCAACATTGTACCCAAATAAACAAAAAATAAAAAATTGGGACCGATATGGCTTTTTACTGGTGTTTTAATCACCGCTGGGTTTTTTTCTTTTCTCTATGAGCGGAAAAATACAGAAATTGTTTTCTTTCTTTTTGTTTGTTATAAAAGTTTGCACATAAAGGTGTCCTTTTATAAAGCAGTGATCAGCGGAGATCCTGAGGATCACCACTGATCACAGCCCATAAACAGTTTATGAACCAGAGATAATCGGGGGGAGAAGTGTTTGAACTTGTTCTCCCGCTGATTATCTCAGCACATGGAAAATCCTCATAGAATGACACAGTAACGGCCAGTGTATGAAGCTGCGATCTGAGCGATTCACTGGCGATCTGTGTCAGAATTCACACTCCCCGATTCACCATCTCAGAGGTGGCGAAGCGGGGAGTGAAGAGGGAAACCGGGGGGATCTGAGGAGGAAAGAGGAAGATTATTAACTTCCTTATGCCTCGTTCAGACCCCCCAACACTGTAACCATGTCCCCCTGTCATATGTGTGTGTGTGTGTGTGTATATGTGTGTGTATGTGTGTGTATATATATGTATATATATATATATATATATATATATATTGTGTGTATATATATATAATGTAGGGGGGACTTTTTTTTTTTTAACATTAATCACACTGGTGTCTGTCCATGTATTGAGCTGTGATAATTTATCACTGCTTAATTAATGGACATCTCAGTGTTTCAGTGAATTTCTGGTACTGTAATCTCATAAAGTCTCACGAGATTCCAGTATCAGGGGCCGTTCTCCACTGTTTGAAGCGTTTGTAGATCGCTCCACTCCTCCAAGGGTGAAGCGATCTACTCCGCTTCATGAACAGGCACACAGAGGAGAAAAATCTCCTCTGTGAATGCTGGAGAATGAAGCAGTGAATAGATTTCACTGCTTCATAAAAGGACACCAAATAGTCTTTCTTCATAAATGCAGGCCAAGATGTATTTTGCTACATTTCTTCAAAAAAGAACCAAAATACAGGGGAAGGCAACCCCAGACACTGGTGCCCCAAGCTGCACGCAAAGCTGTTTTTGCCGGCACTCGACTCCGTCCCCATCAGCAGATCAGCACAGGGAAGTCAGTGAGACTCTAATGCTTTCCAATTTCAGAATTCCCCACGCCGCACCTGCACTGAGGGGGAGGCACTGTGCCCCCACACATCGTAAAAGATGGGAAACATTGTTTGGTCCTCTAACTTTGCTGTAGCTGTGATCGTCAGCTTTTGTGATGGGAAAGCGATTGAGTGCAGTTCTGCTGGGGGGGGGGGGGGGTACTGTCATTGGCCACTGCTAAAGCCAATCACAGTCCTGCTAGCCCAGCCCACTTTTTGGAGGAAGATGATTCGCTTGGTTGCTACTACCAATCTCAGAAAGAAAGGGTTTCACTGTGATTTGAGGTGTGACAGTTTGTGGAATTACTGTTGAGCTTCTGGGAACTTTGACATTATTCCTGAACGTTTGCGTCACTTACTACTGAACCCCTGCACTCTGTGTCCCTTTAAGCCACAGCCACTATTCAGTGCAATGAAAATCGCACCAAACTTTTGCTGCGGCGCAGGGCATGGCACATTTTTCTCAGCTGCGGGGGCCCAACTTTTGATCCTGCACACAGGTCCACTGCTTTCAGAAAATGCCCCTGATCTGAGCTCATCATTGTGCATCTATTCCAGATGCTTGTATGTGACATTGCATACATCACATACAAGCATGTGGGCTGGATGTGAGAGGTGGATCAGCAGGATGAGTGTGCCAGGACAGGAAGATGTCTTATACCTGCTTCCTTTCACCGCTCTGCATATCATAGATGAGAAGAGGGTACAGCTGTGGAGCAGATGAGCAGGAGAGTTCAGTGTTGGGACAAAAAATCGGGGAGGTACAGTGGTGAGAGGGCAGATGTGCAGAGGAGAAAAGGGGTACATAGGTGGAACACATGAGCAGAGGGTTACAGTGGTGGGGCAGAAGAGGAGAGGTGGGACAGATGTGCAGGAGGTACAGTGGTAGGGCAGATGAGAAAGCGGGTTACAGTAGTGGGGCAGATGAGAAGGGGGGGAACATTGGTGGGGCAGATGAGAAAGGGGGTTACAGTGGTGGGGCAGATGAGAAGATGGTTCAGCGGTGAGACAGATGAGCATGGGGTAGGAGCGGTTGAGCAGGGAGGTACATTGGTGGGGCAGATGAGAAAGGGGGAACATTGGGGCAGATGAGCAGGGGGTTACAGTGGTGGGGCAGATGAGCAGGGGGTTACAGTGGTGGGGCAGATGAGCGGGGGGGGGGTACTGTGATTGGGGCTGATCTGAGGTGTGAAGGTGCATGAATTGGGGCTAATCTGAGGCGTGAGAGTGCAGGATGTTAATTTCTCACTACTAAAGTAGTTTACAGCCCTTTCGTGATTGAGAGTGTGAAGTTGACTTTTTTTTTTTCTTATAAAATCGTCACGCTCAGTTTCTTTGAAAACTTTTTTCGGCACACTGCTCAAAAGGTTCCCTACCCCTGGTATAATATTTAGGCTGTGTTAAAGTTATAGGGTCTACAAACTATGGTGTGGGTATAAAAAAAAAGATCGTTCACCTTTTTTTTTTTTTTTAAATCATTTTGTTGCTTTGCAGTCTGAAATGAAGACCAATTTTTTGTTTTATCTGGCTGTATTTACTCCGTGCAACGTATGATATCCAAGTGAAAGATATAACGCCAACATGTCAGAAAAACATAAAAAAATTAACAAAAATAGAATCTCAAACTGAATTGGAAAAAGGGTCACCCCCCCCCTGCTAAAAATTACTTGTAAACTCAAGGTGTAGCTAATCCCCTTATCAATGGCACACAAAGCCTTTTGACTGAGATTAGCTGTGGTCATTTTGATTAGCTCGACATTAAGCCCAGGCTCACACTGACAGCAGGATTTATTTTTTTCAGAGACAGCAGGTTGCTGCACAGGTGTCTATAGAAAATCGCACCCGGCGGTACGGTGGTGCTGCCCATTGATTTCAATGGGCAGGGGCGCTTTAGGAGCGTTGTATACACTGCTCCTACAGAGCTGCAAAGATGCTGCTTGCAGGACTTTTTTTTACCATCCTGCAAGCGCGAAAGCACTCGAGTGAGAGGCATTTACAGGCATAATGCAGGCGCTATTTTTAGCAATATAGCACCTGTAAAGCGCTTCAGTATGAAAGTAGCCTTCGTGTTGATGGGGGGGGGGGGGGGGGGGGGGGGGTCCTTCACTCTGCACTTTTATATTCTGACAACGGGAGGTTTCATCACCATCAGAATACAATGATCACGGCTGCTTGCTATAGTAGCGAACAAAAAAAAAAAATTGCCGACAGGCTGGTTGTGCCAAAGTCGTCCTTTGGTACAAGCAGGCTGCCCATAGATGGATCGGAATTCAGGTGCAGGTGAGTTTTGTTGATCATGACCAAATTTAGTTTTTGTTTGGCGTACTCCAATTGCACCACTGGCTGGTTCCAGCATCTCGCAATTGCTATACTCGCTAAGAATTGTATAGGAAGCCAGTCTTCTAGTACAGTGTTTCTCAACCTTTTTTAAGTCAAGACGCCCTTTAAAATTATGCAAAATCTTGAGGCATTCCATACTAAAATGTAAAAAAAACAAAACTACTAGCTAGGACACCCAACATTACAGGTGATTTATTCTTCCAAAACAAATACACCTCTGCACATTGGTACTGATTAGTACTCCCAATGGTTCTCTTCTCCTTCAGTTTCTCTCCATCACTTATCTACTGTGAACCCATGAAGAGGGGCAGGGGAGGTGCCCAACATTCTTATCAACTGATGTCACTGGTTGTTAGGACTGGCTGTAAGATTGTAATAGTGTGCAAGGAAAACTTGTGGCTTTGTGTAACTAAAAGGTAGGCTTAACCAGTTAAGCCCCAAACAATTTGCAGCCAAGGGTCCAGGCCCCTTTTTTGCGATTTGGCACTGCGTCGCTTTAACTGACAATTGCGCGGTCGTACGACGTGGCTCCCAAACAAAATTGGCGTCTTTTTTTTTTTTTTTATCACAAATAGAGCTTTCTTTTAGTGGTATTTGATCACCTCCTACGGTTTTTATTTTTTGCGCTATAAACAAAAATAGAGCGACAATTTTGAAAAAAATGCAATATTTTTTGCTATAATAAATATCCCTAAAAAAAATGTATAAAAAAAAAAAATAACCTTTTTTTTCCTCAGTTTAGGCCGATACGTATTCTACATATTTTTGGTAAAAAAAATAGCAATAAGCGTTTATTGATTGGTTTGCGCAAAAGTTATAGCGTCTACAAAATAGGGGATAGTTTTATGGCATTTTTATTATTTTATTTTTTTTACTAGTAATGGCAGCGATGAGCGATTTTTATTTTATTTTTTTATTTTTTATTTTGTGACTGCGACATTATGGCGGACACGTTGGACAATTTTGACAAATTTTTGGGACCATTGGCATTAATACAGCGATCTGCCAATGTCATTGGCAGTGAAGGGGTTAACCACTAGGGGGGCAGTGTAGGGGTTAAGTGTGACCTATGTGTTTTTTTTAACTGTAGTGGGCGTGGCTTGGCGTGTGACATCACTGATCGTCTTTCCCTATGCCTCACTTACCTCGCCCCGCTCTTCAGCTCTGTGACCCGATCGCGGGACACCGGCGACGATTGGGTCCTGCGGCCACGGTCACGGAGCTCAGGACCGGGTCGCGAGCCGTGCCTTTCTTCCGACGTAAATGTGCAGGAGGCGGCCCTTTAAGTGGTTAATCCATTCGCTGGCATGTATACATTGGGCACTCTGGTTAAAAAAGGCTGTTTTAGTGTGGTGATATCCAGCTTCTAAAAGAGGAAAATTTCAAGTGAACTTGGGATGTTGAATCCTGTCACCGAGCAAATTAAATTGAACAACCTGATCCAGAATTTAGTTACCTTGGGGCATTGCCAACTGGTTCCTGCTTGGCCACAACATCTGAAACAATGAGAGGATGAGTGCGGGTGGGATTTTTGCCACCCTAACAGGAACCATGTACCACCTGAGTTAGGTTTTATAATTGGACTCTACTAAGGTTGTGTTGACATAAATTTTTGATTGTTTGCTATATCCTGCCAGTCTGATAAGTGTAATGTAATATTAAGATCATGCTCCCACTCCCAGAATATGTGTGTGTGTGTGTGATATTTTTTTTATCGAGAGACTGCATTGTAGCTGCTGCCCTGTTGCAGATATGGATGCAAATGATATTTGGTTACAGACCGCGCAATTGTCAGTTAAAGCGACGCAGTGCCGAATCGCAAAAAGGGGCCTGGTCCTTTGGCTGCCAATTGGTCCAAGGCTGAAGTGGTTAGTATCAGCTTCCCATTACATGGGTTTTCCCTAATCAGTCCTTTTATTCCGTATTGTAAGGTTAGTCTACTATGGGGGTTATTTACTAAAGGAAAATCCACTTTGCACTTGGAAGTAAAGTAGATGTAGATCCGAGGGGGACATGCAAGGAAAATTAAAAAACAGCATTTTAGCTTGCACATGATTGGATGATAAAATCAGCAGAGCTTCCACTCATTTCAAATCTACCCCTTAGATTTAGAGCGACTGCACTTCCAAGTGCACTTGCAGTGCAAAGTGGGATTTGCCTTTTGTAAATAACCCCCTATGTATTTTTTTGGACCAACAAAAGCACTTTTAGGAGCCAGGTCTGTCCAAAATGCTGTTCACTGACAGTTTTTCTGCTTGTGGGAAAAATTATTCCTGATGTCACAAAGGGCATATCGGGTCCTTTTACCTTGATCAACATATTCTTTAGGACCCTTTCACACGTGCGGACCATTCAGATCCACCTGTCAGTTTTCTTTCAGTGGATCTGAACGGCCGCTCCATACATCTTTTTGGAGCGATGGATGTCAGCAGTGACATGTCTGCTGACATCCGATCCGCTCCGCAAAATCCAGACGGATGGATGTCTTATTTTCTATCCATCTGGCGGATTGGATGAAAATGGACAGGCAGTCCATAATCATCGGAATTACCCACCCAATTACCCCTTTATAGAGGAGAGCGGTCTCTCTGACAGGTCCGTCCCTGCATAGTGTGCAGAGACTAACTTGTCATCTGCCAGCTTAGCAAGGATCAATGGAGCGATCCCTACTGAGCAAGAGGATGGCTGGATACAGATCAGCATGTCTGAAAGGGCGCTTATTGTCATTTAGAAGTGATAACCATTAGTTGTAAAAATTATCCAGTTTACGTTCTTTTTTGGCTCTATGCTATTACTACCACCTGCAGATTGTAAAAGCAATATTTATTTATTTATTTATTTATTTTAATTGAAATGACAAACCTGAAATGAGAAGAGAAACGATTTCACTTACTTGATCCTTCACTTCCCCGGCAAGTGGCGTTCTCCCACAATCTGGCAGTGGACGTTCCTTCAGCTTTTTCTCATTCGGAGCAGGGCTTTAGACCCTGCTGTATTTTTGATGCCAGGACTGTAGATCATGGGGATGCAGAAGCTGCTGGGACCAGTCTAGCTGTGCGGAGCATCCAACTAAGTAGATCTCCTACCCCTTCTTTATTTAATTTTTTTTATATATATTTTTTTTTTTTCTTGGTACCCCTTTTAGACTAAAACAAGCAATTAACCCTAAAGCACCTTTGACACTGAAGCGTTTTTCAGGAGCTACAGCGCTAAAAATAGCACCTGTATAGCTCCTGAAAAAAGTGGGTCCTTTAACTTCAGTGTGAAAGCCGGAGGGCCTCTGCTGCCGACATCGACGATTCTCATTGCGCTGCGCGACTCGCGCATGCGCAGTAGGGAACCAGGAAGTGAAGCCACAAAGGTGACACTTCCATTTATTAAAAGTCAGGAGCTGCAGTATTTGTAGCTGCTGGCTTTTAAAAAAAAAAAAAAAATTTCAGGTAAAGTCCCACTTTAACTCTATACTCATGATAAATAGCTAGATTGTGTGTGTGTGCATGTATGTATGTATATCTATATATAGATATAGAGCGAGAGAGAGAATATGTCTGGGTGTACATATTTAGCTTGCACTTTGTTGTACCATCATTGCGTCATTAAATTTTTCCCTCTACGATGTGCACAGTAGCTTGGCAGATCTATCAAGATGGTACCACTGATGAGAGTATTGGAAGTATCTCTCAAAATATTACTGTGAAGACTCTCTAATTTTTAATATTGTATATGTTATACTTCTACTTGTTTGACCCAGAGATTTTACATGTGGAGGCAGGACTTCACATTAGTAAATTAAGCTAATGTAGTGATGGGCTTTACAAGAATAAAGATTTCTGCTGTTCATTTCACTCAACACTGCAGAACTATCACTTTAAAAATCAAACCGAAAGCTATACACTGTCAGAATGAGCAGTGAGCGATTCTTCCGAATGGAAATTGTGGTGTTCATGGATGGGAGAAGCAGAGCCACACTGGGAGAGATGGTGGAATTTGTAGAAGACTGTGGGGGAGAAAAATCTAACTAGTTCTTACTATGGTAAAACTGTTCTTAGAATTGTGTAGCAGCTTTGCTACGAACATGAAAATGCCATCCCTCCTCTTTTATGGATATGCAATGACTTATTTATTTTCTGTGCAGTTACCTGAAAAGCGTTCCAATAAACTACTTTTTTCTTTTCTTTAGTTAAATCCTGCTGTTGCTGCCTTAAGCTGACCGTGACATCATTCTGTGTTATCTCCAAGCAAGTCTGTCATCACAATGAATCTTGTAGTGGCAAAGCTGTTGTGCCTGCTAGCAGTATTTGTGCTGATGATGCTGGGTTCGCTTGGGCCTGTCAAGCTAATTGTGCCAGATATTGAGAGATCTTCCCATTCACAAAGGATCCTTTCCTTGTGTAACTCCTTTGCTGGAGGAGTATTCTTGGCTACGTGCTTCAATGCCCTGCTTCCTGCAGTGAGAGAAAAGGTATAAAAATGCTTTTGTTTGTTTTTTACATACAACCTTTCATTAGGATGTGTTACCATAGGTGAGAGAGAAAAAAAAAAAAAACAGCTGGTAACCCTGGGTTGCATAAAGCTTTCCTGAATTTTTATTCTGACCTTTTGGCCTCCTACTCCAGGAGTGTGTGTGTGTGTGTGTTGTGTGTGTGTGTGTGTGTGTGTTTGTGTGTATATTAAAAAAAACAGCAATAAAATATCGACACAGGTTTTAACAACATTTACCCATTCTACTAGAAAATGTATCTTATTGCAGGTTCTGTCCTAGATGCAGAGAGATCTTCTCCCTTTCTGTCTGACACCTGTGTAATACAGACAGTGTGGAGAGTCTCCTTTTACTAAACTATTAGTTATCACTATTGGGGTTATTTCTTCTCACTTTTTGTCAGGACAGACAATCTCTCCAACAAAAAAACACATTGTGGAAACAGAGTGTGGAAGGGTTAGAACTTTTTTACTGTTACATGCCTTCTTGTTCCAGTGATGACCTATGCCACAGGCAGGGCCGCCATCAGGGGGGTACAGCCCATACACTTGTAAGGGGCCCCAGCATCTGCATGGGCCCGGCCAACTGGCAGGGATGTGAGAAGGCAGGGGTGGGTGCAGAGGCGCTCTGTGTATGCTCCTGTATGTGTGTCAGTCGGCAGGCTGCTGCTCT